>JARHVA010000061.1:6185000-6880000 GCA_037957365.1 Torreya grandis
TCTGCACAAGATTGACCAGGTGCACATCATGCAACTAATCGACTTGCAAGGATCCCTACCTAAAAGCCACTTAATATAGAGATTACCTCTATGGTGATAGAGGTTATGGAGATAGACACTTTACATGTGCTTAATGCACTTACTGATTGATGATTTTTTGGCACACATATTTGGTTTAGATACATTGGGAGTCTCTACAAACATGTAGATATCTTTTATATAAATTTAATGCCAATTTCTTAAGCTATATTTGCATTTAAGTAAAAAGGTAAAAATTAATTTACATGTTTAAATTGAATAATATATATGTATTTTTTTATGCTCCAAGAGGAGATGTTGCCTTTGACATCACAACTAGATAGTGGGCCAACCTAGGCTACTACATCTATGTGTGTCAGCATGAAACCATATACATTTATAGAGGTCAAATTTCAAGTGAATCTTATATACTCTATATGTACATTCATACAGCCTAATTGCATCCTTGGTAGATTTTGTGTAAGAAAATATAAAATACCTAATTTATAATTTTGTTGGGCTTTTTATTGTTTGATGTATTAACATGGATTGGCATAACTTGTTAGAAACTCATCCTCCATCTCAACTATGTTTTCAATAACCAAAATATCAAGTTGAACATTTGATTGATATCCCATTATATGTAGTTTCCATAGTGGGTCAATCCCAATCAACACAATTGGATGTAAATATATATATATATATATATATATATATATATATATATATATATATATATATATAATTCATTTGATAAAATTTATTTGGTAAAATATATTTATATTAATTTCCCAATCGAGCATATCATGTCTTCATCAATATGCACACCACTACTTTCTTTTAAATACTAGCCTCATAGCCAAGCACTTGATTCCTTATTATCCTAATCACATAGAGTGGTTCAATTTCTATGATCGATATCCAAAATGGTCATATCTATCAATTCAATTCCCATCTTGATTCCATCAAAGCATAATAATTTCATCTCTATCTATAGAGTTATGAATTTATATGGCATAGCCTCTTGATCCCATTGTACCTAGTCAATTCCATTGGTTTGTTGGGAGAGTTTCCATTATATCCCATTGGTTTATTAGGAGAGTATCAACTATAAACTATAGCCTATATGTATATGGCATAGACCTTGTGACCATATACAAATAGGGGACCTCAAACCCATATAGAGAGATGGGGTTGAGTAGCTTGTTACCACCACCTACTTAGGGGTCCCAAAGACCTACTATATCTATTTGGGAGGAGAGGTCCTATCTATATACATTGATGCAGAGATATATCAAGTTCTATAACAAACTCTACATATATCTCTTCCTTTAAAGGTTTTACTTCATCCATTCACAACTCATTCCCTTAGTCCTTTGGTCAATCAAATAACAATGATTATATTAGTCAAATCAATCCTTTTATATTCTTATCACACTCTCTTTACATCCTTATTCATGTCACTAACTCAAAATCTATGTCTACTGACCCCTCACATACACCTTTCTAGCTTTACCTTCTACCATCCCTATTTTGGGGTAAAGTTCCTTGGCCTTAACCCTTTTCCCTTAAACCTTCTTGCTTAACCCTTTTCTATACCTAACAATAGATCACAACCTCATTTACATACTTTTCCATACCTGATAAGCCTGAAACCACCTCCATTACTGAGAAGACATAAATAATGTAAGATTACAAGTTTTTAGAATTTTTCAATAGTCAAATCTTATTTTATAAACTAAACCCTAGAATCAAGGTTTCTAAGCCATTACCAGGGCCGAGAGCACACTAAAGGGGATAAATTTTTTTTTAGTGGGTTTCAAAACCCCAAACCTTTTTCATTGGGTCTATACTTACCCTATACAACTTTATCATTTAGACAACAATTTCTAAGATCCCATAATTAATTGCAAACTCAAAACTCTCAGTTTACAACCTTGCCTATGAAAAGAGGAAAATAGGGTACAATGTTACTTTGCCTTTCCTTAAAATTCCAATATCTTCAAAATATAATATGGGATTATATACACTTCCATTGAGTATCTTATACCCCTTACAATCTCAATGGAATCCCAAACTAGTTTCAACATAATATAACTCAGTCCTTTGACTATATGCTACCCTTTAGCAAATAAGGTACTCAAGGATTGTTCCTTTTTCAATGTCAAAGCACTATAAACCTATATCAAGATGATCTCCCCCTTTCTATGATAATTCAACATCCTTCTTTAAAATATTTAGAATCTAACATTTGAGTTATCAATTACACACCATCTAGACTAACTTAGACCAAGGGAAAACCTATTTGAACTCAAATTCAAATTTAAACATTTTTAAGACACATTTTAGACCTTGTATTAGCATTCCAACATGCCCCTGCATTTAATGACTCAATTTCACAAAATACACTAAAAATCCTCCCTTGTTGTCTTGTCCTTCTCCCTCATGAAACTGATGTTTCTTGCCTTTAGTCTGGTGTTACAAGTCACATGTTACACATATCCACTTGTCACATTCATGCTTCCTATGACCTCATTATATTTTTTCATATCTTATGCAAGACTAAGTTTGTTAGCAACTTGTTTAATCAATGAATTTCCCAAGTTATTAATTATTAGGTTGTTTATTCAGCTAATGACTAGGGTGGACACTCCTCCATCATTGTGAGTCGAGATAGACTCAAGCACTATTACTGCAATGTCATCTGTATAGGTACTCACCAAGGTATGTATATTCACTTGTAATTTTAAATTATAATTTATTACTTTTATTTTAATAATTTTACTATATAATTTTTCAAATATAACTTATATGCATGAATGTATTGTGTATGCAGGGCTGTCATATGACATTTGATAGTCTGATTCAAATGACTACTAAAATAGCTCCTCATGAGAATAAATAGTACATAAAGATTAATCTTCTTCTTGGATATACTAGATTGGATATATGGTCAAATCCATGTGAGGATGTCATGCTAGTAAGTTACAATGCTAGTATAACCTAATATATGTTGATTGGAATTAGAGGTTTGGAACTCCAATCATCCACCCACCCTTGTTACTCACACTCATTCCAAATAAAGTCCATGCATGCAAAACAAAAGCATGCCAAGTGTCACATATGAATAGTCCAAGAACATACATTTGAGCTACGAAATGAGTGGATCTCACTTGAACCTATTAGAGTCATACAATCCTCATAGTTTTCCAAGTCTTTTTACTCCATCAACCAAAAATGTCTATGAATAATAAAATTTACTTGACCACCATGACATGTGTTCTCATTATACCAATCAACCATAGTTTTTACATCAATCAAATTAGCAACATTGTCAGATTTTAAATTCTCCTTTGCAATGGCTCTCTTTATACATGGTCTAACATAATCATGCTCCCCTTTTCCATGGTTATCCTCAGTGAAACTCCGAATATGTTCTACACTAGTGGTAACATGCATCCTACTCAACCAATAAAACATCCATGCATTCTTGAATTATGATGTGCAATTATCTGACCAAATGTAATGTCATTTGAAATTAATGTTCCTTTAAGTCAATTATCCATATAACTTATCAAAACAACCTTGCACATACTCTGTACAATGTGATTGATCATCACTGATATATAAATGGTACTCCCTTAATATTTTTTTATCTTCTTTTATACTATTAGGTGCAAGCATGAATGCTATATGCATGAATATGGTAATTTGTGTTGAGTTGTAATACTATGATTGAACTTCCATTTGTGGTTTGAATGTGTAATTTTATACAAAGTCAACTAATAAAACAATAGAATCAAGTGGGAATGTGTCTTTTCTTATCTTTAAATGTTAATCCAACCATTTAACTCTATGTGTCTACCTGGATTACTCATAAATAATTTTTTCCATGAATTCAACCATAAATTCTGAAATAGGTATCTCTTTTGTAACAAGCTCACACCTTTTAAAAATTTTGCCATATTTTACTTGATAAGTCATAGATTTGTATTTGATAAAACCAACTAATTCCTATCTAATTTCATTTGTACACTCCTCATGGATACATTTTTTCAATTTTTGTAATCCACCACAAATGCTATAATTTCCATTCAAACATGATTTCTTATAAAAAGAACTATCCATCTTGTCTTTTACAAAAAATATTTGAAATAAATGACATGGCTTATTTTGGGAGAACTTCTATGCCACACTCCTAAAAAATGTTATTAGTATGCAAAGTACAATGAATATGGAAAAAAACATCATAGTGCATTGAAAATTCAACATGTTGCCTAAAACAACAAGTGGTGCGTGTGTGATTTATTTTTACATAAAAAGGTTTGGCCATCTCAAAAAGTCTTTAAATAATATTAATTTGTGGATGTTTTTACAAAAACATATATTACAATTGTTTTTGAGTCATATCCAATAAATGTTTCAGATGTGATTCATGATTATGAGAACCAACTCGTCTTTTCACTACATCTCTTGCATTAGGCAAAACTCTTGTATTATCTTTCCAAAATTGTGCAAGTAAGTCTTTCAAAGCATTGACTATAGCCTTGTACTTTCATGGAAGTCTACTAGAGAATGCCCATAGATCTTTCGTATTGGGTTCATTAAGTCTTTCACATCTTGAAATTTATTTCATTAATATTTCTCTATTTATATCAAGTTTTTGACTTGTTTTTGAAATCAATCATTTCCCCTATTTTAGCACTAACTGTACAAGTTGTCATTATTACGTCGTTCAACATTATAATTTTTAATGCATGATTTTAGGCCTACAAAATGATATGCATCATGTATATTTTCAACAATTTCATCATTTTCATTATCCATGTTAGATGTTCTTAGTCCTAATTTGTACATTATAGATCTCATCTTAAGCAATTTCATCAACCAAACAAATAATTGATATCTTTGACTATCATACTCCAAATTATGAAACCATCCCAAATTTCTTGAGCCAATCTTCTTGAATGGTGGTTAGGCATTTTTTTATGCATTGGTTTCAAAATAATTTCATCAACTTCAATTAAGTACTTATCTTTTCTATACACAATTCTTAGAGGTGTTGTTATTGGTGGAATCTGTTCAAAAGGTGTTTCAAAATAATTATATCTTTCCATTAAATTTTATTCATTATTAATTTATTCATTATTCGAGTCCATTAAATTTTCTTCATTGTTTTTAGGTAAAGTATCATGCGTAGGCTCTTCATCAACATAATAAAAATCTTTAAATTTTGAATGTGAATTTTCAACATTATTTAATTTTCTATTGTCAATTTCATCATAATTTAATTCATTATTATGAATTTTATCATAATTCAATTCATTATTGTAAATTTCATCATTATTCAATTGTTTATTGTCAATTGCCTCATTATCTAAGGAATTTGGATCATTAGGGTTATTATTTGTAACCTATATGGAATAAATTGTTTGCATTCATACCTTGTTTTTTTCTCTCAACTCTTCTAACTGCTCTGATGTTTTGTTCTTCAACTTCTTCCTCCTCCCTGAATGTGAACCGTGTTGTCCCCCAAAAATATCACTCATTTTTTGGACAACATTTGAACTATTTTGGTCCTACAGACCAAAATTGTCTCTTCCCTTTTCAAAATTTGTCCTGGGCATTCAAATTCCTCATTTTTCAAGCTTCTCAAAAATTTACGGACTCTACAAGCTTGAATCTATAGAATATGTAGGAAGATAAATCTATAGAATCTATAGGAAAATAAAATCTATGGACTCTATAGGCCAAGTTTAACAGGCTTCACATGTTGAAATCTACGGACTCTGTTGGAAAGAAGCAAGCTTTCAACACTTAGGTGATCTCAAAGTTGGTTCAATGACCAGGTTCAACCAAAATATTTCATCAACAAGATTATCAACAAGGATTGAATCGTTGAACCTTGAACCATTTTGGTTCAATAGGCTCAACAGGTTCAAAGGTTCAACATTAGCAACAAGAGTTCAACCACTTCCAGGTTCAAAGGCTTCTACAGTCAGGTTCAAAGGCTTCTACAAGTAGGTTCAATCAAAAGAACAAGTTTTTGAGGCTTGAACCATTGAACCTATTAAAATTTGAACCATAAAATCTATGGACTCTACAGGCCAAGTTAAATAGGCTTCATAAGTTGAAATCTACGGACTTTGTAGGAAAGAAGCAAGCTTTCAACACTTAGGTGATCTCAAAGTTGGTTCAATGACCAGGTTCAACCAAGAGATTTCATCGGCAAGATTCTAACCAAGGATTGAATCATTGAACATTGAACCATTTTGGTTCAATGGGCTCAACGGGTTCAAATTTTCAACATCAACAGTAAGAGTTCAACCGCTTCTAGGTTCAAAGGCTTCTATAGTCAGGTTCAAAGGCTTCTACAATTAGGTTCAAAGGCTTCTACAAGTAGGTTCAATCAAAAGAACAAGTTTCTAAGGCTTGAACCATTTAACCATTGAAACATTGAACCACTTGGGTTCAAAGTTCAACAGGTTCAATGTGTTTGCTTCAATGAGGATCAAAAGGACTTAGCCAAATCAAAGGGAATGAACCATTGAACCATTGAACCAAAGTTGGTTTAACTCATTTGGTTTAATGCTTTGGTTTAAAGCTTGGTTCAAAGCTTGGTTAAATGATTAGTTCAAAGGAGTGGTTCAATACAAAAGTTCAAGAGATCATCCCAAAGGACAAGTGCCTTGCAGAGGGCACTTGGTCAACAAAAGCACCTTTCAAAAGGATCATTTTCAAGGAAGTTACAAAGGTAAGTTCTTTTAGAATTTTGTTTAAGGCAGTCAAAAGACAAAGGCATAATTCCTTCAGAATTTTTGTCTAAAGGAATTCCTTGAAACAAAAATTCTAAATAAATTAGGGAAAGTCTATGAGAGAAAAGCCTAAAAGAATTTTTGAAGGCCAAAGATAAAGCCAGTCGAAACAATTCTTGCAGATTTTTTGTTTGAAAGAAAATTTCCATGGGAAAATGTCTGCAAGAAAGCTCTAAAGGACTCCGAAGACAAAAGGCCATTAAAGGACCCCAAAGGGTAGGTGCCCTTACAGGGTAATCTCAACTTCCAAATTAAAGGATACTTCCCCAAAGTCAAAGGGTCATCTTCCCTTCAGGATGATGCAAAAAAAAATCTAAAGGAAGCAAGTAGCAGAAAAGGTTAAATAATGAAAAAGCTGAAGAAAGCCCAGGGGGTGATGTACCTAAAGACGTCAAAGTCAAGAATAGTGAACTAGCTGTTGGAAATACAAATGTAGTGACAGGTGCATGAACATCAATTTTAAGGTTCATAAAATAGCCATTGATTTTGAAAATCCTTAAAGAAGAGCCAAAAACTTAGCGATCCACCAAAAGAAAGAAACTTGAAGGCCATCTAAAAACTACTTGAAGGGGAGATACCCTTGCAGGGGGCTCTTCTTGACCCAAAGTGGATCATTTCTCAAGGCCTGAAGGGCAAGTCCCCTCTGAGAAAGCTCCAATGACAAAGCTAAAGGAATTGCCAAGGAAAGTGACGTGCCTGCGAACATCAAAGTTGTGATGATGAAATAGCCATTGATTCTTGTAGGTTTAAATCTATAGACCCAAATTCATTCAAAGGATTTAAGGCTAAGATCAATAGGAAGTGACTAAGGAATAGAGTATCAAATTGAATTAGGGACCTAATTTAATTAACCAAAAAAGGAGGAATGATGACAAAGGATCAGAAACATTTTCACATCAAATATGTTTCTAGAAGTAGACTGCCAGGTGGATATTGAAAGATGAAAACTTTCAATAGTGTGAATTGTTTCTCTACATTGAGAAAAGCAAATGGGTAGATGCCCCTAAATTCTAGCCTATCTTCTTAACAAATTTCAATGTAACATGATGTGTTACTATTCCCAAGTCTGTCTTGAAGAGGCTATATAAGGGACTCTCTTGTTAGTGTAAAAAGGATCTCTCTCTGACAATCAGAAATAAAACTCTACCCAAATTGAAAGGCATTACTGAGACTTTGAGCTCAGATTGTTGATCATATTTTATTATTGGAATAAGAAAGCAAGTGACTTTTTAGACTTTGTGTTGTGATATATTTATTGTTGGGGAAACTGTTCTTATGTCTTTTTCCTTAATATATTTTTTTGTTTAAGAAGGTGTCCTGAAGTTAACTGTGGAGAGAATTTGTGCCCCCACAATTGCTTTTAGTGTGTTTTCTTTATGTTTTTGTGTAAAGGACCTTAGGATGAATTGTTTCCCTCATTTTCCTTCATATCTCACTCTTGGGAAATTCAGGTGGAGACTTTGTGCTACATCTTAATTTGTTGTTTACTACGTCCTTGTTTACATTTTGTAATTACTACCAAGAGTATTATTATGGTTTGATGAATAGTACTTTTGAAAGAAGAGGAGTTATTTTTGTCATTTCCCTTGAGATTTTTCCTTTGATTTGTACACATCATCTCTAAAGAAAGAGATATGGATGGTTTATCCTACCCTTGAGTATTATTTTCTATTTATATATACATATAACATATCTATAGGGAACCTCCCCTTGATGAGAGGAGAGATTAGTCCCCTTTTGATGTGGTAAACCTACACATTTGGATGACCAATCTTCCTACTTTGGCTGATCAAACCTATTTTGTTTATCAGTACGTTGATCGACAAAATAATCAACCAATAGTTTTTGGTGAATCCACTGGGGATATACATAATTTTGTGCAATTTAGAACCTCAATTTTTAAATTGAAACATCACCTATGTCTTACCCATTATCATTATAACCCTTATCCATTACAAACTCTGGTGACTCCATTTCATGTCTTACCCATTATCCATTTATAGCCTTACCATCTTCCTCCACCTCTGTTATTTTATCTGGTCTGTAAAAACTAGAGCTGCTGGGAAAGAATGCACAGTTTAAAGCCTCAAGCTTCAAACTAAAGCAAGGACAATTTTTTTCCATTTTTGTTTCACAATCTAGCAGATTTAGGGTATACACAAAGCCAAAGGGTTAAAGGTATTGTTGGCCCTATATTCAAGGTGGTACAACAAAGTGATTTTGATCTATTTCATTCACCATCTCACCTCCAATAAACCAAGAGATTTCCTCCTGTTAAATTCAGATCTCCATTACCAAATGAAGTATCCACATCTACTATTGATAAAAATTTGCCAATAATTACTCCTCTGTGATTTTTTATTCCTCCTTTTCATAATATTATAATGGTAGCTCAAGGCCCCTGGGGTAATTCTTTTGGTCCTCTCAATCTTACTCCACCTCTACATGAGCTTCCATGCAGTTCAAGCAAGAATTTCCCCAAATTCTATGGTGATGGGAAAGTTCATCCTGATGAACACATTACAACCTTTAGCATATCTTGTGGTGTAATTGGAGTAGAATTTGAAGATGTAGCAGTCAAACTATTTATAGAAACATTACAAGGTGCTACTGTAGATTGGTTTTATCATCTATAGGCTCGGTCAGTAACTGATTGGAATACCCTCAAAGCTAAGTTTGAAGCCAGATTCAAACCTATAAAAGATGCACATGCACTTCTATCTGATCTTACATAGATGAATAAAGAGCCTCATGAACTAATAAGAGACTTCATAGCCAAATTTGACAAATTGAGGAACAAAATTCCTGTAATTGCTCGACCTACAAGTGAGAATCTCAAATTCTTCTTCATTAATTCTCAGTTACCTAAAGTAAGTTTTATTTTGAGACATGCTGATCAAATAAATCTTGCTATAGCTCAAATTTTGGCCACTAAGGTAGAAGATGATCTCATCTTAGCAAGGAAGATAAGAAGAGATCCAAACAAAAATAGATCCTCATCATCTTCTGAATATTCATCTACAGGCACCATTGATCGAATGGTGTAAAAGCTATAAAATGAACTACTAGCCTTGAAAAGACAAATGGCACAAGGAATGTCTTTTGCTCCTTCATACAAAGATATGCCAAGAAGGACATTTCCAAATCAATTATATCAAGGCAATGCTGCTAGGAATCAAGGGTAGCCATATTGTCTTCCTCCCCCACAAGGGAAACTTGCCCTTGAAGCTCCTCCAACCAAATCAATAGTTGGATATTTGGAAATAGAACATGATTTCTCTTTCCAACCTAAGTTTGAGTAAGAAAATGATGATGATCTCTTCATGGAGGATCAAGAAAAATCAACTGGCGACTCCCACATTGGTTTCCTAAACTACCAGGATGAACCCAGAAGCAAAGGAGAAGCTATTAATGGATCATATGTAGTGTTTACCAGGTATAAGAACCAATTAGTCTAGCAAGCTGATAAAGGGAAGATAGAGGAGCAACCTCAACCAGAAATTACAATTGTTAAGCGTGGAACCACTCTACCTTACCAGTCAAAGAATCTGGTGATCACCCAAAAAGTAAGTACATCAATTTCACCTTCACCTTCTACTTCAATTTTGCAAAGTAGCCCTCCTCCAATCCCTCCTAAAACTCAAAAGGTTGAAATATCTTCCTCTGTACCTAGCTCAATTTAGCCATTTGACATAATTGATCATGTCAAGAAGACCAAAATACAAATGTCTAAATTTGAATATTTGAAGTCCAATCCTGATCAATTAGATAAGTTGGTCCAATGTGTCAAGAACCAAACTGTCCCTACAAGACAAGAGGTTAAGAAAATAATTTCTAATTCCCCAAAGAACATGCCCATTCCAAATAATCTTGTCATTACTCTTCCAATTGCCCCTAGAAAAATAAAACCTTTTTATGTTTCCTTATTGATAAATGGTTATCAACTCAACAATTGCATCATTGATTCTGGGGCATTTGACAATGTCATGCTTGCTAAATTAGCTGAGTCTTTGGGTCTCACACTGACCAAGACATTTGGGAGATGTTTCTCCATGGAAAAAAATCAAGTACCACTACTAGGGTAAATCAAAGATGCCCAATTTGCATTTACAACATTTCTAGACAAGAGAATTAAGATGACCGTCTTGGTGGCTGATATCCTAACATCCTATGGCATTTTGCTTGGATGAAATTTTTGAAAGGACATGGGAGGAGAACTAAGAATGGACATGTCTGAGGCAAGGATCCCTATCCAAGGCATAATGAAGAGATTGCTCCTTGAAAAGGAGGCAAAATATGTGGTTACCCAAACATCAGCCCTTGCAGCACAAATTCTGTTTGAGTCTTTAGGTAGGGGTAATTATTTCTTGACCATAGAGAATGTTCATGTTTATATAGATGAAAGTCTTATAGCTAACAATCCAAGAATTGAGCCAAACAAGACATTAGGAGAATTAGTACATCACAATATAAATGAGGAAAGATCTTCCATCTCTAATGAAGAGAAATCTGATAGGAGATCAGATTCTGATGATTCTTGGATCCTGGAACCCAATGGCAGTAATTATTCCACCAAAAATAGAGTCAAGACTGTGTTGATACCTCCTCAAGGAGATATTCTTCCTTCATGCAAATTCCAATTCAGCAACACCAACAACACAACTAGATGTGAATCTCTATTGCTCAGATTGAAGATTGTCCAAGATGAAGAGATCAAACTCCTCCACATCAAAGGAGATGTTAAGCTGATAGTTTGTCAAGAGTTTTATGTGGACAATCCAATCATATGTTAGACTGGACTAGAATAACAACCAATTATGATAATGGACCATGCTCTTGCAAATAAAAATCAAGCAAAGGAACCCTTCACTAATAAAGCAAGGAGTTATGGCTTTCAAATTGAAGACCACATCTTACCATGGGACAAGAAGAAGAAAAGGCCAAGAGGAAGACACATAAAATTGGTTTCCTAGTGGAAATTTCCAATTTCTCATCACCATTTTTGTGGAAAAAATGTCTTCTTACTAGTTTATCAGGATAGAGCACTATTTTCACTACCTCTCAAGAAGCAGCATCTAAAACACTTCAACTCTTGAAGTATCAGATCATTGTATCTATATATATGTATAGTTTTTAATTCTATTTTGTTTTGTTTGTTTCCATTTTTGATGCCTTTCATTTCTAGGTATCATGACTATGTAGCCCAATGGTACACATGAAGACACTAGAAATTTTGGATTATACTCCCTTCAATTCTTTTTATAATTGATAGAAGTTCCCCAACTAGAGCTAGCTGTTGTCCCCTAAAAATATCACTCATATTTGGGACAACATTTGAACTATTTTGGTCCTACATACCAAAATTGTCTCTTCCCTTTTTGAAATTTGTCCTGGGCATTCAAATTCCTCATTTTTTAAGATTCTAAAAAATCTATGGACTCTGCAGGCTTGAATCTATGGACTCTACAAGAAGAGAAATCTATAGACTATATAGGAAAAGAAAATCTATGAACTTTGTAGGCCAAGTTTAATGGGCTTCACAGGTTGAAATCTACGGACTCTACAGGAAAGAAGCAAGCTTTCAACACTTAGGCGATCTCAAAGTTGGTTCAATGACTAGGTTCAACCAAAAGAGTTCATTGGCAAGCTTCTAAGCAAGGATTGAACCATTGAACCTTGAACCATTTTGGTTCAACAAGCTCAATGGGTTCAAAGGTACAACATCAGCAGCAAGAGTTTAACCACTTATAGGATCAAAGGCTTCTACAGTCAGGTTCAAAGGCTTTTACAGTTAGGTTTAAAGGCTTCTACAAGTAGGTTCAATCAAAAGAATAAGTTTTTGAGGCTTAAACCATTGAACCACTCGGGTTCAAGGTTCAACAATTTTAGTGCATTTGGTTTAATGAGGATCAAAAGGACTTATCCAAATCAAAGGGAATGAACCATTAAATTTTTGAACCAAAGTTGATTCAACCCAGTTAGTTTAATAATTTAGTTCAAAGCTTGGTTCAATGGTTGGTTCAAAGGAGTAGTTTAATTCAAAAGTTCAAGAGAGACTCCTGAAGGACAAGTGCCCTTACAGAGGACACTTGGTTGATAAAAGCACCCTTTGGAAGGGTCATTTTCAAGGAAGCTACAAGTTCAAAATTTTGTTTAAGGCAGTCGAAAGACAAAGGCATAATTCCTTCAAAAATTTTGTCTGAAGGAATTATTTTGAACAAAAAGTTTGAAGAAATTTGGGAAATTCCATGGGAGAAAGGCCTGAAAGAATTTCTAAAGGCCAAAGACAAAGCCAGTCGAAATAATTCTTGCAGACTTTTTGTCTGTGGGAAAATGTCTGCAAGAAAATGTCCGTGGGAAAGCTCTAAAGGAATTCATAGACAAAAGGCCACTAAAGGACCCTAAAGGGTAGGTGCCCTTATGGGGTACTCTCAACTACCAAATTAAAAGACACTTCCCCAAAGCTGAAGGGTCACCTTCCCTTTAGCATGATGCAAAACAAGAAATCTGAAGGAAGCAAGTAGCAAAAAAAGCCAAATCAAGAAAAAGCTGAAGAAAGCCCAAGGGGTGACATGCCTGAAGATGTCAAAGTCAAGCATGGTGAAATAATTGTTGGAAATTCAAACGTAGTGATGGGTACGTGAACATCAATTCAAAGGTACATAAAATAGCCATTGATTTTGAAAAGCCTTAAAGAAGAGCCAAAGAACTTAGCGATCTGCTAGAGGAAAGAAACCCAAAGGCCATTCAAAAACCACCCAAAGGGGAGATACCCTTATGGGGGGCTCTTCCTAAGCCAAAGTGGATCATTTCCCAAGGCTCAAAGGGTAGGTCCTCTCTGAGAAAGCTCAAACAACAAAGTTGAAGGAATTACTGAGGAAAGTGACATGCCCACAGACATCAAAGTCATGATGATGAAATAGCTATTGATCCTTATAGGTTTAAATCTATGGACTTGAATACATTCAAAGGCTTTAAGGCCAAGATTAGCTGGAAGAGACTAAGGAATAGAGCATCAAATTAAATCAAGGACCCAATTTAATTAACCAAAAAAGGAGGAACGATGAGGAAGGATTAGAAACATTTATGCATCAAATATGTTTCTATAAGTAGACTGCCAGGTGGATATTGAAAGATGCAAACTTTTAATAACATGACTTATTTCTCTGCATTGAGAAAAGCAAATGGGTAGATGCCCCTAAATTCTAGCATGTCTTCTTAACAAATTTCAATGCAACATGATGTTTTACTATTCCCAATTCCATCTTAAAGAGGCTATATAAGGGAATCTCCTTTTAGTGTAAAAAGGATCTCTCTCTGACAATCAGAAACAAAACTATGCCCAAATTGAAAGGCGTTATTGAGACTTTGAGCTCAGATTGTTGATCATATTTTGTTATTGGAATAAAAAAGCAAGTGACTTTTTAGACTTTGTGTTGTGATATCTTTGTTGTTGGGGAAACTATTCTTATGTCTTTTTCCTTAATATATTTTATGTTCCTTTAATTCAACAAGTAGAATTAGTGAAAGTAGTTAGGAAGGTGTCTTTAAGTCAATTGTGGAGAGATTTTGTGCCCCCACAATTGCTTTTAGTGTGTTTTCTTTTTGTTTATGTGTAAAGGACCCTATGATGACTTTGTGCCCTCATTGTCCTTCGTATCTCACTCTTGGGAAATTTAGGTGGAGAATTTGTGCTACATCTCAATTTTTTGGTTACTACGTTCTTGTTTACATTTTTTAATTACTACCAAGAGTATTCTTGTGGTTTGCTAAATAGTACTTTTGAAAGAAGAGGAGTTCTTTCTATCATTTCCCTTGAGATTTTTCCTTTGATTTACATGCATCATCTCTGAAGAAAGAGAGATGGATGGTTTATCCTACCCTTGAGTATTATTTTCTATTTATATATACATATAACATATCTATAGGGAAACTCCCCTTGATGAGAGGAGAGATTAGTCCCTTTTTAATGTGGTAAACCTACACATTTGGATGACCAATCTTCCTACTTTGGCTGATCAGACCTATTTTGTTTATTAGTACGTTGATTGAAAAAATAATCAACCAACAAACTGGAGCCCATTTTGGCAAAATAAACCAAGAAAGTACTTCAAATGTGGGGTCCAAAAAAAATTGTAACTAAGAAAGTACACAAAGTACGCAGTGAATGTCTATGGGGATAATAATCTCAATTAGGGATAGAAATAGACATTGAAAGGTGAGTTTTTATTTATACTCTATGAAACACGTATGTGTTATATGAATGCGTACACATTAATATAATGCATATGTATTCATTTAACTATAGCCATATGCTATACTAACAAACAAAAAGGCTCATATTCAAGCATTTTTTCCATTATAATACTATAATATGATGTAAGAACACTCAATAAGACTATAATATGATGCATAAATCCCTAATATGATGTAATAAGACAATTATATATTGTAATAATGCTATCATATCATGCAATAATGCTTAATATCATGTAATAAGCCTATCATATGATGCATAAATCCCTAATATGATGCATAAATATCCAATACATGATAAAATAAGACTCTTGATAAGACTATGAAGGAAAAAGACTAATAAATGATGCAATAAGGCTCAATATGTAAGACAAAATGAACTAATTTTGCCCAAAATCCCATCATAGGTCATTAAAAAACTAAGTGAATAATAGGTTCACAAATTAGTACTAATCACATTCTTTAATTTATGCATTTGTGATGAAATCAAGGAACTTAGGGGTTATGTTTGTTATAAAATTAGGATTTAGGGTTAGGGGTTTAGTGTAATGGGTTTATGCATGTGTATATGTCATGAAAATAGAATATAGGAGAATTGTACATGTTCAAATGATAAAATTAGGGTTTGCAATCAACATGTTTGAATTGACTTAATTTAGCCCCTTCAATCACATCATAGACTCTAATTTAGGTTCAATGGGTTAAAATTGGCCATATTTGAATTCATATTTTCATTTTTGATTATATTAGGGTCAATTAAGTCATACATGTTGCATCTAGATTATACAATAAATTAGGACATAAATTTGGTTTAGGGGCTCAATTTTGCCCAAATCATGTCCCTAATTGGAACAATTGACTAATTAGTTCAATTTATGATAGATAAAATTGTACTTAATTTTTTCCCAAATCATGTATATATCATGATCTTATAGTTATGTCAATAAGGGGTTCAAATTGGCCTCCCATGCCTCCTTGATTTAATTTCCCCTATTATTGAACCTTGTTGTACCATGTGTGTACATCATACACCTAAAAGTGTTAAATCTATCAAAGATGCATCATGTCCTAGAAGTTTTAGAGTTGAAAATGCCCTGGGAGGCCAAATCCAATTATATATCACCATGTGTACCTCATACGTGATTGAAATTGTTAACACTTTTAGAGGTGTCAAGTCCTAAAAGCATTAGAAATATCTATCAAATCCCTGTAAGGCCTGATCTAATTAGATATACACATGCACATATGTATCTTATCTACACATATATTTGTATTAGAGATCTAATTATCACTTATCCTAGGAGCATTAGATTTATTAGAGCCTCAAAATGCCCAATCCAATCAAATATTTCTCTGTGTGTAGGTCTAGTACACCTAAAGAAGTGTTAGAGTTATCAGATATGCACATCTTTGATACTTAGACATGTTCCATCACCGAGCCAACCAATCCAACTAAGGCCTATTCAGAAATTTATCATACATACATACATAGATGCCAATAATGTTTAAAGATCAACATCAATACAATCAATTCATGTCTAGTAAATAATTGACATGGTGTGAGCCTCTGACTTTCCATTACTATACAAAAATTGTCATGTAGAGCCATTTAAGGTCCCATCTGAATTAAGAAAGAATCAAACATTATTAGTTTTATACATGTATGCATTCAAATTATTTATATCCCTCTACTTTGAATTACCTAGATAGATATCCCAGAACTTACATTCATATTGAGTCTTACATGCAAGAGAGAACATAATTAAACAACATGGATGAGCCTCAACCTCAAATCCTAAGCTGGAGCATGAATTCTGAGACGCATGTACTACTTTTTTGCAATCCACATCATAAAGTTTAAGCTCATTATAATGAAATATGAACAAGATGATTGAAGATATATGTACAAAATATATATAATCTTGAAACCTTCAACAAGGGGGTGCACATTGGTATTCAATTTTGATCAACCATCTATATGAGGTGAGTAGTTCATCATCCATATCAACAATTATTGGGTCTCTCTTCTCAGCATCATCCTTGAGGGGAAGTAGGTCTCATATTTAAGGGACATTGTCATAGGTTTAATGTATATATTGAGTAAGTTCAATAGATTTTGCACTGAGGTAACTTATACATATGTTGTACTTGGTCAATGTTAGGTCTACGCCATCCCTTAATGGTTTTGAACAAAGTCCCTAGTGCATTTAGATATTTTTAAAGCTATATATTCATCATTATAGGCATGAAATCTTAAAACCACATCTTCACTAATGGATACATGTGACCATTTCAAGTTTATTGAGCTCAAAACCACATCTTATACAAAATAAAATGCATACCCAAATTGACCAAAATATTTAATAATTTAACATGTACATACATTGTAGCTCCATCATGCTACTTTCGTATCTTACCATCCCAATTACATAGTAAGGTATAAAACTCTATATAGTATTGATAAACATCAAGTGTTGTCTAGCTTGTTTTTGAGATTGAAATTGTTGCATCCATGGTGCGGCTAGGACTATTCCCAATACAAATGCACACTCTTCAGATGACATGGGAATAGATGGAGTGGTTGATGGTTGTCCCATGTGTGATGGAGGGGTAAATGAAGGAGGTGCATGAAATGGAAGATTAACCATATTTTCACAAGAGATATGATTTTAAGCAAATTTTTAATAATGTACTCGAATACATTAGGGGAATCAAACTTTAATAATTGTAACAATAGAAGACTCTTTTTAGATTTTCCACTGGGACCTCAAAATACATCCATTGAATTAGATGCACTAAGTGACCTTGGAGGAAAATTAAGGGATTTAATTCAAAACATTTTAGGAATGTTTTTGGGATAATCCAAGGCATGATTCACAAGTATTGGGATATATTAGATAACATTATTGAAATAGATTTCAAAGAGATGCACTATTATACTAAGGGCTCAATTCTTATTTCTACTTACAAACGATTATCTATACTACATAGTCCAATTCAATGAGTTTGCCACTTAAACAAATTATTTCAAAATTTATAAATAAAGGGGTTTGGTCAAAGATATCAAATAAAAAACAAAAGGGTAAGATAGGAGTTTAGGCATGTAGGATAATATCAATAAGAAGTAAAAAAAATTAAGGGCAAGTAGGATTTTAGAAAATTAAGGTGGTAAGGTATATCCTTGCCTTACTAAGGGAAATATTCCAATAGTTGTGCATGTTTGAGTTATCGAACAAGGCTTTTGTTAAGATGTGTTCTATTAATGAAAGATATTGGTGTATATAAATATTAAAGTTCACCGGAAGCTAAACATGTAATATCTAATACTTGTTCAACATTTATTATATAAAATTAAAAGTAACCAATCAAATATTGACATGTAAGAGTCAAGTATTGATACTCTAATGCATAATGATTGGTAAATGAAAGGTTAAGTTTTGATCATAGGTTTAAAAAATGCATTTTATGACCTCTCATGATAAAATCAATTATATTGTCAAATGTATAATGTGTTAGACCTTGAAACCTTAGTTATAAGTTTTTAAGATGACATATTGAAATGGGTAAAAAGTTTGAAGTCTAATATGATGTCAATTCACTGCCTAAAGCTAATGGGACCTTTCCCCTATAAAAAACCTAAAATTTGACATTTCCCCTATAAGGATGCATGGATAATGGGACCTTCCTCCATAACAAACACAAATTTTATTTGTTTGGTTTTATATCAAAGAAATGAGTATGCATTATATAACATGTACGCATTATTTGTTGCATCACACATTATTTAAATTTGAATTTAAAACCAAGCCTTTAGGCCTAAAAATGGCTTGGATTTTTGAGCCAAAGGCTTGGGACTCTGCATCTATAGATGAGATCAAGAGTTTTAGGAAAAACTATTAAATTTTAAATTCAAACACCAAATATGCTATTTATCTCAACATCAAAATTCAAAAATTTATTACCATTATGATGAACACATTGTCCTCTTTCTAAATGTATGTTTTTTATAATTTTTTGGAAGTTTAAGGGTTCAAACTATATTTATTTCTAACAACACCTTTTTTAGGCCATGCTTAATTATAAAATTAATTAAAAAAATCATCAAAAAAATATAAAAAAAGTTCATAACACACAAGAAGATCTAATCTAAATATTCACTAAAGGGTTTCTAACAATATCAAATGATTCTAAAAAAATGGTGGGTCGTACGGAATGGTACAATTCAAATTTTCTTAAAAAAATAAGAGGTCCTATTCAAATTTTAGATGTTTGACCTATTTATACTTAAACATTTTTTAAAATAAATAGTTTTTTGGAAACTAGACTCAGAATTCTACAATTCATATTTTTATACCATCTTCAAATTTTGAGTGTGGTTATCTCTAATTATCTATAGAAGTTCACATTTCTAAAATTTTAAAAAGATCATGTCCACAGGAAAGTCCTTTTTTGTCCCCCAAGTTGGTGCACTTACCCCAATGCAAATCTTGAAAGTGTCGGTCCTGACCATAAAGAGCATATGTCTTTTATAAAGGACATACACCCTTTTACAAAGGCCCTTTTCAATCCAAAGGGTCTACACCCTTTGATCTATTATTTTTTTTTGGATTTTTTATCTATTTGTTTTTTTTATAAGGATATATTTCATAAAATAAATATAACTATTAGTTTATATTAAATTTTATATTCCTATACTTTAAATTTGATTTACTAAATATAACAAATTAGGGCCACTCTACATATTCTAAAATTTATATTAGAGCTATAGGAGTTACCATTTAAAAGTTAGTTTTTCAAATTCCATTATAGTCAATACTTAATTTTCAAAATTTTAGGATCAAAAGATAGAATGAGAAAAAAGGTTTCAAATCATGTTATGAATGTAATATATCTATACCATTGAGGATTACATGCCTAATTTACCTAATTAAGTATTCCTTACCTACTTTATCTACTTGAGTATGCCCTACCTGATTAAATAACTGAGCCATATCTTGATATTTAATATTCCCTACTGGTTTCAAAGTATGTGCTCTACTTACTCAACCTGGTCTACTTCAATATCCTCTAGAAACTTGCTTGTAATTAGGTCTCTTCCTAACCATAAACTATCTCTTGGTCTAGATCACAAAAATTCTTCTAAATATTGGTATTTAAAGACAAATTAACTTATTCTTTAGTATTATATCTTGACTTCTTATCCTTTGTATTTAGATCAAAAGAAACTTTCAATGTCTTAAAATAGGGTACTCAATCCCAAGTCAGTAATCTACCTTCAAGCAAAACCCTTCTTTGACTCCTAAATCACTCAATTGTACATACTCACTTCTTTGAATAATACTATGAGGGTTTAATCAATTATTTGACTCAATCTATTTAGTGCATGAATAAATTCATCTCAAAATTGAGATGATAATAACTCTACCCTTTATAGGCCTATTAGGCTAAATTATACCTCTTAAGGACTTGATATAAAGAAGTAAAAAATTACTTTGTTTTTTGGACTCATTCACTTAAAAAACTCAATGAAAATATCAATACAATGATACAAGACTCATATGTGTCTTTACACAAGCTCAAAATACCAATTAGATCACCAAAGTGCCCAAAAAATTGACCAAGTCCTAAGCACTATTATAGTATTATGTATAGGCATGTTTGGTCTTGAAAAGGTGTTATTAATCTAATATCATCAAAGGATTCTTATAAATATTTATTAAGATATTTGGATACTATTTTTGAGGATGATAAACCAATTTGCTTTATTTCTTTGTTAAGAATTGGACTTCAATGGAAACTTTGCTCTTTAGGTTTGGATGGCCTAATATGCTTACTTAGAAGGATATTGACTTGGATTAGTTGCCAAATTCTTTGAATAACTTTAATTAATTATTATATAGTGTTTAAAAAATAACATTGGACCTTAATAATAGGTTTATACTCAATCAAGAAAGTAAAACACTTGAAGTTTCTCTTGATTGAGCTTTCATATGACTATCTATAGGTAGATCAAAAGACAGTCCTCTATATTTTTAAGAACAATGTGAGTTTAAGAATGATACATATTTTAATACCTTATAAACCTTCTCTAAAAACTTCCCTATGATTTTTAGGAGATTCCACTAGTTTAGATGGAAGTTATGGTTCTTTTTGTATCAGAAACCCTATTTTAAGGTTTGACTCTGCATACAGATCCTGGTAGCTTCAAATTGATTATTCATATAACTCAAATACTATTTTAAATAAATAACACTTGGAATATAGTCTTGAATAACTACATTAACTTATCCAATCTTCTAAATAAACTCATGGAACTTTTTCTATGTGATATAAGAGAATGCAAATGATTATAGATACATAGAAAATAGGCTTTAGAAGGTTTTAATGACACGAACCTTAGATCAAGTATAAATTATCCTCAAATGAAGTTATATTTCATTCACACATGCAATAAATTTGTAAATACAAAAAATTAATTAACAACACACCTTTTATTCATAATAAAATGATTATTTTGACTACATAGACCCCTATTCTATCTTGTTAAACTATCAACTGTACTTGTAGTCATGAAGTTCTTCACTTTTTAATTTTGTTCTCACCTTTAAATCCTTCTTTTTTATAGTTTTGAAGTTTATTAAATTTTTAGATGCGTAATATAATCGGATATTTCTATCTTTTCCTTGGAATTTTCTTAACAACCTTGTTCTCAACTTAGAAAATGAACTTTAATTAATGGATCTATCAATATGCATAAATGAATATCTTGTAGCATACAACCTATAGATTGAAAGGACAAGGGTTATTTTCACCTATATAGATAAAAGAGTGCCTAGGGTTGTTCGTGTAAAAGGCTTGAAGGTGGATTCAAGATGAATTCCTAAATAATTTTTGGGTTTTTTAATCAATGGGTCTATCAGTATTGTTACATCCTATTTTCCTCTACCAGGCTTTAGTCTGATGAATGGTTGTCCCTTTGGCATATGTGTCATTGTGACACATTGGATATGGTACATGTGCTTACATTTGTGTGAATATTTAGTCTTGATATGCAAATCAAGAAACTAAAAATTTTATTTTATGAATAAATTAATAAAAATATCTTTATAAACATCTTTGAACATTTAGCCAATTCATTATTGACATCAGAGATATCAATATAGTATGACATATGTCAATAGAACCTATATGAACATATACACTAGTTTTCAAAGATATAATTATCTTTTGATTATGGGCTTATGCATGTATAGCTATTAAATAACTAGCTAATGTTGCTTTAATAATTTTCATGCAAAGTGAAAAAATTGAATATCTTTATTATACTACTTAACTAGACTTATTGTTTATTAAAGTGGTGTATCACTCATTACTAAGCAAATTATATGTTTTTATCTAAATTAAGGAATTATTCAATGAGATAAACTATGGATATGAATAATAAGTTAAAAATATAAAATAGAGATATAATTAATTATTGAGGGAACTTAAGACAAGATTGAGAATTAGAAAATGATGACTAGGACTTATAACAAAAAGTTTATAAGAATAAAGTGAAGTTGAAAGAAGAGTTAGAAACCATGCAGAGATAAAAAGACCATGCAAAGAAATTAGGTGCATGATATCGAAGGAAAGGAGATAAAGCATATGGGTCAGTGAACATTAAGAGTGCCAAGTTTGTTTAGATGAGACTAAAAAAAACCTTGTAACTTAAATGTTATATGGGGGCCATTGATCATGCCTTCTGGATGGCCTTCATGAAACCCTTGTTATCACCATGTCTAGGCTTTGAACCTAATGTAGTAGCCTTTTCATCCAACATTATTAAAATTTATGCCATTCCAAGTTTTGTTTTTTTCTTATCTTTAAGTCGACTAGAAAATAAGGTTCACACCATTATTTTTATCTTAGCTAATTCAAATCAAACGCATTCCATTCCAATAAAGGATTGTAATGGACCTTTTAAGCTCCTCTATACTATCAACAGACTACCATATGTGCTAATCTCCATTCCTAGACATGACATATATATAATGTATATGTGTTGTGGTCATGCCTTTTATGGGGAGTGTGAGTTGTTTCAAGTCTATTTCCTATATTTAACAATTATAAGTAAGGGGGATAATGTTAGAGGGATACATGGTCACTGAAGGAGTGGAGGAGAGAGAAAGGTGATGGCTAGTGTAAAAGTAACAAGAAGAACACAAAAGGTATGGAAGGAGAAGAGAAGATGCTGGATGAAGAAATAATAAAGAAGAGAGGTTGGCGTTGGAGGTGAGAAGAAAGAGAGACCAAATAAGAACATATATTGACCCAAATCCATTTAATTTGGCAAAGCATATACTAGATGAGTAAATATTTGTACTTTAAATTTTTTAGAGTCTTCCTTTTAGCTTATGTGAGTTTTGATGCTAATTATATTATGTGGAGGCTTGTTGAGTATTCTCACTATAGTTAAGGAACATGGTTATCCTTACTTATATATGCAATTTTTAAATAATGACATATACGTATAGTAGTTAGGAGAGAACTACATCTATCCTTGATTCTTTGCATGTATGAGACATAGTAGATATGTATGGAAACTTAGGTAGTGAGCACAAGCATATGAAACTAGCCTTGATAGGTATTTCTAAGTATGACATCTACTATAAATGCTAGTGAAAGCAAATAGACTTTTTGTAGCATAATATTGTTATGCAAACTTGTCAGTAGGATCAAGTTTGTAACATCTTGTAAGGATGAACACTATATGTAGTATATTTCACGAGAGAGTTAACTATGAAAGTGACTAGAAATTTTTAGAATAGCATAGTGCATCATGAGGTGTACCTAGAGATTATGCTCTCTTCTGATTATTATTGAAGGTATACTCAAATAGTATAGTCCTGACTTGATTTTTTATTGTGGTTGGTTGTAATATTATCATTGGTATTGAGTTAGATACTCAAACACAAAGACCTATGACCATATGGGATGTCAAAGAGTTTTATAGTATGAAAACTACTCAGATGGTACATACTATATTCATTATATCTTTACCCATACCTAAATGAATATATAAGTTATGGTTATTAAATGATTGGATAGAGTAATCATGAATTATGATAGTATGCGATATCATAAGATACTTCAGTGTAGATGTATATACTTGGGTAGTAGATAATATAGTTGTATATTTGAACTCTCACCTAAATTGATTGCTCTAATGATTTTATTGGTTATTACTTGAGCAATATATTCATAATAGTTAGTAGAACAACATGTATGCATGCATACAATCTTGAGAGTATTAAAAAATGATAGGTTTGAATGTTATGTATGTTATGTCTTACCTTGCTTTGTACACTTAGCTTAATTCTATTCCTAGCATGTGATTCTCTATGGAATAAGGAATGTAGTTCATTCATCATTGATATAATCTAGGTTTTATGTGAGAGTGCTTGGTAAGCACACAACCTTGGATAGTAAGGTGTTATATTTGAGTGTGTCACTTAGCCACAAGATTGTCGACTAGAGATTTAGAAGCTCATCTGTGTCATGATTAGATTGTTACCTATTTGTATTAGAGTGCCAACCCCTTTGGTGGTGATGTCCCATGGAGGAGACCATCACATTTGAAAGGAGAACTATATCAGACCTTGATTTTGAAGAGCAGATATGTAGGCTACCCAAGATTATGGTGGGATAATGGGTCTAGATCCTTAGGCTAGATTAGGGTAGACTTGATTGCATAGTAATCTGAGTGATTGGTTGAATTAGTAACAATACTTAGTATGAGAATTTAGATTGTTTAAATGTTCCTTGTGAGATAGTAAAATTTTTGTATCTTGCATTTTATTCTATTATTTATAGTATTGGAATGTTGAATTTTTATTACTTAAAGTTACTAATTATGACTAAATAAAGTATTCTAACAATTATGGTTGAATGGATGTTTAATATTTAGTTTTTTTTTTAAATTATTGCATTTTATAAGTACAACTCGGAGGGTTGTTATATGTGGTATCAGAGCTTAGGCTCAAATGCTAGGACTTAATGAGTCCATTAACATTTTTGTATCTTCTGTTTGTCAAAAATGAGAATTTGGAAAAACATGTGGTACATTGAGTGGGTATCCTAAGAGCATTCATAACCCCTTAGAGTTATTAAAGGGTGGGTTTATCGAGTGTCTTGTTGGTGATGGTTTTATAAGGTGTATGGTTAGGAGAGTACATATCTTAGTTCTTGAGTTGTGAACAAGAGTTTCCTACCATATTTTTAATCTTTTGATTGAACACCTCGAGTATGAATACATCTTTATTGGTAATCAAATCACCTTCACCATTTACATTTATGTTTGACATGCATGTAGTGTTTCTCATTTCAATATATATGCTTAAATTTTGTGTCTTGTTTACATAAAAATAAGGAATGGGAATTTCCTTTGTTGATTACAGATGACTTGATTATAAATTCCATTGTGTTAGGAGTTTGTGGATTAGCATCCTTATTTTGTTTTATATAATTCAGAAGAAGTATCATCTATCTTCATTAGCTTAGAGGTGATTTGTTATGCACATTTTACTTGTACATCATTATAATCTACGAGAAAGGTTCATATTTTTAGAATGTTGATTTAGTGTTTTCTTAAGTGGAAACTTGTTTTTGAAATATTGTTTGATCTCATTTCTCTTAAGTTCATGGGATAGTGTTTCCTACTTCTTATTGAGAAAAGTTTTAGGATTGGATGGATTGGTGCATCCTTGTGGTTAATATTTTATTTCCAGTTAAGGAAGTAGATTATGATTCTACTCTTGCAATTTCGTAAGTAACATGGATTGTGGTGTTATCTTTTACCATATGAGGATATGTAGGAATTATTGTTTTGAGACATTCTCTCTACTTTTTACTTGTAACTTTATAGAGTTACTATTTTATCTAAAATATAAACTTGAACATGAGGAGTGGATAACAATGGATTTATATGAATTATGGTTGATTATAGTTAGTATGTTATTATCTACCTTTGTTAGACTAATATTATTCTATTTTTTTAAAAACATGTTGTTTTGAAGAGTAATATGTGTACCTTTTTTCCATGATAAAGTAAGGTATTAGATGTATAGAACATCTTGGTAAGGGTAGAGATAAACTTTTAAACTTGTTATATGCTAGACATGCAAACAAGAGACATGGTCTCACTTATAAGGTTGAAGTGCAGTATAATCCTTTACCTACATATGTTATGTTAATTGTGAGATTATTTATATAATAGGTTAAGTTGTGAAATTATGATACTAGTTATGCTTGTAGAAACATAATACAATATCAAAATGATTATGTGATTTTATTATATGTATATTAGTACATATGGAAATATTATAACTTATAATATTGTTTTCTATGATCTTTTAGTACAGATTTGTGTTTCTTTGAGCCTTGTGCACATTTTTTTGAGATCATCAAGTCATGGAGACCCAAGGAAAGAATGGTGAATTAGGAATGTGAGTTATAAGTGATAGGATGGTATCATACTTAGCCTCACATTGACTCATATTGTTGGTACTAAGTTGGATCTGATAGATAGACTTATTAAATCTGAGACTTGACACGTAAAACTTGTCAAATTTAGTCATATGGCCATACACATGTATAATGGATGGGTGTTCCATGTG
Organism: Torreya grandis; assembly: GCA_037957365.1. Taxonomy (NCBI): domain Eukaryota; kingdom Viridiplantae; phylum Streptophyta; class Pinopsida; order Cupressales; family Taxaceae; genus Torreya; species Torreya grandis. Next base: position 6,211,747 of record JARHVA010000061.1, read on the forward strand.
GATGATTATTCTATGATTGTATACATTGTTAATATTTCTTATTTATCATCATATGTGTCTGGAGCCTTGATTGATTTAAGACAATATTGACATTTTATACTTATTCAAGGCTATGTAGAGTAGTGATAGTATTAACATATATATTTATTATTCTTTCCAAGTGCGCTAAAAAAATTTCTCCAATTTGAGAAAAATAGTCTCTAGGTAGGAGAGATTTGCAAAGGGATTGGAAGCTTTTGTGGAACTCTTCTTGGTTATTTTTTTTATTTATGTGATGATCTCATGTGTTTTCAGAAAGGCAATTAAACTTTTTCCAAGATGTTGGACCTCAAGGTGGTCATGTTAAACCAATTAACATAAGTGATATTCATAAAAATTATTTGTAAAATAGAAAATGTCATCGAGTAGGGTCTTGTGGGATCGATAATCTATGAATAATATTAAATGAGTGCACTAGTATGATTTTTTTTAGGTAAAATTTGTAGTTATTTACATACTATGATATTAGATACTATGTTTATATGGTGATAAACTTTGATGTCATTTGGAACTTTTATGTCATCGGGGTGATGACCAGTTTTAGGGGGGGAGGATGTTATATCCTATTTTCCTCTGCTAGGTTTTAGTCTAATGAAATTTTGTCCATCTGGCATATGTGATATTATGACATGTTGGCTATGGTACATGTGCTTACATTCGTGTGAAGATTTAATCTTGATATGCAAATCAAGAAACTAGATATTTGATTTTATGAATAAATTAATAAAAATATCTTTATAAATGTCTTTGAATGTTTAGCCAATTCATTATTGATATCTGAGATATCAATATAGTAAAACATATGTCAATAGAACCTATATGTACAAATACCCTAGTTTTGGAAGATATAATTATCTTTCAATTATGGGCTTATGCATGTATCTCTATTAAATAACTAGTTAATGTTGTTTTAATAATTTTCATGCATAGCAAAAGAAATGAATATCTTTATTAAATTACTTAACTAAACTTATTGTTTATTAAAGTGGCGTATCACTTAGTACTAAGAAAATTATATGTTTTTATATAAATTAAGGAATTATTTGGTGAGATAAACTATGGATTTTAATAATAAGTTAAAAATAGAAAACAAAAATATAATTAATTATTGAGGGAGCTTAAGACAAGATTGTGAATTAGAAAATGATGACTAGGACTTGTAATTAAAAGTTTACAAGAAGAAAGTGAAGTTGAAAGAAGAGTTAGAAGCCATGCAAGGATAAAAAGACCATGCAAAGAAATTAGGCATAGGATATCGAAGGAAATAAGATAAGGCATATGGGGCAATGAGCATTAAGAGTGCCAATTTTTTTAATGAGATGCCAAAAAATCATGTAACTTAAATGTTATATACGGGTCATTGATATTGCCTTCTGGATGGCCTTACACAATCCTTATTATCACCACATCTAGGGTTAAACCTCTAGGAGTAGCCTTTTTATCCAAAATTATTAACATTGTTGCCATTCCAAGTTTTGTTATTTTTTTGTCTTTAACTCAACCCAAAAATAATGCTGCCACCATTCTTTTTATCTTAGATAATTTAACTCAAATGCATTCCATTCCAATCAAGGATTGCAATGGACCTTGAAATCCCCTTTGCATTATCAACAAACTACCATATGCACGTATCTCCATGCCTGGGCATCACACACACACACACAGATATATATATATATATATATATATATATATATATATATATATATATATATATATATATATATATATATATATATATATATATATATATATATATATATATATATATATTGTGGTCATGCCTTCTATAAGGAGTGTGAGCCATTTCAAATCTATTTCATATGTTTAACAATTATAAGAAAGGGGGAGAATGTTGGAGGGCTACATGGTCACTAGAGGAGTGGAGGAGAGAGAAAGGTGACAACTAGTGTACAAGCATCAAGAAAAACATAAAAGGTATGAAAGGAGAAGAGAAGATGTTGTATGAATAAATAATAAAGAAGAGAGGTTGGTGTTGGAGGTGAGAAGAAAGAAAGACCAAATAGGAGCATATATTGACCCAAATCTATTTAATTTGGCAAAGTGTATACTAGATGAGTAAATATTTATACTTTAAATTATTTAAATTCTTCCTTTTATTTTATAGCTGTGCATTTTGTGTTATGTTTTAAGTTATTGGATATATACAGTGAAACTCTTGTTTTCAAAAAAGATGCCTTTATATAATAGATGAAATACCTTACCATTAAATGTATCTTGAAGATTCCCATATAAATGTTGATTTGATATTTGAAATCAAAATTTATTTTGGTGTTTTAATTAACCTGGGTCCATAATATAGATGTCACTTATTTCTGGTCATCTTATTTAAAAAGATATATATAAAAAAAACCCTATGTAATGATAATCAATTCTTAAATTCTGATCTTTTATCCTTATGTCTTTTTGCTTGGCTTGCAATTGATCTACTCTTGGATTGAGTGTTTAGGTAGTTTATACATATAATGTAACTATATATGCATGGATTCAAGATGCATGAGATGGTTTCACTATAGTTTATATATCTATCAAGTTGATAAATGATCTATGATAACCACACTACATATGATGGTGTATGACTTATGTGAGTATATATAGCGTGTATATATTATTAATATGAAAATTGACAATATTTTGGAATTATCATAAATGTATCATTGTTAAGTTCTAACATTGTCTAAATCTAATGTAGTAAATGAACAAGATTATCACACATATATGATAAATGGAAAGATATTATAAGGCTTATGAAGAAATCAACAAAATATGTTTTAAAAATGATTAAATTGTGATAATACATATTTGTGTTATTTTAAAATTATGAAAAATGGGTAATTAGAGATTGTTATTAAATGTCATTATTTTGTACAAATAATTGAATTATACTTAAAATCATCTATTATAATTAAGTTAATATAGACTTTTTTTTCATGTTTGGTTGGCATGGATTTGTCAATGTATGCTTAATTATATCAGATATTACATGTATGTGATCATGATCCCTAGATTATTTTACCCAGATGGTGAGCTTATGCTTTGGATTATTTATTTGATATCTATATTATGGGGTTCACATTGTTGATACTACCCAAGCCATGAGATTATTTCTTGAGTCTAGTTATCATCACCAATGATGGGTATGGATAACTTGATCAAGTGATATGTTATGAATTTGACTGATCTGGATGATCATATGTTAGTTTAAAAAAATAGTCAAAGTAATGTTAGATTAACATTGTTAGTTCATATTTATGATTTACATGTTGTGTGATATCATAATAGAAACATATTTTTATTTATGATACATGTCATGTAGTATAATCTTACAACACAGGGGATTATGTGGGGGATTGTTGGTCCTTGGTTGGAGTGGTATAGAGCTCGAATGATACTCTCCCTCCCCCACTACAATACATTCCTAGAGACAACACTTGAGGTTATCAGAGATACATGAGTTGGTATAACTTGAGATTTGAAGAGTTAATTATCTTTAATATAAGGCTAAACAGCTATGGAATTTGTAAATGTAATATTATTTTACTTGAATAGTTATTGTTATATTGGGAGACTTGCCATAGTTGTGTCATTATATAGTTACTAAATAATTATATGTCTAATTTGCATTTAGACATGATAATTTATACACTTCATGGCTAAGACAAACCTGCTTATATGCTAGAGACTTGAGAAGTTTTCCAAGTAAATTTATTTATATATGTACAACTATCCATATATGTATATATTATGTAATAATGTACATCTTTAACATCTTAGCTTATGGTAGTTTTGAATCAAATTATATTGTGTAGAGGACTATTGAGTCTTCTCAATATAGTTAAGGAACATAGTTATCCTTACTTATGTATGTAATTTTCTAGTAATTATGTATACCTGTAGTAGTTAAGAGAGAAATATATATAGCCTTAATTTTGTGCATGTAGGAGACAATATATATGTATGGCAGCTCAGGAAGTGAGCGTGGGCATAAGAAACTAACCTTGATAGGTATTCCCTGGTATGACATCTTCTAAAATGCCATTGAAATCAAATAGACTTTTTATAGAACAATATTGTTATTCAAACTTGTCGGTCGGATCAAGTTTGTAACATCTTGTAAGGATGAACACTGTATGTAGTATATTTTGTGAGAAAGTTAACTATGCAAATGACTAGACATTTAAAGAATAACATAGTACATCGTGAGTTGTACCTAGAGATTATATTCTCTTCAGATTGTTATTGAAGGTATACTTAGATACTATAATCTTGACTTGCTTTATTATTATGGTTGGGTGTAAGATTGTTATTGGTGTTGAGTCAGATACTCATACACAAATACCTATGACTATATGGGATTTCATATATTTTTACAGTATGAAAAGTACCTGGATGGTATATACTATATTCACTATATCTTGACCCATACCTAAAAAAATATATAAGTTATGATAATTAAATTCTTGGATAGAGTGATCATGAACTATGATAGTATGAGATATCATAAGATACTGTAGCTTAGATGTATATACTCAAGTAGTACATATTATAGTTTTATGTTTGAACTCTCACTTAAATTGATCGCTCTAATGATTTTGTTGGTTATTACTTGAGCAATATATTAATATCAATTAGTAGGACAACATGTATATGTGCATATAATCTTGAGAGTATAAATGAATGATAGGTTCAAATATTATGTATGGTATGTCTTGATTTGTTTTGTATACTTAGCATACTTATGTGCCTATAATGTGATTATTTATGGAAATAAGAATGCATATTCCTTCATCATTACTATTATCTAGGTTTTATGTGAGAGTGTTGGATAAGTATACAACCCTGGATAATAAGGTGTTATATTTGAGTATGCCACTTAGCTATAGGATTGTAGACTACAGCTTTAGAAGCTCATCTATGTCACAAGTATATTGTTACCTATTTGGATTAAAGTGCCAACCCCTTTGATGGTGACGTCTCATGGAGGAGACTATCACATTTGAAAGGTGAACTACATCAGACCCTAATTCTAAGGAGCATATATGTAGGCTACCCAAGATTATGGTGGGGTAATGGGTCTAGATCCTTAGGCTAGGTTAGGGTAGACTTGATTTCATAATAATCTGAGTTATTGGTTGAATTAGTACCAATACTTAGTATGATAATTTAGATTGTGCTAATTTATCTTATGAGATAGTAAAAATTTTGTATCTTACATTTTATTCTATTCTTTGCAGTATTGGATTGTTGAATTGTTATTACTTAAAGTTGATGATTATGATTGACTAAAATATTCTAGAAACTATGGTTGAATGAATTTTCAATATTTAGTTTTTTTTTTAAATTGCATTTTCTAATTACAACAAAGAGGGTTGTTACAAATATGCATAAATGGCTATCATGTAACATTCAACCTATAACATACATGTAATAATGATATAGCCATTCACACATTACATCTACCCCATTCCTAGTATTACATGTAGGTATATTTTGACTCATACATGATATATTCCCATATTCATCAGACAATCACTCATACCATACACAAAATTAGTTAATTACACTAATACACTCCATTTACACCTACACCATTAACCATAAACCCCAAACCCTAAACACCATAAACCTTGAACATTAAACCCTAAACCTAAATCCTCAATGCCATAAACCTTTAATGCTTAACTCTAATACATTATCCCTAAACCCAAATTAATAATACCTAAACCCTAAAACCTATACCCTAAACATTGAACCTTAAAACCTTAAACCCTAGACTTTATACCCTAGACCCTAAGCCCTAAAAACTAAACTTTAAGCCCATAAACCCAAAGACCAAACCATAAGATTAAAATTATATATCCTAAACATTTAAACATAAAAACATATCCCTATACCCAAAATATTAAACACTAAACCCCAAACCCTACACTTTGAACCCTAAATTCTTAACACTAAACTTTAATCCTAAAATTCTAAGCCCTAAACCCTAAAGCTTGAAATTTTAAACCTAAACCACAAACCTATAACCATAAAACCTTAAAATCAAAACTATAGACCCTAAATCCTAAAATTGGATAAAACCTAAACCTTAAATCCTAAATTCTAGAACCCAAACAATTAACCCCAAACACTGAACTATAAACTTTGAACCCTAAACCCTTAACTTGAAACCCTAAAAAAGAAGCCTAAATTACAAACACTAAACCTAAATAAAAAAACTAAACATACATTATGGATACTACACCATAGATGAATGATGCAAGCATTGGTAGTTCTTCTCAACCCCCTCTCCACTTTCGTATCATAATTCCTACATAAGTGCAAAGATTTCAATACAAGGAGAAAACATGCCATAACAAAGTCAGTGGAAAAAATTCTAATAGTTTAGACTCATGAACCACATAATTATTTGAGAATAAATCATAAACATGAGAAGATCCAAAATGCTTTGGCCCTTTCACTCGATGATTTGGAGATAATTATGTTTATAAGAAGGAATTCACCTCATAAAAAGAAAACACAAAGAGGTAATTTTTGATCTATCATCATTTTTCATCATCCCTCATAATTCAAAATGAATTTATACCATGCAAGTGCAAAGAATATATTATTTTATTTCCACCATGTAAATCATTCAACAGTCTCCCTAGAGTAATCCATCTTGAACCTACCTAATCTAATAGACATGAATGAGAATAATCACTCCAGTACACTCCAATTAGAATAAAAATAATCAAAACACCATTCAAGATTCATCTAAAAAAGATATTTTTTAGTCTGAAACAAATTTCTACTAATTACTAGATTGGAACACACTCTACTAGATTAGGGACTATCTAGGGATGATGGATTGATTATGTATGATGAGTTTAGGGACAATAAGGTATGAGGAAATATGATGAGGGGTGATTAGGGATGATTAATAATGATGAGGTTTGATGAGGGAGTGATTAGGGATGATAAGGGATAATGAAATATGATGAAGGATTGAATAGGGATGATAATAAATGGTGATAGTTAATTAACAAGTTATTAGGGATGATGAGAGTGTGACTATGGATTATGGGGGATGATGAGAGAGTGATTATGAATGATTAGGTATGATGAGGGTTGATGAGGGAATGTTTAGGGATGATCAATGATAATGAAGGATGATTAGGGATGATGAGGGAGTGATAATGAAGGATGATGATAGCCAATGAAGGAGTGATTAGGGATAATAAGGGACAATGAGAATCGATGAGGGAGTGAATATGGATGATAATTGAATATGAGGGTTAATGAGGGAGTGATTAGGGATGATAAAGATCAATGAGGGAGTGTCCTATGTGAATTTGGAGTGCTAGAATATGAATTTATTCTATGACTTTGGAATAATGAATGAGATTGGAATTGAAGAATGCATGGATTGACCATCTATTTGACATTTATTTTAGAGTGATTGGTATATTTTTAGAATGAATTTTGAATGGTGTTTTGATTTATTATATTTTGAATGGAGTCTATTAAGGTGATTAGCTACATTCATGTATGGTATAAGTTATCGTATCATGACTAAATGTATATGTCATGTATGAGTGAATGCATATATATATATATATATATATATATATATTTGTGTGTGTGTGTGTGTGTGTGTGTGCGCATTCACTCATACATGACATATACATTTAGTCATGATACGATAACTTATACCATACATGAATGTAGCTAATCACCTTAATAGACTCCATTCAAAATATAATAAATCAAAACACCATTCAAAATTCATTCTAAAAATATACCAATCACTCTTAAATAAATGTCAAATAGATGGTCAATCCATGCATTCTTCAATTCCAATCTCATTCATTATTCCAAAGTCATAGAATAAATTCATATTCTAGCACTCCAAATTCACATAGGACACTCAATATGCATAAACTACTAGCTTATAGCATGTAACTTATAACATACCTATAGTCATGATATGGTCACTCATACATGACATATATCACATACCTATTACATATATATATGTAATAGGTATGTGATATATGTCATGTATGAGTGACCATATCATGACTATATAAGTTACATGCTACAGGCCAGTAGTTTATGCATATTGATAGACCCATTGATTGAAAAACCCACAAATTATTTAGGAATCTACCTTCAAGCTTGGGTATTTAATCGGGTGGGGCATATTAAAGTAGGTAAAGTAGGTAGGGCATATTCAATTAGGTAAAATATAGGACACAATCAATAGTATACATATATTACATATGTAACATGATTTTTAATCTCATTTCTCATTCTATCTTCCAATCTAGAAATTTTGAAAACTAAGTATTGACCAGATTGGATTTTGAAAAACTAACTTCTAAATGGTAAATCTTACAACTCTAAAATCAATTTTATAAGATATAGAGTGGCCCTATTTTTTTATATGTAGTAAAATAAATTTAAAGTATAAGAATATAAATTATAGTTTATATTTTTATACTTATTAAATTTATTTTACTAAATATATCATTACAAACACACACAAAAAATAAAAAAACACTATAAAAACAACCACCTTAGGCTGCACACAGAAACAAAACCACAAAAACAAACACATACACATCTTCAAATGCAAAAACAACTAGATCTATTTGCAAATAACACAAAAAATATACATGTCTTTGAAACGGGCATATACCCTTTCAACATTTCAATATTTTTTTGTGTTTTCCCTCCAAATTTACCTTGGCTACATGCTTGGGGATGTCCTAATCTAGCTTGAAACTAGTCATAGAGCAGCCCACTTAGTTTTTAATAAATTTAGGATTCTTTTTCATCTTTGTCAACACATCTGATTAGGCAAATTTTATTATTTAATATATATATATATATATATATATATATATATATATATATTAAATAATAAAATTTGCCTAATCAGATGTGTTGACAAAGATGAAAAAGAATCCTAAATTTCTTAAAAACTAAGTGGGCTGCTCTATGACTAGTTTCAAGCTAGATTAGGACATCCCCAAGCCTGTACCCAAGGTAAATTTGGAGGGAAAACACAAAAAAATATTGAAATGTTGAAAGGGTATATGCCCGTTTCAAAGACATGTATATTTTTTGTGTTATTTGCAAATAGATCTAGTTGTTTTTGCATTTGAAGATGTGTATGTGTTTGTTTTTGTGGTTTTGTTTCTCTGTGCAGCCTAAGGTGGTTGTTTTTATAGTGTTTTTTTATTTTTTGTTTGTGTTTGTAATGATATATTTAGTAAAATAAATTTAATAAGTATAAAAATATAAACTATAATTTATATTCTTATAATTTAAATTTATTTTACTAAATATAAAAAAATAGGGCCACTCTATATCTTATAAAATTGATTTTGGAGTTGTAAGATTTACCATTTAGAAGTTAGTTTTTCAAAATCCAATCTGGTCAATACTTAGTTTTCAAAATTTCTAGATTGGAAGATAGAATGAGAAATGAGATTAAAAATCATGTTACATATGTAATATATGTATACTATTGATTGTGTCCTCTACAAACATACTAAAACTCTAAAACTACACTTTCTCCTCTACAAACACACACACACACACACACACACAGGTTTGTAGAGGAGAAAGTGTAGTTTTAGAGTTATAGAATATATATATATATATATATATATATATATATATATATAATATTATTTATAATTATTACTAAATTTTTACATAACATACCTTATTATGGAATATATACATATCGTCACAAATTCCCTTATTGCTTTTTTAATATTAATCAAATGTTTATAAAACTTATATCTCAATAATCTACACATTGTTAACTATGCATTTTTTTAAAAATGATTTTCATAAAGTTATGGTCAAAAAGTTATTTTCATACACTTGTAGTTTCAATTTTATAGCTGTCATGAATTGTAAAATTATTTAAAAATTATATATATAATAAAAAATATTCTCAACAATATTCGATATTTCACCTATCCGTTTATGAAATTTCATACAAAAATTCATTCGTTTACTAAAAAAAAGTGTGTTCATACACATGCAATCTCCTCATTTTTTCATTAACAAAACCAAATTATTGTCATAAATGCATATATTTCACATGATTTTATCTAGGTATTGAAAAAAATTATATATTTAGAAACTAGACTCAAAATTCCATAATTCATGTTCTTATGTCATTGGTCAAATTATTTTTTGAAGTGTCTCTAAAATTCTCTCTAAATTTAACTTTTTTTATTTTAAGAAAAAAAATGTTGCTTTATACCCCTCCTTTTTTCCCCCCATTATCCCGCATCTACCCTCCAATACAAGTGTGAGTTATGACACAACCATTGATATCATTGAAACTTAATCGTACAACTCAGATGACAATATAATAAAATCCAAGTTAAGTGGTATAACCAACTCAAAATTTAAAATGGAAGTAGTGTTAGATCATCAAGGGAGTTTAATATCAACCACACTACTAAGAGGTGTAGAGATGGATTACATAGATGGTTGGATCAAGCATTAGTCAAGAAAACCAAGAAAAAATCTTTAAGAACTAACAATCAAAGCCAACTTATTCAATGGAATTTGCAAATGAAAATTAAGATAAAATGAAAGAAAGTACATACATATTACCTTCCTAAGATCTTTCCATCACACAAATCCAACTCAAAATATGATTTTCCCTTGATTTGGTGCTCAAGTCTTCAATAATGATGCAAGGCAAAGCTCCTCCATCATCTCAAGAACACCAATAAACTAGGCTCATGATATGAAAATCAATGTTGTGCCTATCAATGAAGCTATCCTATTGCAAATAAATAATTATCAAAATAAACTCAAATGGCTTGTAGAGATAATCTTACATTATAAGTTTACATAAATGAAGCTTAATCAAAGTGGCTTTCACCCTCCTATTTATATATTTTCTATATTAATCATGATCAACCATGACCATCCATCTTGAGATCATGATGTGTGTCCATGAATTAATCTAATATTGCATAATTAATCCATAAATATCCTCATAATGATTTGGGAGGAAGGGGCATTAAACAAGCATGGGAGGCCATAATCTTCATATTTGTTGCATTTATAGCTTATGGATTCCACCCAACAAATTATGTCATTTGATGGTACAAATTATAGGAATTAATTTTCAATAAATAAATATGCAATAACTTCCATGTAATTCTTACTTAAGCTCATAATTTGGTTTAATTTGACTAAGTAAGATTAATCAAAATTTAATCAATTCTTTTGGAAATTGGTTGCACTTCATTAATCAAACTAGTCAGAAAGTCATATTACTAGCTTCTAATTTGACTAAAGAGGAATTAGAAGGTGATGTTAGTTAAATATAGACCATTATCCCATTTAGGATGTCGTCAACACAAAATGACACATGCACATGTTGTGTGCTTCTGAATTAGAAGAAAAGAGTGATCTAGAGCACCAAAATGCATTTTCAATTTTGACTCAAAATGATTTAAGAAAAGTTAATAATCACATAAAATACATTACCCCATTTAGGGATAAATTAGCCTAAATCGGTACTTATATATGATAAGCTCAAACCATTTAGAGAATTTTTAATTATTTTGGTTTAATTTGTGCATTTTAATAAATTTCAAGTAAGATTAACAATTTCAATACAATGATGTTAGTAATTAGATGTCTACATTTTACCTTTGTTTGAGAAGGTGTAGTGAGACAAAAGAAGAAACAAAAGGAAAGAAAGTGAAACAAAAGAAGAAACAAGAAAGAACAACAAAACACCAATAAAAAATAAACACACATAAATAAGAATAATGTTAGTGTGGTTTAAAAAAAATTATTCATGTATATGTAGTAGAGGTGTTACTTTATACAATAATGTAACAAGAACAAGGACACAAGGATTCCCCCAGATGATAGGGAAACAACATAGAAGAAATGGGGGAAAGGAAGAAAATAAAGGGGGTGGGCTGGTCAAGCTGACTCCAGATAAAAATATAGTCAAACAAAAATTGAGGAAGATGCATCCACACATTGATCTATTGGTAAAAGTTGAACTAGAGAAATAATTGGGAGTAGGCTTCATTAGACCATTAGACTATTCTGAATGGATATCAAACATAGTTTTAGTTAGAAAAAATCCACAAGGCATATGCCTTTTGACATATTTTAGATACATCACTAAAGAATGACCTAAAAATGATTTTTATTTGCCTAACATCAACATGATTGTTGATTCTACTACTAGGTATGAGATGTTATCCCTCGTGGATAGATTTTTTGGATACAATCAGATCAAGAAAGCCCAATAGGATCAACACAAGACTACATTCACCACTATGTAGGGAACATTCTATTACCAAGTCATACCATTTGGCTTGAAGCATGTTGAAGCCACATATCAGCATGCCATGACATTCATATTTCATGACATGATTCATGATATTGTTGACGACTATGTTGATGACATTATAGTGAAATCAAGAACATGTGTTGGACATCTTGATGTTCTATGTATAATCTTCAAGAGACTTCATGAATATAAATTTTGCCTAAATCCTAAGAAGTGTATCTTTGACGTCACTTTAGGGAAATTGATAGGGTTTATTGTATAACAAAGAGGGATCAAAGTCAACCCTACTAAGGTCAAGGGCATTATTGAAATTCCTCCACTTTAAATCTTAAAAAACTCTAATGCCTGCAAAGATCCAATCTATCTATAAGTTCATTTCTCAAATGGAAGATAAGTACCACCCATTTACACATCTCTTGAAGAAACGGTCACATTTCAATTGGATGAAGAATGTCAATTAACATTTACAGATCTCAAGACATATTTGGCCAACCCACTAGTTTTGAGACTGCCAATACTTGGACAACCACTACTTCTTTACATATCAACAACTAAACATGTACTAGTGACACTTTTGACCCAACATGATAATCAAGGTAAAGAACATGTAGTCCATTATTTGAGTTGCACACTAGTGGATTATGAACACAATTATATGCCTATTGAGAAGGCATGTTTAGTTATGGTTCTTTATTCCCAAAAGTTATGACATTATATGCTGAATAATAAAATAATTGTCATTGCTAAGGTGGATCTTCTCAAATTTTTATTAATCAAAGTATCTCTCACATGACGTATAGCTAAATAGGTCATGTTATTAAGTGATATTGATGTTGAGTATAAAAATAAAAAATATATCAAGGGGTAGGTTATTGTTGATTAATTTGTAGAAGAACCTATTATAGACACTCGAGCACTTAGATTCAACTTCATAGATGATTCTATCATGGCAGTGGAAGAAGTGTAACATGAACCTGAATAATGAAAACTATATTTTGATGGTTCCTTAACTTCTCATGGATCTATAATTGACATATTATTGATTATGCCACAAGGGTATTTGAATCCTAAAGCATTCCACATCAATTTTAATTATACCAACAATATGGTTGTGTATGCAACACTTACAACACTTATTGTAGGATTGCATCTTTCCATACAGTGGGATATTCAGCACTTTATGGTCTATGGTGATTCCTAATTAATTATCAATCATAATAATGATTAGTATCAAACTAGAGATGACAAGCTTGTTCCCTACAAACATATTATGGAAAATCTCAAAGTTCATTTTAAATCTCTATAGTATGAACAATTACCAAGGGCCAATAACAAATCTATCAATGTAATGGAAATAATTATGTCCATGATATAGATTGATAGTTGTGCTAAAGAGTATCAATTTTTTATTGAAAATATTTTACATCCTACACATATTATGCTAGATTTAGAAAGGGTATTCACCATTTTTGGTCCCAATCCCCCACCCAACCTGCCTTAGTTCCAATATTTTTATAATTACTTCTATGATCATGTTTTTCAACCTAACTTATCTAATAACTGATAGAAATTATTCCTTCACCATATAGCCCATTATACCCTCCTTGAAAACATTCTTTATTTTAAAGGCTATGATTGAATGCTAATTCATTATTTATAATAGGGAGAATACAAACTAGCGCTTAAGGAGTTTCATGAAGGAATGTGTGGGGCCCACACCAATGATGTAGTCTCAGCTAAAAATCTCCTCAAAATAGGTTATTCTTGACCAAAAATGGAGACAAATGCTTGAAATTATGTGAGGAAGTGTGTTCATTATTAGCAACATGGCAATCTGATACATGCACCTTCTTTACAACTACAACTGATCACAATACCATGGTCATTTTCTACTTGGGGCCTTGATCTCATCATCAAAATTAACCCATATTTAGATGGACATAAACACATTTTAACTACTAACGAATACTTTACTAAGTGGATTGAGACCATTCCTCTCACTTATGTCATCGGGAAGTAGATAACCAAATTCATTTGTTACCATATCATTTACCGATATGGAATCTTAACTCACATTATATCTGATAATGGTGGATCCTTTATAAATAGATATGTTAAATACCTTTATGCAAATTCAAAATCAAGCACAAAAAATCCACACCATATAAATTTTAAGGCAATAGATAAGACACAGTATAAAATAAGACCATTGTATCCATTTTAAATAAGATTGTCAATGGTGTTAACCATAATTAGTACTTACAAATCTTTCCTGACCTTTGGTATTATAGAACCAGTTATCGAACCCCTATTAGAGCCACACCACTCTCCTTTATTTTTTGTATAAAATATATTATCCCAATTGAGATTGAGCTACTTTCATTATGAGTATCTTTGGAGCATATTAAAGATGATGAGAATATAGAGTTTAAAGGTTGAAATAACTAGAAATTCTTGACGGTAATCATTTATCTTCCGTATAAAAATTACAAGCATGTCATAACATATTGTGGAGAAGCTATAACAAGTGCATTCTCCCTCAGGAGTTTTGAAATCGGTGATTTGTTCTTGAAAGAGAACCAGAAGAACACAAACACTAAACACAAGAAAAAGGGTAAGTTCCAACCTAATTGGTTGGGACCTTATGTTATCATGTTGAATTATGGATCAGGGGCATATCTAATGACTACTCTAAATGGAGAAAAACTTATAGATCCCTTGAATAGTGTACACCTTTAGAGGTTCTATGCTTGACAACTTTGAACCATTGTCTACAAGACCCCTTACTTGGGAGAAATTTGTGTTGAAGTAATTTTATCCTACCATTATATCCTGAACCATCCCATGATGGACTAGATTATTTTTTTTAACCTATCTTGGACTATTTTTTTGAGAACCATATTATTTTAATGACTCTAGATAGTGAAAACTTTGGATCATTAGCACTTTAAACACATTTTGATCCCACCTTGGACTGTCCTCTTTTGGACCCTCTTCATCCTAGACCATTTTCTTTGAGAACCACATTCTTTTCATGTCTTGGGTTATTATAACTTGAAAATCTTTTATCCCTTGATGAATTATGATCCCAATTATGACTCATAGGCATTATGAACACATTCAATGCCATTTCTATAAATTATTTCAATGTGAATAATAATTTATATCTTCTTCTACAAACAAGTGAACATAGATACTATAGCCTATGGTTTTTACTTACTAAATGGTTCTTCATATTTATATCATGTTGCATACTATTATATTATTTTATTTCTATTTGGTAGGAATTATTACCTTATCAAGACTTTTATTTCATTGATTTATGAGCATGTGTCATTACATCCAACTTTAGCTATTGTTTGAACTCTTACATGTGGACGTGCATCTCCTCAACTAGGTGGTTCCCCTAGATATTTTGTACATATTTGATCCCAAAAACATCAAAAACATTATAAAATTATCTACAAAATAACAAAAAATTCTATTATATTTTTGTATCTACTGATCCCCATGCTCTTTTCATTTTACAAGTAATTAACCCACATACTTGCCATTTTGCAAGACCATTCTCACTTGTCCCACTGGCTTGCCATTTTGGAAAGACCATTCTCATCTTCCCATTTTATTCTAAAACATTAATCAAGTATTTTGTGGTCATCAGTTTTTCTTCTATCCCACTTCTTGAAAGAACTACATTTGGTCTGAAGTTCATGTTGGGCCATGCATCCATGAAACTATGTAGGTATTATCCACTTATCTTATAGATCTAGAGTTATATTAGCCAACCCCTTTATTTTATTCTCTTTCCCCTATGTTATTTCTCTATGTTGGTCCATGCATCTAAGATGTAGAGATGGATTACAAAGATGGTTAGATTAAGCATTAAACAAGAAAACCAAGAAAAAATGCATAAAGAACTAACAAGCTAAGCCAACTGATTGAAAGAGAGTGTAAATGATAATTAAAAGAAAATGAAGTAAAACACATACACATTACCTTCCAAAGAGCATCCCATCAAACAAATGTGGCTCAAAACATGATTTTCCCCTTGATTATGTGCTTAAGTCTTCAACAATGATGTAAGGCAAAGTTCCTCCATCATCTCAAGAACACCAATTAAACTAGGCTCATGATATGAAATCAATGTTATGCCTATACATTAATCTATCTTATTTCCAAAAAATATTTATCAAACTACTCTCAAATGGCTTATAGAGAGAATCCTGCATTATAAGTTTACACAAATGAAGCTTAATCAAAGTGGTTTTGGCCCTCCTATTTATAGATTTTCCAAATTGATCTAGATCAACCATGACCATCCATATTAAGATCAAGATGTGTGGCCATGAACTAATCCAATATTGTATAATTAATGCATAAATATCCTCATAATGATTTGGGAGGAAGGGGCATTAAATAGGCATGAAGCCATAATCTTGATATTTATTGCATTTTTGGCTTATGGATGCCACCCCAAAAATGATGCCATTTGATGATGAAAATAATAGGAATGAATTTATAATAAAAATATTCAATAACTTCCATGTAATTCTTACTTAAGCTCATATTTTGGTTTAATTTGCCTAAGAAAGATTAATCAAAATATAAGCAATTATTTTAGAAATTGGTTGTACTTCATTAGTCAAACTAGTCAAAAAGTCATATTACTGGGTTATAATTTGACTAGAGATAAATTATAAGGTGATTTTATTTGTGTATGGACTGCTATCCCATTTAGGATGTTGTCAACATAAAATAACACATGCACATATCATGTGCTTTTGAATTAGAAGAAAAGAGTGACCTAGAGTACCAAAATGTGTTTTAATCATTTTAAATCAAAATGATCTGAGAAAAGTTAATATTCACATAAAATACATTTATCCATTTAGGGATACATTAGCCTAAATCAGTACTTGTATATGACGAGATCAAAACATTTAGTACATTTTTAATGATTTTGGCCTAATTTGTGCATTTTCACGAATTTTGAGTAAGATTGATAATTTCAACACAATGGTGTTAGGAATTGGATGTCTACATTTTGCCCCTATTTGAGAAGGTGTAGTGAGACATTAGATCAAAGAAACATATTTTCAAAGAAAAGAATTTTCAAGAATAAGTTGGAAGGAAATGGCCCATGATGCCCCTTCGATAGGACATACTGGATGAAAGAGAAGGATGGACTCTTGAAAAGAGAGAAAGTGAGATTAACTCATAAAATAAATTAAATCTAGATGAACTAATTCTTGCACATGTTGATGCCATCAATGATAAAAATATAATTATAATATAATAGAACCCAAAAATGGGGGGAATGAGAAGGATACAATCCAAAAATATAAGTGACACACTTTGAACACACCTAAAGCGAGGGTGAAAGTTGCACACTTATAGAATGATCAATCCTAATATAAGTTATACACTAAAATATTTCCAAAATGAGGACAAAAGTCCATAGAGTTTGGAATTAGAATAAAAAGAGATGATCCAGAGCACCAAAATGCATTTTCATGATTTTAACTTGAAATGATTTGAGAAAAGTTAACAATCACATAAAATGCATTACCCCATTTAGGGATACATTATCCTAAATCAGCACTTTTATATGATAAGATTAAACCATTTAGCACATTTTTAGTGATTTTGGCCTAATTTGTATGTTTTCACAAATTTTGAGTAAGATTGATAATTTCAACACAATGGTGTTAGGACTAAGATGTTTATAAAAGGATCCAATTGTTATAGACATAAGAGGCTCAAAATATGCTTCATAGTGAAAATGGTACTTCTTGATAAAGTATCAGTGCTTCTTGGTAAATAAGTTTGAATATGTATTTTTAATTTTTAATGCACTTGCATGGTATATGTACCTCTAATATGTTTCAATCTAAATTATCTATCAAAATGTAATCTTTACTTTGTAACTATGTGTTTTAATATTTTAGGACTTAGTGAAATGTAAATCTTATGTTGTCAAAGAGTTGAGTATAATATATCAAGGGTGAAATATTCAATAAATACAACCATTGATTTGTTACAAAATTGATTAAATTTTACCTTTTTGAAAATAGAAATAAATAATGTAAATGAGAACTTAACTAGAAAATGACTAAGATAGATGATCTAGAAGTTGAAAACTAAGACAGAGGTTGGTCTGAGTGTCACAAAAAATATCTGGGTGTCAAAACCCTTTCTAGACAATAGCACCCTAATTGGACAGTAGCATGATGTCTCGCTAATGTCCCTATTTTGGTAGTTATGTCCTCTATGCAAGATTGTTTCAAGCTTCTAGGTGCACCTATGTCTAGGTCTATAAAGCCTATTCCTACATGCACAAGTTCTGAAAGCTTTTATATTGCATATTTTGACTAATTGTATGAGTAAAACCTAATTATCCATGTTGTTAGGGCATCCAGTTGATATAAACTAAAAAGTGTGTTTGTTAGTGTGGTAGGCTCGACATCATCAAAAACTTGATGTGATGATAGTTTCTTACATATAAATACTTTAAAGAGGGATCAAGCCCGATGTAGTTCTCCCCACCTACATGCTAGTGTAAGTGAAAATGAAGCTAGTATGATGGTTGACTTGATCTTATTCTTGTGCATAATTTTTGTGATAGATTTTCTATGGTAATAGTTTTTAGGAGTGATCCTATAGTTGCAATAGTGCATATTACACTCCATTAATATCAAAATCAAAAACAAAATTGAGTAAATAAATAAAATTGATTAAAACTAAGTAAAGGGATAAGAGAGAGGAAAGGAATAAATACACCTCATTGGGTATGTGAACCAATGCATAAACTTGATGAAAAAATTTATGTGTGCATATATAGTGATCAAGTAGTGAATAAATTAGACTGAGTTGATGTCTTTCTTAATCCTCATGTGTGTGTGGCTTAAGAACTCAATCTATTTTTTAATTCATCATTTCCCACCCTTTCTTGGTGGATCATGACCAGTGAATAGCTTAGATTGGACTGATGGTGTGTCCAACCCTCTTATGTAGGTGGATTAAGAACTCAGGTAGACTATGACTCCATAATTTCCTACCCATGTGTAGTAGATGCATCTAAAATTGAAAATACATGATGTAACTAGAAATGTCTAGTTAGAGATATCTAACTAGAGATGTTGGCTCTGAAACCACTCAAATATATTAAGTGACTCCATGCCACTTAGGAATGCCTACCACTATAGATGGATTGAGGCATGAAAGTGGTGTGAAACATGGAATATGATGTCTAATGTATAGAGTGTAGATAATGACATGGAATTTGTCATTCCATTTGATCAACAAATGTGTAAGTGAGAAAATATAACCAATGTGTTATGTACATGCCCTCAAATTTGATATCTAAGCATAGAGATTCTGGATTGAGTTGTAATAATTTGTATCTGAGTATTTGAACTGAAATTGGGAATGTTCATGTCATGCATGTGCCCCTAATCTAAGCAAACTCATATGGATTTAAGCTAAATTGGTATGAATATGAGCTAAATTGGTAAATCTTTAACTAAAATTTTATAAATCTAGACTATACCTACTATACTTTTTTGGCCAATCTAGATTTTTTTTGAAACTAAGGTTGCTAGATAGCAGTGCCATATCTTGGACAATAGTGCCATGTGGTGCTAGTGTCAAAATTTAGGCTCTAATGTCTAAATATTTTTATTTTTGTACAACTGTACTAGTCTCTATGTCATTATTTTTCACCATGTTTACTTGAGTCTAATTTTTATAATCTAAGCCTATGTACTAAAAAATGTACTATAAGTGCATTATGAGAGCTCGATCTCTGTGAAAAACCCCTATGAATTCCCCCTCTTTAGGGGAATTATTCTACCTATGCAAGAATTATAATCAAAATAAAAAGATCTAAAAATATATTTTAGCTAGAACATGTATGATATCTGCATAATAATCCAATATAATGTGCATACATAACATCAAAATGTAAGATAATTTGAGCATAAGTTTCTAATGTGTGATGTATGCTATGTATAACATTCACAAAGTTGACAAGATAGATATAACAATGTATGTATAAAAAATATGAGAAATAACTAAGTAGCTACCTAGGGGGATGGGGCATGATGTCCAACACAACACCCAAGTAGTAAGGGAGATGCATGAGGTCCCTTATGACATCTAAAATTGGAGTGTGTAACAAGAAAGAGACAAGTGTCATGATTATGATACATACAAGAAAGAATACATGCAACTCACATGAGGCACACAAAGTAGGCTAAGGGGACACAATATAAGGGACATGGTCATATGCCACTTAATTTGAGAAAATAAGACATATAAGGACATGTTTAAATGTCCACATATGAAAACCACAAGAAAGTTATCTTAGAGCCACATAAATGGACATGTTCAAATGTCTGTATACATAATTAATAAAGCACACACAAGGACATGGGCACATTTCCAAAGCATACATACTATGAAAATAAGTGGCATAGAGCCAAAGAGAAATAACATATTCAAATTCCTTCAAATAAAAGAAACATAGAGATACAATCAATTCTAAACTAGGAAATCTAGAAATGAAAGTATGCATGAAAATGTAGTACAAATCTATGTAAGAGCCAAGATGTATACATACTGAGTCTAAAGTAGTAGTAGCTAGGGAAAAATTTGAGTAAGTGTTGCATGATCAATATCAAGATATAACAATTCTAAATCTATGATGTAGAGTATATAAAGATGCAACTTGTAAATCAAAAATATGTATAGGGTGCCCCAGCAGGTAGATAAAAAAAATATATATATCAATGTACTGTACCTGAGTCATATAATAATTTGAAATCACTCAATAAGAACAAGTGAAGCATGTATGTATGATAAAAATAATTATAATAAGATAACTAGCATATGTTGTGTCTAGTAAATATAATAAGTGTAAACATGACAATGCATACAATCTAATTTTGTATTTTTTGTGTAAATATTTAAATATTTTTGTGTTTTGGAATATTATATTATTTTTGTATTTTTTGGATATAATTTATGTACAAGTAACATAAAATAAAACTATAAAAAAGGATAAAGAGAGAAGAAAATATGCATAATACAGGAGGAACAATACTAGCTGATGAGTCTCATGGGAGACTTGTTATTACTGTGGCATGTGTCAATTAAAGAAATAGTAATCATGTGTGTTTTAGGAAATGGTAATATGGTCCCAAATCCTATTTTACTAATTGATCTATATATGGCCCTACCTATGAAGTGGTTCTAAGAATATATGAAATTGACTATGGTGTCCTGTGAACTATAGGGGTCTTAGGGACCCATCTGGTAGGGGATGATGTATCTGGCATAAGTTCCTTATGTTGAGAACCTTTACAACTCAATAATAATTATCTTAAAATAAAATGAATATCTTGGACCAAATTGATAGCTTGATCAATCCTCATGTATGGGTGGCTCAAGAACTCAATCCATTTTTTACTCCATCATTGTTCACTCCTACTTGGTGGATCATAACCTATGAATAACTTGGATTGGAATGATAATTTATCTAACCCTCTCATGTGGGTGGCTCAAGAAATAAAGTAGGTTATGATTTCATCATTGTCCACCCATGTGTAGTATATTCATCTAAAACTAAATTCCATAAAGTACTAGAAATGTCTAAATATAGATAACTGTGTATGTTTTAGATTAAGGTAAAAATAGGTTTTGAAGGGATCCCAAAACCCAGATACAAAGATAGAAAGGTGAATCAAAAAATTCCCACAGGAAGAACCTAAAACCTACTACAAGAAGTAGCAAAATCAGCTTTTATTAAAACCTGAAACCACTAGAAAGATTGCCAGTCATAACCCAGGTTTAACATAAACCTGACTACACCATAGTCCAAAGATTACAAAAAACCAGTAAACAAGACCAGATAACTCGACCAAACAAAAGAACCAATCTATTCTTCCAGTTCAAAGATCAATTTCACTACTTCCTTACCTTTCTCAGTAGTGTCCTGAATAGCAGTAGCTGCCAACATGACTCCCTCTTGCATAACTTTCTTTCTTGAGCTCTGTCTCGTCCTCTTGCTAGGCCCCTCTAGGGATTTGATCTCCTCATTAGCTCTTTTGCCAATATTAGTAGCTGCATCACATATGTTATATGTGACCTCCTCCATCTTCATTCTGCTTTCCTTGATGAGTTCCCTTAGGTTGTTCTCATAGTCCTTGAGCTTGATGGGGATGTCTCTCATCTATTTTTCCATGTTGTTGATTTTGTTCCAAGCTACCTTCTGGTTGTCTTCCACTATTTCCATTTTCCTTTTAAGGTCAACAATCTCCTTATACATCCAAGAATCTAATTGGATAATAGCATCTGCTTTGTTATTAACCCATCTCGTTGGTGTATGCCTTCCATCATTCTGCCTTTTATCATTCCAATCTTTTGTATTCTTATTAGGACTGTACCCACCTTCTTCAGTGTGGTCCTCTCTTCCCCTTTGATTTTGCTGCTTAGTTTCAACTTGAGCTCCCAAGTCCATTTCTTGGTTGTCAGCCTGAACTGTATTTTTATTCTCATTTATCGAAATAGGGTCCTCAATAGGATCATCCTGGACTTTATCATCCTCAAACACTGCTGGTTCTCCTCAGAGTCATGTTTAATTTTTTCAGACTTCTCCTCTATGTTGACTCCTTTTTTCTCGTTCTTCTCTTGAACATCTTCTTCCTCACTGGAACTTGAATTCCTACTTTTTGTTCCTCCCTCTTCCTCTAAGATTTCCTCCCCATAATTATCTATATTCTCCCACTCTGTATCCTTGTCAACATTCTGATTCTTGGCACTGGGGAGCTTGATTTTATCTTTTTCTTTTCCTTTAACATTTTCACTTTTGATGCTCTGTGAATCCTTGTTTTTCCCCAAATAAGGGTTCCTAACAATGGCCTTGTTCTTACAATGGCCTTCAATCATCAGAATTAAACTTTGTATCTGAAATGATTTAGGAATACAAAGTGGAATTTGTGGAAACGCTTGCTTCTTCCATCGAGTATGAAATACTCCCGTATACAGCACAAAACATCCCTCCAAATGCCCTTTATCTACTCCAGTTCAAAGAAGCCCCCATTCTTTTCCAGCTTCTACTCCTCCATGTCCATTTTAGGGAATTTACAAAAGGCCTCATTTGAAATACTAGTCTGCTTAGAGAATTTTATACCTTTTCAGGCAACCCCTTGACCTCTGCTATAAATTCCTCTGTAAGATTCACTATGATGCCATGCAGAGTGATCCTGTCATCATTCCAGTTTTTGAAGAAGGCCGTTGTGATATGAGGTTTTGAACCATGGAGCCTCTCCATGTAGTTTACAACCTTCCCTTTATGCAAGATTCTCCAAACAACTTCCTTTGCTTTCCACTCTTCACAGTTTTTGGGTTCCTTTTTCCTTGGTTCTCCTTTCCTTAAGTGAGCCATGCAGATTTCCTTTGATACCCAATCACTGTAAGCTAAGCAATGATCCCACCTGTTGCCAATTTGGTTCAAAGCTCACCTTTTTTTAGGCACGTTCAGGTTCCGCTTCACGTTCTCAAAAACATTAGTTTTTAATGATTGTAAATCTTTCTCTGCAAATCCACTCCTCCAAATCATTAGTTTTCTATTCTGAGCTGATCTTCCCTTCCTTTACATGAATTTCATCATGATGAATGAGCGCCCTAAGATCCACATTATTTTTTAATGTTTCCTGCCACCTCACTTTGTGTCCTGTTCGGACTGCATAATTTTCTATCTAGTCAGCGACTCCGTTAGCTTCACGGTAGGTGTGGGTAATAGTTACTTTTTCAAATAACTGTGTATGTTGATTCCATGACCACTTAGGTACATTAGGTAGTTCTGGGCCACTCAGGAATGCTAACCACTACAAATGGAGTAAGGCATGAAACTAGTGACAACCTAGAATATGATTTCAAGTGTATACATCATAGAGAATGACATGGAATTTAGTATTCCATCTGATTAACTAGTATGCAACTAAGCATATGAAAATAATGTGTTATGCACATGCCACAATCTGGTATCTAAGTATATTGATTCAATACTGAGTTGTAATAAATTTAACTGAATATCTCTACTAAATATGGGAATGGTCATGCCATACATGATGCCCCTAATCTAATCAATTGATATGAATCTACGCTAAGATAGTGTGAATCTAAGAAAAAAATTAGTATAAAGGATAAAGTTTAACTAGATTTATACAAACTTGTACCGTATGTATTATACTTTTATGGCTAATCTAACTTGTTCTTAAACTGAGGCTACTAAACAATAGTGCCATGTCCTGAATATTAGCACCATTTGGTGCTAATGTTCCTATTTGAGTATTAATGTCTTTTTGGTCTAAAATTTGTGTCATTATTACTTTTTATGTTATTACGTTATCCACTATGTTTACCTATGTTTGATTTTATATAACTTAGCCTATGTGCTAAAAATGTATTGTGAATGCAATATAGTATCCTAATCTCTATGAAAAACCCTTGTGAATTCCCCTATTTTGAGGGTAGTTATTGAACCTATGAAATAATTTTCCTCAAAAATAAAAATATCTACAAAATGTGTGTTAGCTAGAGCATTTATGATAACTACGTGATAATCCAATATAATGTGCATACATAACATCAAAATGTAAGGTAATCTGAGCATAAATATGTAATGTAAGATGTATGTCATGTCTATCATTTCATAAAGGTTTCAATAAATATGTAATCAATGTATATAACATCAAATTTGAGTAGAATTTTTTAGCTACCTAGGTGGATGGGGCATGATGTCCATCACAACACCCAAATAGGAAGGGTAGATGCATGAGGTCCCTCATGGCATCAAAAACTAGTGTGTGTAATAGGAAAATACAAGTGTCATGGCCATGATTCATATAATAAATCATACATACAAAACATTTGAGGCACACAAAGTAGGCCAAGGGGACACAATACAAAGGAATGGGCACATGTCACTAAATCTAAGAAAAACAAGACATACAAGGACATGTTCAAATGTCCACATACACAAGTAACAAACAAGTTGGATTAGAGACACATAGAAGGACATGTTCAAATGTCCACATACACAATTAGGAAATCACACACAAGGGACATGGGAACATGTCCAAGGCATACATAGTGTGAATAGAAATGGCATAGAGCCAAAGAACAATGGCATATTCAAATTGCATCTAATAGAAGAAACATATGAATACAATCAAATATAAACTATGGAAGCTGGAAATGAAATCATGCATGAGTATGTAGTACAAATCTATGTAAGAGTGAGGATGTATATATGATGAGTCTTAAGTAGTAATAATCAGTAAAAAATCTAAGTATGAGTAACAATTATCAATATCAAGATATAACAATGCTAAAGCTGGAATGTAGAGTATGTAAGGATAGAACCTAGTGATTGAAACAATGTATAAGATGCCCCCAAGTGGGCAAATATGTCATGTGAATAAACATGAATCAATGTATATTCCCCTAGTGGGTAGATAATACCAAATTTGGATTAGTATAGTAGACCTGAGTCATGTAAACAATATTTAAGCAATTGACAAGAACAAGTAAAGCATGTAGTATGACAAAACTAACAATACTAAGATAGGTATAATATGTAGTGTTTGGAAAATATAATAAATATAAATGTAAATGTCAATCACTATATTATTACTACAAATTCTATTAATATCATACTTGTTATTGGAATAATTACTATTTTATTTATTAGTACATTCTAGATTATGTTCATTCTTGACTATGGTATTAATAAGATTGAAGATGATATGGGTCAATTGGTGACTTAATATGTGGTAAAATTTAATTATGGAAATATTATTTAGTTATTGAAAGGCTATTATTATTGATATATATGTTTTTTTAATTTTTAGTTCATTTTGAATATGTTAATTATAGACTGTGGTAATTGAGTCAATGAATCTTGGCTTGGATAGGCATTGGCATTCATGTTTGACGGAGCCAAATTTTAACATGGTTGCATCATGCATTTGAAAACAAGATTACATTCAATATTTTTTATTATTTGATTATGTCTAGTTTGGCATGTTAGTTCTTTTCTTACATGAACTCTTGTTTTCATTTACATTGGTAAATGGGTATTGTGTGAACAATAGTGAATGGCTTAGTTATACTTTGACAGTCCTATATCTTAATTTATTATATGTACTGTATTAAATTGTATCAATTATAAATTATTATTAAAAATTAATATTTTTTAATCCTTAGGATGAAGGTGAATGAACCTTTTTATTAATTTTTGTTTGAGAATACTTAACTAATGTTGATATTTTGACTGTAACATTCATTTATGAGAATAAGAACCATATTTTTCATTTGTATGTTAATTTTATGCCATGAATTATTATTAGTGATGTGGAAACATGAAATTATGGTAATAGATTGATTCTTATAATGTTAATTGAGTTGGTATTAGACCTATAAAATCATGTCAATAAATAGAAAACATAAGGTGAAAAGGGGGAATCCCTACTAGGAAACCCTAATTTGATTTGTTATTTTTATTCATTTATTTATATTATAATGCTACTTGACTAAGTAAATAGTGAATGAAGGGCATTTTAATAATCATCATGTATGTATGGCCTATGGTGTGTGACTTATTGGGCAGTGGACGTTGGAAAAAGATGCATGCCCTATTTCATTCAAGGATAATGTGTTGAATTTGTTTATATGTTTAGACAATGGACTTTCTCAAGTCATGAATGTGGGGTTTTAGTGTGGCTATTAGGAAAGTGTTTAACCTTAGTTGATTTGAATGCTATCACACATTTCTTGAGTGTCACTTTATTATTTATAGTATTACTCATTGTATTAATAGGTTACTCTTAATTCCTTTTGGCATAGGCACTTGTATTTGAATGATGAACTTATATATGGATCTTAATATTGTCTAGGATTAGCATGAATAATGGATTATGCCAAAAGTATGGCACACCTTGTTCTAGGATAAGATATTAAGAGGATAATTAGTGGTACTTGCATTAACTAATGTTAATGTATTTAACTCTATCTATTGAGGTTGAGATTAAAATTTGTTATGGTAATCTTCAATTTATGTTTCCTATAGATAGATATCGATAGGTGTTGAGCTCAAGTGGATTTTATATGTTTACTTGTGGATACTCAATTATATACCATTAGTCTTATTATTTTATCATAGTGACTTACTTTAAGAAGAGCTTAACTAATGTATTATATTGAAGTTAAAGAGCATTTTTTATTGGTAGCTAAGTTCTCACTTGGCAGGGTAGTTGGTAATTACAAACTCTCTCATATTTAATTAGATTACTTGAGACAACCTTAATACCTTTTAATAAGCTCATTTTTTGTTCTCATAATATCTTAATCAAGGACTTAAACTATTCTTGTCTTAGTTTTGTGTTTTAAGCCTATACTTGCACATTAATGAAAAAACCTACCAACCTCAACCAGATAATCATGACCTTAAGGTTAGGTTGTAACAAGGTTCATTTGAGAGACTTATGGTTTAAAGCCTAACATTTATCATTTAAACCTTGCTTATGGAATAATGTTTCCATGAAATAGTGGACTTTAGTGCTTATACTTCAAGACAAAATGTTTTCTTGCAAGCATTAATGTTGATAGTAAATTATACCTTTTTTTTATGTGATTTGGGTTTGCAGTTGAAAGATTTTTTTATTAGTATATAAACTATAAGTTATTACCCTCAATTGCATAAAATAAGGTCTAATGACATTTTTTGAGGACTATGGTTTGATTTATAACTATCTAAATATGTATTATTCCTCTACTTATGTGAAATATTTATAGAATTTGTGAAAGGTTGGGAAGATTTGGAAGACTTCACATCTATACGTTATAAGGCTGGTGTAGTCTTAATAACATTAAATTTCAACTTAAACCACTTAAACCTAATACCCTTAAATAGAACCTTGGAATAATAATATGTTTTATTTTCTAGTAGATGTTAGTATTAAATATTTTACAAGTCTTCTTGAAAACTTGTAGCAAGTATTTATCTTACATGTATTTTTTTAAGTAAGTGACTGAACAAATTATTCTTGGAATGAAGTGAATATTACCCTAATGCATCCTAAACCCTTTTTAGTTTTTTGTAACTTGAAAAAACAATTGGTGGGTTTTATGACTATTGTTGCATTATCACTTCTAATGGATTCAATCTTGTTATTATCTTTTGCTCAATTTGGAGGTAAGTACCTCACGAAGGTTTAGGTGGAAAATAGATTTAGAGATCCTTATACAAATTAATTAACCAATTAACCTAGTGAGCCTCAATAAACTTTACTTATATATTTCATAAGGAAAGAACAATCATGCACATAATTTCATCAAATTTTTGGAATTTATTTCATGTTTACACTATTTAAGTTGGAAGCCAAGTATCATAAACCTAAAAAAACCCAAAAATTTATGGGTTAGTTTTTGGTGTTATGAAAAATAAGGTATTAAATGGGTACCTAAGAAAATAGTTTTCAATACCAAATACAAACACCAATTATGGTAAAGAAAAAAACCATTGCATCATGCAACTCCATAGTAGGATAAACTTAACACTACATGTCAATGCACTAGTGACACCTATCTTGATAACAATGACTTGCTAGGTTTGTTTCATATGTATGATAGTGTAAAGTCATATGCTTTAAAAATTATATCTTATGATGATTATTCGTGACTTTATAACATTATTGGTTAAATTTTTCTAACAAATTTTTTGCTTATATTCTTTTCCATATATTTTCATATAATATAATGATTTATTTGGTATTATTTTGACTAACTAGTGAATTATCTTTTACTTACATTGTTTTCACAAGTATCCTTTGCTAGTTGGCTCTAGTTTTTACTTTTTGGATTATTCCTTTCTTTTCCAAGGTTGATTTCTTGATATTTTATTCACATACTTTGGTTTGTGTACTTACACTTTATTATCTTATTTTATTTTCACTTTATTTATTTTATCACCAAGTGTCCCTCAAGTTATTATTCATTATGATTACATTCATGATCTATAGTAGGAATTTACCTAGGGGAAATAACATTTGTGTACTCCTATGCATTGACTATGCCCTAATCATAATGGGGCACACAATTATGGGGATTATATTGATCATATATTTTCCACTAATTGGAATGATAATTACCCATTATCCATGTGATTAAATTAATTACATCTAGATTGCATTGGGGAATGCCCTTGTTGTGTTTCGTTTATTATATCTTGACAACATTGGGACATGCACTTGTCATACCTCATTTCATATATATTGTCCACATGAGGCATACCATTGCTTGTGATTTATTTATTATACCTTTCTTATATATGGGTAACCTATTAATCCACTTATAATAATTTTATATCGCCTATACAGAAGCATATTATTGTTTTACTTCATTTATTATATATTGCTCATTGGGGGCATGATATGCCCATGTGTTTATAGATTATACATCATTTATATTAGTGTTTTATCATATTTTTGTTCATTTTTATTAATAAATAAACATACTAAAAATGGAATTTATGATACAAGGTTTTAAAGGGATACCTATGATGAAGGTTTCACACCGTTGATCTAGTGAAGTGGGAACTTGTTTTTGACTAGGAAGGATTACCTGCATACAAGAGACAAGTAAAAAATGATTTATTAATAGGATATATAAGTTGATTTCCTAATGATAGACCAAATTTAGAAAGTGGTACACTTCCTTAAGAGGATGTCATCCCACTGTATGAATAAATTAAGTATAAAATGTAATAATAGAAATTACAAAAAATCATATGATAATATAGATGTGATACTGAAATGAAATAGATTAATATATTGCATGGATGTTAACAAAGTGTTCATTATAATAAGCTATATATTAATATTATTATTCCTATATTAATTCTAATTATTTAGTATCTGCTTCTAGAGTAGGGGCAAACACAATTGCATAAAGTCCTTTCTCAAAGGAAATATCACTCTGATTTGTGAAGAGTGGGTGAGGGACTATGGGAAAATCATACATGGGAACCACATCATGTACAAATCCTATTAATTTCATTTAAAAATAAGGGTTCATGATTTTAAGATGATAAATAACTAACTAAAATTAATTTACACTATTAAATTATCTTCAGATTGTAGACATAAATTAAAAATATAGAAATCGATATCAATTATTTTAGAATTGATAAAAATTATATTAATCAGGGATAATTCATGTGAGGAATCATCATTGATCTTGAAAAAGGGGAAATAAAGCTCAAGATATGGCCTAAAGGTGGGATTCAAGGTATTTGAAATGGCTTTAGGAATAGTTAATGATAATTTGACTAGACTAAGTTAAGTAAATAGAAGGTAATAAAATAATATAGGAATTAAAATATATTCAAATGAGTAATATACTTACCTTTTAAATTATTCCAATAATGAAAATAATTATCACATTAATGGGGACATTCTTAATCTTTGAATGAGTGAGGATGAACTAAGATAGGTATGCCATTCTTCTGTAGGTATTCCAAGACAATTTGTCTAGCATTCCAGTGTATGAATTTAGGGATCATTCTACTTGAGGATGTTTTGAATTTAAATAGATGATGATCCCAACAAGATCAATGATAATCTTAGGGATCAATGTCAATCCAATATAATTTTTCCAATTTCATTCAAACAAATTCAATCCATAAGGTTAAACTTAGTCCTAGGTTGTTAAGTAGTTAAAATTAGTTACCTAGGTAGAATGTAATTAGTATGACTAATTATGTAAAGTAAGATAGTAATTGGTAAAACTAAATTAACTAACATAAAAAAATATGGGGAAGTGGTAAGACACATATATTCATACTAATATAATGGTATAAATTTGTAGTGTCTACATTTTCCCCTTTTTGTTGAAAGGTTTGTGATAACCTACCATGAGTTAAAGACTAATATTTGTTCAATGCTTTAGGTTGTCAAACCAAGATCCAGTGTAGGAGAACAAAGCGGTGATGAGTTTGAAGTAAATGGTAATGGATATTATAGGTAGAGGGTAAAAAAATGGGATGAACAACCAACTAACAAGAATACCACTAATTATGCACTGTCAAAACACAATATATTACAAGCATTAATTTCCCAAGTTAAATAAATAATAAATTCCTATAACTATGAAAAAGTATGTGTAAGCAAAGGGAATTGAGAGAACAAAGGCTAGGGTGGGATGATCAAAGTATCTAGTGTGCATGGGTTGTGGGCGTGACCTAAATACAATTGTTCACAAGATAGAATACATTCTCAGGTTTATAAGGGAAATGTCTCGAGGGGAATGTAGGCCATTTGAAAAGGTTGTGGGACCAACAGAGGGTATATGTCCAGTAACTAGGGGTATAGGGTGGCAGATAAGGGGATAGTGATATCAAGGGAAATTGTGTGGTCTTGAGTCACAATAGATAGTAAGGTCAAGGAAAGTAAATATTCCTAAAGAGAATGTAATTGATCCTAATTTCCCTAATCTATGCTGATTAACTAAAAAATGATAACATTTGTCATAAAATTGATGATGATCCTAAAACAATCATGATCAATTTCTTGAGGCTATATATAGTACTTTGAACATGGTGGAAGATTATTTATGATTCAAGAACATGTTTATAGAAGAGAAAAATTTGATGCGTATTTATATGTTTTAGTGAAGTATATAAGATAGAGGCTAGCAAGAGTGGTCAATGATGGCGATAATGAGGTAGGGTGTAATATTTTTTTTGTGTTTTGATTTTTTGGTTTTTTATAAGTTGTTTTTTATATTTTGGATATTTTTGGATTTTCAAGAGGTAGGATAAGTTAGAGTTGATATCGATCCATAATGGATCTATATTGATTCATCTGATCAATCATCGATTGTTTATGGATTAGTGTTGATCAGATAATTGATGATGTTGGGATATTAATTAGTGTTGATCATGTAAGGGTAGTTTTGGATTATTAATAATCAAGGTTGATGGGGGTATAAGAGAAAACTTAGAATATAGATTTAGTGGCATAGTAAATTAAAGAAACTCGGGGTGTTCATAGGATTATAGGCACGTATATTATTTACCATGTAGGATCGAGTGCCACCATTATTGGAGTGGCTTTGAGAGGTGGTGGGAAACATTGATTAGGGAAATATAGAGGCTATAGGATTAGGTAGACTACACCACTATCATCAAGTGCATAAAGATTAGAGTATACTTATAGCACTAATAGAGTGATGGTATCCAACTATACAGACCTTTTGGCTGCCTACTAGGGAGATGACCCTGACATTAAAGGATATATATTAGATATTATGATTAACTATGCACAAGTAAGACATTATTCCTATGAATGAGAGAGTATGAGAATCAAAACTAACATGTTTGTGTGGAAAGGATGTTGTATATATTGATTTCATAGGGGGGAGGGTTTAATTTTGAGGTTCTATATGATCAAGACCAAACCAAGAGATGAGTGATTATTATGATGATGATGGATATCTTGTTATACATTTTCTAATTCATGTGGTGGGATATTTACATGGAGTTTGATAAGGGTACTATAAAATATGTGATAGCACTATATAGTGTTTGCATGGGATCCTACACTTTTAGTATAGATATACAAGGAATTATGGGGATGGAACACATAATAATTTTTTGGTCTAGATGTGACCTTCATACTACAATGTTGGGCTTATGATCATATACAATTAATGAAACCACTAGGGATACCATGGATGGGCTGGCACTAATTTTTATTTAGTGTGTGTGTGTTTTACAATGGAGATATGACTTCACCAGTCCACATGGAGATGCGAGAGTACGAGAGTTAAATTAATGTTAATGGATTTTAGAGGGTCTAGAGGAAGAGGAGGTGGTATGGAGGCCATATGTTATATTTTTATCTTAGTTTGGGATGGATAGGGAGTTGATAGTGGAAAAAATGGAAGAGAATACCATCAAACCCCTAATTATAAATCACACCCCTAGTATTATATACCAATTATTTTGTTACTGAAAACCATGCTTAGTGTTTTTGGATAAATTTGAATAAATGATACCTTTGACAAATAATCAATTATCTATGTGTACCATAGATCTAAGTTATTTTATTATAAAATATGGATAGAAATAAGATCATTTTTGGTATAAGAAGATTGATTAACCTTGTGGATAAGGACAAGAAATTTATATTCTTGAGAGGAAGGTGGGATAAAGGAAACCAAGGAATCCATGGTATTAACAAACTTGTTAGTTGACTGAGGGGTGGCCTAGATGACATAGTGTTTGAGGGTGGATAATAAATATTAGGATAAATTTTTATACATTTGAAGGATATTATTATTGCATTGATATATGTTATTTATTTGATGGACTACCATATAGGAGTCACCAAAAATACAAACTGACTTAACACCTAGATCCAAATTTGGAAATGTATAATTATGGCTTCATATTCTACCATATTATTAGTACTTTAAAAATAAAATTTTAAATATAGGGGTATATGAATGAATTTTGGAAGTAATATAATAATATATTATTCCCCTCCATTTTCACATTTAAATCCATAAAAAAATAACATCATCTAATATTTAAGATATCATTGGGATATGGAGGTTATAGATTCATCAAGAAATTCAGAACTAGATGGTAGATTATTAGCAAGGGGTGCATTAACTAATTGATCAAAAATTATTTACTAGTTAATCAACTTTTGGTTAAGGAATTTGAGATAAAAATCAGTGAGAATCATCATCCATCATGCCATTTGTTGATTCTAATAGAGTTTTGAATGCATGAAATTAAGGGGATCAGTATTAATAATCACATAGGTTTTATTATTAACAAAATAGTGGTGAAGGTTAAAAGCTATGAATAATAAGGTCAAACATATTTTTTCAATATGCATGTAATGAATCTCATAATCAACCAAAGTGCGACTTATATAATTAACTACTTGTTATCTATGTTGTTCATCTTGATGGGTAAGCATGGCACCTAAATCATGGTCTGTAGCTAAGATATTAAAATGGTTTATCCTCTCTTAGAAGAATAAGGACAGGGGGAGATAAGAGATAATTAAGCATATCAAAGGATACTTGACAATTTGAATCCCATAAAAATAGGGTGCCTTTCTTAAGAATTGATGGAATGGTTGACATCAATCAAATAATTATGAAATAAAGTAATGAATAAACTGTAATTTCCTTTATAAACTATGAAGTTGCCTGAGGTTAGAGTGAGGTGGAATATTAATAATGTCTTTAATTTTATCATTCAACCTCTATTCCCCAAAGGAAAATGATAAAACCCAAAATCTTTCTTGATAAAACCCCAAAGACACACTTATTAGGTTAATACGAACTTGATGTTTGACTAAACAAGCAAAGATTATCTGAAGGATAGATAGGTAATCACTACGATACCTAGATTTACCAAGGAGATCATCCACAACATATTTAATGATTTTGTGAATTAATTAATGGAAAATATAGGTCATGACATGCTGGTAAGTTATTTTTACATTTTTAAAACCAAAATGTGTGACCCTATAATAAAAGGTCCCCCATGGAGTACTAAAATATATTTTATGCTAATATTTTAAGGAGATAAGGATCTATTTATAGCCAAAAAATATGTCCATGAGTGATAAAAATTAATTTCTTGTAGTGAGATCCACAAGCTGGTCAATATTAGGAAGGAGAAAATCATCTTTTGGACAAGCAATGTTAAAATCGTGAAAGTTACTACAAAGGTGTAGTTTCCCTATGGGTTTTGTGATAGGTACTATGTTAGATACCCATTGAGTATAATTGATGTATTGGATAAAGTTAATGTATAATAACCATTGTAATTCATCCTTGAAAAGAAGCACTACATGAGGATGTATTTTTCAAAGTTTTTATTTTACTGTTTTAGCTTCAAAAATGGTGATGATGTTATGGATGACTATAACAGGATCTATTTTTGTCATATCACTATAAGACCAAGAAAAGTATTGGATATTATTATCAAGAAATGTTGGGAAATCTTGGTGTTCTTGAGAATCTAAGGAATAGCTAGCTTTGATGTTTTACGGGACCTCGAGTGTTCATATGTTAATATCAATTATAACTTTGTTTAAAATACTAAGGGAATAAGATGGTATGATATTATTCAGATATGAATCCCATTCCCCTAAGTATGTTAAAACATATTTGTCATCCCAACGCTCCATTACATGGACTAAGGAGGAATTTTCATCTATGAGTTCAAGAAAACATAGGGGAAGGTATAGGATTTTTTTGTTGTTTTGATAAGTTAATAGTTCCAAGTGAATGGTGTTAATAAAAAAAATTAGGTGGGATGGAAATAACATCAATAGTTATTGTAGGATAATTGAGTGGGGATGATGGTTCTTTATCATCCATATTTACAGAGACTGGATGGCAAAGCACTATCATTTTCAACTTCAAGAGTTTTCTTAAAACCAAGGCCATGTTTTTTTGTGTGGTTTTCTAAGGTCATTTATCATAACTTCATGGGGTCCTTGTTCATAACATCCTATGCCAAATCCTTTCCAAGCACATAATTATAGATAGGTTTATGCAAAGTGTGGTTTGTAAAGAAAGGAAAAGTTAGACAAGAATAGTTTGTTATGTGTTTAACTTTCCCCATATAAATGGGATTGATTGATTCCCCCAAAGATTAAGTGTGTTTGGAAGTAAGGGGGGTCGAAGGGGATAATATATCCTAATTTGAGTTGGTAAATAAACTATTGGTTAGGGCATTCATATTCCTAAGGTGTTGATAAGGTGCTAAGAGTTAATGGTTGATACTCCCCTAAAGGGAGTTGTTGAAATGCCAAGTCAAGGGATTTTTCATCAAAGATATAGGATGAGGGTATTGTAGAAATATTTAATTTTTCCCCCAAAAATAATGGGCTTAATTTATTTATGGGGATAAAGGCATCATTAGGCTGATAATTCAAGTTTCACATCTTGAATGGATGTGGGTTTGCTATGATAACATGTATCTTAACTTTATGTTCATATTTAAGGTATCAATGTAAAGGGGACACAATGCATATCATGTATAAGGTTGTCTTAGTAGTATTTTATATTAAAATTCTCCCTCTATCACATAAAATAGCTCTAGGAGGGTACATATACCCACTTGGATAGGGAGGATGACTGTACCTAATGTTGGCACAATAGTGTCATTAAAGGCTCATAAGATAGCTAGAGATTAAGCCATAATTGTTTATGGTAACTAGAGTTGCCTAAAAGCATGTGAGGAGTTAATATTTATACTTAATCCATTGTGAATCATAACTCTTTTGATCCATGTTTGATTAACTTGGGCAGTGATAAATAAAGGTGGGTCTTGGTCTTCGAGTTGTAATGAGGATATTTGAGAATCATGAAATGTGATAGATGACAACTTTTGTAAGGATCTAGTGAAGGCTGATAAAGGTTGAGATTTGTCTAATTGTACTTGGGTGGCCTTTAAGGCCTCTATCATAGCTTCATGATGTTGTGGAGAATTTTGGATAAGTTTGTATAAAGATATTTTGATAGGAAGTTGGTGGAGTTATTTCAAAACTGATATCTATATCAACTAAGAGGGATTGTTATTTTGTGCTTTCCCTAGAATAGAAACTTTGGGTTTTGGGATTGGTGATGTAGGATTGTTTATATCAGAAGTAGGGGATTTTGTCATAGATACCTAAGTTTTGTTGGGATTTGGGTTTTATGACCTTGTGTCTAGGATTGAGTGGCTATGTGTATTGCATCTATTTGAAACAGTGGTTGGTTTGTTATGTTTCTAGAATCATCTAATTATAAAGGGTCTAAGAGGGGTTGATATTGATTTTCATCATAGGTTTTATCTTCCTTTTTTAAAGTTTGTTCTAACCATCTTGGTAATGTATTAGTTCCCAGGGTGGTTATGACTCTAGTAGTTTGATTATGAGGATAATCAGGACCAAACTATTCCCATAAAACATCATCCTCTATTAATAAATCTTAGGTTATAGCTTTGAGAGAATTAAAACTTTTGGTATCATGCCCTGATATTTTATGGTAAGTGTATTTCTTATTTTCCAAATACCATGCCATTTTTTGAATATGAGGGTTAATAGGCTTTATAGGTGGTAGTGTGATGAGAGAGGTTTGAAGGAGTTGATCCAGAATCATGGAATAAAACCCCCATAATGGATCTTGGTTAGATTTTTCAACCTTTTGAGGCATTACCATGGGGGCTACATTCACTTTTGTGTCTTTATTTCTTACATTGATTATTCAAATGTTTCCAATAGAGGGTACTTTATGTATGGAATAAGACCTTATATTGATATTTTGAGGGTAATAAGGATTTTAGGGATTGTATATTGGCATTATTATTATGGGGAGATCATTTTGTATTATTGTATGTTTCTTAGAGGAGGATTCCATAATGGTGGATTTTGGCCTTATAAAAGGATAAGGTCCAAATATGGATGTTTTAGTTAAAGCTAGTGGCATAACCATTTTCCCTTTTCGATCTTGGTAAAAAGTATTAGGGATATCCTCTTTAGGGAGCTCAATTATTATTAATGGATGTTATAGGGATTTACCTCTTGGTGCCCCAAGGAATTTATCTTCACTTTTTGAAACATTTCCCATATTTCCACCTTTTACATGATTTGGCTCAGCTTGAGTTATAATGGAAGCTAATTTTAGAGATGGTTGATGTAATGTAGTGGACATCTCAGGATGGAGTGAGCTAGAGGGAGTGATCATGCTACATAATGGTCTTGTAGTTACTAAATGAGTAGTGTGTGTATTTTTTGGGGTATCTAAACAAGTGTCCCCATTGATAGTTTTTTCATCCTTTATTTTTGATTGGTTGCCTTGAATAGGCTTAGGTAGCATCTCTTCAAGAAGATCCTAAATAATAAGATCAAAAAAACTTGAGTGGATATTAGGATAGATCAAGCTAGTTCAGATGGTTTAAAAATATCGCTTGTAAGGAGATTTGTGATCCTTATTTTTTTGAAAGATGATTTAAAATAATTATCAACCTATTTAGGTAAAATTTGATCACAAATTATGTTTATTATGTGGATTTTATTATCTAAGGTACTTCTTATGTTTGATTGTGTATAATTAGATATAGAAGGATCGATGGGGAATGGTTGCCTAAAGATATTGATGGATTAATTAGGAGGAGCATTAGGATTATCCAATTGTAATTCCCCTTGGTCAATAAGGTTATGAACCAAACCTTTTAAATAATGACACTTATTGACCCCATGACTAGGTACATGATGATAAGCACATAAATCACTTTCATTCTACCAACTAGGTTTGGGGAGATAATCATGAAGGGGTCTAATCAGAGGAAGCTTGATAATGGAAGATTTTAGGAGTTTATCTAAAATAGAATCACATGAATCCCCTAAGGGTGTGTATCACCAAGGGGAAATCATGTTAAGGATTTTTTGGGTTGTGTTTGAGAGGTAGAAGGTTTGGATTGGTTCATTATTTGTGGAGGTACAAATTTTAAGACAACAACATTTGTTGTGCCTTTAGTTTTAGAATTGTTTATCCTTTTAGAGGAGTCAAGTTTGAATATATTATTATGTAACTTAACTTTTCCTTCCTATAAGGATCAAACTTCTAGTTTACTGGCCATGGTAAATGATTCATTGAAAGTTTTAAATAATTGTACTTGTAGTGTCGATGAGATATGCTTAGTGAACAATCTTGAAAATAAATATATTAATTCAAGTTGAGGAAGGGAGAAGGTTCATTTATTTATAAGGCCTCACCACCTAGATACAAATTTGAAATGGAATCATCATCAAATTTTCTAATGGTGTATAAGTCAATTATGGTTACTTTCCTTGCGATATTAATGGAGAAGTGTTCTAATAAGAATTGAGTCAATTTCCCAAAAGAAAATAAGGATTTTTGAGGGATGGAAATGTACCAATATAAGGATGGTATAGATAATGACATGGGAAATGTAATTAAAATGGAAGCATAATCATGAGCTATAAGGTAATAATAATGTCTAAATATAAATTTAGGAAGTTCACAATGCGAGGGATATGGCCTAATTGGGATGGTAGGATTGATAGGTTTTTTACAAATTTGCTCATTCATGAGCATTTTTTTTGGTCTGAAGGTAGAAGCCTCTAGATTTTCCATCCTATTAATCAAAATTTAAATGAGGTCAAAATGGGTATTGTAAAAAGGTATACCCCGTAAGATGTTTTGTTGTAAATGTTGATAGGTGGGGAGTGGAGTAGAAAATGGTTGTGAAAGGGGATAACCAACCTAAGTGGTCATGATAGGTTGAGATTCAACCACATATAATGGGATTTGAGAGGGTATGTTTTATTATGGGTATGAGTGAATTTTAGTGGTCATAAGGGATTGTGAGGGATTTAGGTATTGATTAGTCATGGGGACATATTGCTGAAGAGGCTAACTTGGAGGAACTTGTTGTATAGGTTTTAAGGATTGGGTTTGAGGATTCAAATTTATGTTTGTTTGGATAGGTGGGAGAGTCATAGGGATTAAGACTAATAAATTTTTGAGTGAAGTAATGGGTGGTGGAATAAGTGTAAGTTAGGTTGTAGTAACATTTTGGGTTTGGGTAATGATCACATAAGGGTTACTAGTTACTAATAGTGGTTGATTATATAGGGGTTGCATTACATTGGTATCATAAACCATTAGAGGTGGATTGGTGGAAGAAGAAATGATGGATGCAACATGCACTTCAAGTCCCTTTGGGGGCATGCCATACAAAAACTAGGAAGTTTGGGTTTGAGGGGAAATAAGAATTCATATAGATTTAGTACTAAGATAATGGCTAAGGGTAATTAGATTACTATCTAATATATTAGCGAAGTCTAGGTCTCCCTATGTATAAAATTGGGGAATGTTTTTCCCCATGTATTTAAGAGAGGTAGGAGGACTTGGTGTGTTCTCCATGGATAAGGATGAGGTATGAGGTTCAGTTCATTTAAGTGATTGTTATCATGTTACAACCATGTAGCACTTAAAAAGAAATAAAGAATGAAATGCAAAGACACACAATTCTTTTTTTATCATCTCATTTTTAGTGAAAGAAAACACACTCTATTAAACATACTTAAATATTTTTAATTTTTAATAAACAAAATTTAGATTGTGGTGGGGAGATGGGTTAATGAAGGTACTAAGAAATAGTAGTCCAAGTCTAGTTTTAGGTTTTATTTAAGGATGCAAACCTCTATATACGTAAAGGTATGTTGAGGCATAATTCCATGTTGGAAGGAAGTATGTATCTTAATATTGGTGCCTACCCCCTCACTTCACATGTCATAGTGATAAAGGTATTAGGTTCTTAGTCTTTATAATTATTTGCCAAAAATTTTATTTTTTGATCAGTACACCGAGTTGGTTTTTCCCTTGGTGATGAAATCCAAATAAGTCTACCTAGGTAGGAAATGTTTTGATCCTTATTTTTAAGATTACCATGGTCTGGTTGTATGTG
Source organism: Torreya grandis (assembly GCA_037957365.1). Lineage (NCBI taxonomy): Eukaryota > Viridiplantae > Streptophyta > Pinopsida > Cupressales > Taxaceae > Torreya > Torreya grandis. The sequence goes on from JARHVA010000061.1 coordinate 6,252,723, forward strand.
AGATAGTGTGACTATCACGATGTATTAATCTACCTAAATAAATCTTTGTGGATTATCTAAACAAGCAAGGGGATAAATACAATTAGTTTTTAGACTTTAAAAATGAAATCAATAATTTTGTATTTTATCTTGTTTGAACCAATAAATGATTTCATAATGAAATACAACAAGAATCATGAGACCTAGGGCTCCCATCAGGCATGATAGAATGTTTTGGTATATTTTTATTCATTTTTATTAATAAATAAACTTACTAAAAATGGAATTTATAATATAGGGTTTTAAAGGGATACTTGTGTTGAAGGTTGTGCACCATTGATCCAGTGAAGTGGAAACTCATTTTTGGCTAGGAAGGATTACCTGCATAGAAGAGACAACTCAAAAAAGATTAATTAATAGGATATATAAATGGATTTCCTAATGCTATACCAATTATAAGAAGTGGTACACTTACTTAAGAGGATGTCAACCCACTATATGAAGAAATTAAGTGAAAAAAGTAAAAATAGTAATTACAAAAAAGCATATGATAATATAGATGTGATAATGAAATGAAATGGATTAAGCTATTGCGTGTATGTTAACAAAGTGTTCATTCTAATAAGATATAGTTAAATATTCTTATGCCTATATTAATTCTAATTTATCATTGACTACTTCTAGATTAGGGGCAAACACAATTTCACAAAGTCCTAGCTCAAAGGAAATATCACTCTGATCTATGAAGAGTAGGTGATGGACTATGGGAAAATCATAGATGGAAACCAAATCATGTACAACTCCTAGTAATGTTATATACAAATATAAATTCATGATTTTAAGATGAGAAATAGCTAATTGAAATTAATTTGCACTGTTAAATTAGCTTCAAATTACAGAAATAAAGTAAGAACATAGGGATCAATGTCAATTATTTTAGAATCACTAACAATTATATTAATTAGGGATGATTCATGTGAGGAATATTCATTGATATTGATAGTGGGGAAAGAAAGATCAAGATGGGGCCTAAAGGTGGGATTCAAGGGATTTGACATAGCTTTAGGAATAGCTGATGATAATCTAACCAGACTAAGGATAATAAATATAATGTAATCAAAAAATATAGGAATCAAAATATATTAAAATGAGAAATATTATTACCTTTGAAATGCTTCTAATATTTCAGAGAATTATCATGTTGATGGGGATATTCTTAATCTTTGAATGAGTGAGGATGGACTAAGATAGGTATGTCATTCTTCCATAGGTATTCCAAGACAATTTATCTAGCATTCCATTGTACAAATTTAGGTATCCTTTTATATGAGGATGGTCTAAATTTAAATTGATGGTAATCCCAATTAGATCAATGATGATCATGGGGATCAGTGTCAATCCAGTCTAAGTTTTCTAAGTTCATTCAAATAAATCAAATCCATGAGGTTAAACTTAGTCCTAGGCTATTTTAAATGAAGTTCGGCTAGTGACAAGTTTTTAAGAGGTTAAAAAACTTACTTCTAATATATTTGGGAAGATTCGAATAGATTTAAAGGGTTAAGTATTTAAAATTAGTTACCTAGGTATAAATTAATTAGTAATACTAATTACATGAAGTAAGATAATAATTGGTAAAACTAAATTTTTATGTAAAAAAGGATGGGGAAGTGGTAATACATATATATTCATAATAATATAATGGTTTAAATTCATAGTATCGATATTTAGGGTAGGCCATTGATATATGTCCTTACTTACCTCTCAATCACATTGGGATATTTTATGTTTTACACCTCTGTGTATTATATATTTATTATATTGGGTCATGCCCTTTTCATTTTTCATTATAGACATTTAGTTTACACCCAAACATATAATTGATTATGCGTATGCTCTTAGGGGAACTCTAATTTTTTTGTGCTTATATTGATTAAACTTACCTATATAGAGGCCAACATATCCCTCATATGCTTATATAAACAACAAATTATCCATAAAAGGGTGGTACCACTAATTCCCAAATTACTTTTGCTTAGGAATATATGAATTCAATTAAAAAATTTATAGATAATCAAGGGTTAAAAGGGGGCCCTTTCCCATAGTATAAATCAAACCCAAAAAAAATTGTGAGACTCGAATAAAATCCATGAGGGAACAAGAGGCACAAAACTACCATAACTAACAATGGCCAAAAAAGGACTAAGTAACATATCAAAGACATTTAGTCCATCAATAAAAAAACCATGCAAAAACTAACATGAAGAGGACCAACTGAAGACCATAGAGCTTAAAAAAATACAAACCAAATGACAATAAGAGAAAGGGGTGCTAAGATAAATCAACCCTAAAGAGTCTTCCACATTTTCCTCTCTCACTAAAGTGCCATCCTGATTACCACCAACATTATCCACTACCACCTTTCCCTATGATGCATCTCTCAACCTACCTAAGACCACATCAATAATTACCCCCATTTCACTTCTTGACATCAAACCCATACCATCCCTAGGAATTATCACCACCACATTATCAGTTTGAATCTCCCTAACCTCAAAAGCACCCAACACTTGGGCAAGAGGTGGAAAATCCCTACCACCCATAAAAATTCTATCCAAAAGACGAGTTTCATAATGCACATAGGTTGAGTAAAAATTTAGGACAGTCCCAAGTGATATAAGGGAATTACACAAAGCTAAAATTACCACCATTAGGATTTGCCTTCTATAATGAGTCAGATCCCTTATGACCCCCTAAAATTGATAAAAAAAACTAATGTTTTTTTCTAAATGGACCTCCAACTCCTAAAACATCGTAAGGGGAATAAGTCTGACTAATTCTCATTTTGAGAGTGGGAGATTAACATGAATTTTATAAGTTAAAAAAAATGATTTCCAATAAACCCACTCTATAACAAGGCCTAATCAAACCCTCTACCACCAAATTCACTAATTCTTTATCCTCTACAGCCAAGAATAAATTTCCAAGAAAGAGTGACACTAGATCAAAATTTACCTTGACCCTATGAGGGGTTTTTACCACCATTATTTTGATAGCATCCATGATTTGCCCAAATTGTACCATAAACACATTCTTGATCCTCACATCACTCATAAAGCCTTCTAAGTATATATCAAAAATCTTGACTTCCACTCTTAATAGTGGCTCACTAAGAGAAAGCTATATTAAATAGTCAATAGTTTAAAATGTCTAGAACTACAATCAAAGATCATCTCTATAGCCAAAATTTCCCAAAAGACAAGGCATATAAATAGGGTAATTATATTAATAAAAGGCATCAATAATCCCATCTTGGCATGAGTGAAAAACTCAATGATCCATCAATTAAAATTTTAACATAAACATCAATGATTAAAGCCACCAATAAGCCTAACCAACCAAATAAACCATGGGGCACCCCTCACTAGAGACTCAAAGGCCTTAAAAATTAGAAATAAAGGGAGGGGACATAGACTAGGCCCCTCAAGAATTATCACTGATAAAGTATTTAACTTTTTTAATACTTTGATTTGCCAAAATATTTTCCTTCAAATTAGCTTCTCAGAAATAATGACACATCTCCTTGAGAGAAAAAGAAATTAGATTGTCCCAATTCTGGCCCATGATGTTTTCAATATGCCATACACATGCATGTTTATTGTGAATATCCTATATTAGGAACATGGAATAACATTTGATTATCAATTTAGAGATCCCACATTAAACCACCAAATTGATCCCCAAGGATAGGTCTTGAGCCTCTGCTTCCTTATTACTTCTGTCAACCAATTTAAATTGTTTCTTGAATTAAAGAGACAGTGCAATCTTGGAAAAAAACACACTAAAAACACTTTCCTACACATATTTGAAGTAAATCACACCAAATAATTATAATATATACTTATCTTGGCCTCTTTAATGAGATACACATTTAAAGACTATATAGATTCTATAGAGACATCAACATAGTTTGAATACTACTAGTTGTATTCCTTACTACTATTTTTAGTTGATTGGTGATTTCAATAGTTTGTTGATTATTTATTTATATAAACATTAATATAATTGAAAAAAAATTTGTATTTTTATGTACTCTATATGCTCATTTCAGAATCCTCAATGGGAGTTAGGATGCTTATGTAGATAATGAAGAGACATAATTTTTTTTTCATGTCAAGTAAACTAGAATGTGTGATAAGGTAACCTCTATTTTTATTTTTAGTTTAATATAATTATCATATTTGGTATTAAATTTAACTGATAGTTATAGGTTATGGTTGCAACTTCTTATTTGGGCCTTCTAGGTACACGTGTTTGTTTTACTCTGATATGTATGCATGTAGACCCATTAAAATGGATAATTATGTAGACACTTAAGTTTGATACATGACTATTAATTTTATTATTTATTTGAGTGTTTATGTGCATATGGATCATTGGTTCAAAATAGGCTCTTATCGGCATATTTTTCCTTGTGTCAATTTGAATACTACCACTTAATTTGAAATTCTTGGAATTCTACAAAAAACTATTTATTTGTCTTTATATGACCCTAGAAACCCTTAAAATTGTTGTAGACTAGAATTATCACAATTTATAGGAGAGTTTCTTAAGATCTCTCACTCCTAGCTACAAGAATTGGGACAAAATCAGGTTGTGGGTATCGTGTAGTGAGGTTGAACCTCTAGGATTTTTAATGAGGCCAGTTCCTCAGATGATTCACTTCAACTCTTATTTCCTACACTAAAATCTATTGATAACTAAGGAAAAGGGATAGGAGGATGACATAAAAAGGAAATCTAAGATAAGGGAGGTGATATACCAAATAAAGAGTGATCCACATTCAAATTGGGAACCTTAATGACTACTACTAAACTTAAACAAGACATAGTCTAGCTGATCCTATTTCAAAGCTGCAAGCATGAGTAGTTGAGTGGAGGTCAAAAGGGATGATGCACTTTGAAGGGTAGGAAGGAATAGGTCTACATGAGAGACACTATAAATTGTAACACTTTAGAAAGTAACAAAAGGCTAACACATCACATGACCTACAAGAAGCCAAGAAAAATTAAAGCGAGGTGTGTAGAGAAATCATAGATGATGAGTGAAAACATACATCCTATAAGTTAAACTCCAATAATACACACTTGACTTCAACAAAAATAAAAAAAGTTGTCTTATATTACTTCAAGAGAATGTTACAAGGAAAATTATAGATTAATTCTATCACCAGTTGAGGGATCTCTTTTTAGGCTCAAAATCCTCTATATATGGTAGAGGAAATGAGAGAAGAGGAGGCTTTCATGAGTAAATGGAGAGAGGGGTCATAATGGCTACAACCACCACTATGTCCTTGAAATCCTTTTTCCTTTAGAGCATGCAACTGCTTGACCATGAAATGAACCATCCAAGATTACCATAAATCCCCTCAATCCCTTTACATATTCAAGTCTCCCTTTTTGGAGCTGAGAGAGCCATGTTGTGTGTAGCTACATGATCCTACCAACTGTACATGATTTGATCTCTTGCACTTAAAACCTAGCGTGCTCCTTACTATTATTTTGGACTTATATATTTTCTATTAAAATTGATACCCCCTTGGATTTTTTCTTGTTCATGGATTTTCTTGTGAATGGATGCCTATGAGTCATCGATCTCCTACTAGTTAAATGTGTCTTTAACACTTGTCATGCACACTTTTACCCTTGAGATTAATTGATCCCTTTGACTTTCATTCACCATTAATATTCAATGTAAGATTGATTATGCATTATCAGATTTAGCTCCCAAAATGCTGCCATGCATCATCTCTACATTTGGCCAGAGACCCCTTTGATAGATTTTTAATGCCAATATCTATTTTATGAGCTTTATCTTTAACACTAGTGAGAACATCATGTTTCCCTTGAACACTTTCTTGTGGGCCTTTTTATTTCAGGCTTTCTGAGAATGACCCTTCATATTTATTTGCTTCAGCCACTTCTTCAAAATAAAAAGTCTTCAAAACTTTTTCAAAGGTCCATTTCCTTTATAGATACACTTTTAAATGCTTTTCAATTCTACTTATTCTGGTCCTCCACTTATTCCTGATCATGTCCATCTCTTTAAACTAGTCAGAATTTTGGTATGTGGGCCAAAAAATTGGCCAACAGAAACATCCAAAAAATTGTTTTAGTTTTATTAATATACCAAGAATTAACCTTATTATTCTAATCTAACCATTATCAAACCTTAAAATCATATTCATCTTATTTTTGGGTCCCTTGACTCATTTTCCTTTTTGTTTGGTTTCTTATGCCCTGTTTGTCATATTGCTTACCAATAAGGTCTTAATTTGAATTCATGAATTCTATATATACAAAATCATGTTAATGGATTTAGGAGGAAATATTTGAATTAAGGATCCATATATTGAAGTATAAATAAATAATTTAAATATTGGAACAACAGCCCATACCAAATGAAGAATTGAAGGATTAGTTGAAGAGCATGTAGAATCTACTAGTTTATTGCATCTCACTAATAATGATAAGGATAAATATATGCATGTTGCATTAGGATGCATGACAACTTATGTGATAGTCATTTTACAAATTTTCAAGTAACTACTCCCATTTTTTATGCTTTTGCAAAGTGTCTTAAAGTTCTTTAGACATGAGAGAAAAGAGAATAAATTTTAGGAGATACATAGAGAATTTTGAGAAAATGAGAGAGGGTTTTGATGAGTACAATTATATCAACAACCCAAAAAAAAATTTAAACATTCAATTTACTAGGATCACACTCATTAACCAATATCAAGATTAGCTTATCAACATTTCTAGTGCAAATATTTATTTGCACTTTTAGTTAACTCAAGTAGTTGGTTTTTCTACTAAGAACAGGTGGTGTGTACTTAGAGTGTACACATGTCTAAGGATGCATTAAATGCTTACCTTCCCACACTTTCTACCATCATTATATGTCACCTTTAATGTGGCCTATAGGAAAAGAGATGTAATTCCTTGAATTTATTAGAAATACGCTTCTCTTCTTTTGTATTTTATAATGGTTTAGATACATTGTTCTATTATTGGCACATTGAGTTTTATAAAAACACATAGATGTTGTCTATTTGATCAATATTATTGGTTTTAATTTTAGTTTTCCTCTTATTTTTCCTATCCTACGTGAGTTGTGCTTCACTTCTAATTTGATCCCAGTTAGACCAGATCTTAACATTATATTTGTGCCATTAAAAGCTAGCTTCATAGCTTAGAATAGTTTATTAGGCATTTTTAAGAATAGTTATTTTGTGTGGCATCTCATTTACCAGGCCATGTAAATCACATTTTGTGGATATCAAAAAAATGCATTGGTAAAAATGACACAACATGAAGGAAAACAACCATTTAAACTCATTTGGCATGTCACATTTTTTCAATAATTCATGATAAATCATTAGCTATAATATTTAAATATGGATTGGATATGAGACTATTGGTTATGCATTTTGATTTGGTGTATTTCATGCATGGCACTTTTATTTCACTTTAAGGGTGTAATTTTTATCATGGCAAAACATTTTTGAGGTCATTTTCATTACATTTGTTAAATGCAATGACAATTTTTTTTGTGATTTTTGGTAAATCATTTTAGATACCATATTGTTAAAGACTGAAGGGCAGGGTCTAGTTTGATAGGTGGTCAAACCACCCCCATAATAATTATTTTTAATTTTTTATTCTTTCTCCTTTCTTATACAATCTATTGGCTCTTAAAATACACTATGTTTTCTCTCTCACAGTGTGAAGGGTACCTAACATGGCATTGTTGTTGGGACCCTATTGAGAATTTTTTTCTCTCTTTTTACATGACACATTTCTATAAAGACTTTTATATTTTTGAAGATGTTTAAATTATTGGATTTTGGGCCACTAGTGTAGACAATTCCTTCATTCTTTATTTTTTTTGACACTTTTACATGATGATCATTCTTTGTGACTTCGATACCCCTAGTATCAGTTGATTTATATGTTTTCAAAGTAGTGAATTTTGGGCCACTTATGTAACTAATTTCTTAATTCCTTTTATTTTTTGACGCATTAACATGATTATCAATCCTTGTGACTTTTGGCATCCCCATCATCAGTTAATTTATATGTGTTCGAAGTAAAGAATTTTGGGTTACTCATACAAGAATATTTTAAATTGTTATGAATTTCTTCACCATTTTGAGCATTTAATGGTTATTTTACCCTATCAATTCCACTCATGCAAGTGATAGTTAGAATCTAGTTTACTAAATGTTTAGTTAACATAATTTAAAGTTTTTATTTAAACGTATATTTCTTGAGTTCTATTTTTATATTTCTATTTTTAGACTTTCACTTTTCTAGTGTGCATGTGACTAAATATTTTCTTAACTGATAAAGAGGATTTTTTTAATATGTCCATATCTTATGAATGAGCTAAACTTGTTATCTTAAAATCTATTTTTAGTTTACCTAGCTTTTAAGTAGAAGTCTTAATTTAAAATTAAATTGTCATGAAAATTTATTGTAATTGTCTAGTTTTAGCCTTTAGTATTAATAAACTATTGTGCACAGGAATGATACAATAATTATTTTTTGAAATTTATTCTTCATATTTTTAACTCTTATTTTTATTACAAGTATTCACAAAGAAAATTCAACAAGATTAAATACCTTAATTTGAAGTTATCAGTGCATATGTTCTCATCAATCTCACAACATTGCTAGATTAATAACTAGTAATTCTAGGATAGATTGGTTGATACATAGCTTCAATTTCATATTGATTAAGAGATTATTTTCACTCCCTGCATACATTCAAAACCTTTATTTAGTATTATATCTAGGTTTAAAAAATATTTATAAGGGTTTCAAGTAATTATTAGAAGAAATAATGGTTTCAATTAATTCTACTTCCATGAATATTTTTGTTTTTAAATGTGACAACTTTGAGTATTTGAGAGATTAGTTTAAATGAATTATTATATGAAAATAAATTTAGGGGAATTCTCCCCATGGGTATACACCACCCTAATACTGAAAAACCTTGACACAAGATTAGAAAATAACAAAAAATGATGAAAGAAAGGCAAATGCACAAGCTTTTTTCTATCTTCAGATGTCATAGACCAAGCATCTATCCAAGAATTATAGAATGCAAGAATACTCATGAGGCATGTAATACATTTAAAATATAATATCACATATCTATTGAGTTAAGAGAATTAAAAAACCCAACTATTAAAATGAATATTGAAAATTTAATAATGTTAGATAATGGAGGAGTTAGAAAATATTATGTAAGAATAGATGATTTAGTGCATAGAAAGAAGATTTATGGAGAAACTATACAAGATAATGTTAAAAGAATATTTTGAGATATTTAAGTCAAAAATGGTTACATATAATGATCACTCTTGAAGAGTGTAATAACATGAACATTATGAGTGTTAATGAGTTAGTGGGTTTTGTCTTATCCCATGAGGATAAGATGAGACTATACACAGGAGACCAAGAACAAGCACGTGAAACCAAGGCTAATATTTTAAATACCAAAGTTAAAATAAAAAATAAAAATAAAGGAAGTTATTAAAAAATAAAAATTCAAAGATAAATTTTGAATCTAAATTCATAGGTAAGATCAAAAAATAATTTACTTATCATTACTATAAAAATCTAGGACACATGATAAAGTATTGTAAGATACTAACAACTAAGAATAAAGCTAATCAAGAGAGTGAAATTATTATTTTTTTAAATAAGAAAAATATTATTCAAGTGGGATTATATTATTGTCTCACATGTAATGTGGGAATGGAGGAATCAAATTATTGTTAGTTTTTTTATTCAGGGTGCTCAAATCACATGACAAGTTACAAAGATGGTTTTAGCACATTAGATGACTATTTCAAAAGTAAAGTACAATTGGTAGATGGAAAGTCCATCCAAGTTGAAGGAAAGGGAAAAATTAAAATCATTATAAATCAAGATAAAGGTGAAATTAAGGATGCCTAATTTTCTCCAAATCTAAGTCATAAAATGATTAATTTTGATTAATTATTAGAAAATAGTTTAAAACTACTTTTTCAAGATAATGTTTTTAATATTTTTGATAAGAGATCTAGAAACAGATTTATTGGAAATCCTATATGGTAAATAATATGATGCTTTTATTGAAGATAAATATGATGAAAGTTGACACTTGTTTCTTCACCATTGAAGATGTTAACATGTTGTGGCATTCAAGATATGATCATATTAGTTTTAAGATCTTACATATTTTTGACACAAATGGTATGGTAAGAGATATTCTCAAGTTAGATTTCAAATAGGATGATGCATGGAAGTCATTTATTATTGGAAAAAATAATAGGGAGTATTTCCCTATCATAAAATTGAGAGTTACAAATACACATTTGGAGTTGGTTCATTCAGATTTATGTGGACCATTATTTTAAAGAATTGTTGGTAATAATATCTATTTTATTTATTTCATAGATGATGCTACAAGGTTTATGTAGGTATTTTTGTTGAAAAAAAAAGTGGAGATTTTTCATATTTTAAAACTTCAAAAAATTTAGCTAAAAATAATGTGGACAGTCTATCAAGGCCTTAAGAATATATAGAGAAGCTAAATTTGTTTCTAATGAATTTAATGAGTTTTCTGCTTCACAAAGAATTAAAATGTAGTTAATAGTTCCTTTAACAACACAACAAAATAGCATTATTAAAACAAATAATAGATCCATAATGGAGTTAATAAGGACTATGTTAGAGAATAATAACTTGGAAAGGTGTTTTTGAGTTGAAGCAATAAAAATAATATTTTACATCATTAACAAAAGTCTTGCAATGGTAGACAAAGACAATACACCTTATGGAGGTTGGTATGATATAAAACTAATTGTTTTTCATTTAAAAGTATGTGGTTATTTACATTTTGTATATATTTAAAATGAGAAGACTAAAAAATTATATCCAAAGAGTGTTTCTCATATTTCACAAGTTATAGTGATGAAATCAAAACATATAAGTTTTATAATCCTACTAGTAACTCCAGAATGGTTTCTAAGGATTGTATTTTTTTGAAAATGAGGTAGATGTTGATTTTGATCATGTAGATATAAAAATCATAAGTAATGGGGGAACCTATTGAATTTTATTTTGAGGGATTACAAATTCTTACCATATTTATAGTTCAACAGGAAATAATACTCACTCTTTTCAAGAGAACAATCATGCATCTTCATCAACTCCAAATAAGAATAAGCAATTGTTGAATCTACATCCAACAAATCAAATATTAAATTAGAATTATGAAAGGAGGATTATAAGGATTCAATATGAGGAAGGTAAAATTTGTATGCTATTTATGATGAAAATATTATATTTACACTATTAATGGTGGTTAGTGAACCTAGATGTTATGCATAAGATAGTTAAAAGAAAGAATGGGTTGATACCATGAAATTAGATATAGATTCAATTGAGAGGAATGATAGGACCTTAGTTCATCCCATATTTAATAAATATATCATTGGTACAAAGTGTGTCTATAATACCAAAATCAAGAGTGATGGAATAGTTGATAAGCTAAAAGCTAGACTATTTGCAAAAAGATTTGTAAAAACATATGGGGTTGACTATGAGGAAAACTATGCAATCATGGAATGTCGAGATACTATAACCCTAATTTTTTTTAGTTTCTCATAAAATATTAAAAATCTATCAGATGAATGTTAAAATTGTATTCTTAAATGGAGTGATTGAAGAAGAAGGATATGTGGGCCAACCACAAGGTTTTGAGGTAAAAGGAAAAACATTTCCTTACATACAAGTATCAAGTTCTAATATTTAATATGTTTATTTCTATGTAGATGACTTCATACTTATAGGTAGCTCTATGGAGATTTTGAATAGCTTCATTGAATCTATGAAATAAAATTTGAGATGACTGATATTGGACTTATGAAGTTTTTCATTTTGCACGAAATTCTATCAAAATAAAGAGGAAGTATTCATTTATCAAGCCAAATATACCCAAGACATGTTATATAAGTACAATCTTCAAGATTTTAAATAAGTGAACACTCTAATTACAAGTGGAAAAAAGATAATAAGAAAGGATGAAAGTCATTCAACTGATGAAAATATTTTTAGAATCATGGTGGGAGGCTTGATGTATCTCACTATGATAAGACCTGATATCAGATATGGGGTTTTACTATTTTTTATCTTTATGAAAAATCATCACTCAAACATTTGAAAGCAATGAAGAAAATTTTCAAAAATGTAAAAGGAACTTATAATAATGGTATTCATTTCAAAAAAAAAAAATGTATGTATCATTAGATACACATTTAAATTTAGGGATGATCTCTTGATGGCATGAAGTCAACATCAATTTATTTTTTCACACTAAGAAGTGGGTTGGGTTCTTGGTTTTGAAAGAATCAAGCTACAATTGTACTATCATCTATTTATTAAATATACAACTCTTACATCAACTTACACACAAGAATTATGGTTAAGAAGACTCTTAGCTAATTTTAGATAAGCTTAAATTGAGCCAAAACATATTTTTTGTGATAACAATGGGGCAATATAAATTGTCCAAAAATCTAGTTTTTCATGTTAGAACAAAACACATTGAACTCACACATTATTTTGTTACAAAATTGGTCAATGATAAATATTTTTTATTAATTTTATGAGAATTGATGATCAATTTGATGATATTGTCACCAAGGGAATGTAGAAGCAGATTCATGGAAGACTTAAGAAGATGATAGGCATCTTTCTAATTTGCATCAAAGAGGTGAATGTTGAACATGATTCTAATATGGACACTTGATCATTTGTATCAGATTGAGTTTATTTTATTTTGTATTAGCTTATGAAGGTTATTTAATTTATTTAAGTCCTATATTATTTGTTTGATCAGTTTTGGACACCTTATAGAAACTTCTTAAAATTATTTAAAAGTGTCAGTTAGAGTCCAGTTCATTTAATATTTAGTTAACTGAATTTAAATTTATTTTAATCAAATTTTTATTTCTACAATTCTATTTTTAAACTTTTAGTTGTCTAGTGTACATGCTTTATTAACTAATTACAAGTGGAGAAAACATAATAAGAGAGGATGGAAGTCCTTAAACTGATGAAAATACTTTTAAAAGTATGGTGAGAGATATTATGTATTTCACTATGATAAATCCTGATATCAGTTATGAGGTTTCACTAGTTTATATATTTATGAACAAACCATCACTCAAACATTTTTAAGCATTGAAGATATTTTTTAAATATGTAAAAATAACTTATAATAATGGTATTCATTTCAAAATAGTAAGTTATATATGTGTCATTAGATACACATTTAAATTTAGGGAGTATCTCTTAATGACATGAAGTCAACTTCAATTTATTATTTCACACTAAAAATTAGGTTAGCTTCTTGATCTTAAAATAAATAAGCTACAGTTTAAATATCCTCTATTGAAATTGAATATAAAACTCTTATATTAGAGAGGCTCAACTTGAACTAACACATATTTTTATGATAATAATGGGGAAATATAATTGTCTAAGAATCTAGTTTTTCATGTTAAAATAAAACACATTGAACTCAAACATCAATTTATTAATGACTTGGTCAATGATAAACATATTTTAATTAATTATGTGAGACTTGATGATCCATTTGATAATAATCTCACCAAAATATTATACAAGCAGATTCATGGAATACTTAAGATGATATGCATATCTTGAATTTAAATCAAAGAGGGGAATGTTAATCATGATTCCAATATAGAAACTTGATCATTTATATCAAATTGAGTTTATTTAGATTTTTATTGGCTTAAAAATATTATTTAATTTATTTAAGTCTTAGATTAGTTGTTTAGTCAAATTTGGACACTTTCTGTAAACTTCTTAAAAAATAATTAGAAGTGCCAATTAGAGTCCAATTCATTAAATGTTTAGTTAACTAAATTTGAATTTATTTTAATCAAACTTATATTTTTAAATTTTTATATTTACAGTTCTATTTTTAAAATTTCATTTTTCAAGGAGGATCTCTTGATGACATGAAGTCAACTTCATTTTATTGTTCCACACTAAGAAGTGAGTTGACTTTTTGGTATTCAAAGAAACAAGTTACAATTGCACTATCCTCTACTATAATTGAATATACAACTCTTATATCATCTTGCACACAATAATTATGGTTAAAAAGACTCTTAGTTAATTTTAGAGAGGCTCAACTTGAACCAACACATACTTTTTGTGATAATAATGAGGCATTACAATTATCCAAGAATTTAGTTTTTCATGCTAGAACAAAGCACATTGAATTCAAACATCATTTTGTTACTGACTTGGTCAATCATAAACATTTTTTCATTAATTATGTGAGAATTGATAATCAATTTGATTAATATTCTCACCAAAGGATTGTATAATCAAATTCATGGAAAACTTAAGGAGATGATAGGCCTCTCTCTAATTTGCATCAAAGAGGGAAATGTTGAGCATGATTTCAATATAGACACTTGATCATTTGTATCAGATTGAGTTTATTTATTTATTTATTAGTTTTATAAGGTTATTTAATCTATTTAAGTCCTATATTAGTTGTTTGGTCAAATTTTCACACTTTTTGGGAGCTTAAAAAATAACTATAAGTGACAATTAGAGTCCAGTTCATTGAATGTTTACTTAACTAAATTTGAATTTCTTTTAATCAAACTTATATTTTTAAACTTAAAATTTTAAGATCTATTTTTAAACATTCACTTATCTATGAAGGATCTCTTGATGACATGAAATTAACTTTAGTTTATTGTTCCAACTAAGAAGTGGGTTGGCTTCTTAGTCTTCAAAGAAATAAGTTACAATTACACTATCCTCTACTGAAATTGAATATACAACTCTTACATCATATTATACACAAGGATTATGGATGATAAGAATCTTATCTAATTTAAAAGAGGCTCAATTTGAGCCAACACATATTTTTATGATAATTATAGGGTAATACAATTGTCCAAGAATCTAGTTTTTCATGTAGAACAAAGCACATTAAACTCAAACATTATTGTGTTATTGACTTGGTTAATGATTATTTTTTTCATTGATTATGTGAGAAATGATGATCAATTAATGATATTATCACCAAGATATTATACAAGCAAATTCATAGAAGACTTAAGGAGATGATAGGCATCTCTCTAATTTTATATCAAAGAGGGAAATGTTGAGCATGATTCTAATATGAACACTTGATCATTTGTATCATATTGAGTTTATTTGGTTTTATATTGGATTAGTAAGATTATTTAATTTATTTAAGTCTTAGATTAGTTGTTTGGTCAATTTTATACACTTTCTAGTAACTTTTTAAAAATAACTAGAAGTATTGGTTAGAGTCCAGTTCATTAAATACTTAGTTAACTAAATTTGAATTTATTTTAATCAAACTCATATTTTTAAAAAAAATATATATTACTATTTTTAAACTTTCACTTGTTTAGTGTGCATGTTTTATTCACTAATTATGAGTGAAAAAAAGATAATAAGAGATAATGGAAGTCCTTCAACTGTTAAAAATATTTTTAGAATCATGGTGGAAGGTTTGATGTATCTCACTATAATAAGACCTAATATTAGTTATGGGGTTTCACTAATTTATATATTTATAGGAAAACCATCACTCAAGCATTTATAAGCAGCGAAGATAATTTGTAAATATGTAAAAAGAATTTATAATAATAGTATTCACTTCAAAACAATAATTTTTTATTTCATTAGATAAACATTCAAATTCAAAGTGGATCTCTTGATGACATGAAATTAAATTCAGATTATTGTTCCACCCTACAAAGTGGGTTGGATTCTTTGTCTTTAAAGAAATAAGATAAAATTTCACTATCCTCTAGTAAAATTAAATATACAACTCTTACATCATTTAATACACAAATAATATGGTTAAGACTCTTAATTAATTTTAGATAGGCTCAACTTGAGACAACATATATTTTTTTGTGATAACAATGGGGAAATACAACTTTTCAAAAATATAGTTATTCATGATAGAACAAAGCACATTGAACTTGAACATAATTTTGTCACTAACTTTGTCAATGATAAACATTTTCATTGATTATGTTAGAATTGATGATCAATTTGATGATATTCTTACCAAGGGATTGTACAAATAGATTCATGGAAGACTTAAGAAGATGATAAGCGTCTCTCCAATTTGCATCAAAGATGGAAATGTTGAGCATGATTTCAATATTTACACTTGATCATTTATATTAGATTGAGTTTATTTAGTTTTTTATTAGATTAAGAAGGTTATTTAATTTAGTTAAGCCATAGATTAGTTATTTGATCAATTTTGGACACTTTCTAGGAACTTCATAAAAAATAACTAGAAGTGACAATTAGAGTCCAATTAATTAAATTTTTAATTGATTAAATTTGAATTAATTTTAATAAAACTTATATTTTTAAATTTTTATTTTTATAATTTTATTTTTAAACTTTCACTTATCTAGTGTACATGTTTTATTAACTAATTACAAGAAAAGAAAAGATAAAAAGAGAGGATATAATTCCTTCAACTTATAAAAATAATTTTAGAATCATGGTGGGAGGTTTGATATATCTCACTATGATAAGCCATAATATTAGTTATAAGGTTTTACTAGTTTCTATATTTATGAGAAAACCATCACTCAAACATTTGAAAGTAGTGAAGAGAATTTTTAAATATTTAAAAATAACTTATAATAATGGTATTCATTTTAAAATAGTAAGTTCTATATGTCTCATTAGATACACATTAAAATTTAGGGAGGATCTATTGATGACATGATGTCAACTTCAGTTTATTGTTTCACACTAGAAAGTGGGTTATCTTCTTGGTCTTCAAAGAAACAAGCTACAATTACACTATCCTCTACTAGAATTGAATATAAACCTCTTACGACATCTTGCACACAAGGATTGTGGGTGAGAAAACTCTTAGCTAATTTTAGAGAGGCTCAACTTGAGCCAACACATATTTTTTGTGATAATAATGGGGGAATACAATTATCCAAGAATCTAGTTTTTCATTCTAGAACAATGCACAATGAATTCAAACATCATTTTATTACTGACTTGGTTAATGATAAATATTTTTTCATTTATTATGTAAAAATTTATGATCAATTTCGTAATACTTTAACCAAGAGATTGTACAAGTAGATTTATAGAAGACTTAAAGAGATAATAAACATCTCTCCAATTTGCATCAAAAAGGGGGATGTTGAGAATGATTCCAATATAAGAACTTGATCATTTGTATAAGATTATGTTTATTTATTTTTTTATTAACTTACAAAGATTATTTAATTTATTTAAGTCTTAGATTATTTATTTGGTCAATTTTGGATACTTTTTGGGAACTTTCTAAAAAATAACTAAAAGTGTCAGTCAGAGTCCAATTCATTGAATATTTATTTAACTAAATTTAAATTTATTTTAATCAAAATGGTATTTTTAAATTTATATTTTTATAGTTATATTTTTAAACTTTCACTTGTCTATGGAGTATATTTTGATGACATGAAGTCAACTTCAGTTCATTGTCCATACTAAGAAGTAGGTTGGCTTCTCGATCTTCAAAGAAACAAGCTACAATTGTAATATCTTCTACTCAAATTATATATACAACTCTTACATCAGCTTGAATATAAGGATTATTGTTGAGAAAACTCTTATTTGATTTTAGAGAGGTTCAACTTGAATCAACACATACTTTTTATGATAACAATGGGGCAATATAGTAGTCCAAGTATCTAGTTTTTCACGCTAGAACAAAGCACATTGAAATCAAACTTTATTTTTTTATTGACTTGGTTAATGATAAATATTTTTTCATTGATTATGTGATAATTGATGATATTATCACTAAAGTATTATATAATCAGATTCAGGGAAGACTTAAAGAGATGATAAATATCTCTCTAATTTACATCAAAGAGGTGAATGTTGAGTATGATTCTAATATGAACACTTGATCATTTATATCAAATTGAGTTTATTTATTTATTTTATTAGTTTAGTAAGTTTATTTAATTTATTTAAGTCCTAGATTAGTTTTTTGTTCAATTTTAGACACTTTATGAGAACTTACTAAAAAAAATTAGAAGTGTGAATTAGAATCCAGTTTATTGAATGTTTAGTTAACTAAAATTAAATTTATTTTAATCAAATTTATATTTTTATAATTTTATTTTTAAACTTTCATTTTTCTAGTGTGCATATTTCATTAACTAATGAATAAGCTTTTTTCATGATGTCCATATCTTATCGGTGAATTAAACTTGATATCTTGGATTTCTTTTAATTTACTTGGTTATTAAGTAAATGTATTCATTTAACATTAACTTATCATGTAATATTCTTGTAATTGGATAGTTTTAGTCTTTAGTATTAACAAAATATTTTATACAAGTGTGGTAAAATAATTATTTTTGAAAATTCATTTTGCATATTGTTATCTCTAAACTTTTATTGTAATTATTCAAAAATTAAAACCAACAAGCTCTAGTATACTAATTTGAATTTATTAATTAAATATTTTTTGACCAATCTCACTTAAAGTATGGTTAAATTAAAAACTAATAATTTTAAGATAGACTGATTGATACATAGCTTCAATCTTAGATAAATTAAAATTAAAATTTCACTCCCTCCATACATTCAAAAATTTCATTAAAATTAATATTTTATCTATGTTTAGCTATTTAAATTTGGTATGTTTTAAAATATATTAATGTAATGCTAAATTAACACATCAAAAAAAACTAATAAATGAAATTAAGTAAAAAAAATAAGCTCACTCCCTATTCTCCAACAAAGTCAACCCGCTTCACCTACTTCTCTTTGAAATGAATTTGAAAACTCATCCTCCACCAAAATTACATCACTTCCACCACTCATGAAAATGTAATCAAAGAATAAAATGAATTTAAGGAGTCTTATATACATAATAAATAGATAAACCTTAAATTTTAATGGAACAAATGGTGACACTAATCCAACATTATTCATGTCGCCATTAACATGAAATTGGTATCACTATTTCATAAGAGTTGTGTTACCATCATATCACACAAACAAAAAAGATGGAAAACTCATGGCAATGTTAATCCAACCTAAATGGTGATGGAAATTTTTCCATATTTAGTATTATTATAACAAATAAAGGGTAAATATTTACCAAAAAAAATGCAAAATGCAATGAAATTTGGAATAAATTACATATAAAATCATGAAATCATAACAAGAAAAATAAAGAGGTAATAAAAGAGACATCCCTACTTTTCCACTCCTATCAAAAAAAATTCCATTCAACATTAAGAATTCCTTTTAAATTTTTAGGATAAAGGAAACGCAAACAACAAAAAGACAATAATAATCAAAATAAGATTATAGAATGCAATTTTGAACCTAAACAATATGAAAAGAATTTTAGCGCTAAAATAAAAATGTGAGTCAAATCATAATTAATAATGGAAGAAAACATCAAATAAATAAATAAAATCAATATAAGGCTAGAAAATTAAAATACAATAAAAATTGAAACATGAAAAGCCAATGAAATTAAATCAGAGGTAGTTTTGAAAGATCAATGAAATGTAAAGAATGAGAAAAAAAAATATAAAATCATATAGGAGATAATATATAAACCAAAACCAATTATAATTCAAATCATAAAATAAATAAAGATAATAAAAACTTAACTGGGAGAAATAAAAAATAGAACAATCATACTAGAAAGTAGAAGCTAAAAACAATTAAAGAGACAAAAAAGCAACACAACAAAGTGATCAGAAGAAACAAAACTAAAATAGAGAATGTTAATTTTCAAATACAAGTAGCTGGTTAGTAAGGTTAAACATTAATATAGTCATAACCATGTGAGTCATAATGATCATTAGTAGATATACAAAGAAAACTATTAGAAGATACAAAGGACAATATGGGGTGTTGAGTTATCTAATCATCAAGCCATGATAATCCATCATCTAAAGCACCATATTCAACAATATCATCCATTACGTGATCCTTCTCATTGATATGAATTATATGTTCCTTTTGTTTTCTTGTCACTATTGATTATGCTACATGCATTCTTGTTGGAATTAACTTATGTATTATCACTTTATGCTCTCTTTCTTTCAATATTACATTATGTTCATGTTGCATTGCTATTTTCATCAAAATTTAAGGTTTTTGTGTTTTGAGACAAAATTTTGAGATTTTTACGTCAACTTTGGCAATGCAAAATTCACATGAATTCAACATGACTAATATTTTTTTGGCACATTGACTTTGTTTTGGATTTACATCATTTTTTTCCAATTTTTCATCACCAAAGTTTATGTAAATTTCTTGCCTTCAATGCAACACATGGATTTTTTTTTAATTATAAAAATAAAATATAATAAACTAAAAATCTTGTGTCACTTTTTCATCAATAGTTTATATAAATTTTATTTTATTTTAGCATGTATAGTTCTATAGTTATATGTTGGATAAGCTCACCCATATTTATACTAGACTCAAAATTGCCATAAAATAGATTTTTAAGATAAATATAATGACGATGTCTCATTTTTAATCTAGTAGAAATAGATTAAATAATAATGCATATTTCTAATGCTTTAATTATAATCATACAATGACAATTCCAATGTCATCCACTACCCATATCATCTTAAAACTCATTGCATTATGTAAATTGTAGTTAAAGGAGGAATTACACATTATACCAACTATTCAACCCCCTTGTAACATGTCTATATATTCAAGCATTACACAAAATTTCATACACAACTACACATTTAATATTAAAAAATAAATCAAACACCTAGTTTTAGATGTTAGATGTGCTTACCAAAAATAAGGACTTAATGGTCCTAATTAGGATAAATTATTACAATTAATATATCTAACAATGCAACTATAAAAGTATGAAATTTAGATCTATACAATTGACTATCAAAAATAATAAGACAAAAATGATAAACGAACTAGGATATGCAAAATAAAGAACAAAAGACAAGAAATGATCACACCTTGTTGCTATTTTACAATTATGATTCTAGAACGTGATTTTCTATGCCTAACAAAGATTGATCCTAAAGTATAGGGCTCCTTGGTAGACTCACACTCTATGAATGTTTGATATAGGTAGATTCATGTTCGGCAAAAGTGTGATATCAGGTCTAATGATATTCTTTTGAGTTTTACCTTGGCAGGGTTATGCAATTTGAGTTTTTATGGCTGGTTTGATCCCTAATTTTTTATCTTCATGTATGTTCACTTTATTGTTTTGTTGGGAAAAATATGATAAATTTTTTATTCATCCTCATTGACCTAGTTTTTCACTCAAAACTAATAAGGGGTTATGGATTCAGGTAACCATCAAAGTAGCATTGAAAACTACATATCCAATATGTTGGAATCATAACTCCATGTTTTTCTAAGTGAAATTAAATGGAATATCTTGAGAAAAGTTTTTAAACTTCATCTTCCCTAAAAGTTATGATGTAACTACATGCAAGCTAAGACCTTCATTTGGTATAAGAGGATGATGAGATACAAAGGTAAGCATATTTTTCATAAGTATGTGATATATAACTCAATGAAGTTCAACTTGAAGTAGGAATAATGATAAATTTTGGTGTTTGGATCTACTCTAAGTCTTGATCCTTGATAATTTAATTTAATTTTATTTTTTATCTCTCTTGAAATGAATATGATGACTTATATATATATATATATATATATATATATATATATATATATATATATATATATATATATATATATATATATATATATATATATATATATATATATATATATATATATATAGGTTGTTCCAGGACAAGCTATGCATGTTTTTCAACTTTAGAAATGATGATGAGTGAAGTTAAAGGTGCATGATTAATGAAACTGGTCAAAATGACCCACAAAGGTAAATGGGATGGACCCAAGTAGGGCACATGTTTACCTAATGTGAAATTTGGATCATGATAATAGATTTATTTAATCTAAGGGTGATAAAATGTATATTTGGATAAGTGTTAGATGTGATTTTAAGTCTTGAGGGATAAATGGAGATTGATGGGGGGTCATAAAAGTCCTAAAAATATATACAAGTATGAAAAAAATTATAAATTTGTGATAAGATACTATGGAAAAGGGTCTTATACCAAATTTCAATGTCTACATAATACCCCACTTTGACATGGATTTGTAAGTGTGAGTGAATACATGTGTGCATCAAAGTATAAATATAAATATTTTGAAACATGCACCTTCACTTACCTAAGGAAAATTGGGGGTTTTGAATATGTGATCCAAAATAATTCCATCCCCATGGGTTTTTTTATTTCACCTAAAATAAGTGCCAATTGCTATAGGTAGTAAATGTTCATGATATATATTAAAATTTTGAATTTTAAATTTTAAATTTTTGAATTTGAAAAGAGAGAAATAAATGAGTACACCTGGTTGGTATTTTATAAAATGCCATAATAAAATTCTTTTGGCACTAGACTTCCAATATGTGTTGAAACATAGATAACACTTCTTCGGGAGTTACTAGGGTCTAATCCACTTCTTGATTAGAGAAGTAGAAAATATTGTCATAGTTCAATTAATTTCACCCAAGATATCTCAAATTTTATAAATGCCTTGATATATTCCCCCT
This sequence comes from Torreya grandis, assembly GCA_037957365.1. NCBI lineage: Eukaryota > Viridiplantae > Streptophyta > Pinopsida > Cupressales > Taxaceae > Torreya > Torreya grandis. The sequence goes on from JARHVA010000061.1 coordinate 6,275,499, forward strand.
TCTGAGGTGAGGTGTTAGCACTTGTGTTGCAATCACTTATCTATAAATAAAAAATTAAGTGCATCATATGTTATGAAAATAATACAAATGAATTGTCAGTATCTTAAAACATATGTAATGAAATTGAAAATAGTTGATACCTTCATATTTTTTGCAAAATTTTATAGTTAGAATGAATGAATTAGCATCTATTCATGCCCCATACTATCATAAAAAAATTGTCTCATATTGCAATAAATATAGTATCATATCAAGAATGACACAAACATATATGGTTCCCCTTAAAGAAAAGAAAGAAGGGGAAAACTAGTACACCCAAAATGTCACAAATATTCCCTAGTTAAGTCACATATATAAATGTAAATACACACAAGTAACATGCCCCCATATATGAATTATAGAAACCATGGCAACATAGAAACCAAGAAATTATATTGAAAAATATGTGCATAATAGAAATCAAACACCAGTCATTGTATAATATTATCCATGATATACATCATGATATACATCATGGTTATAATCATACAATAAATCAATAAAGTGCGCTTGAGTTGGGACCATAAAAAATAGTGACTACACCCAAGTTTGTGATTAAACAATTTAGTGAAAAAACACATAAGAAGATGACACAAGATATGATGAAAAAGATGATCACTTATGGTCAAGGATCCACACACAATAAAATGTTTACACACAATAGTCAATGTAACCATGTAAAAATCATAATGAATATATTCATGTGATATATAATATTTGGGTACCATCAATAGATGTACTAATTAGTTTATTATAGCTTAATATGATAAAGGATAAGAAAGGAAATATATCACCATCCAAAAATTATTGTATGGCCATGCCCCCAAGATAGGATATGAGTTGTGTATTTAAATACCCACCTCCCTCCGCCACCCCCCCCTCCCCCACCTCCCCCCCCCGCCCCCCCCGCACCCCCCCCCCCCCCCGCCACCAAAGATATGGGCAAATAATATGCACTACATTATCATGTAACATGTAAATCTACATAGTAGCCACTTAAGAAATATTGTGAGAAGTAGATGTGTAAATCATGGATATGAAAACTTCTAGCATAGGTGAATATGTTACCATGTATAAGGTAATGTTTTGAATTTTTGAGTATTTTGTAATATTTTTTATGTTTTTTAATAAGATTTTACCTCTTTATGGGTTATTTTATGAATCATTATATTTCAAGCATGATGAATATAATGTGACAATGTGTAAAAGTTTGTGTGGGGAATCATGTCCCATCAATGCAATAATCTAAGGTACATATGTAGTATAACTCCCAATCATAAGATAATATCAATGTTTCATGATAATATGATATAAATGAATATGTGGCAAATCTCATAAATTAACACATACTATACTGAGGATGAATATTTACATTGGGAAATAACATGCCTCATTATGTACGAAAACTCAAGGGTTGATAGATATGGTAATGAATGTACCACGAGTGATAACTTATCATGTGTCAAGGAACATGTAAGATTTATAATTTAAATAATCAATGTAGACTCATAAGTGAATTATATTATAGATTAAACATGTAGGATATATCAATTAGACTCATGGAGAGAGATATATGGGTACCATGCCCCCCTAAGAAAATAGATGTATAGATATGATCAATAAGGAACATGTTTGGGTACAATTGCCTCATAGGAAAATATGTGACATGTATATCGATGTGTAATATAAATAAATGTAAGTATAAAGTATGACAATCATGATATTTCAATATTTAAATAGTACGTAGGGCATAAGGACCCCACCAATGTAATAATGTAGGGCATATGGATAATATAGGTCCATAATATCATATAGTATGAATGAGGCTCAAGGAATAATGTGTGATATGAATTTATGGGTGCATATAATATTTCTAATTATGAATAATCATGTGAAACACAATCTTGATATAGTGTCCAATTTAATAATGTTATGTTCCCCCAAGAGTGGCAAGGTATAGATAATATGATTAAAGATGAAAGGGTTGGTTAATATGTCCTAATCATCACTCCAAATTTTCAATATGTGTATAATAATATTTAAGGATGTATGTGTGGTATATTTCCCCCTAATAGCAAGGCAATATATGTCCCATGTAAACAAAGTGTCTTAAAAACTATTATGAGGCCAAGCTGTAATTAATAGACAAATGTTGATCAAAAGGCATGTGATAGAAAATTTACTCATCCATTTGACTCTAACATGTAATAATTTCATGTAGATATTCATGTACACAATCAATATATGTATACTCCATGTACACAAAAATACAATATATATAATCCAAGTAAAGTGGCTCTATATAGAAAATGAAAAAAAAAAACTACAAAGATATTACTATGAAATAGTCTCATGTATATAAATCCCCCCTAGGTGAGGAACGAATGAGTACATAAATATATAACCTAGATATAATGGATCTAACCTACTCAAAATATATCAGGACAAGCATATGTGTCAAACACAAATGTGTGAAAAACCTCTAGTATAAGTAAAATATGCATGATATGTATTAAATGACTAAGATAAAGGCAAAGGGTTTTTTAACTTTTGTCTTTTATGAATATTTTTGTCATTTTATATTTTTATATTTTGATTTTTAATGCATACATGATTTTATTTATAATTAACATCCATCATAATGATGTGTTAATTAAGCAGTAGATGTATGGATGACTAGGTTATATGTGTCACTCAAGGTGTAATGTCTAGTCATGGATGTATAGATGAGATAAACTAAGTGTTGAATGTGGCATGAAATAAGTGAATAACCCCTATATAACTAATGAAATAATCATGATAATTGATGAGGCTTAAATATGATGTGTTACTTAAAATAAGTGTCACAGTACATATATGTCATATATAGTGGAACTCTTAATATGTAATAACAATCTCAATAGATGAGTATGTGTATTTAAATCATATTTCATTGGTTGTTATATCAAATTATGTATACAAGACTTGAATCATAATATTTAATCATTAAAAACTTCATATTTTACTTGGTGAAGAGAAGGAAGATGTTCAAATGTAATCTTTGGTCCCTTATTGTGAATGTAATGTGCTAAACAAAATCTTTCAACCCAAGATATGTATGCAAATATCCATAGGAATATAATGAAACCAATGTAAATTTTCACCTATTAGGATTTTATGGAATGTTTTAAGAAAGATTCAATTGTTGATATTGTATTTCCCAATAGAATCCATAAAGTACTTGAGGTTAAAATAAGGATCACTACTCCCATTAAATAGTGAAAATGTAGGCATCATGAAATCACGAGGTAGTGATAAGTTAAGGATATTATGTGATAAGAGTGATATGCAATAATTTATAATGATTGATCATTCACTTTCCATTATAATTCACCTACTCCATTCATTATGAGTAAGACCTCTTGGGAAGGACATTAGGTTTTCAAAGGGCTCATTTAATGTTTGAACCTTACCATTGATGGTTGTCATTTATACACTATTTTGCATGGGTTAAGAAGATGCAATCCCATTATAAAAAACCCTAGATGGATATACACTTGAATTATTTATATTTTTAATCATATGCATAATTTCATTAATGAGACTAGGATTTTCAATAAATATGCTTTTAGAGATTGAACGATACATTGATTAATCTTTTCATCATTTGCAACATTCACATTTTTCATTTTAGCATCCAAAAGAGATAAAGTGTTCACATCTATTTCATTAATTTGAAACATCATTGTAATCAAGCCAAGCACATTCAATGAAAATGAAACTGTGTATTTAGTTAAGGAGGGAGTAAACCCTAATGTGAGAAGTAAATCTAAAACTTCAAATTTTGAGTGGGTTAAACATTAAGGGTAAGGTAGTGAAAGCCTAGGTTGAATGTAATTAAATTTTGGGGTTCACCATTTATATTTACCCTAAATTATATTTCAATGGTCCTAATTAGAATAAATATTTTAATGAATAGATCTAACAATACAATTATGAAAGTACATAATTTAGATCCATCTAATTGACTATCAATTGTAACAAGATAAAAGTAATAAATGAAATAGGACATGAAAAAGTTATTAAATTATATGGATATGGTCCAAAATCATGTTAGTCACCATAATACATATACTTATAATACATGCAATAATATAAATCAATGAAATTTTTAAATTAAAATAATACACAAATTTACCACAAGTAGCATGACTACTTTAGAATAAAAGGCTATAACCTAAATTGTTAGATTAAAAATAACTCTCTTCCACAATTAATTGCCTCAATAACTATCTCTTTATGCTCTTATATAGGTAATAAAGAGTCTAGGGATAGTTTTTAGAGAGTAGTTAAGTTGTCAAACAAGTATTCTTAAGATAATACTTTACTATCAATAGCAGAAGTCAATCAAGTCAATAAATTTATCGATACTCTTCTATAATAATATTTTATAGATAATTATGCACCAATTAGTGATAATATATGAATTATATTATAAATTACTCTTAAAACCATATGACAATGTATGAGTAATTAAACACACTAACAAAATTAAAAATAAATCAAAAGAAACAATCACCTTTTTGTTATTCTAATTTTTTTATTCTAGAATGTGATTGTTCAAGCCTAGTAGAGACTTTATAAAATGGGGATCTTCTTTACGCATGTTTGACTTGGGTAAACTTGGGATATATGCATGTTTGAACCAGGAAAGCTCACCTAAGGTGAACTTGCATTGGGTGGATTTACATTGTGAATTATAAGTATCTTTTTCCAAGTCCAACCTTTGCAGGGTTACATAGTATAATTTTTGTGATTGGTTTGTTTCATTATTTTTGATCTTATAATATGCTCACTTTATGGCTATTCTTGGCATAATATGTTAAATTTTTTATTCCTCCTATTTTACCTAGCTTGGCACTTAAAACAATCAAAAGGTTATAATGTCGAGCAAAACTAAAGTGGTGTTTTAAACTACATATCACACACTTGAATTAAACCACACATAGTTCTAAGTGAGTGTAAATAGAGTAGCTTAAGAAAAGGCTTTGAACCTCCTCTTCTCTAAAAATGATGATGCAAATACATACTAGCTAAAAACTTCATTTGGTAAAATAGGACAATGAGATATCAAGGTAAATAACTCCATCACAAGTGTGTAAGATATGATTCAATGAGGCTCAACTTAAAGTAGGATTAATGATGAAGCTTGGTGTTTGGCTCTACTCTAGGTCTTGATCATTAATAATCTTATTTTATTTCTTTTAAAATGGCTTGGGATGAATTATATATAGGGTGTTCTACAATAATTTATGTGCGTAGGCAAACTTTAGAAATGATAATGAGTGTAATTATAAGTGCATGATCAATGATAATGGGAAAAATAACCCATAAAGGAAAACCAGGTAAACCTGTGCAAGGCACATGTCTATCCAGGCAAAAATCTTCTTTGAAATGAATATAGGCTTAGATATTGATGATGAGCTTTATAAAAATTTAAATTTAGTTCAAAGGTAATAATAGATACATTATGATAAGTGTTAGATGTGTTTTTAAAGTTCAAGGGATAAATGGAGACCAATGTGAGGCTAGATAAGTCTTAGAAACATGCAAATATACACAAGTAGGCCAAATATGATAAATTGGGGATAAGACACTATGAAAAATGGTATTTTACCAAATTTAGGTGTCTACAAGTGTTACATGAGGGATTTACTCCATGATTTACTAATGAACTATGTTTTCCTCATTTTCAAGGAAGGACTCAAACCTAACACCTCAATTCCTATTCTCATAGAAGTATTTATGGCCTTCCCATACTTGAGTTTCATGGTTGGTTTGAAAATAAAAATAGGGCTAGATTATTAGGGCTTCATTAGTTCAATTATTTTGGGATACCATATATAAACCCTAATACCTATGAAACATAAGAGAATCCTTCACAATAATATGCCACTTTTGCCTTCCATGTTTTTATTCTCCTTCATGCTCCTCTTCCATTGTCACCCTGAACAAATGTATATGTATATGTATATGAATATGCATATTCATATAAATATGTATATTTATGTATATGTATATATGTATGTATACATAATCCATATAATATTTAAATAAGGTTGGTAAAGGAAGTTTTGTCACAAATTGAGTCTAATTATCTTAGTCATTAAATTATAACTTATCAATGACTATTAATCTTTTATTTTGTCATCTTTTTAAATGAGGATATTGCAATTTTGTTTTTTATACATTTCAAGATGATTTGTGACACAAATTTTATGTTATTTGGTTTGAATTTGAATCAAATTTTAAGTAGATTTGGGTCTAGTTTGGGTTGAATTTTTAAAACCACATGAAAAAATAGAAAAAATCTAAAAGACACAATCCCGAACCAAAATGTGACACGAAATGTATTATTGTTTAGTTAAATAATTTGGTTCCTCCCTTGGTATCTTTTTATTCATTCTGGTTTGGATAATTGATCTCCCTTATAATTTTAATCAATCAATCATCATGCCCAAATTTTGAACATAGTAGAAGGAATTACTTTCATTTGATATATTTAAGGTCTACTAGGGAACACATTACATGCTCTATTATTGGGTGCCATATGGAACAAGTTTTGAATTGTCTTAAAACTCACTCGAATAGGAAAAATATTGTAACCAAGAGGATCTATACATATACCATCATATCTTGGTACAATTTTTAGAGTTTATGCTAAATTTATTTCATTGATTCCAAGATTATAAATAAATTCATTGGTGCATATATTGAGACTTGAACCATTATTATCCATTACTCCATCCTTTTCATACCCATTGATGAAGGATCTTATAAATAAAGGTTGATTGTACCTCTAATAAGGTTTGAGTTTGATCATTCAAGGCCATTATCTAGTTTATATGATGCAAATGCATTTTTTGATTATCATATAATCCTAGTTCATTATTGATAACAACTAAATCCAAATATGTGAAACCTATGAACATAGGATTGCAATAAGAGGAGATTAGTATGGTGTTAGTGAATAAAATCAAATCCAAATAAAAAACACTAATTCTAACACCTTAAGATTATATCAAGGGGGAGAATGATGAAGAATAAAGATGAAAAAAACACAAAAAAAAATCAATAAAATTACCTTTCTTATCCTCCTTGATGTTCCAAGAGTCTTGTTTGATTGGATTGCTCAGATTGTGCCTAAGAGGTCTTCATCAATGGAGTGTGGATACCTTGATCTCCTCTTGGCACCATTTGATTGGATTTTGATGGCTTTGGCTCAATATTTGGGCATAATAACACTTATTTAATGAGGTTTTGGAATGATTTGTGCATGATAACTTTACACTATCCAAGCTTAAAAATCAATAGACAAGGCCTCCTATTTATAGATTTTACAAAATGATCAGAATTAACTCAAACCATTCATCTCAAGATGAAGATGTGTGGCTAAGAATCTATTAAATTTTTGAAGCAAAAATCAATAAATGCCCTCATAAATATTTGGGAAAGAGAGGCATTAAATAGGCATGGAAGGTCGTAATGAGGTATGGGAGGGCTTAATGAGATATTTTATGCATTTATGGCCTACAGATGCCTTACCAAGAAATGATACCACTTGATGATGTAGTTATTCAATATCCATTTTCAAAAATAAATATTCAAAAAATTATATGGTAAATTAACTTAAGATCTTGATCTAAATTAATTAGCGTTAAACATGATTTATCAATTTTGGAGTAAATCTTGGTAATTGTTGCATAAATTAATCTAATTAGTCAAAATATCATATAATTAGCTCAAAATTTAACTAGATTGAAATTAACATGTGATGTTATATGCATTGGAACCATTATCCCAATTAGGATTTTGCCAATAAAAATAACAAAGGCACATGTCTTGTGTAAGAAATTTGGTAGAAAAGAGCAATCTAGAGCACCTAGTTGTGAAAATGTCATTTTGACTCAAAATGATCTGATCAAAGTTAGCTATATTATAAATTATATTGCCCTATTTAGTGTTAGTCTATCCAAAATCATCACTTGTGTATGATAAATTCACATCATTTAGTGTGTTTTAATATTTTTAGCCTAAATTGTGCATTTTGATAGAAATTGGTCAAAAGCTTGGTTGGAGGTCATTGATGGACACTTTTAGGTGTCTATAGTTTGTCCTTATTTAGGAAGGCATTGAAATCTATATACACAATAATGTCTTCTCAAAGAATGAAAAGGTCCTACCTACCTACAACTTCAATGGCAATGGATGAACTATATGATGCCCCCTCAAGGGGATGGTTGACATAAGTAGGTTGACAAATGGTCCCTGAAAAGAAGAAGCAAAATGAGGGGACCGCATGTATGAATATGATGGGGTGAGAACACAATGAGTTTTAAAAATTAGTCAAAATCACTAAAAATGCAAGTGGGATTGTGTACAATAGTTTTCCCAAAGGCAATTATAAGCATGGTACCCTGATAGTGGCAACATGGTATGATAACACAATGATTTTCCCAAAGGTGGTTATAATCATTGAGAAGATGGAGCTGCCCTAGTTAGGACAAAAAAAAAGATAACAACATGCCCCTGTGTGGGCAAAAATAAGGTAAATATAGTGAGAAAACAATTATTTGCCCAAAAGTGGTTATGATAATTGAGAAATGCAAGTGGGATGATGTAAAATGATTTAACCATAGGTAGTTATAATCATTGGACCTCAATTATGGAAAACATGATTGATTAATGCAATGATTTTCCCAAAGGTGGTTATAATCATTTAGAAGATGGAGCTAATGATGGAAACTATGATGTGGGTAACTTGATATAGAGGATAAAGATGAAATGGGACAACTTGATAGTAGGGAGATGCTCATCCAAACTAACAAAGGTTAAAATTATTTCATTTATTAATTATTGTATTTGAGATATGATTAGTATTGTGTTGGGATGTCAGTGCTGAGGAGATGTTGATGCCTCCATTCTTGGGTAGACTTATTGAATCTAATTTTTACTATAGTACTTAACAGTAGGCGTCATGATAGAACACCATGAGGACTAATTTGAAAGATGTATAAGGACTGACTCTCAAAATCCAACATTCAATGGAAAATAATACACCAATGATAAAAGCCATGATAATAATGTAAACATATGAATATGGATGGATTAAAGTTTAAATGCGCAAGGAATCACCCAATGAATGCACATAGATTGAATCAAGGCAACAGTGCTGAAATTAAACAAACAAGCACACAAACAACAAATAAACAAACAAGAAAAGAAACAATCAAAGAAAGAAATAATAGTTTGTCTTAATATTAGTATAAACAACATGACTTAAACCTATGCAATAAATATTACCCCTATAAAATAGGTGCCAACTTAACAAATGAACATGACTGGGGAATAGAATAAAGGGAAAAAGGTGTGGCTGAGATGTCTTCATATGAATTAGGCAAGTAGATGTTGCCTACATAATTATATGAATGTAATATCCAACAAAAACTTCAAGCCAAATGTAGTTCTCCCACAAAATAGGAAGCAAATGATAACTAATGAAAATAAACATGATGGATGAGATAGAAGAATATAAATGGACTCGTAAAATGGTGAGAGCATGGGATAGAAAACCAAAAAGGATGGGGAAACTAAGGAACAAGTGATTTAATTATGACTTAGTAAGGGTTCCAAAAATCCTTAAGGCAAAGAAATGGTCAATGTTTTTCATTTTTTTAATGATTTTACAAATGTTTTTAGAATTTTCTAGGTATCTCAACTCGATGGAGAATGATGAGATACTAAATGGTCCAAGCACACAAAATGGTGAGAGCATTGACTTAGGTTGTTCACAAAATGGTGAGAGCATGACTTAGGTTGCTCATAAAATGGTGAGAGCGTGGCTTAGGTTTCTCACAAAACAATGAGAGCATAGCTTAGGTTGCTCACAAAATGGTGAGAGTGTAGCTTAGGTTGCTCATAAAATGGCAAGAGCATGGGCAAAAGGTGACTGAGATAAATTCAATAAGCATCGAGTACTACCTATATAATCTTTGAGTGAGACCTCAAGTCACTATAGTTTTGCCTTATAGTAGAGGAATCTGACTAGTGTAGTATCCAATTAAAACAAAATAGGCACATTTGGTATAAAGGCATACTACAACATAAGAAATGGCTACTTGGTATGTTCAAGGCATAATAAACAAGTGTTGCCCCTTATTTTTCCATAGGCAATTATAACTAGGATACAATGACATAGGTTAATGAGATTAATTTTCACATAGGCACTTATAATTAGTATCAAGACAATGAGAGAGAATGAAATAAGAAATGAAGGATACAACTATTGAAATACTGTCTTACTAATCTAAAATACTACCTCTATTTGGAATGCTAGAAAGAACCATTAAACTAAAATTGAATCCTTTTTGCTAAAAAATGTGAATGAAACCAAATGAAATGGAACCAAGGTCATAGGGCTGAGTAGGGAAATAAATATTTTGATGAGAAAGGTATGGTATAATGGATAGGTGATAGGAAAAGTTGATAGGTTGGTAAGATGATAGGATGGTAAGGAAGGATGATAATATGGTATAGTACAAAGAAGAATATTGATAAAATGATACAAGTTGAAAGGTCCTTATAGATAATATAGAAAGTTACTCAGGCATAATACTACTTGAGGTGGATAATGTTCATCGACTCATCAATTTCATGTCTGTCTAGTGTGGTGAGCCTATATGCTCCTATTCCATAGATTGCTATAATGATGAAATGATCAACCCAATTGGGTTTGAACTTGCCTTTATGATTCTTTTCAGCCATGGTATTTTTTTAATTCTATTTAGGGACAAGATCACCAAGTTTAAATTCTCTATTCTTCATGCACCGATTGTAGTGGCTTCAAAGTTGATTCTGATAGGCTTAGAGATTATTCACTGCATCCATGTATTTATCATCAAGTATCTCTAGTTCTTCCAAGTGAGCTACTCAATAGTCATTGTCATCTAAGAGATGCATAAAGAAGGTAACTCAACCTCAATGGGAAGAATGGACTTATTACCATAAATAAGTGAATATGAAGTGGCTCTTGTGCATGTATGATGATTAGTATGGTATGCCCAAAGGGAACATAATATCTGAAGGTGTTAATCATGACTGACATCATTGAAAATCTTTTTGATAATATTAACAATGGTTTTATTTGATGCTTCAGCCTAACCATTACCTTGAGGGTAATATGTCATGGATAAATGTTGCATGATGTTATATTAACTACATAGCTTCTCGACATCCTTGTTATTAAATGATCCTCTATTATTAGATATAATTTCAAAGGGGATACCATAGTGGCAAATAATATGGTTGAAAATGAACTTGAAAATTTGCTTTCTAGTCATGTAAGTGAGGGGAATAACTTTAACCCACTTAGTGATATATTTAGTGGCACTAAGGATATGTTTATGGCCATCAAGTGAGGTGGAATTGATCTACCCAATGAGGTCAAGGACTCATGTAGTAAATGGCCATGATGGAAACATTGGTTTCAGAGTCTTGGCTAGGGCATGAATCAAATTAGCATGCCTTTGACACTTGTCAAACTTATTTACATATGTAGTTGCATATGCATCCATTGTGGACCAATAATAACTAATACACAAGAGCTATCTGGATAGGACTGTCCCGCTAGTACGGGATCCACATACTCCTTAGTGAAATTCCCATAATGATAATGTAGATTTTGTTGAAGTTAAATAATGAAGTAGAGTTCCATCAAAACTATAGTGATAAAGGGTTGATCCAAGTAAGATATAATGAGTGGTTTGGTGGATGAAGGCCTTAGATTGTTTTTAGGATAGGTTAGGTGGCATAATTTGGTCATGGAGGTAGTTGTAAAGGTCTAAGTACCAAATAGATCTAGGACTAACAATATCATAAATCACCATGATGGTTGAAGGTTCATGAGATGGTGATAAAAATTTATTAACAAGGAAATAATACTCTTTAGTTGCGTCTATTTGTCAAATCAGAGATCCAATAGTGGCCATAGCATCCATAGTTCTATTACTTTCCCTTGGTATATGCTCAAATTGAATGTCAACAATCTATTACTTAAGAGTGTCAACCATGGCCTTGTATGGCACCAACTTGTCATTTTTAGTCTAAAAGTGGTCTATAACCTAATTTATGATTAACTAAGAATCACCATAAACTTTGAGATGAGATATGTTTCATTGTACCACTTGGTGAAGTCTTGAAACAAGTGCTTCATATTCATCCATGTTATTGGTACAAGAAAAGTTAATCCAAAATGATTTATGGATTAGATCCCCCTATGGTGTAATAAATAAAAGGCCATCCCTTGATCCATGTGCTATGAATGATCTATAAAAATACATTTTGTATGGTTATCCTTGATAGGTGTGTCAATGACGGTCATTATGGATTCATCAAGAAATTAGAATGTTAATGGTTATGTATTAGTAAGGGGCGCTTCAGTAAGTTGATCTACAAGAAATTTCCCTTTAATGGCTTTTTGGTTGATGTATTAGATGTCAAAATCACTTAGAAGCATGATACATTTATCCATGTAGCATTGTAAAACTATTTTAGATAGTAGATAATTGAGGGGATCTACTTTTGAAATAACCATGGTCTTATTGTTTAACATGTAATGGTGCAATTTTTTAGCTATAAAGACCATGGATAAAGTAATATTTTTCTATTGGCATATAACTATGTTCATACATTACCTGTGTATGGATTCAATAGTTTATGGCATGCTATTTTCCATTATCATCATTCTGAGCCAAAAGTGCCCCTAGGGCATTATCAGTAGCTAATAGGTAAAAAAAGAATGGCTTTCCCAACATAGGAGGCAATAAAATAGGTGGATTCACTAGATAGTCTTTTATTTGCTAAAAAGTTGTCTGGTAGTGATCATCCCAGTGAAATGTGACTCCCTTATTCAAAATATTCATAAAAGGATGGAATTTTTTAGCTAATTATGATATGAAGCATCAAATAGAATTTATCTTACCTTGTAAACTATGAAGCTGCTTCAAATTTATTAGTGGTTTCATCTCTAGTATGTCTTGGACTTTGGTTGGATCAAATTTAATGCCTTGACGAGACATAATAAATCCAATTAATTTGCTTGAAGTGAATTCAAAGACACACTTATTAGGTTTTAGTCTAACTTCGTATTCACATAGTCTTTTAAATATTATGCATATCGTTGTTGGATGATCAGCCCTAGTCTTTGATTTGCCTAGAATGTCATCGACATAGTCTTTAATAATATCATGTATCATATCATGAAATATAATGGTCATGGATCTTTGGTAGGTGGCACCTACATTTTAAAGACCAAATGGCATAACCTGATAATAAAGTGTTACCCATAAATTGGTGAATGTTGTTTTGTGTTGGTCTTTTGGTGCTACCCTGATCTGGTTGTACCTTGAAAAGCCATCCATTAATGAAATAATTTCATAACCTATTATAAATTCAATGATCATGTTAATGTGAAAAGTTATCCTTAGGGTAAGATTTATTTATATCATGGAAATTAATACAAATTTTGATCCCTTACAACTTTTTACTAACTAGCACAACATTGGAGATCCACTCTAAATAGTTGATCAATCGAATACATCTTGCTTCCAAGAGTTTTTATAACTCCTTTACTAAAACAACAATGTGAGGATTCATCTTACACAAATTTTATTTTATTGGTTTGGCATCAGGATTGACTACAAGGTGGTATAGAACCAAGGTAGGGTCTAAACCTGACATATCATAATATGCCCATGCAAATATATCAATAAATTCCCTCAAAAGGGCTATAAGGACTTCACACTCCTTAATAAGGGATGCACCTAGCTTGATCCACTTTGGGTTGTTTGGGGACCTGATGTTAATCTATGTTGTATCTTCCACTATAAGGGTCAAACCATCTTCAAGGATAGTGGGCAAAGATTTAAATTGATTGGAAATATTAGAGTTCTCTATTAGGACTAGAAATTCAATTTTTCCTAAGCATTATGAATCAGAGTCCTCTAAAGGGAGATGTGGCCATGTAAAAAATATATTGGAAACTCTTAAATGGTTTCATCAAAGGATTATTGTTCTTCAAAATTAAACTCTAACTCATAAACTAGTTCATTGTTGGTGGTCCCCTGAGCTATTTTTAAAGAAGGTTGAACACCCCCATCTAATGGTGTCTAAGACAAGTTTTCACTATTAGACTAGACTTTTTATTTACTTTTTCCATAGTTAGAAAGTGATTCAAAGAGGTTTTCACTTTATGAGCTTAATGTTTTAATTATTTACTTTTGGCTAAGGGTGTTCACCCACTCTCCAAAATAGGATTCAATATCCAACTTGATTGAGAACCCTAATTTATGGTCCCCCAACAGAACATTATCTCTAAGTCTAGGAAAATTATAAAAAGCCTCATAATTTTGAAACCCATCAATTAGAACTTTAGAATCTTGTTGGTCCTAATATATTAGTTGGGGAATATATAATGGTAGTGGGTTGTGATGAATGAGTAGTCTAAGGGTACAAATGGAATGAGTGTTAAATAGATTGGTCTTGACTAGGTCATAAAAAGGATATGATCAGACTACACTTCACTATCGACAACATCATCACTAGTAGATAGTGATGAAACATGATTAAGGTACATGGGGTCACCCCCAAGTGATTTAAATCCAAGTCTATAGGGCCCTTTGTATTTGGTCATGGAAATCAGCCCAAGTGTTCCTTGTTAATTTGGTCTGAGGCCTCCTCCTTCACTATCTTGATTCTTCATGATCCTATTGGGAATAAGATACTTGGAATTATCATAATAATTGGCTTGTTTGTCACTATAAAACCATAATTTATCTCCTTTAATAGGGTCCTATTCTAGGTCAAATGTTGGTACAAACATGATGGGTCTTCGACCTTTGCCTTTTTATTGCCATTCTGGATGAAGTGGCTTGGCTTTAGGTCTTACAAAGGATTTTGGGTTTTGTGTAAGGTTGGTGATATGAATTTTATCATGAGTTAAATACTCTCTTGGGCTATTGGATGATATGGTATAATGATTAAATATCTCAAGAGGTAGTATGTGAGAAATGGAATCGAGGTTATTAAGATCAATGTAGTTATCCTTTTGTAGATAAAGGAGTATCATTTTTCCCTTATCCTACTTGGCCACTAGATTCATGCCAAAATGATAGTTATAGCTCTTGAACTTGGCCTCTAGGTGTTTGCAATGCTTTTATAGATTCAAATCTCCTGGTATACAAACTTCCATCCCTGAATGAGAGAACTTGATACATTGGTGAAACATTGATGGGATTGCAAAAATTTCATGTAACTAAGGTCTTTTTAAAATCATATTGTATGACAAATTGAGATCTAACACATGGAAAAGTGTATCATGGGTTAAGGGCCGAAGGATAACTAGTAAATAGATGGTGCCTTATGATTCTCATTCCTCATTATCATAGGCTTTGATAGTTATTGTCTCTTCTTAAAGATATGTTGTTGTGTACCCAAGAATCTTGATGAACTTTAGAGAAACTATGTTTAGCCTTGATCCATTGCCTATAAGGACACATTTCACTTTGTGATACTTTATGAAAATTTCAATGTACAAGTGGTTATTATGCAGTGGGCCAAGGGATGACATATCATTTTGGTTGAAAGTGACTTGTTAGGCTGGAGCTAGGTGTCTAACCAAAGCTTGAAATTTGTTAGGGGATATGTCACTTGAAATAGTGGATTGGCTCAGGAAGTCATTCAATTTTTTAATTATATTATTGATGTACGCAAAAAATCTAAAATGGAGATTTTTCAGACATCTTTGAAAATTATTCCAAAATGTCAAATTTCTTATCTTAGTTAGTGTTAAATGAATTATTCTAAGGTTGAATGACTAGTTGGGTGATGGGAGAAGTGGAAAATAGCTATGGGCCTAGGATGGTAATATTTGACCTCTAAGTTGTGATTGCACAATTAGGATTAAACATAAGACCATGATTACTAACAAATGATGGTGATGGTGGGGGATCATATAGGATAAGTCTTAGATACTAGTGCACTTATGTGTGGTCATGAGACAATGATGAGTTATCAATATAGGGTCCAAAATTAGTAATCCCTACTTGTTGGTATGCCTATATGTGGTTTTAGGCCAAGGAAAGATTATCAATGTGAGTTGGTGGATTGACATTATTTTAAAAAGGTCATGATTTATTGGCATTTGGTCTTGGATTGATGGATATGGTGTTAACATGACCTCCTACAATATGACCTATAACCCTGTCATAGTCATGTGCAATTGCATGGTAGGTTTGTTGGTTATTTCCATTATGTCCTTGGTTATATCCATTGTTCAAATGTTGTTGGTTATGTTGGTGATTATATTGGTTTTTTTGGTTCGGTCTTGATTGTTTAAACTATTGTTGTTGGTTTTATTGTGGTCATGTTGCTATTGTTACTATTTTTGTTGGTTTTTATGTTGGGGAAAGGGATTTTGATAGATTCCAAGGGTCTGATTGGAAGTGGAAGAACCACCATCCAATGTTATCTCCCATTTTCCAACATATTTTTAATTAAATGTTTAATTTT
This sequence comes from Torreya grandis, assembly GCA_037957365.1. Lineage (NCBI taxonomy): Eukaryota > Viridiplantae > Streptophyta > Pinopsida > Cupressales > Taxaceae > Torreya > Torreya grandis. Next base: position 6,292,143 of record JARHVA010000061.1, read on the forward strand.
CACATAGTAGTGCAAATTATGTCCATTAACCCGATGATATTCATAGAATTAATTTTGGGGGTACCAATCAGGATAAGGATTGCCCTAAGGATAATGCTTTGGTATAGGCCAACTAATCAGATGAGTGATGGAGAGATATAAAAACACAAAATCAATAGGCTCTTCAAGGTCACTAAAAACATGATGAGTAGGCATTGTTCTCTTTAGAGGAAGAGATTGTAATGGTAAAGGTTGTTGCATTTGTTACATAGGCTTCGGTTATTGCGCTTGTTGTGCTTACTAAAAAGGTTATGGGTTATGAGTAATTTATAAATGTTACATGGGTTGATTAGATGGTGTTTGTACCACATAAACATGTCTCAAATATATCACTCTATTTCCAACAACTTTTTTGTTGTGATTGAATTACCTTGGTATATCATTGTTATAGGCCTGTGTTGGTTGTGATGCTTGCTATTAGACTTGATGTTAGTTCTAGCCATTTCCTTGATTGGTACCCTAATTTTGATTAGATTAGGTAAGATTTATTTTATATTTGTTAATAAGGTCTCACTCAATCAAAAAACCTTTGTCAATGATCTCCTTGAAGGTATGCACACACTGCAGTTCTAGATGATAGGATATCTCACTATGATTTTTTTAGTAAAAATAATAGGTAATTATTTATCTAGTAAAATATGGGTGAATAAGTTTTCAAGGGATCTCTATCAGTGTAGATAAGGGTCTTAAAATATTTCCTCTTGTGCAACTACATTACTTAATCTTAGATTGTACATGGGGCCACTACATGTGTAGGAAGACATGTTAGGATCCATACTGAATGATTAGTGACAAACATGAATAAAGTTATACAAACTCTAAAAAAATGATGTCTAAAAAAAGAGGTTCAAACATGGTCTAACCTAGTCAAAAGGATGGATATAAATATTTAAAAATATTAATGCAATGAATTATGATAAAAACAAGCTAACATCAAGTATCTAACATTACACATCTCACACAAAAATGTTAAGTAAAAGGATTTTAAATAAAAATGCCAAATTCTAGGTCAAAGTGTTCCAAGTGAGTCTAATCTAGTACAAACAAAGGTTGCTAGTTATTTTAGCCAAATGCGATGTCAAAATCTAGGCTCAAACAAAACATGTGCTAGGAATTTTCACCAAACGATATCAAAAGATAGAATTTAAAATATGAGATATTTAATCTAACAGATTTGAAACACTTCTAAAAAAACTAGGAATTTGACTCTTGGACATAAACTTGATCAGTAAGTATGAGGTATGAAATAAAAAGGTACTTGGAGATAGTTTATTTTCTCCCAAATAATGGCACAAACTAGACTCTTTTTACTGATGAGCTAGACAAAGGTGAATGACATAACTATGATAGACAAAGGTTCTCAAAGAAACTTGAAATGGTTGGAAATTTGGAAATATTTTGACTCTATGTGAAGAGGTATATGAAACAAGTCTCAAAATAACTGCAGTAGTGGAACAACACTAAAATGATCAAAAGGTGTGATAAATTCTTGTTTTAAGACTCTAAGGAAAAATGGTCTAATATGATTTTAGCAGTGTAACACTACTCTCCTTAACTCAAATGATAACCACACATAAAATTGTGTCAAAATTTCTAAGGAAAAATTGTGTTATCATATGGACTTAAGACAAAAGGTGAAATAGGAAGGGTAGTACAAAATTTTGCCTAATACTCAAAGCACGAGTGATATGTAAGATGACTTGAGTCCTACCAAATGATGATAATGATGTTGAGGCTAAAAATGGCCCCTAATTCAAATTGGGAATTAAAATCAAGTTAATACAAGTCAAGTACAATGTGGTGAACCCAATTTAACACATCAACCTTTAAAACTTGGAAGAGTCTAATTTCAAATTTAAACTACCAATGAGGGACTTAAACAAAATGTGGTAAATGGTCTAGATTCAAATGGGTAGCATAATTTCACCAAATTGGAAGATATGACACAAAGTGTATGATAAGTTTTTTGAATAATGAAAAAGAAGTTTTTCACTTGGGTAGCATAATGCCTCCTTGTTCAAAGAAATTTGGGGTCAATTTTTTTGGTCATGTCATTTTTTTTAACACCAAGTTTTGACTCTAAACAAGACCAAGTAATCTAAGACAAATACAAATTAACTAACTAATAATCTTAAGCCCTAAACTAACAAGTTATGGCAAAGTGAGGTTAACTAAACTAAGAAGTTTTTGAATGTTTCTAGATGGATCCCATATACAAGACTTTCATGTCAACATGCAAGAGAAGCAACATGTCAATTGGGTACACAACACTTAGCTTGTTGTAAAATTTTCTTGCCCTTTTTACATCCACTACATTTATCACTTGCTAAATGTAGTCCGATGTCCATTATGCTCAAACACCCTAGGATTAGCTCCAATGATAGGAGATGGTTTAACTGCTCAAACCGTCATCCTAGTGGGGTGATCCCAATTTATATACCCCCTCTATGGAGAAGGGTTAAATATGATGCCAAGAGATAAAACTCTAGGTCAATGCTTCCCTAAATAAATTATGGAAGGTAATGAAGTACCCCTCATAATCCAAGGTGCAATAAAAGTAAAAACCCAATTAAAAGAGCTTTAAAGGTTGTTTCTAGGTCACCTAAGCCATGCGGGTCTTGGGGTGAGCCTTCACAACTTCTCTTTTATTCCTTTAGATTAAGGTACTTTTTAATGAATTTGATGCTTTTGATCCCACAATTTACCTATAGGGGATGGGGGGAGACCATACATGCACAACTCCCTATTTACTCAAACAAATCTAATCTAAAAAAATAATGATAAGAACTTTGAAAAAACTTGAAGTTTGTTCAATTTTAAAGCACTAAATGAAATGTGTAGTGATGTTCTTTATCCCCTTAGATTTAAGATGTAAAAACATGTAAAGAAAAACTATAAAAAATTTAAGAAAACATATAAGTGTTTATTTAAAAATCCAAAATAAATGTTCTTAATCCATTTTAAGCACTTAAAAAGAGTTTTAAAAGACTAGATTAAGCTTGTTTAGATCCTTTTTCAAGTTGGCCCTACAAGAAAAAGTTATATTTTTATTTAGCCTTCAAGAAATTTTCCACATTAGACAAATAAATTTGCAAAATGATATCTTAGGTTTCACATAATACAATCCCACTACTCCATAGTGCAATCATGCTACTCTGCAAAACCATGATTCAGATAGGTAATATCTCTACTTGGGTTAGTTTAGTAGAAATAATAATCCCACTACTTGGGATATAAATCTTGTTACTCAGGTTAATAATCCTACTATTTGAGTTAACAATCCCATTATTTAGGGTCACAATCCCATGAGTTAGGTTAACAATCCCATGAGTAAGGTTAACAATCCTATTACTATGAGCATTACAGTATTATCTCTTAACCATTAACAATTTATCAACAATACTATGACTCAGTTAGGCAATCCCATGACTCAAACAGGAAATATCATGACTTGGATAGGTAATCTTATTACTATTGAGTCATGATATTAAAATATCATGACTAGCTAGTAGTGGGGTTACAAAAGGGATAAGAGATCTATAGATAGACAAGTTAGTCTAAAAACACTAGTTTAAACACAATACCACAATTTTAAATGGCAAACTTAAGACTTTCTCAATGGTGGGATTATGGTCAAAAGGACAAACCCATGACTCCATAGGGATAAAACCATGACTTCTAAAAAAATGGTCTTTTTACTCAAATTTTTACCTTCCTTACTTCCACACTCCAAGATCTTGCATGATAATGGTTAGTAGTTTTCTTGTAGGTGCTATTTTACCATATTTATGATGTTAGGTCCCACCGGGCATGCCATTTGTGAACATAGGATTACAATAAGGGGAGATTAATATAATTTTACTAAATGAAATCAAATTTAAACAAAACAATTTAATTTTAACACCTAAGCCTATCTCAAGGGATAGTATGGTGAAGAATACAAATGAACAAAGCATAAAAAAAATGCAAGAAACTTACCTTTATTACCTTCCTTGAGTATCCATGATTCTTTTTCGATTGGCTTGCTTAGATTATGCCTAAGAGGTCTTCATCAATGGAGTGTGGCTACCTTCATCTCCTCTTGGTACCATTTACTTGGCTTGTGATGAATTTGGCTCAATATTTGTGCATAATAACACTAATTTCATGATTTTTTGAAATTATTTGTACATGATAACTTTATACTATCCAAGCTTAAAAATCAATAGGCAAGGCCTCCTATTTATAGATTTTTCAAAATGATCATAATGAACTTGAACTATCCATCTAAAAATGAAGATGTGTGGCTAAGAATCCATTCAAGTTTTGAGGTAAAAATCAATAAATGATCTCATAAATATTTGGGATAGAGAGGCATTAAAGAGGCATGGAAGGTCTTAATGAGGCATGGGAGGGCTTAATGAGATATTTAATGCATTTATGGCCTAGGGATGCCTTCTCAATAAATGATGTCACTTGATGATGCATTTATTCAATATCAATTTCTAAAAATAAATATTCAACAATTTCCATGGAAAAGTAACTTAAAATCTTGATCCAAATTAAGTAGCCTTAAACATGATTTATCAATTTTGGTGCAAATCTTGGCAATTGGTGTACAAATTAATCAAATTGGTCAAAATGTCATATTATTGGATTGAAATTTGACTATATTGGAATTAAGATGTGATGTTAGATGATTTGAAACTGTTATCCCATTTAAGATGTTTATAACACAAAACAATAAAGGCACATGTCTCATGCAAAAAATTTGGTACAAAAGAGCAATCTAGAATGCTTAGGTGTGAAAATATCATTTTGACTCGAAATGATCTGATTAAAGTTAGTTGTCTCATAAATTTCATTGCCCCATTTAGTGATACTCTAGCCAAAATCATCACTTGTGTATGAAAAATTCACATCATTTAGCATGTTTAAGTGTTTTTAGCCCAAATTGTGCATTTTGATAGAAATTGGTGAAAACCCAGGTTAAAGGTCATTGGTGACCACTTTTAGGTGTCTATAGAACCAAAAATAATTTTATTGATTTTATGGCACCTTCGAACCAACACTTGAATATTTCCACAAGCCCTATTCCAAATCACAATAATCAATCAAGTGATAAAAAAATGGTCCACATTGTAGATAAGGAAACTTATAATATTATCCCATTGTATTATAAGACTCACTTGATGGTTTTATTGGTTTTGTGTACTCAATTAAGAGGATAAAATATTCCATTCAGATTATCCTAGATGATAATGGTATACTCTATGATAGTTCATACAATCAACCTTTATTTATAAGATCCTTCATCAATGGGTATGAAAACGATGGAGTAATAGATAATAATGGTTCAAGTCTCAATATATGCACCAATAAATTTATTTATAATCTTGGAATCAATGAAAGAAATTTAGCATAAACTCTAAAAGTTGTACCAAGATATGATGGTATAGGTATATAGGCTCTTGGTTATAATATTTTTCCTATTCGAGTGAGTTCTAAGACAATTCAAAACTTGTTCATATGGCACCCGATAATAGAGCATGTAATGTGTTCCCTAGTAGACCTTAAATATATCAAATGAAAGTAATTCCTTCTACTATGTTCAAAATTTGGGCATGATGATTTATTTATTACAATTAGAAGGGATATCAATTATCCAAAAGAGAATGAATAAAAAGATACCAAGGGACATACCAAATTGTTTAACTAAACAATAATACATTTGGTATAACTGGTGTCACATTTTGGTTCAGGATTGTGTCTTCAAGATTTTTTCTATTTTTTCATGTGGTTTTAAAAATTCAACCCAAGCTAGACCCAAATCTACTTAAAATTTGATTCAAATTCAAACCAAATAACATAAAATTTGTGTCACAAATCATCTTGAAATGTATAAAAAACAAAATTAGAATATCCTCATTTAAAAAGATGACAAAATAAAAGATTAATAGTCATTGATAAGTTGTAATTTAATGACTCTAAGATAATTAGACTCAATTTGTGACAAAACTTCCTTTACCAACCTTATTTAAATATTATATGGATTATGCATACATACATATATACATATACATATGTATATGAATATGCATATGCATATACATAAACATATACATTTGGTCAGGGTGACAATGGAAGAGGAACATGAAGGAGAATAAAAATATGGAAGGAAAAAGTGGCATATTATTGTGAAGGATTATCTTATGTTTCATAGGTATTAGGGTTTATATATGGTACCCCAAAATAATTGAACTAATTATGCCCTAATAATCTAGCCCTAGTTTTATTTTCAAACCAACCATGAAAATCAAGTATGGGAAGGCCATAAAGACTTCTATGAGAATGGGACTTGAGGTGTCAAGTTTGAATCCTTCCTTTAAAATGAGGAAAACATAGTTCATGATTAAATCATGGAGTAAATACCTCATGTAACACTTGTAGACACCTACATTTGGTACAATACCATTTTTCATAGTGTCTTATCCCTAATTTATCATATTTGGCCTACTTGTGTATATTTGCATGTTTTTAAGACTTCTCTAGCCTCACATTGGTCTCCATTTATCCCTTGAACTTTAAAAACACATCTAACACTTATCATAATGTATATATTATCACCTTTGAACTAAATTTCATTTTTTATCGAGCTCCTCATCATATCTAAGCCTATATTCATTTCAAGGAAGATTTTTTCCTGGGTAGACATGTGCCTTGCACAGGTTTACCTGGTTTTCCTTTGTGGGTCATTTTTCCCATTGTCATTGATCATGCACTTATAATTACAATCATTATCATTTCTAAAGTTTGCCTACAGACATAAATTATTGTAAAACAACTCATATATATAATTCATACCAAGCCATTTAAAAATAAATAAAATAAGATTATTAATGATCAAGACCTAGAGTAGAGCTAAACACCAAGCTTCATCAATACTCCTACTTTAAGTTGAGCCTCATTGAGTCATATCTTACACACTTGTGATGGAGTTATTTACCTTGATATCTCATTATCCTCTTTTACCAAATGAAGTTTTTAACTAGTATGTATTTTCATCATCATTTTTAGGGAAGAGGATGTTTAAAATCCTTGCTTATGATACCCTATTTACACTCACTTAGAACTATGTGTGGTGTAATTAGAGTGTGTGGGATATGTAGTTTGAAACACCACTTTAGTTTTCCTCGACATTATAACCTTTTGATTGTTTTGAGTGCCAAGATAGGTAAAAGAGGAGGAATAAAAAATTTAAAATATTGTGCCAATAATAGCCATGAAATGAGCATATTATAAGATCAAAAATAAGGAAACAAACCAATCATATAAAAATTATACTATGTAACCCTGCAAAGGTTGGACTTGGAAAAAGATACTTATAATTCACAATGTAAATCCACCCAATGCAAGTTCACTTTAGGTGAGTTTTCCTGGTTCAAACATGAATAGATCCCAAGTTTACACAAGTAAAACATGCATAAAGAGGATCCCCATTTTATAAAGTCTCTGCTAGGCTTGAACAATCACATTATAGAATTAAAAATTTTAGAATAACAAAAAGGTGATTGTTTCTTTTGATTTATTCTTAATTTTGTTAGTGTGTTTAATTACTCATAAATTTTCATATGGTTTTAAGAGGCATTTATAATATAATTCATATATAATCACTAATTGGTGCATAATTATCTATAAAATATTATTATAGAAGAGTATCAATAAATTTATTAACTTGATTGACTTCTGCTATTGATAGTAAAGTATTATCTTAAGAATACTTGTTTGACAAGTTAACTACTCTCTAAAACCTATCCCTAGACTCTTTATTACCTACATAAGAGCATAAAGAGATAGTTATTGAGGCAATTAACTATGCAAGAGAGTTATTTTTATTCTAGCAATTTAGGCTAGAGCCTTTTATTCTAAAGAGGTAGTCATGCTACTTGTGGTAAATTTGTGTATTGTTTTTATTTAAAACTTTCATTGATTTATATTATTGCATGTATTGTAAGTATATGTCTTATGGTGACTAACATTATTTTGGACCATATCCATATAAATTAATAACTTTTTCATGTCCTATTTCATTTATTACTTTTATCTTGTTACAATTGATAGTCAATTAGATGGATCTAAATTATGTACTTTCATAGTTGTATTGTTAGATCTATTCATTAAAATTATTTATTCTAATTAGGACCATTTAAATATACTTTGGGGTAAATATAAATGGTAAACCCCAACATTTAATTACATTCAACCTAGGCTTGCACTATCTTACCCTTAAGGTTCGACCCACTCAAAATCTGAATTTTTAGATTTACTTCTCACATTAGGGTTTACTCCCTCCTTAACTAAATACACAGTTTCATTTTCATTGAATGTGCTTGGATTGATTAAAATGATGTTTCAAATTAATGAAATAGATGTGAACACTTTATCTTTATTGGATGCTAAAATGAAAAATATGAATGTTGAAAATGATGAAAAGATTAATCAATGTATTATTCAATCTTTAAAAACATATTTATTTAAAATCCTACTCTCATTAATGAAATTATGCATATGATTAAAAATATAAATAATTCAAGTGTATATCCATCTAGGGTTTTTGATAATGTGATTGCATATTCTTAACCCGTGAAGAATAGTGTATAAATGACAACCATCAATGGTAAGATTCATACATTAATTGAGCCCTTTGAAAACCTAATGTCCTTCCCAAGAGGTCTTACTCATAATTAATGGAGTAGGTGCATTATAATGGAAAGTGAATGATCAATCATTCTAAATTATTTCATATCACTCTTATCACATAATATCCTTAACTTATCACTAACTCATGATTTCATGATGCCTACATTTTCACTATTTAATGGGAGTGGTGATCCTTATTTTAACCTCAAGTAATTTATGGATTCTATTGGGAAATACCATATCAACAATTGGATCTTTCTTAAAACATTCCCTAAAATCTTAATAGGTCAAAATCTACATTGGTTTTATTTTATTCCTATGGATATTTGCATACATATCTTGGGTTGAAAGATTTTTTTAGCACATTACATTCTTAATAAGGGTCCAAAGATTACATTTGAACATCTTCCCTTTCTTCACCAAGTAAAATATGAAGTTTTTAATGATTAAATATTATGATTCAAGTCTTTTATTCATCATTTGATATACCAACCAATGAAATATGGTTTCAATACACATAGTCATCTACTGAGATTGTTATCACATATTAAGAGTTCCACTATATATGACATATATGTACTATGGCACTTATTTGAAGTAACACATCATATTTAAACCTCATCAATTATCACAATTATTTCATTAGTTATATAGGGTTTATTCACTTATTTCATTCCACATTCAACACTTAGTTTATCTCATCTATACGTCCATGACTAGACATTACACCTTGAGTGACACATATAACCTAGTCATCCATACATCTACTACTTAATTAACACATCATTACGATGGATGTTAATTATAAATAACATCATGTATGAATTAAAAATTTAAATAAAAAAATAACAAAAAATAAAATCACAAAAATATTCATAAAAGACAAAAAATAAAAAACCCTTTGCCTTTATCTTAGTCATATAATACATAGCATGCATATTTTACTTATACTAGAGGTTTTTCACACATTTGTGTTTGACACATATGCTTGTCATGATATATTTTGAGTAGGTGAGATACATTATATTTAGGTTATATGTTTATGTACTCATTCTTGCCTCACCTAGGGGGGATTTATATACACGAGACTATTTCATAGTAATATATTTGTAGTTTTTTTTTCATTTTCTATATAGAGCCACTTTACTTGGATTATATATCTTGTATTTTTGTGTACATGGAGTATAAATATATTGATTATGTACATGAATATCTACATGAAATTATTACATATTAGAGTCACATGGATGAGTACATTTTCTATCACATGCCTTTTGATCAACATTTGTCTATTTATTATATCTTGGCCTCATAACATTTTTTACGACACTTTGTTTACATGGGACATATATTGACTTGATATTAGGGGGAAATATACCACACATAACTCCTTAAATATTAGTATACATATATTTAAAATTTGGAGTGACGATTAGGACATATTATCCAACCCTTTCATCTTTGATCATATTATCTATACCTTTCCATTCTTGGGGGAACATAACATTATTAAATTAGACACTATATAAAGATTGTGTTTCACATGATTATTCATAATTATACATATTATACGCACCCATAAAGTCATATCACACATTATTCTTTGACTTCATTGATACTATATGATATTATGGACCTATATTATCCATATGCCCTACAATATTACATTGGTGGGGTCCTTATGCCCTACGTACTATTTAAATCTTAAAATATCATTATTGTCATACTTTATACTTACATGAATTTATCTTACACATTGGTATACATGACACATATTTTCCTATGGGGGAATTGTACCCAAACATGTTCCTTATTGATCATATATATACATATATTTTCTTAGGGGGGCATGGTACCCATATATATCTCTCATTGAATCTAATTGACATATCCTACATGTTTAATCTATAATAAAATTCACTTATGAGTCTACATTGATTATTTAAATTATAAATCTTACATGTTCCTTGACACATGATAAGTTATCACTCATGGTACATTCATTACCATATCTATCAACCCTTGAGTTTTCGTATATAAGGAGGCATGTTATTTCCCAATGTAAATATGCATCCTCACTATAGTATGTATTAGTTTATGAGATTTTACACATATTCATTTATATCATATTATCATGAAACATTGATATTATCTTATGATTGGGAGTTATACTACATATGTACCTTAGATTATTGCATTGATGGGACATGATTCCCCACACAAACTTTTAAACATTGCCACATTATATTCCTCATGCTTGAAATATAATGATTCATAAAATAACCTATCAAGAGGTAATATCTTATTAAAAAACATAAAAAAACATTACAAAATACTCTATAATTCAAAAACATTACTTTATACATGGTAACATATTCACCTATGCTAGAGGTTTTCATATCCATTATCTACGCATCTACTTCTCATAATATTTCTTAAGTGGCTACTATGTAGATTTACATGTTACATGATACTATAGTGCATATTATTTTCCCATATCTTAGGGGGGAGGAGGTGGGTATTTACATAAAAAACTCATATCCTATCTTGGAGGCATGACCATACAATAATTTTTGGATGGTGATATATTTCCTTTCTTATCATTTATCATATTAATCTATAATAAATTAATTACTACATCTATTGATGGTACCCAGATATTATATATCACATTAATATATTCATTATGATTTTTACATGGTTACATTGACTATTTTGTGTAAACATTTTCTTGTGTGTGGATCCTTACCCATAAGTGATCATCTTTTTCATCATATATTGTGTCATCTTCTTATGTGTTTTTTCACTAAATTGTTTAATCACAAACTTGGGTGTAGTCATTAATTTTTATGGTCCCAACTCAAGCGCACTTTATTTTGGTTTATTCTATGATTATATCCATGATGTATATCATGGATAATATTATATAATGATTGGTGTTTGATTTCTATTATGCACATATTTTTTAGTATACTTTCTTGGTTTCTATGTTATCATGGTTTCTACAATGCATATATGGAGGCATGTTACTTGTGTGTATTTCCATTTATATATATGACTTTACTAGGGCATATTTGTGACATTTTGGGTGTCCTAGTTTTTCCCTTCTTTCTTTTCTTTAGGGGGCATCATATATGTTTGTGTTTTTATTGATATGATACTATATTTATTGCAATATGAGACACTTTTTTATGATATTATGGGGCATTAATAGATGCTAATTCATTCATTCTAACTATAAAATTTTGCAAAAAAATATGATGGTATCAATTATTTTCAATTTCATTACATATGTTTTAGGATATTGACAATTCAGTTGTATTATTTTCATAACATATGATGCACTTAAATTTTTATTTATAGATAAGTTATCTCAACACAAGTGTTCACACCTCACCTCAAAAGGGGGAATATATCAAGGCATTTATAAAATTTGAGATTTCTTGGGTGAAATTAATTAAACTTTGACAAAATTTTCTACTTCTCTAATCAAGAAGTGGATTAGACCCTAGTAACTCCTGAAGAAGTGTTATCTATGTTTCAACACCTATTGAAAGTCTATTGTCAAAAGAAGTTTATTGTGGCATTTTATAAAAATACCAACCAGGTGTAATAATTTATTTCTCTTTTTTAAAATTCATTTAAAATTCAAAATTTTAATATATATCATGAACATTTACTACCTATAGTAATTGGCACTTATTTTAGGTGCAATAAAAAAACCCATGGGGATGGAATTATTTTGGATCGCATATTCAAAACCCCAAATTTTCCTTAGGTAAGTGAAGGTGCATGTTTCAAACTATTTATATTTATACTTTGATGCACACAAGTATTCACTCACACTTACAAATCCATGTCAAAGTGGGGTATTATGTAGACATTAAAATTTGGTATAAGAGCCTTTTCCATAGTATCTTATCAAAAATTTATAATTTTTGGCATACTTGCATATATTTTTACAAATTTTATGACCCCCCATCAATCTCCATTTATCCCTCAAGACTTAAAATCACATCTAACACTTATCCAAATATACATGTTATCACCCTTAGATTAAATAAATCTATTATCATGATCCAAAGTTCACATTAGGTAAACATGTGCCCTACTTGGGTCCATCCCATTTACCTTTGTGGGTCATTTTGACCAATGTTATTAATCATGCACCTTTAACTTCACTCCTTATCATTTCTAAAGTTGGAAAACATGCATAACTTGTCCTAGAATAGCCTATATATAAAAGTCATCATATTCATTTAAAAAGAGATAAAAAAAGAAAAGAAAATTATATTATCAAGGATGAAGACTTAGAGTAGATCCAAACACCAAAATTTATCATTCTTCCTAATTCAAGTTGAACTTCATTGAGTTATATATCACACACTTGTGAAAAATATTTTTACCTTTGTATCTCATCATCCTATTATACCAAATGAAGGTCTTAGCTTGCATGTAGTTACATCATAACTTCTAGGGAAGATGAAGTTTAAAAACTTTGATCAAGCTATTCCATTCAATTTCACTTACAAAAACATGGATTTCTGATTCCAACATGTTGGATATGTAGTTTTCAATGCTACTTTGATGGTTACCTGAATCCATAACCCCTTAGTAGTTTTGAGTGAAAAACTAGGTCAATGAGGATGAATAAAATTTTTAGCATATTTTTTCAAACAAAAAAATAAAGTGAACATACATGAAGATAAAAAATTAGGGATCAAACTAGCCATAAAAACTCAAATTGCATAACCCTACCAAAGTCAAACTCAAAAGAATATCGTTAGACCTGATATCACTCTTTTGCCCAACATGAATCTACCTATATCAAACATGCATAGAGTATGATTCTACCAAGGAGACCTATGTTTTAGGATCAGTCTTTTTTAGGCATACAAAATCACATTCTAGAATCATAATCGCAAAATAACAACAAGGTGTGATCATTTCTTGTCTTTTGTTCTTTATTTTGCACATCCTAATTCATTTATCATTTTTGTCTTATTGTTTTTGATAGTCAATTATATAGATCTAAATTTCATACTTTTATAGTTGCATTTTTATATATATTCATTATAATAATTAATCCTAATTAGGACCATTAAGACCTTATTTTTGGTAAGCACATCTAACATCTAAAACTAGGTGTTTGATTTATTTTTTAATATTAAATGTGTAGTTGTGTATGAAATTCTGTGTAATGGTTGAATATATAGACATGTTACAAGGGGGTTTCATAGTTGGTATAATGTGTAATTCCTCCTTTAACTACAATTTACATAATGTAATGAGTTTTAGGATGATATGGGTAGTGGATGACATTGGAATTGTCATTGTATGATTATAATTAAAGCATTGGAAATATGCATTATTATTTAATATATTTCTAATAGATTAAAAATGAGACATCATCATTATATTTATCTTAAAAATCTATTTTATGGAAATTTTGATTCTAGTATAAATAGGGGTGAGCTTATCCAACATATAACTATAAAACTATACATGCTAAAATAAAATAATATATATATAAACTATTGATGCAAAAGTGACACAAGTTTTTTAGTTTAATATATTTTATTTTTATAATTAAAAAAAATACATGTATTGCATTGAAGGCAAGAAATTTAAATAAACTTTGGTGATGAAAAATTGGAAAAAAATGATGTAAATACAAAACAAAGTCAATGTGCCCAAAAAATCTTAGTCATGTTGAATTCATGTGAATTTTGCATTTCCAAAGTTGACGTAAAAATCTCAAAACACAAAAACCTTAAATTTTGATGAAAATATGATGCAAATAGCAATGCAACATGAACATAATGTAATATTGAAAGAAAGAGAGCATAAAGTGAAAATACATAAGTTAATTCCAACAATAATGCATGTAGCATAGTCGATAGTGACAAGAAAAAAAAAGGAACATATAACTCATATCAATGAGAAGGATCACGTAATGGATGATATTGTTTAATATGGTACTTTAGATGATGTATTATCATGGCTTGATGATTAGATAACTCAATACCCTATATTGTCCTTTGTATCTTCTAATAGTTTTCTTTATATATCTACTAATGATCATTATGACTCACATGGTTATGACTATATTAATGTTTAGCCTCACTTACCAACTACTTGTATTTGAAAATTAACATTATCTATTTTAGTTTTGTTTCTTTTGATCACTTTCTTGTGTTGCTTATTTGTCTCTTTAATTATTTTTAGCTTCTACTTTCTAGTATGATTGTTCTATTTTTTATTTCTCCCACTTAAGTTCTTATTATCTTTATTTATTTTATGATTTGAAATTATAATTGGTTTTGGTTTATATATTATCTCCTATATGATTTTATATTTTTTTTTCTCATTCTTTACATTTCATTGATCTTTCAAAACCACTTCTGATTTAATTTCATTGGCTTTTCATTTTTCAATTTTTATTGTATTTTAATTTTCTAGCCTTATATTGCTTCTTTTATTTTATTTGATGTTTTATTCCATTATTAATTATGATTTGAATCACATTTTTATTTTATCACTCAAATTCTTTCATATTGTTTGGGTTCAAAATTGCATTCTATAATCTTATTTTGATTATTATTGTCTTTTTGTTGTTTGTGTTTCCTTTATCCTAAAAATTGAAAAGGACTTCTTAATGTTGAATGGAAATTTTTGGAAATTGGTCAAAACTTAAATGCATTTTGATAGGAGTGGAAAAGTAGGGATGTTTCTTTTATTACCTCTTTATTTTGCTTGTCATGATTTCATGATTTTATATGTAATTTATTACAAATTTCATTGTATTTTGCATTTTTTGGTAAATATTTACCCTTTATTTGTTATAATCATACTAAATATGGAAAAATTTCCATCACCATTTAGGTTGGATTAACATTTCCATGAGTTTTCCATATTTTTTGTTTGTACGATCTGATGGTAACACAACTCTTATGAAATGGTGATACCAATTTCATGTTAATGGTGACATGAATAATGTTGGATTAGTGTCACCATTTATTCCATTAAAATTTAAGGTTTATTTATATATTATGTATATAAGACTCCTTAAATTAATTTTATTATTTGATTACATTTTCATGAGTGGTGGAAGTGATGTAATTTTGGTGGAGGATGAGTTTTCAAATTCATTTCAAAGACAAGTAGGTGAAGCAAGTTGACTTTGTTGGAGAATAGGGGGTGAGCTTATTTATTTTTTTACTTAATTTTATTTATTAGATTTTTTGATGTGTTAATTTATCATTAAATTAATATATTTTAAAACATACCAAATTTAAATAGTGAACATAGATAAAATATTAATTTTAATGAAGGTTTTGAATGTAGGGAGGGAGTGAAATTTTAATTTTAATTTATCTAAGATTGAAGCTATGTATCAATCAATCTATCTTAAAATTATTAGTTGTTAATTTAACCGTACTTTAAGTGAGATTGGTCAAAAAATATGTAATGAATAAATTCAAATTAGTATACTAGAGCTTGTTGGTTTTATTTTGTGAATACTTACAACAAAAGTTTAGAGATAACAATATGCAAAATGAATTTCCAAAAATAATTATTGTACCACACTTGTATAAAATATTGTGTTGATAAAAAAGACTAAAACTATCCAATTACAAGAATATTACATAATAATTCAATGTTAAATGAATACCTTTACTTAATAACTAAGTAAATTAAAAAAAATCCAAGATATCAAGTTTAATTCACCGATAAGATATGGACATCATGCAAAAATATTATTCATTAGTTAATGAAATATGAACACTAAAAAAAATTAAAGTTTAAAAATATAAATTTAAAAATATAAGTTTGATTAAAATAAAATTAATTTTAGTTAACTAAACATTCAATAAACTGGATTCTAATTCGCACTTCTAGTTATTTTTTAGTAAGTTCTCATAAAGTGTCTAAAATTGACCAAAAAACTAATATAAGACTCAAATAAATTAAATAAACTTACTAAACTAATAAAATAAATAAATAAACTCAATTTTATATAAATGATCAAGTGTTCATATTAGAATCATACTCAACATTCACCTCTTTGATGTAAATTAGAGAGATATTTATCATCTCTTTAAGTCTTCCCTGAATCTGATTATATAATAACTTAGTGATAATATCATAAATTATCACATAATAAATGAAAAAATATTTATCATTAACCAAGTCAGTAACAAAATAATGTTTGATTTCAATGTGCTTTGTTCTAGCATGAAAAACTAGATACTTGGACTACTATATTGCCCCATTGTTATCATAAAAAATATGTGTTGATTCAATTTGAACCTCTCTAAAATCAAATAATATTTTTCTCAACCATAATACTTATATGAAAGCTGATGTAAGAGTTGTATATATAATTTTAGTAGAAGATATTACAATTGTAGCTTGTTTCTTTGAAGATCGAGAAGCCAACCTACTTCTTAGTATGGAACAATAAACTAATGTTGACTTCATGTCATAAAAATATAATCCATATACAAGTGAAAATTTAAAAATATAACTATAAAAATAGAAATTTAAAAATACCATTTTGATTAAAATAAATTTAAATTTAGTTAAATACATATTCAATGAACTAGACTCTGACTGACACTTTTAGTTATTTTTTAGAAAGTTCCCAAAAAGTATCCAAAATTGACCAAATAAATAATCTAAGACTTAAATACATTAAATAATATTTTTAAGCTAATAAAAAACTAAATAAACATAATCTTATACAAATGATCAAGTTTTTATATTGGAATCATTCTCAATATCACCCTTTTTGATGCAAATTAGAGAGATGTTTATTATCTCTTTAAGTCTTCTATAAATCTACTTGTACAATCTCTTGGTGAGAGTATTATCAAATTGATCATAAATTTTTACATAATCAATGAAAAAATATTTATCATTGACCAAGTCGGTAATAAAATGATGTTTTAATTCATTGTGCATTGTTCTAACATGAAAAACTAGATTCTTGGATAATTGTATTCCTCCATTATTATCACAAAAAATATGTGTTGGCTCAAGTTGAGCCTTTCTGAAATTAACTAAGAGTTTTCTCACCCACAATCCTTGTGTTCAAGATGTTTTAAGAGTTTTATATTCAATTCTAGTAGATGATAGTGCAATTGTAGCTTGTTTCTTTGAAGACCAAGAAGATAACCCAGTTTTTAGTGTGAAATAATAAACTGAAGTTGACGTCATGTCATCAATAACTCCTCCCTAAATTTTAATGTGTATTTAATGAGACATACATAACTTAATATTTTAAAATGAATACCATTATTATAAGTTATTTTTAAATATTTAAAAATTCTCTTCACTACTTTCAAATGTTTGAGTGATGGTTTTCTCATAAATATAGAAAGTAGTGAAACCTTATAACTAATATTATGTCTTATCATAGTGAGATATATCAAACCTCCCACCATGATTATAAAATTATTTTTATAAGTTGAAGGAATTCTATCCTCTCTTATTATCTTTTCTTCACTTGTAATTAGTTAATAAAACATGTACACTAGATAAGTGAAAGTTTAAAAACAAAATTATAAAAATAAAAATCCAAAAATATAAGTTTGATTAAAATTAATTCAAATTTAATTAATTAAACATTTAATGAATTGGACTCTAATTGTCACTTCTAGTTATTTTTTATGAAGTTCCTAGAAAGTGTCCAAAATTGATCAAATCACTAATCTATGGCTTAAATAAATTAAATAACCTTCTTAATCTAATAAAAAACTAAATAAACTCAATCTAATATAAATGATCAAGTGTCAATATTGAAATAATGCAAATTGGAGAGATGCTTATCATCTTTTTAAGTCTTCCATGAATCTATTTGTACAATCCCTTGGTAAGAATATCATCAAATTGATCATCAATTCTAACATAATCAATGCAAATGTTTATCATTGACAAAGTTAGTAAAAAAATTATGTTCAAGTTCAATGTGCTTTTTTCTATCATGAATAACTATATTTTTGAAAATTTGTATTGCCCCATTGTTATCACAAAAAAAATATGTGTTGGCTCAAGTTGAGCCTATCTAAAATTAGTTAAGAGTCTTCTCAACCATATTATTTGTGTATAAGATGATGTAAGAGTTTTATATTTAATTTTAGTAGAGGATAGTGAAATTGTATCTTATTTCTTTAAATACCAAGAAGCCAATCCACTTTGTAGGGTGGAACAATAAACTAAATTTAAATTCATGTCATTAAGAGATCATCTCTGAATTTGAATGTTTATTTTATGAAACAAAAAATTATTGTTTTAAAGGCAATACTATTATTATAAGTTCTTTTTACATATTTAAAAATTATCTTCATTGCTTATAAATGCTTGAGTGATGGTTTGCCTATAAATATAGAAACTAGTGAAACCCCATAACTAATATTAGGTCTTATCATAGTGAGATACATCAAACCTTCCACCATGATTCTAAAAATATTTTTAACACTTGAAGGACTTCCATTATCTCTTATTATCTTTTTTTCACCCATAATTAGTGAATAAAACATTCACACTAAATAAGTGAAAGTTTAAAAATAGTAATATAAAAATAAAAGTTTAAAAATATGAGTTTGATTAAAATAAATTCAAATTTAGTTAACTAAATATTTAATGAACTGGACTCTAACCAGTACTTCTAGTTATTTTCAAGAAGTTACTAGAAAGTGTATAAAATTGACCAAACAACTAATCTAAGACTTAAATAAATTAAATAATATTACTAATCTAATATAAAACCAAATAAACTTAATATGATACAAATGCTCAAGTGTTCATATTAGAATCATGCTCAACATTTCCCTCTTTGATATAAATTAGAGAGATGCCTATCATCTCCTTAAGTCTTCTATGAATATAATTTTATAATATTTTGGTGAGAATATCATTAATTGATCATCATTTCTCACATAATCAATAAAAAATTTTATCATTGACCAAGTCAATGACATAATAATGTTTGAGTTCAATGTGCTTTGTTCTAGCATGAAAAATTAGATTCTTGGACAATTGTATTACCCTATAATTATCATAAAAAATATGTGTTAGCTCAAATTTAGCCTCTTTGAAATTAGATAAGAGTATTATCATCCATAATCCTTGTGTATAATATGATGTAAGAGTTTTATATTCAATTTTAGTAGAGGATAGTGTAATTGTAACTTATTTCTTTGAAGACTAAGAAGCCAACCCACTTCTTAGTGTGGAACAATAAACTAAAATTGACTTTATGTCATCAAGAGATCCTTCATAGATAAGTGAATGTTAAAAAATAGATCTTAAAAATTTAAATTTAAAAATATAATTTTGATTAAAATAAATTCAAATTTAGTTAAGTAAACATTCAATGAACTGGACTCTAACTGTCACTTATAGTTATTTTTTGAGTTCCCAAAAAGTGTGAAAAATTGACCAAACAACTAATCTAGGACTTAAATAAATTAAATAACCTTATAAACTAATAAAAAATTAAATAAACTCAATCCGATACAAATGATCAAGTGTCTATATTGAAATCATGCTCAACATTTCCCTCTTTGATTGAAATTGGAGAGAGGCCTATCATCTCCCTAAATTTTCCATGAATCTAATTGTACAATATTTTGGTGAGAATATTAATCAAATTGATTATCAATTCTCACATAATAAATGATAAAATGTTTATCATTGACCAAGTTAGTAACAAAATGATGTTTGAATTCAATGTGCTTTGTTTTAGCATGAAAAACTAAATTCTTGGATAATCGTAATGCCTCATTATTATCACAAAAAATATGTGTTGGTTCAAGTTGAGCCTCTATAAAATTAACTAAGAGTCTTTTTAACCATAAATCTTATGTGCAAGATGATATAAGATTTGTATATTCAATTTTAGTAGAGGATAGTGCAATTGTAACTTATTTCTTTGAATACCAAAAAGTCAACTCACTTCTTAGTGTGGAACAATAAAATGAAGTTGACTTCATGTCATTAAGAGATCCTCCATAGAAAAATAAAATTTTAAAAATATAACTGTAAATATATAAATGTAAAAATATAAGTTTGATTAAAATAAAATTCAAATTTAGTTAACTAAACATTTAATGAATGGGACTCTAATTGGCACTTCTAGTTATTTTTTAAGAAGTTTACAAAAAGTGTCTAAAATTGACTAAATAACTAATATAATAATTAAATAAATTAAATAATATTTTTAAGCTAATAAAAAACCAAATAAACTCAATTTGATATAAATGATCAAGTTTCTATATTGGAATCATGCTTAACATTCCCCTCTTTCATTTAAATTGAAGATATGCATATCATCTCCTTAAGTCTTCCATGAATCTGCTTGTATAATATTTTGGTGAGAATATTATCAAATGGATCATCAAGTCTCACATAATTAATTAAAATATATTTATCATTGACCAAGTCAATAATAAATTGATGTTTGAGTTCAATGTGTTTTGTTTTAACATGAAAAACTAGATTCTTAGATAATTATACTTCCCCATTATTATCATAAAAATATGTGTTAGTTCAAGTTGAGCCTCTATGATGTAAGAGTTGTATATTAAATTTAAGTAGAGGATATTTCAATTGTAGCTTATTTATTTGAAGACCAAGAATCTAACTTAATTTTTAGCGTGAAATAATAAATTGAAGTTGGCTTCATGTCATTAAGAGATCCTCCCTAAATTTAAATGTGTATCTAATGATACATACATAACTTAATATTTTGAAATGAATACCATTATTATAACTTATTTTTACATATTTAAAAAATCTCTTCAATGCTTAAAAATGTTTGAGTGATGGTTTGCCCATAAATATAGAAACTAGTGAAACCTCATAACTAATATCAGGGTTTATCATAGTGAAATACATAAAATCTATCACCATACTTTTAAAAGTATGTTCATTAGTTGAAGGATTTCCATCCTCTCTTATTATCTTTTCTCCACTTGTAATTATTTAATAAAGCATGTACACTAGACAAGTAAAATTTTAAAAATAGAATTGTAAAAATAAAAAATTGATAAAATAAATTTAAATTCAGTTAACTAAATATTAAATGAACTAGACTCTAACTAACACTTTTAGATAATTTTAAGAAGTTTCTATAAAGTGTCCAAAATTGATCAAAAAAATAATATAGGACTTAAATAAATTAAATAACCTTCATAAGATAATAAAAAATAAAATAAACTCAATCTGATAAAAATGATCAAGTGTCCATATTAGAATCATGTTCAACATTCACCTCTTTGATGCAAATTAGAAAGATGCCTATCATCTTCTTAAGTCTTCCATGAATCTGCTTCTACATTCCCTTGGTGACAATATCATCAAATTAATCATCAATTCTCATAGAATCCATAAAAAATATTTATCATTGACCAATTTTGTAACAAAATAATGTGTGAGTTCAATGTGTTTTGTTCTAACATGAAAAACTAGATTTTTGGACAATTAATATTGCCCCATTGTTATCACAAAAAATATGTTTTGGCTCAATTTGAGCTTATCTAAAATTAGATAAGAGTCTTTTTAACCATAATTCTTATGTGTAAGTTGATGTAAGAGTTGTATATCTAATAAATAGATGATATTACAATTGTATCTTGTTTCTTTCAAAACCAAGAACCCAACCCACTTCTTAGTGTGAAAAAATAAATTGATGTTTAATTCATGCCATCAAGAGATCATCCCTAAATTTAAATGTGTATCTAATGATACATACATAAATTATTGTTTTGAAATAAATACCATTATTATAAGTTCCTTTTACATATTTAAAAATTCTCTTCATTGCTTTCAAATGTTTGAGTGATGATTTTTTCATAAAAATAAAAAATAGTAAAACCCCATATCTAATATTTGGTCTTATCATAGTGAGATACATCAAGCCTCCCACCATGATTCTAAAAATATTTCATTAGTTGAATGACTTTCATCCTTTCTAATTATATTTTTTCCACTTGTAATTAGAGTGTTCACTGATTTAAAATCTTGAAGATTGTACTTATATAACATGTATTGGGTATATTTAGCTTGATAAATGAATACTTCCTCTTTATTTTGATAGAATTTCATGTAAAAAAAAACTTCATAAGTCCAATATCAGTCATCTCAAATTTGTATTTCATAGATTAAATGAAGCTATTCAAAATCTCCATAGAGATACCTATAAGTATGAAGTCATCTACATAGAAACAAACATATTAAATATTAGAACTTGATACTTGTATGTAAGGAAATGTTTTTACCTTTTACCTCAAAACCTTGTGGTTGGCCCACATATCCTTCTTCTTCAATCACTCCATTTAAGAATGCAATTTTAACATTCATCTGATAGATTTTTAATATTTTATGAGAAACTAAAAAAAGTTAGGGTTATAGTATCTCGACATTCCATGATTGCATAGTTTTCCTCATAGTCAACCCCATATATTTTTAGAAATATTTTTACAAATAGTCTAGCTTTTAGCTTATCAACTATTCCATCACTCTTGATTTTGGTATTATAGACACAATTTGTACCAATGATATATTTATTAAATAGAGGATGAACTAAGGTCATATCATTCCTCTCAATTGAATTTATATCTAATTTCATTGCATCAACCCATTCTTTCTTTTAACTAGCTTATGCATAACATCTAGGTTCAATAACCACCATTAACAGTGTAAATATAATATTTTCATCATAAATAGCATACAAATTTTATCTTCCTAATATTGAATCCTTATAATCCTCCTTTCATAATTCTAATTTAATATTTTATTTATTAGATGTAGATTCAACAATTGCTTATTCTTATTTGGAGTTGATGAAGATGCATGATTGTTCTCTTGAAAAGAGTGAGTATTATTTCATGTTGAACTATAAATATGGTAAGAATTTTTAATCCCTCAGAATAAAATTCAATAGGTTCCCCTATTACTTATGATTTTTACATATACATGATCAAAATCAACAACCACCTCATTTTAAAAAAAATTGCAATCCTTAGAAACCATTCTGGAGTTACTAGTAGGATTATAAAACATTTGTGTTCTGATTTCATCACTATAACTTGTGAAATATGAGGAACACTCTTTGGATATAATTTTTTATTCTTCTCATTTTAAATATGTACAAAATATAAACAACAAAATACTTTTAAATGAAAAACAACTAGTTTTATATCATACCAACCTCCATAAGGTGTCTTGTCTTTGTCTACCATTACAAGACTTTTGTTAATGATGTAAACTATTATTTTTATTACTTCAACTCAAAAACACCTTTCCAAGTTATTATTATCTAACATAGTCCTTATCTACTCCATTATGTATCTATTATTTGTTTCAATAACACTATTTTGTTGTGGTGTTAAAGGAACTATTAACTATATTTTTATTCTTTGTGAAGCAGAAAACTCATTAAATTCATTATAACAATATTTAGCTTCTCTATATATTCTTAAGGCCTTGATAGACTGTACACATTATTTTTTAGCTAAATTTTTGGAAGTTTTAAAATATGAAAAATCTCCACTTTTTTTTTCAACAAAAATATTTACATAAACCTTGTAGCATCATCTATGAAACAAATAAAATAGATATTATTACCAATACTTATGTAAAGTAATGGTCCACATAAATCTGAATGAACCAACTCCAAATGTGTATTTGTAACTCTCTATTTTATGATAGGGAAAGACTCCCTATTATTTTTTCCAATAATAAATGAATTCCATGCATCATCCTATTTGAAATCTAACTTGAGAATATCTCTTACCATACTGTTTGTGTCAAAAATATGTAAGATATTAAAACTTATATGATCATATCTTGAATGCCACAACATGTTAACATCCTCAATGGTGAAGAAACAAGTGTCAACTTTCATCATATTTATCTACAATAAAAACATCATATTATTTACCATATAGGATTTCCAATAAATCTATTTCTAGATCTCTTATCAAAAATATTAAAAACATTATCTTGAAATAGTAGTTTGAAACTATTTTCTACTAATTAATAAAAATTAATCATATTATGACTTAGATTTGGAGAAAATTAAGCATCCTTAATTTCACCTTCAGCTTGATTTATATTGATTTTAATTTTTCCCTTTCCTTCAACATGGATGGACTTTCCATCTACCAATTGTACTTTACTTTTGAAATAGTCATCTAATGTGCTAAAACTATCTTTGTGACTTGTCATGTGATTTGAGCACCCCAAATCAAAAAACTACCAATATCTTGACTCCTCCATCCCCACATTACATGTGAGATAATAATATAAGCCCACTTGACTAATATTTTTCTTATTTAAAAAAAAAATTAATTTTACTCTCTTGATTAGCTTGATTCTTAGTTGTTAGTATCTTACAATACTTTATCATGTGTCCTAGATTTTTATAGTACTGATAAGTAAATTATTTTTTGATCTTACCTATGAATTTATCTTCAAAATTTATCTTTGAATTTTTATTTTTTTATAACTTCCTTTATTTTTATTTTTAATTTTAACTTTGTTATTTAAAATATTAGCCTTGGTTTCACATTTGTGTTCTTGATCTCCTGTGTATAGTCTCATTTTATCCTCATGGGATAAGACAAAACCCACTAACTAATTAACACTCATAATGTTCATGTTATCTCAAAATATTATTTTAACATTTACTTGTATACTTTCTCCATAAATCTTCTTTCTATGCACTAAATCATCTATTCTTACGTAATATTTTCTAACTCCTCCATTATCTGACATTATTAAATTTTTAGTATTCATTTTAATAGTTGGGATTTTGTATTCTATTAACTCAATAGATCTTTGATATGATTTTTTAAATGTATTACATGCCTCATGAGTATTCTTGCATTCTATAATTCTTGGATAGATGCTTGGTCTATGACACTCTGAAGATAGAAAAAAGCTTGTGCATTTGCCTTTCCTTCATCATTTTTTGTTATTTTCTAATCTTGTGTCAAGGTTTTTTAGTCTTATGGTGGTGTATAATTATTTTCATATAATAATTCATTTCAAATGATCTCTCCAATACTCAAATTTGTCACATTTAAAAATAAAAATATTCATGGAAGTAGAATTAATTAAAACCATTATTTCTTCTAATAATTACTTGAAACCCTTATAAATATTTTTTAAACCTAGATATAATAATAAATAAAGGTTTTTAAGGTATGAAGGGAGTGAAAATAATCTCTTAATCAATATTAAATTGAAGCTATGTATCAACCAATCTATCCTAGAACTACTAGTTATTAATCTAGCAATGTTGTGAGATTGATGAGAACATATGCACTAATAAATTCAAATTAAGATACTTAAGCTTGTTGAATTTTATTTGTGAATACTTTTAATAAAAATAAGAGTTAAAAATATGAATAATAAATTTCAAAAAATAATTATTGTATCATTCCTATGCACAATATTTTATTAATACTAAAGGCTAAAACTAGACAATTACAAGAAACTTTCATGACAATTTAATTTTAAATTAAGACTTCTACTTAAAAACTAGGTAAACTAAAAATAGATTCTAAGATAACAAGTTTATCTCACTTATAAGATATGGACATATTAAAAAAATCCTCTTCATCAGTTAAGAAAATATTCACACTCACATGCACACTAGAAAAGTGAAAGTCTAAAAATAGAACTCTAAAAATAGAAATAAAAAAATAGAACTCAAGAAATATATGTTTGAATAAAAACTTTAAATTATGTTAACTAAACATTTAGTAAACTAGATTCTAAATATCACTTGCATGAGTGGAATTTATAGGGTAAAATAACCACTGAATGCTCAAAATGGTGAAGAAATTCATAACAATTTAAAATATTCTTGTATGAGTAGCCCAAAATTATTTACTTTAAAAACATATAAATTGAGTGGGGATGGGGATGCCAAAAGTCACAAGGATTGATAATCATGTTAAAGTGTCAAAAATAAAAGGAATTAAGAAATTGGTTAGTGGCCCAAAATTCACTACTTTGAACACATATAAAATCAATTGATACTGGGGGTACCGAAGTCACAAACAACGATCATCATGTAAAAGTGTCAAAAAAACAAAGAAAAAGGAATTGTCTACACTAGTGGCCCAAAATAAAATAATTTAAAAAACATGTTCAAAACTATAAAAGTCTTTCTATAAATGTGTCATGTAAAAAGAGAGAAAAAATTTCTCATTAGGGTCCCAACAACAATGCCATGTTAGGTACCCTTCACACTGTGAGAGAGAAAACAAAGTGTATTTTAAGAGCCAATAGATTATATTAGAAAGGAGAAAGAATAAAATATAAAAAATAATTATTATGGGGGTGGTTTGACCACCTATCAAACTAGACCCTACCCTTCAGTCTTTGATAATATGGTATCTAAAATGATTTGCCAAAAATAAAAAAAAGGTGTCATTGCATTTGACAAATTTAATGAAAATGACCTCAAAAAAGTTTTTCCATGATAAAAATTACACCCTTAAAGTGAAATAAAAGTGCCATGCATGAAATACATCAAAGAAAAATGCATAACCAATAGTCTCATATCCAATCCATATCTAAATATTATAGCTAATGATTTATCATGAATTATTCAAAAAATGTGACATGCCAAATGATTTGAAATGGTTGTTTTCCTTCATGTTGTGTCATTTTTACCCATACATTTTTTTTATATGCGTAAAATGTGATTTACATAGCCTGGTAAATGAGATGCCACACAAAATAATTATCTTTAAAAAATGCCTAATAAACTATTCTAAGCTATGAAGCTAGCTTTTAATGGCACTAATATAATGTTAAGATATGGTCTAATCGGGATCAAATTAGAAGTGAAACACAACTCACGTAGGATAGGAAAAATAAGAGGGGAACTAAAATTAAAACCAATAAGATTGATCAAATAGACAACATCTATGTGTTTCTATAAAACTCAATGTGCTAATAATAGAATAATGTATCTAAACCATTATAAAATACAAAGGAAGAGAAGCGTATTTCTAACAAATTCAAGGAATTGCATCTCTTTTTCTATAGGCCACATTAAAGGTGACATATAATGATGGTAGAAAGTGTGGTAAGTTAAGCATTGAATGCATCCTCGGATATGTGTACACTCTAACTACACACAACCTATTCTTAGTAGAAAAACCAACTACTTGAGTTAACTAAAAGTGCAAATAAATATTTACACTAGCAATTTTGATAAGTTAATCCTGATATTGGTTAATGAGTGTGATCCTAGTAAATTGAATGTTTAATTTTTTTTTTGGGCTGTTGATATAATTGTGCTCATCAATAGTGCTCATCAAAATCCTCTCTCATTTTCTCAAAATTCTTTATGTATCTCCTAAAATTTATTCTATTTTATCTCATGTCTAATGAACTTTAAGACACTTTGTAAAAGCACAAAAAATGGGAGTAGTTACTTGAAAATTTGTAAAATGACTATCACACAAGTTATCATGCATCCTAATGCAACATGCATATATTGATCCTTATCATTATTAGTGAGATGCAATAAACTAGAAGATTCTACATGCTCTTCAACTAATCCTTCAGTTTTACATTTGGTATGGGGTGTTGTTATAATATTTAAATTGTTTATTTATACTTCAATATATGGATACTTAATTCAAATATTTCCTCCTAAATGCATTAACATGATTTTGTATTTATAGAATTCATGAATTCAAATTAAGACCGTAATAAATATGACAAATAAAGCATAAGAAACAAAATAAAAAGGAAAATGGGTCAAGGGACCCAAAAAATAAGATGAATAGGATTTTATGGTTTGATAATGGTTAGATTAGAATAATAAGGTTCATTCTTGGTATATTAAAAAAACTAAAACAATTTTTTGGATGTTTCTATTGGCCAATTTTTCGGCCCACATACCAAAATTTTGACTAATTTAAAGAGATGGACATGATCAAGAATAAGTGGAGGACGAAAATAAGTATAAGTGAAAAGCATTTCAAAGTGTATCTACAAAGTAAATGGACCTTTGCAAAAGTCTCAAATACCTTTCATTTCAAAGAAGTGGCTGAATCAAATAAATCTGAAGGGTCATTCTCAAAAAGCCAAAAATAAAAAGGCCCACAAGAAAGTGTTCAAGGGAAACATGATGTTCTCACTAGTGTTATAAATCAAGCTCATAAACTAGATATTGGCATTAAAAAGCTGTTAAAGGGGTCCCTGGCCAAACGTAGAGATGATGCATGGCAGCATTTTGGGAGCTAAATCTGATAACACATAATCAATCTTACATTGAATATTAATGGTGTGTGAAAGTCAAAGGTGTTAATAAATCTCAAGGGTAAAAGTGTGCATGACAAGTGTTAAAGACACATTTAACTAGTAGGAGATCGATGACTCATAGGCATTCATGCACAAGCAGATCCATGAACATGCAAAAATCCAAGGGGGTATCAATTTTAATAGAAAATATATAAGTCTAAAATAATAGTAAGGAGCATGCCAGGTTTTGAATGCAAGAAATTAAATCATGTACAGTTGGTAGGAACATGTAGCTACCCACAACATGGCTCTCTTAGCTCCAAAAAGGGAGACTTATATTCAAAGGGATTGAGTGGATTTACGGTGATCTTGGATGGTTCATTTCATGGTCAAGTAGTTGCATGCTCTAAAGGCAAAAGGATTTTAGGGACATAGTGGTGGTTGTAGCCATTATGACCCCTCTCTCTATTTTCTCATGAAAGCCCCCTCTTCTCTCATTTATTTTTGCTATATATAGAGGCTTTTGAGCCTAAAAAGAGATCCCTAAATTGGTGATAGAGTTAATCTATAATTTTCCTTGTAACATTCTCTTGAAGTAATATAAGACAACTTTTTTATTTTCGTTGAAGTCAAGTGTGCATTATTGGAGTTTAACTTACAGGATGTGTGTTTTCTCTCATCATCTATGATTTCTCTACATGCCTCACTTTATTTTTTCTTGGTTTCTTGTAGTTCATGTGATGTGTTAGCCTTTTTTGCCTTTCTAAAGTGTTACAAGCTATAGTGTCTCTCATGAAGACCTATTCCTTCCTACCCTTCAAAGATCATCCTCCATTTTGACCTCCACGCAACTACTCATGCTTGTGGCTTTGAAATAGGATCAGCTAGACTGTGTCTTGTTTAAGTTTAGTAGTAGTCATTAAGGTTCCCAGTCTGAATGTGGATCACTCTCTGTTTGGTGTATCACCTCCCTTAGCTTAGATTTATTTTTTATGTCATCCTCCTATCCCTTTTCCTTATGTAGCAATAGATTTTAGTGTATGAAATAAGAGCTGAAGTGAATCATCTTAGGAACTAGACTCATTAAAAATCCTAGAGGTTCAACCTCACTACAGGATACCCACAACCTGAGTTTGTCCCAATTCTTGTAGCTAGGAGTGAGAGATCCTAATAAAATATCCTAAAAAGGGTGATAATTCTAGTCTACAATAATTTTAAGGGTATCTAGGGTCATATAAAGACAAATAAATAGTTTTTTTTAGAATTTCAAGCATTTCAAATTAAGTGGTAGTATTCAAATTAACACAAGGAAAAACATGCCGATAAGAGCCTATTTTGAACCAATGATCCATATGCACATAAACACTCCAATAAAATATAAAAGTAATAGTCATGTATCAAACTTAAGTATCTACATAATTATCCATATTAATGGGTCTACATGCATACATATCAGAGTAAAACAAACATGTGTACCTAGAAGGCCCAAATAAGAAGTTGCAACCATAACATATAATTGTCAGCTAAATTTAATACCAAATATGATAATGATATTAAATAAAAATTAAAAATAGAGGTTACCTTATCACAAATTCTAGTCTACTTGACATGAAAAAAAAATTATGTCTCTTCATTATCTACATAAGCATCCTGACTCCCATTGAGGATTCTGAAATGAGCATCCATACTCTTGTGTCTAAAATGTAAATATATAGAGTACATAGAAATACAATAATTTTTTTTCAAGTATATTAATGTTTATATAAATCAATAATCAAAAAACTATTTGAATCACCAATCAAACTAAAAATAGTAGGAAGGAATACACCTAGTGGTATTCAAACTATGTTGATGTCTCTAAAGAATGTATTTAATATTTTAATGTGTATGTAGACACCAAAATTGTGTCTACTCCTTGGTCCTTCTCCCCCTTGGTCCCTTTTCTAACCATTCCTAACCTATGTCTTATTAATTTAAAATAATTATCTATTCTAAATTAATAATTCTATCTTTCTCTCTCCTTGCCACCTCGCACCTCTCCTAGGATGCCTACCCTTGGATGCCTCCCATCACCCTATGACCCATTTATGACCTATTCCCCATCTTCACACCTATTAAACCACCTTCGACCATTTCTTACCCCGACACCTGAACCCGACAGTTGGGAAAATGGACAAAATGTTATTTTTAGCATTTTTCCTGCCTTCCGGCCGTCGATGTCAGTCAACTATCGACCAACATCGGTGGTTCTACCAACGTTGGTTGCCTTCAAAATGGTATTCTGCATCTGTTATTCAGTCTACTCTTGGTCCATCTGCCTCTAGCTCTCCGTCAATCTTGAACAATCAGGCAATCTTTTAATCTTCCCTGAACGTAAATCAAACATCTCTCTCTCTGGCACACAACAAGTTGCAACAACAATAGGTACTCTGCATCAGTCACTCCACTCTGCATGAAGTCCTCTACATCAACAACACTCTCCCTTAAGCGTGACATAGGTAAGTATTTCTTCTATGTTTTCATTATGTTTTTCAGTTATTTATTTTAAGTAATACCACTACCCAGACCCGACTATCACCAGACCACAGACCCCTTTCAGACCACTTTTTCTTCCCTGTTACCTCTGTCTTCTATCTAGTCCCTCTTTCAGACCATTCTTTTTTCCTGCAAAAGACCTTTCATAGACTCTCGGACCCTTAGACAAACCCAAACCCCTTCTCAGACCCGTCCACAGACCATAAACCCATCCACAGACCATAAACCCATCCAGACCCATCTAGACTTGGTCCAAAGACTACTTCCCTAATCGACACTAGCCACTAGGCCCACTACCCCCACCGACATCGGTAGACTAACTGACGTTGGCAGACCTTGACCAACTGACACCGACAGACTAACCGACGTCGGCAGACCTTGACCAACCGACACCGATAGACTAACTGACATCGGTGACTGTGACCAGACTGACAGCAGCATTCAGGTAAGCATTTGCTTCTATTTCTATTTTAGTGTTTAATCATTTTAGTCTTTTATCATTCTACTTTTTATCAAACATTCTTTTATCATTCAGTGGGTTGTCATCCCTCTAGGAAGTCTTTGCACTTCTGGGATCAAGATTTTGCTTGGCAGCCCACCGTCTATCTATCTAACGCATTTTTTGTTTAAGTCTCTTTCTTTTATAGGTGTCATCCTCCACAGCCAAAGAGGAGTACCTTCAACATCTGGATACGGTGCATAGACCTCATCCGGGTATCTTCTAACCCTAGACCATTTCCCTTAGTTTCTTATTCTTCTTTTGAATGTGAAAGCGAAAATCGATAGAAACATTTTGGCACGCCCGGTGGGACCCTAGGGTCTTCCTTGGGTTATTTTCTTTCTTTTCATATAGGTGCATTAGGTTTCTCCTTGCATCTCCTTCCTCTATCTCTCTCTAAAAGACACTATCAGCAAAGGTTAAAAAGAATCCTTCTTTTTCTTCTTTTTTGCATCTTAGACTAGTCCACTCATGCTCTTCAACCTTTTTCTCAACTTGTCTTCATACGAACACACATTTATATTTGGGCTTAAAACACATTGCATTTCATTTCTTCTTGACTGCATACTTAGCTCTCACATCTAGTAACTTAAAACCACATTATGAATTAATCTTAGTGCACTTATGTTACACAACCTGACCACTTTCACAAATCACACATCAAAACATACTTGAGACAAGGCCCGACTAGGATTTCATCACCCAGCAGATACCTTACCCATCCCAGCAATCCCACTTGGACTTCACTACCAAGGGGAAAGCCCACTCTGTTCTCTAGCAGAGTCTAATCTCTAGGGGAAGTATATACTAGCTAAGCGGCCCAACTCATCACTGGATTCATGAAGTGAGAGGAGCTTGCTCCTTAGCACCAGGCCACATACAAAACCTAACATAGACTCTTGAGCACCTAAAAAAACTTGAAACCAACCTTAGACTACTTCTTTTAGGACCCGTTCTAATAGCCAACTTCCCACACACTCCTCTAAGGCATAAGCCAACAAGATTCTAAAAGTTTATTCTTAGGATTTAACGTTTAGGGTCTGCTTGTGTTCTTCTTCTTTTCTATTTTTATCTGGTTGTTTGAGCTAGTGAGGATGTTTTATCTTACCTTGAATGGTCTTGACACGTAGTCAAATAGGACTCTTGTTGACCACACAAGGCAACAACTACTTCCATCTTCACCTCCTATGCCTAGTCCTCTAATGGAGTATCGTTCAGAGACTGAATGGACTCCTACCTTGCCAACCCTAACTCAACCATCCATTGTCCTTGATGGGGACCAAAAATTTACAAGGTTCATTGACCTCAACGTCAAGGCTCTCCAACACTATCTCGCAAGAAACTGAATGTGAGACCTTTCCAGTGAAGCGGCAATGACATCGACATCATCCGCTACCCAACCCATCATAACTCAGGCTATTATCTCAACTAGTCACTTGACCATGGCTAATACACAAAGTTTGGCCTCCCCATCTATTCTTGGACCTACCTCCATCGGGGTATCATTACCCCCTTGACCACACACAATTCAACCAAGTTCTACACCATACTAGAACTTGATTGTCTCAGCCTCACCCACTCTTGCACCCATACACGTGGGAGTGACTACCTATCCTCTAAGTGCTACCTACATAGCCCTGGTCTTAGGGCCTCAGAGCAATGTAGTTCAGGGTAGGAGAGGTCAAAGGTTTGGTCATGATGAAGGTTTAGCACTTCCCATATGTCTGATGGTACATACTTGAAATGATGAGGGGAGGATGATGTTACAACCTTTTCCATATGGTGCAATGGTGTATTCTGTAACATTGGTGATGTGGTCTTTCATCCCTAGCAATTTTCCATAGTCGTGATGGATGTATGCTAAAAATGAATTGAAGATGTTTATGCTTTAGCAAGTAATGGTTTATGCTTGGCATAAATTGTGTCTGGTCGATAGTTTCCATGTGTATTGTGCCCTTCCTGCCAATCTGTCAGCTGATCTCATCAAAATGTTGATGGACAAGATGTCTAACCTTGAGACATCCATCTCTGGTTCAAGCAATGCTCTCTCGTATGACCAAATTTGTAGCGAACCCATTCATCCTTCCATCCCAATCTGACCTTATCCCAACCAGTGGGAACTTCTTAAGTTTACTCATTTCTAGAGTAAGGAATACCCACAACAACATCTACGAGCATTTTGACATGCTTGTTATCTCATAGTGCATGATGATGCGTTGTTGTTATGCACATTCCCCATGTCACTTTCTGGCCCTGCTCTTGATTGGTATAGCTCTCTTACCAGTCACTCTCTCTTTTCATTCACTGAACTCACCCAATTATTCCTTGACCACTTTTCGATCAACATAACCAAAAACGTCTCCATCACAGACCTCTACTCTATCAAGCAATTTGACGATGAATCAATAGCCAATTTTGTCACCCGTTGGAGAGGCTTGATCAACCAACTCTCCTTCTCTCTGCCTCAAACTAAGCTCATCAAGATCTTTTCTCGAGCATGTGCCAAACACATCTCATCCATCTTGCAGGTTTAGACGTTTTGCACTCTCAATGAAGCTTTCACCATGGCCTGAAAGCTTAAACTCCATGCTATTGAAGAAGATAAGGTCAAATTTTGTAATACCAATGCAAAAGTTGATGACCCTTCTTCTTCCAGACCTTCTTCTACCAATTCCAAATCCAAAGGAGTGGCCAACACCATGGTCATTAGATCACCATCTTCAACAAAAAATGACCAACCTCAACCTTCCACATCTTAAAGCATCACAAAACAATTCCAATAATGGTACATACAACCCTTCCCTAACCATCCTCTGACCAATGACTCCCAACAACATGCTATACACACTGTCAACACTGTCTCACCTCTTGTCCCTGACCAACCTCCTTCATGGGTAGAAGAACCTTCTTCTCATGTTAGTCCTCCATCGACCTCTCTTATATTGGAGGATGCCTTGACCATACCAATGCCATTAGCCCCGCCTTCATCCTTCCTACTACCAATGGAGGACCCTACCTTGCCTTCTCCTCAACCACAAGTAGAAGGCACGACCATCCCTACCCTCTACCATCTTGAGGAGCCACATTATCCTATCTCTTCTCTACCAAGAGAAGACCCTGTCCCTTCACCCATTTCAATCGAGGAAGACCCAGTGACGGTTTTCTCTCACTTTTTGCCTGAGATCACTACATCTCACCCATCTTCATCCACATCTGAGTCCAAACCCACGCAGGCATCCACCATGCCAAAAGAGATTAAATCTCTTGGTGTTCTCCCCATATCTAACCTTGCCTCTCACAATAGTGGCCCTCAACCTAAACCAAAGAAGGCCACTAAACCACACCAAAAAATTTATCCCCCACCTTCATCATTGCCCTCTATTTTGGGCCTACATTTGTCCACCTTAATAGGAGTGCTTCCTACTCCCATACCTCATAGAGGTAAGTTGACTCCATTACTTTCTCAACCCATCAGACATATACTTCCTCCAAAACATCTAATGCCTCTCATCACAAAAGTGCCATCTACATGTCTAGTTACACTGCCAAACAAAAAGATGGTACAACCAACACCTCCTACAACTCCCAATCAAAAGTCATCAACCCTTATTGCAACAAAACATGTGGACCCATTAGCAGGTTCTTATGCCTTGCTGTTATGGCAATTATTGTAGTCCTCTTGCATTAGTCTCCCACCTCTTAAGCCATACCAATCTCTCAGACCAAAACTACCCTGGTTCGATGACACTATAATTTGTGCATATCATCACACACCTAGGCATGATACCAAGCATTGTTGTGCCCTCAAGGTTGTCATTCGCAAATATTTGGAGAAAGACACCCTTTTTCTTAACCACACTATCAACAAACCTTCAACACCATCCCATTCATCAAATCTCAGATCAAGACCATCTTGGTTTGACAACACTAAATTTTGTCACTATCATCACACACCAGGACATGACACTGAGTGATGTTGCACTCTTAAAGTTGTCACTCATCAACACCAAAAAAAGGATACCCTTCTCATCAAGGATCCTCTTGACTATCCCTTTGACAAATGTTTGACACCATCACATGCCTCACAAACATCATCACCTAAATCAGGATCTCCACACAAGACTATGGTCCCTCCACCACCTTTAACCCCCTTATTCCAAATCAACATAGTCAATGAGACCACCAGCCCACCGACCCATAAGGATAAAGGGAAAAGACATGCTTCTATCCCTTGGACATATCCATCCACCCAGCCTTCACCACAACCAAAACCCAGGATTACTGTCTTGGGCACATCTCGACCAGCATCCTCGAAGACAATCCCTGACTCAGTGGTGAAACAACCTCACCACACGACCCCTATAAAGATGTCTTTGTATGATCTCATTCAAAGCTCTCCGCAGCATCATCAAACCTTCGTCAAAGCCTTACAATCAATGGAGGTCCAACTTGATGACCCCTGACCTTTGGCCACTTTAATCAAATCATTACCAACCATTACCTCAGTCACTATCCATAATTTTGAGATTCCTACCTCCAACCTGGTAGATCAAGACCTCACCCTCTCAGCCTAAATCTGTCAAACATTCTCCCTAGCAACTAGGGGAATTTGACCTTATATTGACATTAACCAACCTTTTAATCATGACCTCGACCAAAACCATCAACCAATCATCAACCAAATATCAACCAAGCATCGACCAACTTCTTCATCAGCATCAGCCATCATCATGACCAATATGGATAGAATTAAACAAGGCACATTTGATCCACATTAGCTCAGACCTTACATCATCATGCACAAGCATGGACCAGGGACTTATCAGAACTTGAACCCTTTTATGCCTTACATCTGTGACCATTCTAATGCTAGT
The DNA here is from genome assembly GCA_037957365.1 of Torreya grandis. Classification (NCBI taxonomy): domain Eukaryota; kingdom Viridiplantae; phylum Streptophyta; class Pinopsida; order Cupressales; family Taxaceae; genus Torreya; species Torreya grandis. The sequence goes on from JARHVA010000061.1 coordinate 6,329,049, forward strand.
CGAGTACTCGATCACTTGACGTTTTACTTGAGCTCATCCCTTGAGCAACCTCCCATCCTCTTAATCCTCATTCCTTTCAACCCTATTCCCCTAAACAAGTCCTTAGTCAACCCATTTTGTCAAGCATGAATGCTTTGTCATACTAAAAGGGAACCCCTTAAACCTCTAGAGGCTCGTCCATGGCTAAAAAGTCAGTCAACAAAACATATCAAAATGGGATACCTAACATATCAAAAGGTCATAAAACTCTAAATGTAGACTGCTCCCTCAAAGGACAGCTACATAATTGATGTATTTACTAGACCGCTCCCTTAAAGGACAGCTAGGCCAACATATCAAAATATATAAAGAAAAATATAGACCACTCCCTCGAAGGATGGCTATGACTAAATCTTGCTACAAACAACACTTTTTTAGAAGCTTCCCACATCGATCAGCTTCACAAATGACCACCAAGCAAAACAACATCCCTATGTAGACTTCCCGCATCGATCAGTCTACGCTATATATATATATATATATATATATATATATATATATATATATATATATATATATATATATATATATATATATATATGACTGACAAACTATCAAGCTATGGACATGCCTATAGTCATTCTCTGGGTCTCCTATAAAAGGGGCAAGGTTATTCCTGCCAAAATGGGTTACCCACTCCTCTCATATCACATCACCCACTCAAGGGATTTTGAGCTCATTTTAATGTCAAAATGATTTGATTACTTCTCTCACACAACAACTGGTCAATGACGTAATGCATGAACAGGGCACTTAGTTCTAACAACCCTTACTTATGCTATCATTCTGGTCCTTGTCAATGAAAGAGAAATTTGCCTTTCACTTTTTTTCACCCTTTGGTCACATTCAACCAAACCTATTTCTACCCAACCAAACCCATTTTCAGACCAATGTCATCATCATAGTCCATTTCACATAGTTTCTATGGACAACAATACACATGGAAACTATCGACCAGACACAATTTATGCCAAGCATAAACCATTACTTGCTAAAGCATAAACATCTTTAATTCATTTTTAGCATACATCCATCACGACTATGGAAAATTGCTAGGGATGAAAGACCACATCACCAATGTTACAGAATACACCATTGCACCATATGGAAAAGGTTGTAACATCATCCTCCCCTCATCATTTCAAGTATGTACCATCAGACATATGGGAAGTGCTAAACCTTCATCATGACCAAACCTTTGACCTCTCCTACCCTAAACTACATTGGTCTGAGGCCCTAAGACCAGGGCTATGTAGGTAGCACTTAGAGGACCTTATGTCTTTTGGGGTTAGATCGACCACCCCCGTTTGTTCATCTACCTGATGGACAAACCCTATCCTCTTTGACCATGCCTTGACTCGACCTCGACCAATCTATCAACCACTTTGACCCTTTCCTCCCTTTGGGAGAACTACATTGGCCTGTGTCATGTCCCCTTTTTTTGTGGACATTGACAGATTTGATGATTGGCCTATTATGCGACCTTCGTAGGCTAATATGATGGATAGAGGGTCATAATGGAGCTTGGCTTGACTTTGATTCACAGAATTTCTACATTTGGTTTTCATTCAGGGTATTTCAGATGCATTGGGCCTGAGCTCCTACTTTTTAGGGATATTTGATATGTAGTGGAGCACCTTTATTTTGATATGATCATGTGCAGAATCACTCCCTGATTCCCCAGCTTCAGACGGTTCGAGGATCTGACATGTATTGAGGGAGATATTAATATTTGATTGATTTAATCAAATATTAATTATTTGGTCTAATTTTAAATGAGATATTAATTAATTATTAATTAATTAATTATTTGGTCTAATTTTAAATTAGATATTAATTAATTATTAATTATTAATTAATTGGTCTAATTTTAAGACCCAAGTTCTAATTTGAGGAATTCTAATTTTAGAAGCCCAAGTTCTAATTTGAGGAATTCTAATTTTAGAACCCCAAGTTCTAATTTGAGGAAATCTAATTTTAGCAAGCACACCTTTGGAAAGGTATAAGAGTTTCTCATGGGAGAGAGTTTGAATATGCATAGATTATTGAATTATTGAAAATTGAAGAAATTCTTCTTTGAAGACTGAGCCAAGGGTTCCAGGATTCCATTTGCAGTGGAGAACGTCAACTCTTCATTGTGTGCGATTCAGAGGTTGTGAAAGATCAGCCGATCTATTGCCAAATTGAGAGATAGCTTCATCCAGAAGTTATCACAAAATTCCAGGTTTGAGAGATAACTTCACACAGAAGTTATCACAGAGCTTTCCAGGTATTTTCTTATTTTAGTTTTGATCCAATAAGTTATACAGAGATAGATCTTGTGTTAGAATCTATATTCGTGAAATCAGGCTGTTCAGCAATCAGGGGCTAAGAAGAGACAGGTTGCGGCTGTACAGAATCCGTACGGGTTCATACAGATCAGTGCAGGAACTGACATCGGCAGACAAAGGGTTTTAGTGACCGACATCGGTCGACTGAAGACCGACGTCGGCAGAAATCCGACCGGCAGAGACCGACGTCGGCGAGATATCGACCGACGACGGCGACTGTGTGTCGACACAGAAAGGCCGAGACTTCCAGAATTGCAATTTTATTACCGGTTTGACAAGTCAGGGTTTTTAGGACCAGATTTTAATATTCTTTATTGTGTATAACAGAGACTCTAATGTGTAATCGTCCAGAAGAACAAGTAATGAGATCTTTATTTGCTATTAAGAGATTATACTGTGATTTGTGTATGCTTATTTGAATATATTCTGCAAGTTTATATTATGATCAGAGTTTTTAGAGTTTATATAGTCCCTGTTTGAAAGGGGATATCACAGTGGTATCAGAGCTTTGGTCTTTGGTATCAGAGTTTTTTGTGCAGATAAGAGAGCCCCTTGAAAGGGATAGTACAGTGGTATCAGAGCTAAATTCCTGCCATCCTGTTGGGCACATCAGAGCTAATGTCCTGCCATCTTGTTGGGTAGTTGGGTAGATTGAATCAATGAAGTATCCATGATGTCTTCAAGTACTCAGAAACAGTGGGACAAGGATATGAAGAAGCTGAAACAAAGTTTGAACCAGTTGGTTGAAACCCAGAGGAGGATGAATGAAACTCTTTCAGATCCTACATTTGAAGACAAATTATTACGGTATATGGCATCTATTCGTAGAAGGTCCACATCACAAAACAGAACGAAGGAGAAACAAGAGGTTTCAACAGTGGTTGAGGGCAGCGCTACACCAATTGTTAGACATGTGGATGAGATTAGTCATGGGGAATTAGACTCTCAGTTAGTTGCAGAGGACGTGGGAGTGGGAAATTGTGATGATGAGATAGTTTCAGCAGCAGTTTCTTCAGAGTTAGATGAGAATGAGTCCGATGCTTGCACTCAAAGTGTACAGGTGTGCTCAGGTGTTAGTGCACTGAGGGTTGATGACCTCTCAGTTATGACAGAGATTGTAGAAGAGTCCCAGGATCCGATTATTGCAGAAGATACTCAGGAGGATGCAGTGGATAGTTTTGAGGACTTAGTTTCACCAGCCGTTTCTCACAGTATGGAGGAGTTAGACCGTGATGCTACAGTTGTTGATACTATGTATGTTGATATGAGCTATGGAGTTGATTCACAGAGTATGGATGGTAGTACTCCAGAGATCAGTGATTTTGAGTCTACTCTTTTGGACCATGCATCAGAGAAGGATTGTAGGAGACAGTCTAGCCAGTGCCACCATGTGTCTAGTCAGCTGAGAGTTAGTGAGCGAGACATTGCTACCACTTGCAAGCATTTCGATGATGCTCGTCAGTTGTTAGCAGTATATGGATGGGGTTCTCCTACTAGCATCGAGCAGGGAGGTAGTTATTTGTCCTTGACAGAGATCCACTCTTTATGGGAGGCTATCCAGATTCTGAGACAAGATTATATGCAGTTGGTCGCCGACAGAGATTATCTTATGGAGTGGGGTAGCACAGCATATGATGCATTGTTGGTCGAGGAAGACAAGGTGAGTGAGCTTACTCAGCAGCTAGAGGCGACTTCTGAGATTCTCGAGACTACGCAGTTAGCTTATGAGGAGTCACAATTTCATTTGGCTGAGATGACCATGGAGTTAGAGCGTTTACGGTCTTCACCAGCCCCAGACTCAGAGGTTAGTACATTGAGTGTTGTTGGTGAGTACGTTCCTATAGTTGTAGCTGAGGAACATGTTGTTGAGGCTGACACACCGGTTCAGGACTTAGGAGTACCTAATTCTGAGGGGTTTGGGATACCAGTGGAGTCGAGTCTCCAGATTGATTCTTCTCACACATTTGATAGTGTGGTACAATTGGTTGTGCCACCAGTACAGAGGGATCAGTTATGGGATGGATTAACACCATCTTTTGTAGATGGGATTTGCAGTTGCCAAGTACACAATCTACAGTATCGACACATCCAGGGCAGTTGTGATTTTAGAGATTGGTTGAGTTGTGTTCACCAATTTGATTATGGGTTCCTCTTTGTTTTACTTTTGATGATATTGCAGGTACTCACATTGATTCACAGCAGTGCAGAGCATAACTACATTTGGGATCCAGGTGGATCGAGTAGTTCATTGTTCCGAGATTGCTTGGGGACAAGCAATTTTCGGAGGGGCGGATTGTCATGTCCCCTTTTTTTGTGGACATTGACAGATTTGATGATTGGCCTATTATGCGACCTTCGTAGGCTAATATGATGGATAGAGGGTCATAATGGAGCTTGGCTTGACTTTGATTCACAGAATTTCTACATTTGGTTTTCATTCAGGGTATTTCAAATGCATTGGGTTTGAGCTCCTACTTTTTATGGATATTTGATATGCAGTGGAGCACCTTTATTTTGATATGATCATGTGCAGAATCACTCCCTGATTCCCCAGCTTCAGACGGTTCGAGGATCTGACATGTATTGAGGGAGATATTAATATTTGATTGATTTAATCAAATATTAATTATTTGGTCTAATTTTAAATGAGATATTAATTAATTATTAATTAATTAATTATTTGGTCTAATTTTAAATTAGATATTAATTAATTATTAATTATTAATTAATTGGTCTAATTTTAAGACCCAAGTTCTAATTTGAGGAATTCTAATTTTAGAAGCCCAAGTTCTAATTTGAGGAATTCTAATTTTAGAACCCCAAGTTCTAATTTGAGGAAATCTAATTTTAGCAAGCACACCTTTGGAAAGGTATAAGAGTTTCTCATGGGAGAGAGTTTGAATATGCATAGATTATTGAATTATTGAAAATTGAAGAAATTCTTCTGTGAAGACTGAGCCAAGGGTTCCAGGATTCCATTTGCAGTGGAGAACGTCAACTCTTCATTGTGTGCGATTCAGAGGTTGTGAAAGATCAGCCGATCTATTGCCAAATTGAGAGATAGCTTCATCCAGAAGTTATCACAGAATTCCAGGTTTGAGAGATAACTTCACACAGAAGTTATCACAGAGCTTTCCAGGTATTTTCTTATTTTAGTTTTGATCCAATAAGTTATACAGAGATAGATCTTGTGTTAGAATCTATATTCGTGAAATCAGGCTGTTCAGCAATCAGGGGCTAAGAAGAGACAGGTTGCGGCCGTACAGAATCCGTACGGGTTCGTACAGATCAGTGCAGGAACCGACATCGGCAGACAGAGGGTTTCAGTGACCGACATCGGTCGACTGAAGACCGACGTCGGCAGAAATCCGACCGGCAGAGACCGACGTCGGCGAGATATCGACCGACGACGGCGACTGTGTGTCGACACAGAAAGGCCGAGACTTCCAGAATTGCAATTTTATTACCGGTTTGACAAGTCAGGGTTTTTAGGACCAGATTTTAATATTCTTTATTGTGTATAACAGAGACTCTAATGTGTAATCGTCCAGAAGAACAAGTAATGAGATCTTTATTTGCTATTAAGAGATTATACTGTGATTTGTGTATGCTTATTTGAATATATTCTGCAAGTTTATATTGTGATCAGAGTTTTTAGAGTTTATATAGTCCCTGTTTGAAAGGGGATATCACAGTGGTATCAGAGCTTTGGTCTTTGGTATCAGAGTTTTTTGTGCAGATAAGAGAGCCCCTTGAAAGGGATAGTACAGCCTGAGGCCCTAACCACAGGGGCTATGTAGGTAGCACTCAGTCTTCTGAGGTTAGCTCAGCCATTCCTTTGTCCATTCATCTGCTCATTCGTCTCTCTAAAGACATCAACCTTTCATCTTTCATCATGACCAATCAACTAGCCCTGACGATGTCAAAGTCACCTTTGACTCCTCATGGGGCACATTTGAGATCACTTATATCTCAACCCAACCACCAACCATGGAGATCGCACCTATCTCCTCAGACCCCGACCACTTCTAAGACAACTCTATTTTGGTTTTGTTTGCACACATTCTACCTCACAAATAGATAGCAAAATTGTTTGTAGACCATATTTTTGACCCTCACAAGTATAGGATCGTGAGCAAGATGATCCACACCACTTGTGACATTTTCATGTTTCCAGGAGCACTTCCTGAGCCTGGGATACTTGGAGCATGATGACCATTTTGAGCTACAGCTTAGATTGAATAACCCAATTAGCTATGACTAAATGCTGGGGCCCAGTTACTTCAATTTTGGCACTCCTCGACCCTTGACCTGTGACAATTTGACCTGCCTATCCCATGAAGTGGTATGTGCACAATCATAACTATTGTAGCATTTACACTCACTCTTCATCCTATCCATCCACCTTCTATCAAATTGGCACCCGACATCAGGGTCCCTTCCCTCGACTCCTATTTTGAGGGGGAATACCTCATCCATACCTTGGGGCAATCACCTTTTATCTTGCAGTTCATTTCGAATAACCAACAAGACAAAATCAACCTTATCCCATACCTGGGGCAACCAACTCCTATTTTTGTCTTGTAGTTCGTCCAGAACAACCAACAAGACAAAAAGGGGCAAATGTAGACACTAAAATCGTGTCTACTCCTTAGTCCTTCTTCCCCTTGGTCCCTTTTCTAACCATGCCTAACCTATGTCTTATTAATTTAAAATAATTATCTATTCTAAATTAATAATTCTCTCTTTCTCTCTCCTTGCCACCTTGCACCTCTCCTAGGATACCTACCCTTGGATGCCTCCCATCACCTTATGACCCATTTATGACCTATTCCCCATCTTCATGCGTATTAAACCACCTTTGACCATTTCTTACCCTGAAACCTGAACCCGGCAGTTGGGAAAATGGACAAAAGGCTATTTTTAGCCTTTTTCCTACCTTCCAGCCACCGACGTCAGTCAACTATCGACTGACATTGATAGTTCTATCGGCATCAGTTGCCTTCAAAATGGTATTCTACGTCTGTTATTCGGTTTGCTCTTGGTCTGCCTGCCCCTAGCTCTTTGTCAATCTTGAACAATTAGGCAATCTTCCAGTCTTCCCTGAATGTGAATCAGACCTCTCTCTCTGGCACACAACAAGCTACAACAACAGGTACTCTAGATCAGTCACTCCACTCTACATGAAGTCCTCTGTATCAATAGCACTCTCCCTTTAGCGTGACATAGCTAAGTATTTATTCTATGTTTTCATTATGTTTTTTAATTATTGCTTTTAAGTAATACCACTACCTAGACCTGGCTATCACCAGACCACAGACCCCTTTCAGACCACTCTTTCTTCCCTATTGCCTCTGTCTTCTATCTGGTCCCTCTTTCAAACCATTCTTTTTGTCTACAAAAGACCCTGCACAGACTCTTAGACCCTTAGACAAACCCAGACCCCTTCTCAAACCCATCCACAGACCATAAACCCATCCAGACCCGTCCAGACCTCATCTAAAGACTACTGCCCCAACTGACACCGGCCACTGGGCCCATTGCCCCCACCGACGTCGATAGACTAACCGACGTTAGAAAACCTTGACCAACCGATGCTGGTAGACTAACTGACGTTGATAGACCTTAACCAACCGATGCCGATAGACTAACTGACGTCGGTGACTGTGACCAAACCGATAGTAGCATTTAGGTAAGCATTTTCTTCTATTTATATTTCAGTCTTTAATCATTTCAGTCTTTTATCATTCTACTTTTTATCAGACATTCTTTTATCAATCAGTGGGCTGTCATCCCTCTAGGAAGTCTTTGCACTTCTGGGATCAAGCTTTTGCTTGGCAGCCCACTGTCTATCTATCTAACGCCTTTTTTATTTAAGTCTCTTTCTTATATAGGTGTCATCCTCCATAGCCAAAGAGTAGTACCTTCAATGTCTAGATACAGTGCGCATACCTCATCCAGGTATCTTCTAACCCTAGACCATTTCCCTTAGTTTCTTATTCTTCTTTTGAATGTGAAAGCGAAAATCGATAGAAACAATGTATCTCATTGAAGAGGCCAAGATAAGTATATATTATAATTATTTGGTTTGATTTACTTCAAATATGTGGGGGAAAGTATTTTTAGTTTGTCTTTTCCAAGATTTCACTGGCTCTTTAATTCGAGTAACATCATTTAAATTGGCTGATAGGAGTAATAATGAAGTAAAGGCTCAATACCTATCTTTGGGGAATAATTTGGTGGTTTAATGTGGCATCTCTAAATTGATAATCAAATGTTATTCCATGTACCTAATATAAGATATTCACAATATACATGCATGTGTATGTCATATTGAAAACATCATGGGCTAGAATTGGGACAATCTAATTTGTTTTTCTCTCTAGGACATGTGTCATTATTTCTGAGAAGCTAATTTGAAGGCAAATATTTTGGAAAATAAAAGTATTGAAAAAGTTAAATACTTTATTAGTGATAATTCTTGAGGGGCCTAGTCTATGTCCCCTCCCTTTATTTCTAATTTATAAGTACTTTGAGTCTCTAGTGAGGGGTGCCCCATGGTTTATTTGGTTGGTTAGGCTTATTGGTGGCTTTAACCAGTGATGTTTATGTTACAATTTTAATTGATGGATCATTGAGTTTGTGGCTCATGCCAATATGGGCTTATTGATGCCTTTTATTAATATAATTACCCTATTTATATGCCTTGTCTTTTGGGAAATTTTGGCTATAGAGATGATCTTTGATTGTAGTTCTAGACATTTTAAACTATTGACTGTTTAATATAGCTTTCTCTTAGCGAGCCACTATTAAGAGTGGAAGTCAAGATTTTTGATATATAATTAAAAGGATCTATGAGTGATGTGAGGATAAAGGATGTTTTTATTATAAAATTTGGGAAAATCATGGATGCTATCAAAATAATGGTGGTACAAACCCCTCATAGGGTCAAGGTAAATTTTGATCTAGTGTCACTCTTTCTTGGAAATTTCTTCTTGGCTGTAGAGGATAAAGAATTAGTGAATTTGGTGATAGAGGGTTTGATTAGGCCTTGTTATAGAGTGGGTTTATTGGAAATCATTGTTGGTTTTACTTATAAAATTCATGTTAATCTCCCACTCTCAAGATGAGAATTAGTTAAACTTGTTCCCCTTGTGGTTTTTTAGGAGTTGGAGATCCATTTAAAAAAAATCCTTAGTTTTTGTTGATCAATTTTAGGGGGTCATAAGGGCTCTAACTCATTCTAGAAGGTAAATCCTAATGGTGGGCATTGTAGTTTTGCAGGCTCCCCTTATATCACTTGGGACTATCCTAAATTTTTACTCAACCCATGTGCATTATGCAACTCATCTTTTGGATAGAATTTTTATGAGTGGTAGGGATTTTCCCCCTCTTTCCCAAGTGTTGGATGATTTTGAGGTTAGGGAGATTTAGACTGATAATGTGGTGGTCATAGTTCCTAGGGATGGTATGGGTTTGATGTCAAGAAGTGAAATGGGGGGTAATTATTGATGTGGTCTTAGGTAAGTTGAGAGATACATCATAGGGAAAGGTGGCAGTGGATAATGTTGGTGGTAATCAAGTTGGCACTTTAGTGAAAGAGGAAAATGTGGAAGACTCTTTAGGGGTGATTTATCTTAGCACCCCTTTCTCTTATTCTTAGTTGGTTTGTATTTTTTTGAGCTCTATGGTCTTCAGTTGGTCCTCTTCATGTTAGTTTTTGCATGGTTTTTTTATTGTTGGACTAAATGTCTTTGATATGTTACTTAGTCCTTTTTTTGGCCTTTGTTGGTTATGGTAGTTTTGTCCCTCTTGTTACGTCATGGATTTTACTCGAGTCTTACAAGTGTTTTTTTAGTTTGATCTGTACTATGAGAAAGGGCCCCCTTTTAACCCTCTATTATCTATTAAAAAAATTAATTGAATTAATATATTCCTAAGCAAAAGTAATGTGTGAATTAGTGATACCACCCTTTTATGGATAATGTGTGGTTTATATAACCATATGAGGGATATGTTGGCCTCTATATAGGTAAGTTTAATCAATATAAGCACAAAAAAATTAGAGTTCCCCTAAGAGAATAATTATAATCAATTATATGTTTGGGTGTAAACTAAATGTCTATAACGAAAAATGAAAAGGGCATGACCCAATATAATAAATATATAATACACATAGGTGTAAAACATAAAATATCCCAATGTTATTGAGAGGTAAGTAAGGACATATATCAATGGCCTACCCTAGATATAGACACTACGAATTTACACCATTATATTAGTATGAATATATATGTATTACCACTTCCCCATCTTTTTTTACATAAAAATTTAGTTTTACCAATTATAATCTTACTTCATGCAATTAGTCTTACTAATTAATTTATACCTAGGTAACTAATTTTAACTACTTAACCCTCCTTAAATCTATTCAAATATTCCCAAATATATTATAAGTATGTTTTTTAACCTCTTAAAAACTTGTCACTAGTTGAACTTCATTTAAAATAGCCTAAGACTAAGTTTAACCTCATGGATTGGATTTATTTGAATGAACTTAGAAAACTTAGACTATATCGACACTGATCCCCATGACCATCATCGATCTAATTGGGATTACCATCAATTTAAATTTAGACCATCCTCATCTAAAAGGATACCCAAATTTTTACAATGGAATGCTAGATAAATTGTCTTGGAATACCTATGCAAGAATGACATACCTATCTTAGTCCATCCTCACTCATTCAAATATTAAGAATATCCCCATCAACATGATAATTATGTGCACTATTAGAAGCATTTCAAAGGTAATAATATTTCTCATTTGAATATATTTTGACTCCTATATTGTTTGATTACGTTCTATTTATTATCCTCAGTCTGGTTAGATTATCATCAACTATTCCTAGAGCTATTTCAAATCCCTTGAATCCCACCTTTAGGCCCCATCTTGATCTTTCTTTCCCCACTATCAATATTGATGAATATTTCTCACATGAATCATCCTCAATTAATATAATTGTTAGTGATTCTAAAATAATTAACATCGATCCCTATGTTCTTACTTTATGTCTATAATCTGAAGTTAATTTAACAGTGCAAATTAATTTCAATTAGCTATTTCTCATCTTCAAATCATGAATTTATATTTGTAGATAAAATTACTATGAGTTGTACATGATGTGGTTTCCATCTATGATTTTCCCATAGTCCCTCACCCACTCTTCTTAGATTAGAGTGATATTTCCTTTGAGCTAGGACTTTGTGAAATTGTGTTTGCCCCAACTCTAGAAGTAGTCAATGAGAAATTAGAATTAATATAGGCATAAAAATATTCAGCTATATCTTATTGTATTGAACAATTTGTTAACATCCACACAACAACTTAATCCATTTCATTTCATTATCACATCTATATTTCATATGATTTGTTATAATTATTATTATTACTTTTTTCACTTAATTTCTTCATACAATGGGTTGATATCCTCTTAAGGATGTGTACCACTTCTTAGAATTGGTCTAACATTATGAAATCCATTTTTATATCATATTAATCATTTTTTTTTGAGTTGTCTCTTCTATGCAGGTAATCCTTCCTAGCCAAAAAGGAGTTTCCACTTCACTGGATCAATGGTGCACAACCTTCATCACAAGTATCCCTTTAAAACCCTCTATTATAAATTCCATTTTTATTAAGTTTATTTATTAATAAAAATGAATAAAAATATTCCAAAACATTATATCACACCTGGTGGGATCCCTAGGTCTCATGATTCTTGTTGTGTTTCATTGTGAAATCATTTATAAGTTCAAATAAGATAAAATACAAAATTATTGCTTTCCTTTTTAAAATCTAAATTATTATTGCATTCATCCCCTTTCTTGTTTATATAATCCACAAAGATTTATTTAGGTAGATTAATACATCATGATAGTCAAACTATCTCACATACAACAAGACCATGGTAATCTTAAAAACAAGGATCAAAACATTTCCTACCTAGGTAGACTTATTTCAATTTCATCACCAAGGAAAAAACCAACTCGGTGTACAGATTGAGTATAATTTTTTTGGCAAAGAAGTATAAAGAATAACCACCCAATACCTTTATCACTATGATGTGTGAAGTGAGGGGGTAGGCACCAATATTAAGATACATACTTCCTTCCAACATGGAATTATGCCTCAACGTAACTTTACGTATATAGAGGTTTACATCCTTAAATAAAACCTAAAACTAGACTTAGACTACTATTTCTTAATACCTTCATTAACGCATCTCCCCACCACATTCTAAATTTTGTTTATTAAAAATTAAAAATATTTAGGTATGTTTAATAGAGTGTGTTTTCTTTCACTAAAAATGAGATGATCAAAAAATAATTGTGTGTGTTTGCATTTCATTCTTTATTTCTTTTTTAGTGCTACATGGTTGTAACATGATAACAATCATTGAAATGAACCGAACCTCATACCTCATCCTCATCCATGGATAATACATGAAGTCCTCCTACCTCTCTTAAATCCATGGGGAAAGGCATTCCCCAATTTTATACATAGGGAGACCTAGACTTCACTAATATATTGGATAGTAATCCAATTACCCTCAGCCATTATCTTAGTACTAGATTTACATGAATTCTTATTTCCCCTCAAACCCAAACTTTCTAGTTTTTGTATGGCATTCCCCCAAAGGGACCTAAAGTGCATGATGCATCCACGGTTTCTTCTTCCACAAATCCACCTCTAATGGGTCATGATACCAATGTAATGTAACCCCTACATAATCAACCACTATTAGTAACTAGTAGCCCTTATGTGATTGTTACCCAAACCCAAAATGTTACTACAACCTAACTTACACTTATTCCACCACCCATTACTTCACTCCAAAATTTATTAGTCTTAATCCCTATGACTCTCCCACCTATCCAAACAAACATAAATTTTAATCCTCAAACCCAACCCTTAAAACCTACATAACAAGTTCCTCCAAGTCAGCCTCTTCAGTAATATGTCCCCATGACTAATTAATACCTAACTCCCTCACAATCCCTTATGATCACTCAAATTCACTCATCCCCATAATAAAACATACCTTCTCAAATCCCATTATATGTGGTTAAATCTCAACCTATCATGACCACTTATGTTGGTTATACCCTTTCACAACCATTTTCCACTCCACTCCCCACCTATCAACATTTACAACAAAACATCTTAGGGAGTATACCTTATTACAATACCTATTTTGACCTCATTTAAATCCTTATGAATAGGATGGAAAATCTAGAGGCTTTTACCTTCAGACAAAAAAATATGCTCATGTACGAGCAAATTTGTAAAAAACCTATCAATCCTACAATCCTAATTAGGCCATATCCCTCGCATTGGGAACTTCCTAAATTTATATTTAGACATGGTTATTACCTTATAGCTCATGATGATGCTTTCCTTTTAATTACATATCCCATGTCATTATCTAGACCAGCCTTAGATTGGTACATTTCCATCCCTCAAAACTCCTTGGTTTCTTTTGGGAAATTGACTCAATTCTTATTAGAACACTTCTCCATTAATATCTCAAGGAAAGTAACCATAATTAACCTATACACCATTAGACAATTTGATGATGATTCCATTCTGAATTTGTAGCTAGGTGTTGAGGCTTTATAAATAAACTAACCTTCTCCATTCCTCAACTTGAATTAATATATTTATTTCAAAGATTTTGCACTAAGCATATCTCATCAACACTACAAGTACAATCATTTAAAACTTTCAATGAATCATTTACGATGGCCTATAAACAAGAAGTTTGAGCCTTATAGGAAGGAAAATTTAAGTTACATAATAATATATTCAAAGTTGACTCCTCTAAAAGGACAAATAATTATAAAACTAAAGGAACAACAAATGTTTTTGTCTTAAAATTATCACCTCCACAAATAATGAACCAATCCAAACCTTCTACCTCTCAAACACAACCACAAAAATCCTTAACATGATTTCTCCTCGGTGATACACACCCTTAGGGGAGTCATGTGATTATATTTTAGAAAAAATCCTAAAATATTCCATTATCAAGCTTCATCCTATTAGACCCCTTCATGATTATCTCCCCAAACCTAATTGGTACAATGAAAGTGATTTTTGTGCTTATCATCATGTACCTAGTCATAGGGTCAATAAGTGTCAGTATTTCAAAGGTTTGGTTCAGAACCTTATTGACCAAGGGGAATTACAATTGGATAATCCTAATGCTCCTAATCAATCCATCAATATATTTATGCAACCATTCCCCATCCATCCTTCTATATCTAATTATACACAAGCAAACATAGGAAGTACCTCAGATCATAAAACCCACGTAACAAACACAATTTGTGATCAAATTTTACCTAAATAAGTTGATAATTCTTTTGAATCATCTTTCAAAAGAAAAAGGATCCCATATCTCCTTACAGGAGATATTTTTAAACCATCTAAAATAATTATATCTATCCTAATATCAACTCAAGTTTTTTTGATCTTATTATTTAGGATCCTCTTGAAGAAATTCTACCTAAGCCTATTCAAGGAAACCAATCAAAAATAAAGGATGAAAAAATTATCAATGGGGACACTTGTTTAGATATCCCAAAAAATACACACACTACTCATTTAGTAACTACAAGACCATTACGTAGCATGATCACTCCCTCTAGCTCACTCCATCCTGAGATGTCCACTACATTACATCAACCATCTCCAAAATTAGCTTCCCTTATAGCTCAAGCTGAGCCAAATCATGTAAAAGGGGGAAATATGGGAAATGTTTCAAAAAGAGATAAATTCTTTGGGGCACCAAGAGGTAAATCCTTACAACATCCATCAATAATAATTGAGCTCCCTAAAGAGGATATCCCTAATACTTTTGACCAAGCTCGAAAAGGGAAAATGGTTATGCCGCTAGCTTTAACTAAAACATTCATATTTTGACCTTATCCTTTCATAAGGCCAAAATCCACCATTATGTAATCCTCCTCTAAGAAACATACAATAATACAAAATGATCTCCCCATAATAATAATGATAATATACAATCCCTTAAATCCTTATTACCCTCAAAATCTCAATATAATGTCTTATTCCATACATAAAGTACCCTCTGTTGGAAACATTTAAATAATCAATGTAAGAAATCACAACACGAAAGTGAATGTAGCCCCCATGGTAATGCCTCAAAAGGTGGAAAAATATAACCAAGATCCATTATGGGGCTTTTATTCCATGATTATTGATCAACTCCTTCAAACCTCCCTCATCACACTACCACCTATAAAGCCTATTAACCCTCATATTCAAAAACTGACATGGTATTGGGAAAATAAGAAATACACTTACCATTAAATATCAGGGCATGATACCAAAAGTTGTAATGATCTCAAAGCTATAACCTTAAGATTTATTAGTAGAGAATGATCTTTTATGGGAATAGTTTGGTTCTGATTATCCTCATAATCAAACTACTAGAGTTGTAACCACCCTGGGAACTAGTACATTACCTAGAGGGTTAGAATAAACTTTTAAAAAGGAAGATAAAACCTATGATGAAACTCAATATCAACCCCTCTTAGACCCTTTAGAATCAGATGATTCTAGAAACATAACAAACCAACCACTATTTCAAATAGATGCAATACACATAGCCACTCAATCCTAGACACAAGGTCATAAAACCCAAAATCCCAACAAAACCAAGGTATCTATGACAAAATCCCCTACTTCTGATACAAACAATCCTACATCACCTATCCCAAAACCCAAAGTTTCTATTCTAGGGAAAGCACAGAATAATAATCCCTCTTAATTGATATAGACATCAGTTTTAAAATAACTCCACCAACTTCCTATCAAAATATCTTTATACAAACTTATCCAAAATTATCCACAACATCATGAAGCTATGATAGAGGCCTTGAAGGCCACCCAAGTACAATTAGACAAACCTCAGCCTTTATCAACCTTCATTGGATCCTTAAAAAATTTGTCATCTATCAGATTTCATGATTCTCAAATATCCTCATTACAACCTGAAGACCAGGACCCACCATTATTTATCATTTCCAAAGTTAATCAAACATGGATCAAAAGAGTTATGATTCATAGTGGATCAAGTATACATATTATCTCCTCACATGATTTTAGGAAACTCTAGTTACCATAAATAATTATGGTTTAATCTCTAATTATCCTATGAGTCTTTAATGAAACTATTGTGCAAACATTAGGTACAGTCATCCTCCCCATATAAGTAGGTATATGTACCCTCCTAGAGCTATTTTATGTGATAGAGGGATAATTTTAATATAAAATCCTACTAAGACAACCTTGGATACATGTTATGCATTGTATCCCCTTTACATCGATGCCTTAAATATGAACATAAATTTAAGATACATGTTATCATAGCAGACCCACATCCATTCAATATGTGCAACTTGAATTATCAGCTTAATGATGACTTTATCCCCATAAATAAATTGAGCCCATTATTTTTGGGGGAAACATTAAATATTTCTATAATACCCTCATCATATATCCTTGATGAAAACTCCCTTGACTTGGCATTTCAACAACTCCCTTTAGGGGAGTATCAACCATTAACTCTTAGCACCTTATCAACACATTAGGAATATGAATTCCCTAACCAACAATTTATTTACCAACCCAACCTAAGAGATATTATCCCCTTTGACCCCCCTTACCTCTAAACACACTTAATCTATGGGGGAATAAATCAATCCCATTTATATGGGGAAAGTTAAACACATACCAAACCATTCTCGTCTAACTTTTCCTTTCTTTACAAACCACACTTCGTATAAACCTATCTAAAATGATGTGCTTGGAAAGGCTTTGGCATAGGATTTTATGAATAAGGACCCCATGAAGTTATGATAAATAACCTTAGAAAACCACACAAAAAACATGGCCTCAGTTTCAAGAAAACTCTTGAAGTTGACAATGATAGTGCTTTACCATCCAGTCTCTGTAAATATGGATGATAAAGAACCATCATCCCCACTCAATTCTCCTATAATAATTTCTAATGCTATTTCCATCCCACCTAATTTTTTTTTATTAACACCATTCACTTGGAACCACTAACCTATCAAAACAACAACAAAATCCTATACCTTCCCGTAAGTTTTCTTGACCTAATAGATGAAAATTCCTCCTTAGTCCATGTAATGGAGTGTTGGGATGACAAATATGTTTTAACAAACTTAGGGGTACGGGATTCATATATAAATAATATCATACCATCTTATTCCCTTAGTATTTTAAACAAAGATATAATTGATATTAACATAGTAACACTCAAGGTCCCGTAAAACATCAAAGTTAGCTAATCCTTAGATTCTCAAGAACACCAAGATTTCCCAACATTCCTTGATAATCATATCCAATAATTTTCTTGTTCGTATAGTGATATGACAAAAATAGATCTTGATATAGTCATCCATAACATCATCACCATTCCTGAAGCTAAACCAGTAAAATAAAAACTTTGAAAAATGCATCCTCATGTAGTGCTTATTTTCAAGGATTAATTACAATGGTTATTATACATTAACTTTATCCAATCCATTAATTATACTCAATGGGTATCTAACATATTACCTATCACAAAACCCATAGGGAAACTACACCTTTGTACTAACTTTCAGGATTTTAACATTGCTTGTCTAATAGATGATTTTCTCCTTCCTAATATCGACCAACTTGTGGATCTCACTAAAAGACATGAATTTTCATCACTCATGAACATATTTTTTGGCTATAACTAGATCCTTATCTCCCTATAATATTAGCATAAAATATCTTTTACTACTCCATGGGGGACTTTTTATTATAGGGTCATGCATTTTGGTTTTAAAAATGTAAGAATAACTTACCAACATGTCAAGACCTATATTTTCCATGAATTAATTCATAAAATCATTAAATATGTTTTGGATGATCTCCTTGGTAAATCTAGGTATCGTAGAGATTACCTATCTATCTTTCAGATAATCTTTTCTTGTTTAGTCAAACATCAAGTTCGTCTTAACCCAAAAAGTGTGTCTTTGGGGTTTTATCAAGAAATATTTTGGGTTTTATCATTTTCCTTTGGGGAATAGAGGTTGAATGATAAAATTAAATAAATTATTAATATTCCACCTCACTCTAACCTCAAGAAACTTCATAGTTTATAAGGGAAATTATAGTTTATTCATTGCTTTATTTCATAATTATTTGATTGATGTCAACCATTCCATCAGTTCTTAAGAAAGACACCCAATTTGTATGGGATTCAAATTTTCAAGTAGCCTTTGATATGCTTAAGTATATCTTATCTAACCCTATCCTTATTTTATTAAGAGAGGATAAACCTTGTTACTTGGATATCTTAGCTACAGACCATGATTTAGGTGCCATGCTTACCCATCAAGATGAACAACATAGATAACAAGTAGTTTATTATATAATTCACATTTTGGTTGATTATGATATTAATTACATGCATATTGAAAAAATATTTTTGGCCTTAGTATTCATAACTTCTAACCTTCACCACTATTTTCTTAATAACAAAACATATGTGATTATTAATACTGATCCCCTTAAGTTCATGCATTCAAAACCCTATTAGAATCAACAAATGGCATGATCGATTATGATTCTCACTGAGTTTTATCTCAAATTCCTTAACCAAAAGTTGATTAAGGAGTAGATAATTTATTATCAATTAGCTAATGTACCCCTTTCTAATAATCTACCATCTAGTTTTAAATTTCTTGATGAATCTATAACCTCCATATCTCAAGGATATCTTAAATATTAGATGATTTTATTCTTTGATGGATTTAAATGTGAACATGGAGGGGGATAATAAATTATTCTATTAATTCCAAAATGCATTCCTATACCCATATATTTAAAATTTTATTTTTAAAGCACTAATAATATGGTATAATATGAAGCCATAATTATATGTCTCCAAATTTGGCTCTAGGTGTTAAGTCAGTTTGTATTTTTGGGGACTCCTAGATGGTATTCCATCAAATAACTAGCATATATCAATGAAATAATAAAATCCTTCAAAGGTATAAAAATTTATCCTAATATTTATTAGCCACCCTCAAACACTATGTCATCCAGGCCACTCCTCAGTCAACTGACAAGTTTGTTAATACCATGGATTCCTTGGCTTCCTTTATCCCACATTCCTCTCAAGAATATAAATTATTTGTCCTTATCCACAAGGTTAATCAATCTTATTATAACAAAATTTATCTTCTTTCTATCCATATTGTATAACAAAAATAACTTAGATCTATGGTACACATAGATATTTGATTATTTGTCAAAGGTATCATTCATTCAAATTTATTCAAAAACACTAAGCATGTTTTTTAGTAACAAAATAACTGGTATATAATACTGGGGGGTGTGATTTATAATTGGGAGTTTGATGGTATTTTCTTCCATTTAATCCACTATCAACTCCCTATCCATCCTAAACCATGATAAAAATCTAACATATGGCCTCCATACCACCTCCTCCTCCTCTACCCCTCTAAAATCCATTGACATTAATTTAACTCTCATACTCTCCCATCTCCATCTAGACTGGTGAAGTCATATCTCCATTGTAAAAAACACACACTAAATGAAAATTAGTGCCATCCCATCCATGGTATCCCTAGTGGTTTAATTAATTGTATATGATCATAAGCCCAACATTATAGTACAAAGGTCACATCTAGAACAAAACATTATTGTGTGCTCCATTCCCATAACTCCTTGTATATCTATACTAAAAGTGTAGGAGCCCATGAAAAAACTATGCGATGCTATCACATATTTTCTATTACCCTTATCAAACTCCATGTAAATATCCCACCACATGAATTAGAAAATGTATAACAAGATAGCCATCATCATTATAATAATCACTCATCTCTCAATTTGGTCGTGATCATATAAAACCTCAAAATTAAACCCTTCCCCTATGAAATCAATATATGCAACATCCTTTCCACACAAACATGTCAATTTTGATGTTCATCCTCTCTCATTCATAAGAATAATGTCTTTCTTGTGCATAGTCAATCATAATATCTGATATATATCCTCTAATGTCAGGGTCATCTCCCCAGTAGGTAGCCAAAAGGTCCCTATAGTTGGATACCATCACTTTATTAATGTTAGAAGTATACTCTGATATTTATGCACTTGATGATAGTGGTGTAGTACACCTAATCCTATAGCCTCTATATTTCCCTAATCCATGTTTCTCACCACCTCTCAAAGCCACTCCAATAATGGTGGCACTCAATCCTACATGGTAAATAATATTTGTGCCTATAATCCTATGAACCCCCCAAAGTTTCTTTAATTTCCTATGCCACTAAATCTATATTCTAAGTTTTCTCTTCTACCCCCATTGACCTTGATTATTAATAATAGACACCTACCCTTACATGATCAACACTAATTAATATCCCAACATCATCAATTATCTGATCAACACTAATCCATAAACAATCGATGATCGATCAGATGAATCACTATAGATCCATTATGGATCGATATCGACTCTAACTTAACCTACCTATTGAAAATCCAAAAATATCCAAAATATAAAAAAATAACTTATAAAAAACAAAAAATTCAAAACACAAAAAAATATTACACCCTACCTCATTGTCACCATCATTGACCACTCTTTATAGCCTCTATCTTATATACTTCGCTAAAACATATAAATAGGCATCAATTTTTTCTCTTTTATAAACATGTTCTCAAATCATAAATGATCTTCCACCATGTTGAAAGTACTATATATAGGCTCAAGAAATTGATCATGATTATTTTAGGATCATCATCAATTTTATGACAAATGCTATCAATTTTTAGTTAGTTAGCATAGATTAGGGAAATTAGGATCGATTCCATTCTCTTTAGAACTATTTAATTTCCTTGACCTTACTATCTATTGTGACCCAAGACCACAAAATTTCCCTTGATATCACTATCCCCTTAACTACCACCCTATACCCCTAGTTAGTGGACATATACCCTCTGTTGGTCCCACAACCTTTTCAAATGGCCTACATTCCCCTCGAGAAATTTCCCCCATGAACTCTATAGTGTATTATAGCTTGCGAAAAAAATTATTTAGGTCACACCCATAACCCATGCACACTGGATACTTTTATCATCCCACCCTAGCCTTTGTTCTCTCAATTCCCTTTGCTTACACATACTTTTTCATAGTTATAGGAATTTATTATTTATTTACCTTGGGAAATTAATTCCTATAATATCTTGTGTTTTTAAAGTGCATACTTAGTGCTATTCTTGGTAGTTGGTTGTTCATCCCATTTTTTTACCCTCTACCTATAATATCCATTACCATTTACTTCAAACTCATCACCGCCTTGTTCTCCTAGACTAGATCTTGGTTTTAGGTGGGGGGGGACACTTCCTCACATAAACCTAAAGCATTGAATAAATATTAGTATTTAACTCATAGTAGGTTATCACAAACCTTTCAAAAAAAAGGGGAAAATGTAGACACTACAAATTTATACCATTATATTAGTATGAATATATGTGTCTTACCACTTCCCCATATTTTTTTATGTTAGTTAATTTAGTTTTACCAATTACTATCTTACTTCACATAATTAGTCTTACTAATTACTTTCTACCTATGTAACTAATTTTAACTACTTAACCATCCTTAAATCAAGTCAAATCTCCCTAAATATATTAGAAGTAAGTTTTTTTTAAACACTTAAAAACTTTTCACTATCCAAACTTCATTTAAAATAACCTAGGACTAAGTTTAACCTCATGGATTGGATTTGTTTGAATGAACTTGGAAAATTATATTGGATTGACATTGATCCCTAAGATTATCATCGATCTTGTTGGGATCATCATCTATTTAAATTCAAACCATCCTCAAGTAGAATGATCCCTAGATTCGTACACTGGAATGCTAGACAAGTTGTCTTAGAATACCTATAGAAGAATGGCATACCTATCTTAGTTCATCCTCACTCATTCAAAGATTAAGAATGTCCCCATTAATTTGATAATTCTCTGCATTATTGGAAGCATTTCAAAGGTAAGTATATTACTCATTTGAATATATTTTAATTCCTATATTATTTTTTTACATTCTATTTACTTAACTTAGTCTAGTCAAATTATCATTAACTATTCCTAAAGCCATTTCAAATACCTTGAATCCCACCTTTAGGTCCCATCTTGAGCTTTATTTCCCCACTATCAAGATCAATGATGATTCCTCACCCACTCTTCATAGATTAGAGTGATATTTCCTTTGAGTGAGGACTTTATGCAATTATGTTTGCCCCTACTCTAGAAGCAGTCACTAAACAATTAGAATTAATATAGGCATAAGAATATTAATATATAGCTTATTAAAATGAACACTTTGTTAAAATCCATGAAATATATTAATCCATTTCTTTTCAGTATCATAGCTATATTATCATATGATTTTTTGTAATTTCTATTATTACATTTTATACTTAATTTATTCATACAGTGGGATGACATCCTCTTAAGGAAGTGTACCACTTTCTAAATTTGGTCTAGCATTAGGAAATCAACTTATAGCCCCTATTAATCAATCATTTTTGACTTGTCTCTTGTATGCAGGTAATCCTTCCTAGCCAAAAACAAGTTCCCACTTCACTAGATCAACTGTGTGAAACCTTCATCATAGGTATCCCTTTAAAACCTTGTATCATAAATTCAATTTTTAGTATGTTTATTTATTAAGAAAAATGAACAAAAATATGATAAAACATTAATATAAATTATGTATAATATATAGACACATGGGCATATCATGCCCCTAATGAGCAATATATAGGAAATGAAGTAAAACAATAATATGCTCCTGTATAGGCGATATAAAATTATTATAAGTGGATTAATAGGTTACCCATATATAAGAAAGGTATAATAAATAAATCACAAGCAATGGTATGCCTCATGTGGACAATATATATGAAATGAGGCATGACAAGTGCATGTCCCAATGTTGTCAAGATATAATAAATGAGACACAACAAGGGCATTCCCCAATGCAATCTAGATGTAATTAATTTAATCACATGGATAGTGGGTAATTATCATTTCAATTAGTGGGAAATATATTATCAATATAATCCCCATAATTGTGTAACCCATTATGATTAGGGCATAGTCAATGCATAGGAGTACACAAATGTTATTTCCCCCAGGTAAATACCTACTATAAATCATGAAAATGTAATTGTAATGAATAATAAAATGAGGGACACTTGGTGATCAAATAAATAAAATGAAAATAAAATAAGATAATAAAGTGTAAGTACACAAACCAAATTATGTGAATAAAATATCAAGAAATCAACCTTGGAAAAGAAAGGAATAATCCAAAAAGTAAAAACTAGAGCCAACTAGCAAAGGATACTTGTGAAAACCATGTAAGTAAAAGATAATTCACTAGTTAGTCAAAAGGAATAACCAAGAAAATTTCAAATAAGTACAATAAAAAGTAGAAATAAGATTCCCCCATAAATTTCGTAGAGTCAATTACAAATCCATGATCATATGTATATGGTATAGGTCGTATATCTAATGTAATAATACCAAATAAATCATTATATTATATGAAAATATATGGCAAAGAATCTAAGCCCAAAATGTTTTTAGAAAAATTTAACCAATAATGTTATAATGTCATGAATAATCATCATAGGATATACTTTTTAAAGCATATGAATTTACACTATCATACATAGGAAACAAACCTAGTAAGTCATTGTTATCAAGATAGGTGTCACTGGTGCATTGACATGTAGTGTTAAGTTTATCCTACTATGGAGTTGCATGATGAAATGGTTTTTTTCTTTACCATAATTGGTGTTTGTATTTGGTATTGAAAACCTATTTTCTTAGGTACCCATTTAATACCTTATTTGTCATAACACCAAAAACTAACCCATAAATTTTTGGGTATTTTTTAGGGTTATGATACTTGGCTTCCAACTTAAATAGTGTAAACATGAAATAAATTCCAAAAAATTGATGAAATTATGTACATGATTGTTCTTTCCTTCTTATGAAATATATAAGCAAAGTTCATTGAGGCTCACTAGGTTAAGTGGTTAATTAATTTATATAAGGATCTCTAAATCTATTTTCCACCTAAACCTTCATGACGTACTTACCTCCAAATTGAGCAAAAGATAATAACAAGATTGAATTCAACATAAGTGATAATGCAACAATAGTCATAAAACCTGCCAATTTTTTTTCAAGTTACAAAAAACTAAAAAGGGTTTAGGATGCATTATGGTAATATTCACTCAATTCCAAGAATAATTTGTTTAACCACGTACTTACAAAAATACATGTAAGATAAATACTTGCTACAAGTTTTCAAGAAGACTTGTAAAATATTTAATATTAACATCTACTAGAAAATGAAACATATTATTATTACAAGGTTCTATTTAAGGTTATTAGGTTTAAGTGGTTTAAGTTGAAAGTTAATGTTATTAAGACTACACCAGCCTTTTAACATATAGATGTGAAGTCTTCCAAATCTTCCCAATCTTTCACAAATTCTATAAATATTTCACATAAGTAAAGGAATAATACCCTATTTAGATAGTTATAAATCAAACCATAGTCTACATCATAGATTTAGAATTGTTATATCTTGATATTGATCATGCTACACTTACTCAATTTTTTCCCTAGCTACTACTACTTTAGACTCAGTATGTATACATCTTGGATCTTACATAGATTTGTATTACATTTTCATTCATACTTTCATATGTAGCTTTCCTAGTTTGGAATTTTTGTATCTCTATGTTTCTTCTATTTGAGGGCATTTGAATATGTTATTTCTCTTTGGCTCTACACCACTTATTTTCATAGTATGTATGCTTTGTAAATGTGCCCATGTTCTTGTGTGTGCTTTATTAATTATGTATGTAAACATTTAAACATTTCCATCTATGTGGCTCTAAGATAACTTGCTTATTGTTTTCATATGTGGACATTTGAATGTGTCCTTATATGTCTTATTTTCTCAAATTTAGTGGGATATGCCCATTTCCCTTGTATTGTGACCCCTTAGCCTACTTTGTGCACCTCATGTGAGTCGTATGTATTCTTTCTTGTATGCATCATAATAATGACACTTGTCTCTTGCTTGTTACACACTCCAATTTTAAATGTCATAAGGGAACTTATGCATCTCCCTTACTACTTGGGTGTTGTGTTGGACATCATGCCCCATCCCCCTAGGTAGCTACTTATTATTTCTCATATTTTTTCTACATACATTGTTATATCTATCTTGACGGCCTTGTTTATGTTATACATAACATACATCACACATTAGAAACTTATTCTCAAATTATCTTACATTTTGATGTTATGTATTCACATTATATTGGATTATTATGTAGATATCATACATGTTCTAGCTAAAATATATTTTGTAGAGCTTTTTATTTTGAGTATATTTCTTACATAGGTAGAATAACTCCCCTCAAAAGAGGGGGAATTCATAGGGGTTTTTCACAGAGATCAGGCTCTCATAATGCACTTATAGTACATTTTTTAGCACATAGGATCAAATTATAGAAATTAGACTCAGGTAAACGTGGTGAAAAATAATGACATAGAGACTAGTACAATTACACAAAAATAAAAATATTTAGACATTAGAGCCTAAATTGGGACACTAGCACCACATGGCACTATTGTCCAAGATATGGCACTACTGTGTAGAAACCTTAGTTTCAAAAAAATCTAGATTAGACAAAAAAGTTTAGTAGGTATAGTCTAGATTTATACAATTTTAGTCAAATATTTACCAATTTAGCTTAAATTCATACTAGTTTGCTCAGATTAGGGGCACATGCATGACATGAACATTCCCAATTTTAGTTTAGATACTCAAGTACAAATTATTACAACTCAATACAAAATCTCTATGCTTAGCTATCAAATTTGAGGGCATGTACATAACACATTGTTTATATTTTCTCACTTACACATTGGTTGATCAAATGGAATGAAAAATTCTATGTCATTATCTACATTGTATACATCAGACATCATATTCCATGTTTCACACCACTTTCATGCCTTAATACATCTATAGTGGTTGGCATTACTGAGTGACATGGAGCTGCTTAATATATTTGAGTGGTTGTAGAGCCAACATCTCTAGTTAGATATCTCTAACTAGATATTTCTAGTTACATCATGCAATTTAAATTTTAGATGCATCTGCTACATATAGATAGGCAATGATGGAGTCATAGTCTACTTGAGTTCTTGATCCACCTACATAAGAGGGTTGGACACACCATTAGTATAATCTAAGGTATTCACTAGTCATGATCCACCAAAAAAGGGTGGGCAATGATGGAGTCAAAAATACATTGAGTTCTTAAGCCACACACACATGATGATTAAGCAAGCCATCAACTCAGCCCAAGCTATTCACTGCTTGATCACTATATATGCACACACATAAATTTTGTCATCAAGTCTATGCATTAGTTCACATACCCAATGAGGTGTATTTGTTCCTTTCCTCTCTCTTATCCCTTTACTTAGTTTTAATCATTTTTATTTATTTACTCAATTTTGTCTTTGATTTTGATATTGATGGAGTGTAATATGCACTAATTCAACTACAAGATCACTCCTACAAACTATTACCATAGAAAATCTATCACAAAAATTATGCACAATAATAAGCTCAAACAATAATTATTAAAAATAATCTAAGTTTCTCATTATTTCCTCAAGGATTATTACACAATCCATTGATTCCTCTCTCTCAAACATAAAGGAGAAGCATAAGGAGTGCCTAATAAATAGGCAAAAGAGTTGGTTTCAAAACAATCACTGGTTGTTGTGAAAATCTCAAATATAAGTGGATTTTTAAAATAAGTACACAATAAAATATTGTTTGTGCACAAAAATAAAATAATCTAATGAATATAAAAAAACTCCAAATCTATCTTAACTCTATGAGTGGGTGTAAACATGGCTAAAAACAAAATTGGTTTGAAAATAACTCAAACCACTAGCTAGTGTGAATACAATCACTCCAATATATATTTCTTAAATAAGGAGTTATTTATACACATTTCACTTATAGGACATCAAATAAAGCATTATTCACATACTCAAATCCAGACTCACAGGATTTACCTCTTAGGTAAGTCTAGGTATGTTTTTTCCTTTATCTTAGTCATTTTGCTTTGTTGCATTTATAGAATAAAAGGGGGGAAAATGTAAACACCTAAAAATAACACTTGAGTGCTAAGAGTGATACTTGAGACCACCTATCCCTAGCTTATATCTAGACCTATCTTACGATCTATTTTCACACTTCTTCAGCCTTCGTGTAGGTTACATGCATCCTTAATAATCCCTAAAGCAGTCCCAAATGCTCATTTTTTGCATCCTATCCCTTCATTCCTTAGGTTTTGCCACCTAAACACTAGCACCATAATAGGGACATTATTGTCACATGGCGTTAGTGTCCTAATATTGGCACTATTTTCCTTTCCCTCCTTTTTCCATAAATAAATATATTTTTAAATCTTAGATCTCCTAGGGTTGGATTAGATCTCTTTTAACATTTGCACAAGCACCAAATAGTATAAATACATGACTTTTAGCCCTTTATTCATTAAATAGAAATTAGATAAAAATTACATATACAAACTTAGAACAATTTATGCATAATCAAGGTTATCAGTCCTTATTCTGCCCTACTTCTATGTAATACCATCTATAACATTCCTAAGTTCATATTACTTGGATTTTTTGTCTCAAGCACATTCAAAGCACTCAAGTCAACCATCATACTAGCTTCATTTTCACTTGCACTAACACTTAGGTGGGGAGAACTACATCGGGTTTGATCCCTCTTTAAGGTATTTGTATGTAAGAAACTATCATCACATCATGTTGTTGACGATGTCAAGCCTACCATACTAACAAACACACTTTTTCATTTATATCAATTGGATTCCCTAACAACATGGAGAATTATGGTTTACTCATAAAATTAGTCAAAATATGCCATATATAGGCTTTCAAAACTCGTGAATGTAGGAATAGGCTTTATAGACCTAGACATAGGTGCACCTAGAAGCTTGAAACAATCCTTCATAGAGGACACAACTAATAAAATAGGGACATTAACGAGACATCGTGCTACTGTCTAATTAGGGTGTTATTGTCTAGAAGGGGTTTTGACACCTAGATATTTTTTGTGACACTCAAACCAACCTCTGTCTTAGTTTTCAATTTCTAGATCATCTGTCTCAGTCATTTTCTAGCTAAGTTCTTATTTACATTATTTATTTCTATTTTTAAAAGGGTAAAATTTAATCAATTTTGTAACAAATCAATGGTTGTATTTATTTAATATTTCACCCTTGATATATTATACTCAACTCTTTAACAACATAAGATTTACATTTCACTAAGTCCTAAAAGATTAAAACACATAGTTACAAAGTAAAAATTACATTTTGATAGATAATTTAGCTTGAAACATATTAGAGGTACATATACCATGCAAGTGCATTAAAAATTAAAAATACATATTCAAACTTATTTACCAAGAAGCACCGATACTTTATCAAGAAGTACCATTTTCACTAGGAAGCATGTTCTGAGCCTCTTATATCTATAACAATTGGATTCTTTTGTAAACATCTAATTCCTAACACCATTGTGTTGAAATTATCAATCTTACTCAAAAATTTTGAAAACATACAAATTAGGCCAAAATTACTAAAAATGTGCTAAATGGTTTGAGCTTATCATATACAAGTGCCAATTTAGGCTAATGTATCCCTAAATGGGGTAACGCATTTTATGTGATTGTTAACTTTTATCAAATCATTTCAAGTTAAAATGATTAAAATGCATCTTGGTACTCTAGATCATCTCATTTTATTCTAATTCCAAGCTCTATGGACTTTTTCCCTCATTCTATAAATATTTTAGTGTACAACTTATCTCAAGATTGATCATTCTATAAGTGTGAAACTTTCACCCTAGCTTTGGGTGTGTTCAAAGTGTGTCACTTATATTTTTGGATTGTATCCTTCTCATTCCCTCCATTTTTAGGTTCCATTATATTCTAATTATATTTTTATCATTGATGGCATCAACATGTGCAAGCATTAGTTCATCTAGATTTAATTTATTCTATGGGTTAATCTCACTTTCTCTCTTTTCAAGAGTTCATCCTTCTCTTTCATCTAGTATGTCCTATCGAAGGGGCATCATGGGTCATTTCCTTCAAACTTATTCTTGAAAACTCTTTTCTTTGAAAATACGTTGCTTTGATCTAATGTCTCACTACACCTTCTCAAATAGGGGCAAAATGTAGACATCCAATTCCTAACACCATTGTGTTGAAATTATCAATCTTACTCAAAATTTGTGAAAATGCACAAATTAGGATAAAATCATTAAAAATGTACTAAATGTTTTGCGCTCATCATATACAAGTACTAATTTAGGATAATGTATCCCTAAATGGGTAAATGTATTTTATGTGATTATTAACTTTTCTCAAATCATTTTGAGTTAAAATGATGAAAACACATTTTGGTACTCTAGGTCACTCTTTTCTTCTAATTCAAAAGCACATGATATGTGCATGTGGTATTTTATGTCAACAACATCCTAAATGGGATAGCGGTCCATACACAAATAAAATCACCTTGTAATTTATCTCTAGTCAAATTATGACCCAGTAATATGACTTTTTGACCAATTTGACTAATGAATTACAACCAATTTCTAAAATAATTGCTTAAATTTTGATTAATATTTCTTAGGAAAATTAAACCAAAATATGAGATTAAGTAAGAATTACATGGAATTTATTGATATTTATTTAGTATAAATTGATTCATATTATTTTCATCATCAATTGACATCATTTTTGGGGTGGCATCCATAAGCCATAAATGCAACAACTATCAAGATTATGGCCTCATGCATGTTTAATGTCCCTTCCTCCCAAATCATTATGAGGATATTTATGCATTAATTATACAATATTGGATTCATTCATGGCCACACATATTTATATAAATATGGATGGTCATGGTTGATCTAGATCAATTTGGAAAATCTATAAATAGGAGGGCCAAAACCACTTTGATTAAGCTTCATTTGTGTAAACTTATAATGCAATATTCTCTCTATAAGCCATTTGAGATTAGTTTGATAAATATTTATTGGCAATAAGATAGATTAATGTATAGGAATAACATTGATTTCATATCATGAGCCTAGTTTAATTGGTGTTCTTGAGATGATGGAGGAACTTTGCCTTGCATCATTGTTGAAGACTTAAGCACTAAATCAAGGGGAAAATCATGTTTTGAGCCACATTTATGTGATGGGATGTTCTTGGGATGGTAATGTGTATGTGTTTTCCTTCATTTGATCTTAATTATCATTTACACTCTCTTTGAATTAGTTGTCTTAGCTTGTTAGTTATTTATGCATTTTTCTTGGTTTTTTTGTCTAATTCTTGATCTAACCATCTTTTTAATCCATATATACATCTTATATTCATGGACCAACATAGAGAAATAACATATAATAAATGGGGGAAGAGAAGAAAATAAATGGGTTGGCTAATCTAACTCTAGATCTATAAGATAAGTGGATGATACCTACATAGTTTTATGGATGCATGGCCCAACATGAACTTCAGACCAAATGGAGTTCTTTCAAGAAGTGGGATAGAATAAAAATTGATGACCAAAAAAAAATTGATTAATGTTTTATAATAAAATAGGAAGATGGGAATGGTCTTGCCAAAACAGCAAGCTAGTGGGACAAATGAGAATGGTCTTGCAAAATGGCAAGTATGTGGGTTAATTACTTGTAAAATGGAAAGAGAATGGGGATCAATATTTACAAAAATATAATACATTTTTTTGTTTTTTTGGGATCATTTTATAATGTGTTTGATGTTTTTGGGATAAAATATGTACAAAATATCTAGGGGAACCACCTAGCTGAGGAGATGAACGTCCATAGGTAAGAGTTAAAAAAATAGCTAAAGTTGGATGTAATGACACATGCTCATAAATCAATGAAAGAAAAGTCTTGATAAGGTAATAATTCCTACCAAATAGAAATAAAATAATATAATAGTATACAACATGATATAAATATGAAGAATCATGTAGTAAGCAAAAACCATAGGCTATAATATCTATGTTCACTTGTTTGTAGAAGAAGCTATAAAATATTATTCACATTGAACTAATTTATAGAAATGGCATTTAATGTGTTCATAATGCCTATGAGTCATAATTAGGATCATAATTGGTCAAGCGATAAAAGATGTTCAGGTTACAATAACCCAAGACATGAAAATAATGTGGTTCTCAAAGAAAATGGTCCAAGATGAATAGGGTCCAAAAGAGGACGGTGTAGGGTGAGATGAAAATGTGTTCAGAGTGACAAATGAGCCAAAGTTTTCATTGTCTAGAGTCATGAAAATAATATGGTTCTCAAAAAAATGGTCCAAGATAGGTTAAAAAAAATAATCTAGTCCATCATGGGATGGTTCAAGATATAATGGTAGGATAAAATTACTTCAACACAAATTTCTCCCAAGTAAGGGGTCTTGTAGACAATGGTTCAAAGTTGTCAAGCATAGAACCTCTTAAGTTGTACACTATTAAAAGGATCTATAAGTTTTTATCCATTTAGAGTAGTCATTAGATATTCCCTTGATCCATAATTCAACATGATAACATAAGGTCCCAACCAATTAGGTTGGAACTTACCCTTTTTCTTGCATTTAGTGTTTGTGTTCTTTTGGTTATCTTTCAATAACAAATCACCAATCTCAAAAATCCTAAGGGAGAATGTGCTTGTTATAGCTTCTCCACAATATGTTATGATAGGCTTGTAATTTTTATAGGGAAGCTAAATGCTTACCATCAAGAATTTCTAGTTATTTCAACCTTCAAACTCTATATTCTTCATCATCTTTAATATGCTCCAAAGATACTCATAATGAAAGCAGCTCAATCTCAATTGGGATAATATATTTCATATAAAAAATAAAGGAGTGTGGAGTGGCTCTGATAGGGGTTTGATAACTGGTTCTATAATCCCAAAGGTTAGGAAAGATTTGTAAGTACTAATTATGGTCAACATCATTGACAATCTTATTTAAAATGGCTATAATGGTCTTGTTTGATGTCATGTCTTATCTGTTGCCTTAAAATTTATATGGTGTGGATTTTTTGTGCTTGATTTTGAATTTGCATAAAGGTCTTTAACATATCTATTTGTAAAGGATCCACCATTATTAGATATAATGTGAGTTAGGATTCCATATCGGTAAATGATATGGTAACGAATGAATTTGGTTATCTGTTTCCCGATGACATAAGTGAGAGGAATGGTCTCAATCCACTTAGTAAAGTATTCATTAGCAATTAAAATGTGTTTATGGCCATCTAAAAATGGGTTAATTTTCATGATGAGATCAATGCCCCAAGTAGAAAATGGCCATGGTATTGTGATCAGTTGTAGTTGTAAAGAAGGTGTATGTATCAGATTGCCATGTTGCTAACAATGAACACACTTCCTCACATAATTGCAAGCATTTGTCTCCATTTTTGGTCAATAATAACCTATTTGAGGAGATTTTTAGGTGAGCCTACATCATTGGTGTGGGCCCCACACATTCCTTCATGAACCTCCTTAAGTGATAGCTTGGATTCTCCCTAAGATAAATAATGAAGTAACATTCCATCATAGCCTTTATGATACATCATGTTTTCAAGGAGGGTATAATGGGATAGATGGTGAATGAATAATTTCTATCAGTTATTGGATAAGTTAGGTGGAAAAACATAATCATAGAAGTAATTATAAAAATATTGGAACCAAGGCAGTTTGGGTGGGGGATTGGGACCAAAAATGGTGCATACGCTTTCTAAATCTAGCATAATATGTGTAGGTTGTAGAATATTTTCAATATAAAATTGATACTCTTTAGCACAAATATCAATCTATATCATGGACATAATTATTTCCATTACATTGATATATCTGTTATTGGCCCTTGGTACTTGTTCATACTATAGAGATTTAAAATGAACTTTGAGATTATCCATAATTTGTTTATAGGGAACAAGATTGTCATCTCTAGTTTGATATTGATCATTAGTATGATTGATAATTAATTGGGAATCACCATAGACCATAAAGTGTTGAATATCCCACTGTATGGCAAGATGCAATCCTACAATAAGTGTTGTAAGTGTTTCATACTCAACCATATTGTTGGTACAATTAAAATTGATGTGGAATGCTTTGGGAATAAAATACCCTTGTGGTGTAATCAATAATATGTCAGTTCTAGATCCATGAGAAGTTAAGGAACCATCAAAATATAGTTTCCATTATTCAGGTTCATGTTACACTTCTTCCACTACCATGAAAGAGTCATCTATAAAGTTGAATCTGAGTGGTCAAGTGTTTATAATAGGTGCTTCTACAAATTAATCAATAATAACCTACCCCTTGATAGCTTTTCTATTTTGATACTCAACATCAATATCACTTAATAACATGACCTATTTAGCCATATGTCATGTGAGAGATACTTTGGTTAATATAAATTTGAGAGGATCCACCTTAGCAATGACAATTATTTTATTGTTCAGCATATAATGTCATAAATTTCGGGAAGCAAACACCATAACTAAACATGCCCTCTAAATAGGCATATAATTGTGTTCATAATCCACTTGTGTGCAACTCAAATAATAGACTACATGTTATTTACTTTGATTATCATGTTGGGTCAAAAGTTCCCCTAGTACATGTTCAGTTGTTGATATGTAAAGAATTAATGGTTGTCTAAGTATTGGTGGTCTCAAAATTGGTGGGTTGGCCAAATATGTCTTGAGATCCATAAATGCTAACTTACATTCTTCATCCAATTGAAATGTGACCCTTTCTTCAAGAGATGTTTAAATGGGTGGTACTTATCTTCCATTTGAGAAATGAACTTATAGATAGATTGGATCTTTTCAAGTTTTAGAGTTTTTTAAGATTTGAAAGTGGAGGCATTTCAATAATATCCTTGACCTTAGTAGGGTTGACTTTGATCCCTCTTTGTGATACAATAAACCCTATCAATTTCCCTAAAGTGATGTCAAAGATACACTTCTTAGGATTTAGGCAGAATTTATATTCATGAAGTCTCTCGAAGATTCTACATAGAACATCAAGATGTCCAACACATGTTCTTAATTTTACTAGAATGTCATCAACATAGTCATCAACAATATCATGCATCATGTCATGGAAGATGAAGGTCGTGGCATGCTGATATGTGGATTCAACATTCTTCATGCCAAATGGCATGACTTGGTAATAGAATGTTCCCTACATAGTGGTGAATGTAGTCTTGTGTTGATCCTCTTGGGCTATGTTGATTTGATTATGTCCAAAAAATCTATCCATGAGGGATAACATCTCATACCTAGTAGTAGAATCAACAATCATGTTGATGTTAGGCAAATAAAAATCATCTTTAGTTCATTCTTTGGTGATGTCTCTAAAATATGTCAAAATACATATATCTTGTGTCTTTTTTCTAACTAAAACTATGTTTGATATCCATTCGGAATAGTCCAATGGTCTAATGAAGCCTACTCCCAATAATTTCTCTTGTTCAACTTTTACTAATAGATCAATGTGTGGATGCATCTTCCTCAATTTTCGTTTGACTATATTCACATCTAGAGTCAACTTGATCACCCCACCCCCTTTATTTTCTTCTCTTCCCCCATTTCTTCTGTGTTGTTTCCCTATCATCTGGGGGAAGCCTTGTGTCCTTGTTCTTGTTACATTATTGTATAAAGTAACACTTCTACTACATATACATGATTTTTTTTTAAAACTACACTAACACTATTCTTATTTATGTGTGTTTATTTGTTTTTTATTGGTGTTTTGTTGTGCTTGCTTGTTTCTTCTTTTGTTTCACTTTTTTTTCCTTTCTTTCCTTTGGTTGTTTCTTCTTGTTCCTTCTTGGTCTTTTTTTTGTTATTTGGTTTTGATCTTGTTTATTTTTTTTCTAGGTACATCTTGATGGTCCACATATATCTTGATCTCATGTTTTTAAGTTGTTCTTACTTTATTTTTAAATGTTCTTGTACCTAATTAAATCATGATTATTCATATCTTGATTTTAGGTTCAGTTCATTTATGTTTTATTTTTCTTTGTCTTTATTATTTTTTAAATGTAAATAGATGTAACTTTGGTATTGGTATTTCTTATCATTATCCTTAGTTATAAATATTCACATTTGAATAAGCTCAGCATAATTTAAATACAATGTCACTATAAGTTCCTCATACTTATGATGCATAATTTCATTTTTTAATAACAAGCATTATGTCCTTTGGATCCAAGTCTCAAGATTGATGCAGTTTTGATGATCAACTCTCAAGAAAACAAATTAAACTAGGTACCAATGTCTCATCTCACACTTTACTCTATTAAGATGTGCATCTCTTTACATACATCATGAGTCTAATCGAACAATGGTTAGTTTTTTCCATTCCTCATTCCATTTTCCCCCACTTCTGGGTGAACTACATTAGCTTGAGGTTCCCATATAGACTATTAGGCAGTACTTAGATACATGATGTATCTTAAGTTATCTCAGCCATCTTTATTATTTTATTAATTTCTTTTATCACTTTGTGCATCATTGTATGTCTCGTTGATCATGGCAATTTTAGACATTCGACTATCACCTCTATGTTTAATCCAACTCATCTTTAATCTATGTAATAGGTTATATCCTTAAGTTATTGCTTGCCAATTTTCACTACAAGGGAACAACATTTAAACCAATCACAAATCTAAATCAGCCCTATAGGGGTAAATCATTCCTTATCAGTGGTAAAATTTTTCCCTACTGGGGAAAAATTTCTTTATCAACTAATCAAATTCACTCTAATAGAGCACATTATTATTTTACTTTCATTGGAGACATGCTTCTCTTTTTCTTATAATTCTAAGATATATGGAATTTTCCCCTCATTCTATCAATATTTTAGTGTGTAACTTGTCTTGGGATTGATCATTATGTAAGCTTGCAGCTTGCACCCTAGCTTTGGGTGTGTTCAAAGTGTGTCATTTATATTTTTGGATTGTATCCTTCCCATTCCCCTTATCTCTGGGGCTCATTATATTTTAATAATATTTTGATCATTGATGGAATTAGTATGTGTAAGCATTATCTCATTTGGATTTTTATTATTCCATGGGTTAATCTCACTTTCTCTCTCTTTATGAGAGTCCATCTTTCTCTTTCATCTAGTATGTCCTCTTGAGGGGGAATCATAGGTCATTTCCTTCCAACATTTTTTTGACAACTCTTTTCTTTGAAAATATGTTACTTCCCCTAAATGTCTCACTACACCTTCTCAAACAAGGGTAAAATGTAGACATCCAATTCCTAACATCATTGTGTTGAAATTGTCAATCTTACTTGAAATTTATGAAAATGCACAAATTGAACCAAAATCATTAAAAATGCTCTAAATGGTCTAAGATTATTGTATATAAGTACCAATTTAGGCTAATTTATCACTAAATGGGGTAATGTATTTTATGTGATTATTAACTTTTCTTAAATCATTTTGAGTCAAAATTGAAAATGCATTTTGGTGCTCTAGATCACTCTTTTCTTCTAATTTAGAAGCACACAACATGTGCATGTGTTATTTTGTGTTGAAAACATCCTAAATGGGATAATGGTCTATATTTAACTAACATCACCTTCTAATTCCTCTTCAGTCAAATTAGAAGCTAGTAATATGACTTTCTAACTAGTTTGATTAATGAAGTGCAACCAATTTCCAAAATAAGTGCAACCAAATTATGAGATTAAGTAAGAATTCCATGGAAGTTATTGCATATTTATTTATTAAAAATTAATTCTTATTATCTATACCATCAAATGACATCATTTGTGGGGTGGCATCCATAAGCTATAAATGCAACAAATATGAAGATTATGGCCTCCCATGCTTGTTTAATGCCCCTTCCTCCCAAATCATTATGAGGATATTTATGGATTAATTATGCAATATTGGATTAATTCATGGACACACATCGTGATCTCAATATGGATGGTCATGGTTGATCCTGATTAATATAGAAAATATATAAATAGGAAGGTGAAAACCACTTTGATTAAGCTTCATTTATGTAAACTTATTATGCAATATTATCTATACAATCCATTTGAGTTTAGTTCGATAATGATTTATTTTTAATAGGATAGCTTCATTGATAGGCACAACATTGATTTTCATATCACGAGCCTAGTTTTATTGGTGTTCTTGAGATGATGGAGGAGTTTTGCCTTGCATCATTATTGAAGAATTGAGCACCAAATCAAGGGAAAAATCATGTTTTGAGTTGCATTTGTGTGATGGAAAGCTCTTAGGAAGGTAATATGTATGTGATTTCTTTCATTTTCTCTTAATTTTCATTTGCAAACTCCATTGAATAGGTTGGCTTTGATTTTTAGTTCTTAAAGAATTTTTCTTGGTTTTATTGACTAATGCTTGATCCAACCATCTATGTAATCCATCTCTACGCCTTTTAGTAGTGTGGTTGATATTAAACTCCCTTGATGACCTAACACTACTTCCATATTAAAGTTTGAGTTGGTTATGCCACTTAACTTGGATTTTATTATATTGTCATTTGAGTTGTACGATTCAGTTTCAACGATCTCAATGGTTGTGTCATAACTCACACTTGTATTGGAGGGTAGATGCAGGATAATGGGGGGGAAAATGGAGGGGTATAAAGCAACATTTTTTTCTTAAAATAAAAATAGGAGAGAATTTTAGAGACACTTTGAAAAATAATTTGACCAATGACATAAGAACATGAATTATGGAATTTGAGTGTAGTTTCTAAATATATAATTTTTTTCAATACCTAGATAAAAGCATTTGAAATATATGCAATTATGACAATAGGTTAATTTTTTTGAATGAAAAGATGAGGAGATTGCATATGTATGAACACACTTTTTTTAGTAAACAAATGAATTTTTGTATGCAATTTCATATATGGATAGGTGAAATATCGAATATTGTTGAGAATATTTTTTTATTATATATATAATTTTTAAATAATTTTACAATTCAAGACAGCTATAAAATTGAAACTACAAGTGTATGAACATAAATTTTTGACCTTAAGTTTAGGAAAATCAATTTTTTTTAAATGCATAGTTAACAATGTGTAGATTGTTGAGATATAAGTTTTATAAACATTTGATTAATATTCAAAAAGTAATAAAGGAATTTGTGATGATATGTATATATTCCATAATAAGGTATGTTATGTGAAAATTAAGTAATAATTATAAATAATATTATAACACTATATATATATATATATATATATATATTCTAAAAATCTAAAACTACACTTTCTCCTCTACAAACCTGTGTGTGTGTGTGTGTGTGTGTACATACATACATACATACATACATACATACATATATATATATATATATATATAAATATATATATATATATATATATAATAATAAAATCTGCCTAATCAGATTTGTTGACAAAGATGAAAAAGAATCCTAAATTTCTTAAAAACTAAGTGGGCTGCTCTATGAATAGTTTCAAGCTAGATTAGGACCTCCCCAAGCTTGTACCCAAGGTAAATTTGGAGGGAAAACACAAAAAAATATTGAAATGTTGAAAAGGGTGTATGCCCGTTTCAAAGACAAGTATATTTTTTGTGTTTTTTGCAAATAGATCTAGTTGTTTTTGCATTTGAAGATGTGTATGTGTTTATTTTTGTGGTTTTATTTTTGTGTGAAGTCTAAGGTGGTTATTTTTATAGTGTTTTTGATTTTTTTGTGTGTTTATAATGATATATTTAGTTAAATAAATGTAATAAGTATAAAAATATAAAATATAATTTATATTCTTATACTTTAAATTTATTTTACTAAATATAACAAAATAGGGCCACTCTACATCTTATAAAATTGATTTTAGAGTTTTAATATTTACCATTTAGAAGTTAGTTTTTCAAAATCCAATCTGGTCAATACTTAGTTTTCAAAATTTCTAGATTGGAAGATAGAATGAGAAATGAGATTAAAAATCATGTTACATATGTAATATATGTATACCATTGATTATGTCTTATATTTTACCTAATTGAATATGCCCTACCTACTTTACCTACTTCAATGTGCCCCACCTGATTGAATACCCAATCTTGAAGGTGGATTCCTAAATAATTTATGGGTTTTTCAATCAATGGGTCTATCAATATGTATAAAATACTAACCTATAGCATGTAACTTATAACATACCTATATTCATGATATGGTCACTCATACATGACATCTATCACATAAATATTACATATATGTATGCATTCACTCATACATGACATATATCTGTAGTCATGATATGATAAATTATACCATATGTGAATGTAGCTAATCACCCTAATAGACTCCATTCAACATATAATAAATCAAAACACCATTAAAAATTCATTCTAAAAATATACCATTCACTCTAAAATAAATGTCAAACAGATGGTCAATCCATACATTCTTCAATTCCAATCTCATTCATTATTCTAAAGTCATAGAATAAATTCATATTCTACCACTCCAAATTCACATAGGATAATATGTAATTGACCTTTATCATCCCTAATCACTCCCTCATTAACCCTCATATTCACTTATGATCCATATTCACTCCCTCATCGATTCTCATTGTCCCTCATTATCCCTAATCACTCCTTCATTGGTTATCATCATCCTTCATTATCACTCCCTCATCATCCCTAATCATCCTTCATTGTCATTGATCATCCCTAAACACTCCTTCATCAACTCTCATCATAAATAATCATTCTTAATCACTCTCTCATCATCCTCCATAATCCATAGTCACACTCTCATCATCCCTAATAACTTGTTCGTTAACTATCATCAATTCTTATCATCCCTAGTCAATCCTTCATCATATTTCATTATCCCTAATCACTCCCTCATCAAACATCATCATTATTAATCATCCCTAATCACCCCTCATAATATTTCCTCATACCTCATTGGCCCTAAACATTTCCTCATTGGCCCTCATCGTACATAATAACTCCATCATCCCTAGTCAGTCCCTAATCTAGTAGAGTGTTCAAATCTAGTAATTAGTATAAATTTGTTTCAAACTGAACAATATCTTTTTTAGATGAATCTTGAATGGTGTTTTGATTATTTTTATTCTAATTTGAGTGTACTAGGGTGATTATTATCATTCATGTCAGTTAGATTAGGTAGGTTCAAGATGGATTACTCTAGGGAGACTGTTGAATGATTTACATGGTGGAAATAAGATAATATAATATTTGCACTTGCATGGTAGAAATCCATTTTGAATGATGAGGGATGATGACAAATGATTATAGATCAAAAATTACCTCTTTGTGTTTACTTTTTATGACGTGAATTCCTTCTTCTAGACATAATTATCTCCAAATCATTTAGCGAAAGGGCCAGAGCATTTTGGATCTTCTCATGTTTATGAGTTATTCTCAAATAATGATATGGGTCATGAGTCTAAATTATTATAATTTTTTCCATTGACTTTGTTATGGCATGTTTTCTCCTTGTATTGAAATATTTGCACTTGTGTAGGAATTATGATATGAAAGTGGAGAGGGGGTTGAGAAGAACTACTAATGCTTACATCATTCCTCTATGGTGTGGTATCCATAATGTATGTTTAGTGTTTGTAATTTATGTTTCTTTTTTAAAGTTTTGGGTTAAAGGTTTAGGGTTCAAAGTCTATAGTTGAATGTTCAGGGTTAATTATTTAGGTTCTAGCATTTAGGTTTTAAGGTTTAGGGTCTATAGTTTTGAGTTTAAGTTTTTATGGTTATGGTTTTGTGGTTTAGGGTTAAAATTTCAAGCTTTAGGGTTTAGTGCTTAGAATTTTATGATTAATGTGTAGTGTTAATAATTTAGGGTTCAAAGTGTAGGGTTTGGGGTTTAGTGTTTAAGGTTTAGTGTTTAATATTTTGGGTATAGGGATAAGGTTTTATGGTTAAATGTTTAGGATATATAATTTTAAGCTTATGGTTAGGTCTTTAGGTTTAAGTTCTTAAAGTTTAGTTTTTAGGGCTTAGGGTCTAGGGTATAAAGTCTAGGGTTTAAGGTTTTAAGGTTCAATGTTTAGGGTATAGGTATTAGGGTTTAGATATTATTAATTTGGGTTTAGGGATAATGTATAAGGGTTAAGAATTAAAGGTTTATGGCATTTAGGATTTAGGTTTAGGTTTCAATGTTCAAGTGTTATGGTGTTTAGGGTTTAGGGTTAATGGTGTAGGTGTAAATGGAGTGTACTAGTGTAATTAGCTAATTTTGTGTATGGTATGAGTGATTGTCTCATGAATATAGGAATATATCATGTATGAGTCACATTATACCTACATTTAATACTAGGTATGGGGTAGATGTAATGTATGAATGATTATATCATTGTTACATGTATGATATAGGTTTAATGTTACATGATAGCCATTTATCCATATTTGTAACAACCCTCCTTGTAATTAGAAAATGCAATTTTTTTAAAAATAAATATTGAAAATTAATTCAACCATATTTTCTAGAATACTTTAGTCAATCATAATCATCAAATTTAAGTAATAACAATTCAACATTCTAATACTGTAAAGAATAGAATAAAATGTAAGCTACAAAAATTTTACTATCTCATAAGATAAATTAGCACAATCTAAATTCTCATACTAAGTATTAGTATTAATTCAACCAATAACTTAGATTGTTATGAAATCAAGTCTACCCTAACCTAGCCTAAGGATCTAGACCCATTACCCCACCATAATTTTGGGTAGCCTACATATCTGCTCCTTAGAATCAGGGTCTGATGTAGTTCACCTTTAAAATATGATAGTCTCCTCCATGAGACATCACCATTGAAGGGGTTAGACCTCTAATCCAAATAGGTAACAATCTACTTGTGACATAAATGAGCTTCTAAAGATCTAGTCTACAATCCTATAGCTAAGTGACATACTCAAATATAACACCTTATTATCCAGGGTTGTGTGCTTATCCAACACTCTCACATAAAACCTAGATAATATTAATGATGAAGGAATATGCATTCCTATTTCCATATAGAATCACATTCTAGGCACATAAATATCTTAAGTATACAAAACAAATCAAGACATACTATACATAATATTTGAACCTATCATTCGTTTATACTCTCAAGATTATATGCACATATACATGTTGTCCTACTATTTGATATGCATATATTGCTCAAGTAGTAACCAACAAAGTCATTAGAGCAATCAATTTAAGTGAGAGTTCAAACATAAAACTATAATATGTACTACCTGAGTATATACATCTAAGCTAAAGTATCTTATGATATCTCATACTATCATCATTCATGATCACTCTATCCAAGCATTTACTTATCATAACTTATATATTTATTTAGGTATGGGTCAAGATATAGTGAATATAGTATATACCATCTAGGTGCTTTTCATACTATAAAAATATATGAAATCCCATATGGTCATAGGTCTTTGTGTTTGAGTATCTGACTCAACACCAATAAAAATCATATACCCAACCACAATAATAAAGCAAGTCAGGATTATATATGGAGGGATCTCACGGGCTTAAGAGGGATCTCACAAGTTACTCTCGTGGCTACGAGAGGACATGTAGTGAAGTCATTTAAAGTAGCAGTTAAAGGAAAAGATAATGAACAAACCCTAGCCTTGCTACCACTGATGCATAGAGAGACTATTTTGGGATCAATGAATTCAAGCTACGAGCAACGCATGGAGCCATGGTTGAAGTGCGATGCGACATGTGTGACCACCATTTATGCATGCCTAGATCTTTTCATCTAGGGGCTCACTAAAGGTCTTTTTGAAGAGGGCAAATCGGCATCATTTGCAGATATTGTTCATCAAGATCTATGTAGTTTCCCAGATGAAGCGAATGTTTATTGAGACTATATGCATTCAACGGTGTGAGATGAGCGCCTAAAATATATGTTCTACCATTGCTATATTTTGAGATGTTGATTAAGGATGCCATTGCTACGAGTAGTATAATTTTAGGGTTTGAGGGTGCAGTGGAGCATGGCCTTTTTCTTGACATGGCTACGACCATCATTATTGCTAGATATGATGGTGTCTCCATCAAATCAAAGTGACAGAGAAACCAAAGGTATTTTGTGGAATTTTAATATCATGGTAAATGCTTGTGTGTCGTTATTGTTTATTGCAATGGAAACTTACATTGTTGGCTAGGGCAGAATGCTAAAGATATATATTTTTTAGCATTCTTTACCCTATGTTTTACGTTCTTTGAGTTTTTAGGTCCTTGTAAAACTTGGGTACTTTTATTGGACTATGTTTGTGGTTTCAGGTCCTTGTAAAACCTAATTTTGATGCTACTCTTTAGTAGGTTTTAGGATTGCTTTTCCTGGTGGATGTTAATGCTTTATATTTCTTGATTCTGTTAAAGGGTTTTGGGGTCCCTTCAAAACCTACTTTTACCATAATCTAAAACAATTTTAAGAGAATATAATCTCTAGGTACACCTCACGATGCACTATGTTATTTTATAAATGTCTAATCACTTGCATAGTTAAATTTCTCAAAAAATATACTACATACATTATTTATCCTTACAAGATGTTACAAACTTGATCCTACGGACAAGTTTGCATAATAATATTGTGCTATAAAAAGTCTATTTGATTTCACTAGCATTTTAGAAGATGTCATACTAAGGAATACCTATCAAGGTTAGTTTCCTATGCCCATGCTTACTCCGTGAGCTGCCATAGATATCTGTTATGTCTCTTACATGCAAAAAATTAAGGCTATATATAGTTCTCTCCTAACTACTACAGGTATATGTGATTACTGGAAAATTGCATACATAAGTAAGGATAACCATGTTCCTTAACTATAGTGAGAAGACTCAAAGGCCTCCACACAATATAATTTGATTCAAAATTCATATAAGCTAAGATGTTAAAGATATACAATATCACATAATATATACATATATGGATAGTTGTACATATATAAATAAATGTACTTGGAAAACTTCTCAGGTCTCTAGCATATAAGCAAGTTTGTCTTAGCCATAAAGTGTATATATTACCATGTCTAAATGCAAAGTAGACATATAAGTATTTAGTAACTATATAATGACACAACTATGGCTAGTCTGCCAATACAACAATGATTGTTCATGTAAAATAATATTACATTTACACATTCCATAGTTGTTTAGCCTTATATTAAAGATAATTA
Organism: Torreya grandis; assembly: GCA_037957365.1. Taxonomy (NCBI): domain Eukaryota; kingdom Viridiplantae; phylum Streptophyta; class Pinopsida; order Cupressales; family Taxaceae; genus Torreya; species Torreya grandis. Next base: position 6,374,021 of record JARHVA010000061.1, read on the forward strand.
ACTCTTTGAAGCTCAAGTTGTACGAACTCACGTATCTCTTATAACCTCACGTGTTGTCTCCAGGAATGTATTGTAGTGGGGGAGGGAGAGTATCATTTGAGCTCTGTACCACTCCAACTAAGGACCAAAAATCCCCCACATAATCCCCTATGTGCTGTAAGATTATACTACATGACATGTATCATAAAGAAAAATATGTTTCTATTATGATATCACACAACATGTAAATCATAATTATGAACTAACAATGTTAATCTAACATTACTTTGACTAATTTTTTTAAATAACATATGATCATTTAGATCAGTCAAATTCATAACATATCACTTGATCAGGTTAACCATACCCATCATTGGTGATGACAACTAGACTCAATAAATAATCTCACTACTTGAGTAGTATCATCAATATGAACCCCATAATATACATATCAGATAAATAATCCAAAGCATAAGATCACCATCTGGGTAAACTAATCTAAGGATCATGATCACATACATGCAATATCTGATATAATTAAGCATACATTGACAAATCCATGCCAACTAAACATGACAAAAAAAGTCTATATTAACTTAATTATAATAGATAATTTTAAGTATAATTCAATTACTTGTAAAAAAGAATTACATTTAATAAAAATCTCTAATTACCCATTTTTCATAATTTTAAAATAACAAAAAATATGTATTATCACAATTTAATCATTTTTAAAACATATTTTGTTGATTTATTCATAAGCCTTATAATATCTTTCCATTTATCATATCTATGTGATAATCTTGTTCATTCACTACATTAGATTTAGACAATGTTAGAACTTAACAATGATATATTTATGATAATTCAAAAAATATTGTCAATTTTCATATTAATAATATAGACACACTATATATACTCACATCATTCATACACCATCATATGTAGTGTGGTTATCATAGATCATTTATCAAACCGATAGATATATAAAATATAGTGAAACCATCTCATGCATCTTGAATCCATGCATATATAGTTACACTATATGTATAAACTACCTAAACACTCAATCTAAGAGTAGATCAATTGGAAGCCAAGCAAAAAGACATAAGGATAAAAGATCAGAATTTAAGAATTGATTATCATTACATAGGGTTTTTTATATATATATATATCTTTTTAAATAAGATGATCAGAAATAGGTGACATCTATATTAAAGACCCAGGTTAATTAAAACACCAAAATAAATTTTGCTTTCAAAGATCAAATCAATATTTATATGGAAATCTTCAAGATACATCTAATGGTAAGGTATTTCATCTATTATATAAAGGCATATTTTTTGAAAACAAAAGTTTCACCATATATATCCAACAACTTAAAACATAACACATAATGGATAGATATAAAATAAAAGGAAGAATTCAAATAATTTAAAGTATAAATATTTACTCATATGGTATACACTTTGTCATATTAAATAGAGTTGGGTCGATATATGCTCCTATTTGGTCTTTCTTTCTTCTCACCTCCAACACCAACCTCTCTTCTTTATTATTTCTTCATATAATAGCTTCTCTTCTCCTTTCATGCCTTTTATGTTTTTATTGATGCTTGTACACTATTTGTCACCTTTCTCTCTCCTCCACTCCTCCAGTGACCATGCAGCCCTCCAACATTCTCCCCCTTTCTTATAATTGTTAAACATAGGAAATATATTTGAAATGGCTCACACACCTTGTAGAAGGCATGACCACAACACATATATATTATATATATGTCATGCCCATGCATGGAGGTACATGCATATGGTAGTTTGTTGACAATGCAAAGGGGATTTCAAGGTCCATTGCAATCCTTGATTGGAATGGAATGCATTTGAGTTAAATCAACTAAGATAAAAAGAATGGTGGTAGCATTATTTTTGGGTTGAGTTAAAGATTAAAAAAATAAGAAAACTTGGAATGGAAACAACATTAATAATCATGGATGTAAAGGCTACTCCTAGAGGTTTGAACCCTAGATTTGGTGATAATAAGGATTGTGTGAAGGCCATCTAGAAGGCAAGACCAACAACCCCTATATAACATTGTAGTTACAGGGTTTTTTGCATCTCATTAAAAAAAACTTGGCACTCTTAATGCTCATTTCCCCATATGCCTTAACTTCTTTCCTTCGATATCCTATGCCTAATTTATTTACATGGTCTTTTTATCCCTACATGGTTTTTAACTCTTCTTGAAACTTCGCTTTCTTCTTGTAAACTTTTAATTACAAGTCCTAGTCGTCATTTTCTAATTCGCAATCTTGTCTTAAGTTCCCTCAATAATTAATTATATTTCTATTTTCTATTTTTAACTTATTATTCAAATCCATAGTTTATCTCACCAAATAATTCCTTAATTTAGATAAAAATATATAATTTTCTTAGTACTAAGTGATATGCCACTTTACTAAACAATAAGTCTAGTTAAGTAATTTAATAAAGATATTCATTTCTTTTACTTTGCATGAAAATTATTAAAACAACCTTAACTAGTTATTTAATAGATATACATGCATAAGCCCATAATTAAAACATGATTATATATTCCAAAACTAAGGTATTTGTACATATAGGTTTTATTGACATATGTTGTAATATATTGATATCTCAGATATCAATAATGAATTGGCTAAACATTCAAAGACATTTATAAAGATAATTTTATTAATTTATTCATAAAATCAAATATCTATTTTCTTGATTTGCATATCAAGAGTAAATATTCACACAAATGTAAGCACATGTACCATAGCCAACATGTCATAATATCAAATATGCCAAATGGACAAAATTTCATTAAACTAAAACCTGGTAGAGGAAAATAGGATGTAACATCCTCCCCCCTAAAACTGGTTATCACCCCGATGACACAAAAGTTCCAAATGACATCAAAGTTTATCACCATATAAACATATTATCTAATATCATAGTATGTAAATAACTATAAATTTTACCTTAAAAAAATCATACTAGTGCACTCATTTAATATTATTTATAGAGTATCAATCCCACAAGACCCTACTCGATGACCTTTTATATTTTATAAATAATTTTTATGAATATCACTTATGATAATTGGTTTAACATGACTACATTGAGGTCCAACAACTTGGAAAAAGTCTTATTGGCTTTCCAAAAACACATGAGATCATCACATAAATAAAAAAAATAACCAAGAAGAGTTCCAAAAAATCTTCCAATCCCTTTGCACATCTCTCCAACCTAGAGGCTATTTTTCTCAAATTGGAGAAAAGTTTTTACCACACCTAGAAAGAATAATAAATATATGTTAATACTATCGCTACTCTATATAGCCTTGAATAAGTATAACATGTCAATATTGTCTTAACTCAATCGGGGCTCCAGACATGTATGATGATAAATAAGAAATGGTAATAATGTATACAATCATATAATAATCATCCACATGGAACACCCATCCATTATACATGTGTATGGCCATATGACTAAATTTGACAAGTTCTACATGTCAAATCCCAAATTTAATAAGTTTGTCTATCAGATCCAACTCAATACCAAAAATCTAAGTCAATGTGAGGATAAGAAGGATACAATCCTATCACTTATAACTCACATTCCTAATTCACCATTCTTCCTTTGGGTCTCCATGACTTGATGATCTCAAAAAAATGTGCACAAGGCTAAAAGAAACACAAATCTATACTAACATATCATAAAAAACAATATTATAAGTTATAAGATTTCCATATGTACTAATATACATATAATAAAATCACACAATCATTTTGATATTTTATTAAGTTTCTACAAGCATAACTAGTATCATAATTTCACAACATAACCTATTATATAAATAATCTCACAATTAACATAGCATACATAGGTGAAGGATTATATCGCACTTCAACCTTATAAGTGAGACCATGTCCCTTGCTTGCATGTCTAGTACATAACAAGTTTAAAAGTTTATCTCTACCCTTACCAAGATGTTCTATACATCTAATACCTTACTTTCTCATGGCAAAAAGGTACACATACTACTCTTCAAAACAACATGTTTTAAGAAAATATATATATTAGTCTAACAAAGGTAGATAATAACATACTAATTATAATAAACCATAATTAATATAAATCCATTGTTATCCACTCCTCATGGTCAATTTTATATTTTAGATAAAATAGTAACTCTATAAAGTTACAAGTAAAAAGTAGAGAGATAATGTCTCAAAATAATACTTCCTACATATCCTCATATGGTAAAAGATAACACCACAATCCACATTACTTATGACATTACAAGAATAGAATCATAATCTACTTCCTTAACTAGAAATAAAATGTTAACCACAAGGATGAAACAATTCATCCAATCCTAAAACTTTTCTCAATAAGAAGTAGGAAACACTATCCCATGAACTTAAGAGAAATGAGATCAAACAATATTTCAAAAACAAGTTTCCACTTAAGAAAACACTAAATCAACATTCTAAAAATATGAACCTTTTTCATAGATTAAAATGATGTACAAGTAGAATGAGAATAACAACTCGTCTCTAAGCTAATGAAGATAGATGATACTTCTTCTAAAGTATATAAAACAAAATAAGGATGCTAATATAAAAACTCCTAACACAATGTAATTTATAGTCAAGTCATTTGTAATCAACAAAGGAAATTCCCATTCCTTATTTTTATGTAAACAAGACACAAGACATAAGCATATATATTGAAATGAGAAACACTACATGCATGTCAAACACAAATGTAAATGGTGAAGGTGATTTGATTACCAATAAAGATGTAGTCATACTCGAGGTGTTCAATCAAAAGATTAAAAATATGGTAGGAAACTCTTGTTCACAACTCAAGAACTAATATATGTACTCTCCTAATCATACACCTTGTAAAACCATCACCAACGGGACACTCGATAAACCCACCCTTTAATAACTCTAAGGGGTTAAAAATACTCTTAGGGTACCCACTCAATGTACCACATGTTTTTCCAAATTCTCATTTTTGACAAACAGAAGATACAAAAATATTAATGGACTCATTAGGTCCTAGTATTTGAGCCTAAGATCTAATACCACATATAACAACCCTCCTAGTTGTACTTAGAAAATGTAGTAATTTTAAAAAAAACTAAATATTAAACATTCATTCAACCATAGTTGTTAGAATACTTTAGTTACTCATAATCAGTAACTTTAAGTAATAACAATTCAACATTCCAATACTATAAATAATAGAATAAAATGTAAGATACAAAAAGTTTACTATCTCATAAGAAAAATTAACACAATCCAAATTCTCATAATAAGTATTGCTACTAATTCAACCAATAACTCAAATTACTATTTAGTCAAGTCTACCCTAACCTAGCCTAAGGATCTAGACCCATTATCCCACCACAATCTTGGGTAGCCTACATATCTACTCTTTAGAATGAGGGTCTGATATAGTTCTCCTTTCAAATGTGATGGTATCCTCTATGGGACATCACCACCAAAGGGGTTGGCACTCTAATCCAAATAGGGAATAATCTAATCATGACATAGATGAGCTTCTAAAGCTCTGGTCGATAATCTTGTGGCTAAGTGACACACTCAAATATAACACCTTACTATCCAAGGTTGTGTGCTTACCAAGCACTCTCACATAAAACCTATATTATAGAAATGATGAATGAATCTACATTCCTAGATCTATAGAGAATCACATGCTAGGAACAGAAGTAAGCTAAGTGTATAAAACAAGGTACGACATAACATACATGACATTCAAACCTATCATTTGTTAATACTCTCAAGATTGTATGCATGCATACATGTTATTTTGCTAACTATTATGAATATATTGCTCAAGTAATAACCAATAAAATCATTAGAGCAATCACTTTTAGTGAGAGTTCAAACATACAACTATATTATCTACTACCCAAGTATATACATCTACGTTGAAGTATCCTATGATATCCCATACTATCATAATTCATGATTACTCTATCTAAGCATTTAATAACCATAACATATATATTCATTTAGGTATGGGTCAAGATATAATGACTACATTATGTACCATCTAAGTAGTTTTCATACTATAAAACTCTATGACATCCCATATGATCATAGGTCTTTGTGTTTGAGTATCCGACTCAATACCAACAACAATAATAAAGCAATTCGGGACTATACTATCTGAGTATACCTTCAATAACAATTTGAAGTGAGCATAATCTCTAGGTACACCTCATGATGCACTATGCTATTCTAAAATTATATAGTCACTTGCATAGTTAACTCTCTCATGAAATATACTGCATATAGTGTTCATCCTTACAAGATGTTACACACTTGATCCTACCAACAAGTTTGCATAAAAATATTGTGCTACAAAAAGGATATTTGCTTTCACTAGCATTTATAGCAGATGTCATACTAAGAAATACCTATCAAGGTTAGTTTCATACGCCCACACTCACTACCTAAGTTGCCATACATATCTACTATGTCTCCTACATGCACAAAATCAGGGATAGATTTAGTTCTCTCCTAACTACTACAATTATATGTGATTATTTGAAAATTGCGTACATAAGTAAGGATAACCATGTTACTTAACTATAGTGAGAAGACTCGACAGGTCTCCACATAATATAATTTGCATCAAAACTCACATAAGCTAAGATGTCAAAGATGTACATTATCACATAATATATATACATATGGATAGTTATACATATATAAATAAATGTACTTGGAAAACTTCTCACGGTCTCTATCATATAAGCAGGTTTGCCTTAGCCAAAAAGTGTATAAATTACCATGTCTAAAAGCATAATGGACATAAAAGTGTTTAGTAACTACATAATGACACATCTATGGTTTGTCTCCCAATACAACAATGACTGTTCATGTAAAATAATATTACATTTATAAAATCCATAGGCATTTATACTTATAATAAAGATAACTAACTCTTTAGAGCTTGCATTGCACCAACTCACATATCTATGATAACCTCAAGTGTTGTATCCAAGAATGTACTGTAGTGGGGGAGGGAGAATATCATCCGAGCTCTTTACCACTCCAAACATGAACCAATGATCCCCTGCATAATCCCCTATGTGTTGTAAGATTCTACTAGATGACGTATATCATAAATAAAAATATGTTTCTATTATGATATCGCACAACATGAAAATAATACATATGAATTAAAAATGTTAATCTAACATTACTTTGACCAAATTTTTTAAATAACATATGATCATCCAGATTAGTCAAATTCATAACACATCACTTGATCAAGTTATTCATACCTATCATTGGTGATGCTAACCAAGCTCGAGAAACCATCTCTCTACTTGGGTAGTATCATCAATGTGGGCCCCATAATATACATATCAAATAAATAATCTAAAGCATAAGCTCACCATCCAGGTAAACTAATCTAAGGATCATGATCACATACATGTAATATCTAATATAATTAAGCATATATTGACAAAACTATGGCAACCAAACATGACAACAAAAGTCTATATTAACTTAATTATAATAGATAATTTTTAGCATAATTCAATTATTTGTACAAAAGTATATGAAGAAAAAATTCCATTTACCCATTTTCTATAATTTTCAAATAACACAAAATATGTATTACTGCAATTCAATCATTTTTAAAACATATTCTATTGATTTATTCAAAAGCCTTATAATATCTTTCCATTTATGATATCTACGTGATAATCTTGTTCATTCACTACATTCGATTTAGACAATATTAAAACTTAATAATGATACATTCATGATAATTCTCAAAATATTGTCAGTTTCCATATTAATAATATAGACACACTATATATACTCACACAATTCATACACCATCATATGTAGTGTGGTTATCATAGATCGTTTAGCAACTCGATAGATATATAAACTATAGTGTAACCATCTCATGCATCCCAAATCCATGCATATATAATTACACTATACATATAAAATACCTAAACACTCAATCCAAGAGTAGATTAGTTGGATGCCAAGTAGAAAGACATAAGGATAGAAGATCAAAATTTAAGATCTAATTATCATTACATAAGGTTTTGTTTATATATATCTTTTTATATAGGATGACTAGAAATAAGTGACGTCTATATTAAGGACCTAAGTTAATTGAGACACGAAAATAAATTTTTCTTTCAAAGATCAAATCGATGCTTATATGGGAATCTTCAAGATACATTTAATGGTAAGGTATTCAGTCTATTATATAAAGGCATCTTTATTGAAAACATGAGTTTTATCATATATTTCTAGGAACTTAAAACATACCAAAAAATGCACATCTACAAAATAAAAGGAAGAATCCAAAAAAATTAAAGTACAAATATTTACTCATCTAATATATGCTTTGCCAAATTAAATGTATTTGGGTCAATATATGTTCTTATTTGGTCTCTCTTTCTTCTCACCTCCAATGCCAACCTCTCTTCTTTATTATTTCTTTATCTAGCATCTTCTCTTCTCCTTCCATACCTTTGGTGTTCTTCTTGTTACTTTTACACTAACCATCACCTTTCTCTCTCCTCCACTCCTTTAGTGACCATTTATCCCTCTAACACTATCCCACTTACTTATAATTGTTAAATGTAGGAAATAGACTTGAAACAGCTCACACTCCCCATAGAAGGCATGACCACAACACATATACATTATATATATGTCATGTCTAGGCAAGGAGATAAGCACATATGGTAGTCTATTGATAGTAAAGAGGGGATTACAAGGTCCATTACAATCCTTTATTATAATGGAATGCATTTTATTTTAATTAGCTAAGATAAAAATAATGGTGTGAAAATGTTATAGGGTTTTTTTTAGTCTCATCTAAAAAAACTTGGCACTCTTAATGTTCATTGCCCCATATGCCTTATCTTCTTTCCTTCGATATCATGCACCTAATTTATTTGCATGGTATTTTTATCTCTGCATGGTTTCTAACTCTTCTTTCAACTTCACTTTATTCTTATAAACTTTTTGTTACAAGTCCTAGTCATCAATTTCTAATTCTCAATCTTGTCTTAAGTTCCCTCAATAATTAATTATATCTCTATTTTCTATTTTTAACCTATTATTCATATCCATATTCTATCTCATTTAATAATTCCTTAATTTAGATTAAAAACATATAATTTTCTTAGTACTGAGTGATACATCACTTTAATAAACAATAAGTCTAGTTAAGTAGTATAATAAAGATATTCAATTTTTTACTTTGCATGAAAATTATTAAAGCAACATTAGCTAGTTATTTAATAGATATACATGCATAAGCCCATAATCAAAAGATAATTATATCTTTGAAAACTATTGTATATGTACATATAGGTTCTATTGACATATTTTGTACTATATTGATATCTCTGATGTCAATAATGAATTGGCTAAATGTTCAAAGATGTTTATAAAGATATTATTATTAATTTATTCATAAAATAAAACATCTAGTTTATTGATTTGCATATCAAGACTAAATATTCACACAAATGTAAGCACATGTACCATATCCAATGTCTCACAATGACACATATGCCAAAGGGACAACAATTCATCAGACTAAAACTTGGCAGAGGAAAATAGGATGTAACAATATTGATAGACCCTTGATTAAAAAACCCACAAATTATTTAGGAATTCATCTTGAATCCACCTTCAAGCCTTTTACACAAACGTCCCTAGGCACTCTTTTATCTATATACATGAAAATAACCCCTATCCTTTCAATATATAGGTTGCATGCTATAGGCTATTCATTTATGCATATTGATAAACCCCTTAATTAAAGTTCATTTTCTAAGTTGAAAACAAGGTTGTTAAGAACATTCCAAGGAAAAGATAGAAAAATCCAAGTATATTACGTATCTAAAATTTTTATAAACTTTAAAACTATAAAAAAGAAGGAATTGAAGGTGAGAACAAACTTAAAAAATGAAGAACTTCATGATTGCAAGTACAGTTGATAGTTTGCCAAGATAGAACAGGGGTCTATGTAGTTAAAATAATCATTTTATTGTGAATAAAAGGTGTGTTGTTACTAAATTTTTTGTATTTAAACATTTATTTCATGTGTGAAAGAAATATAACTTCATTTGAAGATAATTTATACTTGATCCAAGGTTCGTATCATTAAAACCTTCTAAAGCCTATTTTTTATGTATCTATAATCACTTGAATTCTCTTATATCACATAAAAAAAAGTTGCATGAGTTTGTTTAGAAGATTGGATAAGTTGAGATAGGTATTTAACACTCTGTTCCAAGTGTTAGTTATTGAAAATAGTCTTTAAGTTATATGAATAATCAATGTGAAGCTATCAGGATCTGTATGCAGAGTCAAACCTTAAAATAGGGTTTTTGATAAAAAAAGAACCATAACTTCCATCTAAACTAGTGGATTATCCTAACAATCATATGGAAATTTTTTGAGAAGGGTTATAAGTTATTCCAATATGTATCATTCTCAAACTCACCTTGTTCTTAAAAATACAGAGGACTGTCTTTTGATCTACCTATAGATAGTCATAAGAAAGCTCAATCAAGAGAAACTTCAAGTGTTTTACTTTGTTGATTGAGTATAAAACTATTATGAAGGTCCAATGTTATTTTTTAAACACTATATAATAATTAATTAAAGTGATTCAAAGCATTTGGCAACTAAGCCAAGTCAATATCCTTTTAAGTAAGCATATTAGGCCATCCAAACCTAAAGAGAAAAGTTTCCATTGAAGTCCAATTCTTAAGAAAGCAATAAAGTAAATTGGTTCTCATCCTCAAAAATAGTATCCAAAGATTTAAATAAATATTTATAAGAATCCTATGATGATATTAGATTAATAACACCTTTTCAAGACCAAACATGCCTATACATAATACTATAAAAGTGCTTAGGACCTGGTCAACTTTTTGGGCACTTTGGTGATCTAATTGGTATTTTGAGCTTGTGTAAAGACACCTATGAGTCTTGTATCATTTTATTGATATTTTCATTGAGTTTTTTAAGTGAATGAGTCCAAAAAACAAAGCAGTTTTATACTTCTTTATATCAAGTCTTTAAGAGGTATAATTTAGCCTAATAGGCCTATAAAGGGTAGAGTTATTGTCATCTCAGTTTTGAGATGAATTTATTCATGCACTACTTAGCTTGAGTCAAATAATTTATTAAACCCTCATAGTATTATTCAAAGAAGTGAGGATGTACAATTGAGTGCTTTAGGAGTCAAAGAAGGGTTTTGCTTGATGGTAGATTACTGACTTGGGATTGAGTACCCTATTTTAAGACATTGAAAGTTTCTTTTGATCTAAATAAAAAGGATAAGAATTCAAGAGATAATACTAAATAATAAGGTCATTAGTCTTTCAATACTAATATTTAGAAGACTTTTTTTGATCTATACCAAGAGATAGTTTATGGTTAGGAAGAGACCTAATTACAAGCAAGTTTCTAGAGGATATTGAAGTAGACCAGGTTGAGTAAGTGGAGCACATACTTTTACACCAGTAGGTAATATTAAATATAAAGATATGGTTTGTGTATTTAGGTAGGGTGTACTCCTTGAAATCAAGATATGGCTTAGTTATTTAATCAGGTAGGGCATACTAAAGTAGATAAAGTAGGTAAGGAATACATAATTAGGTAAAGTAGGCATGTAATCCTCAATGGTATAGATATATTACATGTATAAAATGATTTGAAGCCTTTTTTCTCATTTTATCTTCTGATCCTAAAATTTTGAAAACTAAGTATTGACTAGAATGGAATTTGAAAAACTAACTTTTAATTAGTAACTCCTACAGCTCTATAATCAATTTCAGAATATGTAGAGTGGCCCTAATTTGTTATATTTAGTGAAACAAATTTAAAGTATAGGAATATAAAATTAAATAAAAAAAATAGTTATTATATTTATTTTATGAAATATATCCTTGAAAAAAAACAAATAGATAAAAAAATACAAAAAAAATAATAGATCAAAGGGTGTAGACCCTTTGGATTGAAAAGGGGCTTTGTAAAAGGGTGTATGTCCTTTATAAAAGGCATACACTCTTTAGGGTCAGGACTGACACCTTCAATATTTAAATTGGGGTAAGTGCACCAACTTAGGGGACAAAAAAGGGCCTACCTATGGACATAATCTTTCTAAAATTTTATAAATGTGAACTTCTGTAGATAATTAGAGATAACTACACTCAAAATTTGAAGATGGTATAAAAATATGAATTGTAGAATTCTGAGTCTAGTTTCCAAAAAACTATTTGTTTTGAAAAATGGTTAAGTATAAATAGGTAAAACATCTAAAATTTGAATAGGACCTCTTTTTTTAAAAAAAAAATTGAATTGTTCCATTCTGTGCAACCCGCCATTTTTTTAGAATCTTTTGATATTGTTAGAAACCCTTTAGTGAATATTTAGATTAGAACTTCTTGTGTGTTATGAACTTTTTTTATATTTTTTTGATGAATTTTTTTTATTAATTTTGTAATTAATCATGGCCTAAAAAATGTGTTGTTAGAAATAAATATAGTTTGAACCCTTAAAATATCCAAAAAATTATAAAAAACATACATTTAGAAAGAGGACAATGTGTTCATCATAATGGTAATAACTTTTTGAATTTTGATGTTGAAATCAATAGCATATTTGGTGATTGAATTTAAAATTTATTAGTTTTTCCTAAAACTCTTGATCTCAGCTATAGATGCACAATCCCAAGCCTTTGGCTCAAAAATCCAAGCCATTTTTAGGCCTAAAGGCTTGGTTATAAATTTAAATTGAAATAGTGTGTGATGCAACAAGGAGCACGTACATGTTATATAATGCATGCTCATTTATTTTATATAAAACCAAACAAATAAAATTTGTGTTTATTATGGAAGAATGTCCCATTATCCATGCATCCTTATAGGAGAAATGTCAAATTTCATGTTTTTTATAGGGGAAAGGTCCCATTATCTTTAGACAGTGAATTAACATCACATTAGACTTAAATTTTTTTACCCATTTCAATATTGTCATCTTAAATACTTATAAATAAGGTTTCAAGGTTTAACACAATATACATTTGACAATATAACTAATTTTATCATGAGAGGTCATAAAATGCTTTTTTTAAACCTATGATCAAAACTTAACCTTTAGTGTACCAATCGTTGTGCAATAGAGTATCAATACTTGACTCTTACATGTCAAGATGTGATTGGTTACTTTTAATTTTATATAATAAATGTTGAACAAGTATTAGATATTACATGTTTAGATTCTGGTGCACTTTAATATTTATATACACCAATATGTTTCGTTAATAGAACACATGTTAACAAAAGCCTTGTTCAATAATTGAAACATGCACAACTATTGGGATATTTCCCCTAGTAAGGCAAGGATATACCTTACCACCTTACTTTTATAAAAGCCTAATTTCCCTTAAATTTTGTACTTCTTATTGATATTATCTTGCATGCCTAAAATCTTATCTTACCTTTTTGTTATTTCTTTGATATCTTTGACCAAACCCCTTTATTTATAAATTTTGAAATAATTTGTTTAAGTGGAAAACCCATTGAATTGGACTATGTAGTATAAATAATCTTATGTAAGTAGAAATAATAATTGAGCCCTTGGTGTAATAGTCCATCTCTTTGAAATCTATTTTAATAATGCTATCTAATGTGTTGGTTGAATATTTTGTCGTCAACTAACTGATGACAAAATGGGTATATGAACTACAGCATAGGGAAATTTACGCCACAAAAAGTGTGGGTTTACCAGATCTGGATGAGGTAAATCTCTCCTCTCATCATGGGGAGGTTCCCTATGAATATTTATTCGCTATATGTATATATAATTAAGAAGAAAATAATACTTGGGGTGGTATAACATCATCCACCTCTCTTTTTTCAGAGGTGATGTACAAGAAACAAGAGAGAGAAATCCTGGTCGTGGGCCAACAACATCCCTCTTCTTTCAAGAATGGTATCCAGTGTAGAGCATAAAATTACCTGAAGTAATTAACAAAGGTCGTAAGAAAACCCACATCAGCACAAAGTCTTCCATTGTCTCCTTCACTAATTTGAAATGAGCGTAACCATAGAGTGAAATAAAGCACAAAGTCTTCATCTGAAACTACAAAAGATAAAAAGATCAAAAAGATAAAAGTAGCTCAAAGTCTCTCTTCTACCTTTTATAAATGCCCTTAGATAATATCAACACACCCACTTTGCTTATTAAATCAAACAAATAAGAGATTATCAGGAAAGAGGACATAAGAACTATTTCCTAAATAACACAGATAACTTCAACACAAAGTCTGAAATAAACTTACTTCTCATTCATTTAACAAAATATGATTTACAAACTAAGCACAAAGTCTCAAGAAGTGTCTCAATTTCAGTAGAGTTTTTGCTCTGAACAGAGATCCATTTACAAAAGAGGTCTCCACTATATATAGGGAGAAACTCTCAAAAACTAGAAAATAATAAAATACAAAAATATCTTAGTCAAAGATGACTCATCTTTGACTTTGAGATATTTTTCCAGATTTTTTACATGTAATTACATATTACAAAATTGCATGCACTTTTCTTATGACAAAAGTGCATAAGGAAAGAAGAGAGAAGGGGAAAAAACTTCAACTCTTACCACCAGACTTCTTCAGATGAGCATCACACATAGCAATGGATGCCTAAATTCCTATACTGTCTGGTGCAACTATGTTCTTGAAGATGACCTTGGCTCTAATTAAAGCATCCTTCAATGCTGTGATTGCCTTAGCATGACTAGTTAACCTGGATCTTAGATTATCCAGAGTTAACTGAGTATCTAAAATGTTATCCACATAAGTCATTGAGAAGGTTTTCTCTTCAAAATCTCTTTGAATCATACCCTTGAAACCTTGGATCATTTATTCAGCTGAGAGAAATTGGTTAACCCTAGAAGTGAGGTCACAAGGTAGTTCTTCCATTCTATTCAGTAGGCCTGTGTCACTCTTCTCACTATCATCCTTGGAATATTTGAGATATTCAATCAACTCTTTGAGCACCTGTATCCTGTATATCAGTGACTCCTTAATCTCAACATAGGACTCTTTGTTGGAAATGACACTAATAGATATCAAGGTGATTTTCTTCAGAGCCTTCATCTCCCCCCACTTGCTAAGATATTTTTCTATACTGTCAATGTCCTGAGAGATAAGAGAGACAAGGTCATCTAAATCTACCCTCACCTTCTTCATCTTGTCTGTCTTCTCTGCAACCTCTGTAAGTAAGGAAACTATCTGAGTATGCATCTTTTCAACGTAATCCTCTAGTACTTTCCATTTCAAGCAGGTTTTCTCTACCTTTTGAATGATAGGGTCATCTATAGAGAAGGCCTCTAGAGTCACTGCTTCAGGGAAAAGAGTGAATGTCCTTATTACTGCCATCAACTGCTCCGTCTTGGCCTTATAGTAGTCTTTCATCTCCTTTTCTCTGTCAAATTTTCAGTCCATGATGTCCATTACAGAATGTAGATCACTTTTTGCACCTTCATGAGTAACTTTGCAAGTTCAACACGAGAGATGGAATAGCTGCTCATGTCAAAACCCTCAAGGGTTGCATCCTGTGGAGGCTTAGCTATTTCTAAAAATTTATGCCCCTTTTCCTCAACCAATTTTGAGAGGATCCTTTTCCTCTTAGGAGACTTAGCTTTCACCGGCACTATCTTGCCAAAATCCAAGTCATCTACAGAGATGGCTAGCTTCTTTCTTTTAGGCAGGAATGCTGACATCCAAGGCAGGAGAGAAGTACTTATTGTGGCAATAGTTCCCACAGCTGGTGTTACCATGGTAGCATCTGCACTACTAGTAGTAATAGTGGTTGTAGTAGGAGAATCGAAACTATACCGGCTATTGATTGATCAAGGGTAGAACTTTCTCCTAGATTAAAGGAAGGAGATGCCAAAATAGAAATACATCCAGAGGAGCGAAGAGTATCTCTAGAAGCACCCTGAGGATCGCCAAATATAAATTTGGAAGGAGAGGTGGCTCCAAAGGAAGGAACACTGATAGGAGATAGAGGTGAAGTAGGTGCCATAGGAGACTAAGGTGGAGAAGGAGAGACATCCGTAAGTGGTCGTGCCCCTTCTTGGGAAGGTAGAGGCTTAGTCCTTTACTTCTCTGAGGGTCTATCATCTATCTCCATTTGTTGAGCTACCTACTCTCGGGAGCTTTGTTCTCCAACTCCCTTAGCCATTGATTATGGCTCTTCAGTAACCTTTGACTTTTTAGAAATGAAGATGATTTTAGGCTTGTGAAGCCTAGATGGGGAAGGAACATCACCTTTGTTCTTGGTCCTATTTTTTGCTTTCTTTCTCATTTCTGCTTGGAACTCAGCCTCTGATCCTATGATAAAATCTTTCAACGTGATCCCTTTGGCTGCTAACCAATCATTGGTGTTAGCCAATATTGGCTCAAATCTCTTCCTCAGAGAAGTTAGCTCTTTCTGAGACCATTGAATTAGAGGAAGAGGGGAATTAATAATCTTCTTAGCCAGGTACCTATTGTTGATAATGCTCCTATCATCGACCAAGTTGGAGGGAATATTTGCAAGCCCCAAATATTCAATTTGTTCTAAGGTCAGCCTGTTATAGTCCATCCTCCTAATTTTTTTAGCTGTCCTCAGGTCTACCCAAATGTCTTCGATCATAGGCTCATAAAATTGAGTCTTTCATTTGATCATGTCCTTGACACCCCTATAGTCAAATTTGTCCCTTCTCTTGAATTGTTTCATAGTGACCAGTTGCATCTCTGTTTCCATGACTTTGGCTTTGGATGCTGTCAAGATATAGTATCTACCAATTTCAATTGGAAACTTGAAACCTAGCCTTTTCAACTCCACCTGCCTAGTATGTACGACAACCATTTGTATACATAGCTCCATCAGAACTAACTTATCAGAAGGAAACCTGGGGAGCATATAGGGATAGCCTTGGAAAAGGCCAACCTGAAGATAACAAAAGGTGGGAAATTGAAGGAACATATAACCATAGTCATTGACGACCATCCAAGCCTCATCAGATACTCTCTTCTGTGTGAGCTGAGGGCCAAAGAGGCATAAAAATATGGCAAAAAAAGTGTCATTTACCATTTTAAAATGGCAGATTGATCCTTAAGCATTAACTAGGGGTAATATGAGTAGACTGAGGTGGTCTTTCTGTCCCCTTCAGTTGTCAAACCTGGAAAGGTTTGCATCGAGGTAGCTATGTATATAAGGTAAGAAGTCATATAGAACTTTGAAAAAGTTTGTACCTTAGTCAGTTGCTCATGAAGGGCATTATTGATCTATTCACCCCAAAAGATGACCTGCTTACCCTGGAGGATGATCTTAATGAATGGGTACATCCACTCATGGAACTATGAGGAAGATGGTAGGCCTCGCACCCTGCTAAGAAGAGTGATCAAGTCACCAACTTCTTCAATGAAATAGCTCCTCAAGAAGTTCTATGGCCATTTAGATAAATTAGATCTAGGGGCCTTTAGCCACCTATTATTCATTACTTTCTTTACCCTCTCAGGGTCCTTGTCATACTCTTGTGCTTCTATGAAGTCAATCCTCAACACTTTAGTAGTAGGAGGGCACATGAAGACTTTGTCAATAAATTTGGGATCTAGTTGAATTATTATGTTGCCACTAGCATCTGAGACTGGTCTGGTCTCTTTGTTATAGAACTGAGTGCACTAGAAGATGAACTCTGTATGATGTGCTACCACTGGAAAAGTGGCAACTAGATTAATGTTGCTTTTAACAATTTTCTTCATTTTGGAACTCAGGTTTATTGCCTTAGTTCTGGGCATGAAATCGACCATATCCACATGGCCAATCTCTGTATCTCTAATGTCATCAACATTAGAGGTGACTGAAGTGATCAGGAAGATGCCCTAGTATTGGTACTTCATTGCTTTTGACTTCTTCAGAGAAGCTTCAGTCATCAAAACTGGCCTCTATTGAGTGGGTGCTGATGAGCAAGAATCTTTAGAGAGTACTGCAATCATGATCGTGCAATTAGGGAATAGTGGGAAAATTGGGGAATTTGCACGTTGGGTGATCATGACCAAGGAAGGGCACTTAGCAAGGTCAAGTTGGAAACTGGGTCAAAAAATGAGGAAAAAAGGGGAAGAATGGAAAAGAAGAAAATTATTTTGGAGTTTTTTTTAAAAAAAATGGATAAAAAATGCATGGGCAGCGAAATTCACTGCCCCTGCATGAAAAATAGTCAAAAAAGTAAGCACAGGCGGCAAAAATCACCGCCCATGCATGTTCAACTAAAAAAGGTGTAAGGTTAGTGAAATTCACTACCCTTACACCTTTGGCCTGCATTGGTAGCAAAATTTGTTGTCGATGCAAGATTTTGGTGAAAAGGGGCATGAGCAGCAAAAATCACCACTCATGCAGGTTTAGCTTGCATGGGTGGTGAATTTCATCGCCCGCATAGGTTGGGGGAACAACAAGGGCAACACAAGTGGAAAATTTCACCACCTGTGATCTTTAAGTTTGCATCGGTGGTGAATTTTGCCACCGATGTAGTCATGGGAAAGCACAGGGAAGACAAGGAGCATGAAAAAACTATGGGAAAGAAGGGATGACACTTTTGGGAGAGAAAAGGGAGCAGGCCAACTATCCCAAGAGAAAAATGGGAACAAAAACCCCAAATTAGAAAATCAAAAATAGAAAAAAAAGAAAACAAATGCAAAAAACACAACCTACCTAGAGAACCACATGCACCACAAGCAAAAATCTACAAAAATGCACTTTAACCTATTTACTAGATCGACCAAAGGAAGAGGATAGGAGGAGGAGAGGAGGAATGAAACAAAAGAGGATTAAAATCAGATTATATGGGGCAAAAATTGACCCCAACAACTTGGTGTGTGTGGTAATAAATGTCATGCATGAAAAATGAGGTGATGTAGGGGTGGAAAAATTCACCGCCCTTACAGGTTCAGATGCAGGGGTGGAAATTTTTGTCACCCTTATAGGTCAAAATGGTAAAATGCACTGGCGGCAAATTTTGCCACCCGTGCACGAAAATAGAAAAAAAGAAACACTAACTCTGGAAAAGAAAGATTTTGGTCTCCTAGTCGCATTGAGACCATAACAACCTTCACATTTCGGGGAAGATGTGATAAAAATACATTACAAATTTTGAAAGGTGCAGTTGGACCAAGATGAGAATGAGAAAAACCCATCTTGAAAACAAACTTAGAGAGATGAAAGATGAAACAGACAACTTTCGTAGGGGGTTGTTCCCAAAAATGAGCTAAGCTAATTTTGAAAACAATAGTTGGCTCTTATTGGGGAACTTTCATTAATCAAATCGATTAATGGGAGTAGAAACCAGTCTCTAAGTGATTTCATCCAAGCCATTGGGATACGGAGTCAGGCGAAAAAGAAAAAGAAAAATAGACAAAACATAAAAACTGTACATATATAAAAATGGACCCATCTAAGCTTCAAGGATTGAATAGCTTCAAATGTTGCCCACTGTGGGGTAGTGTAAATGGCATTCCATCTTGGTATTCTAGCAAGAAGCTAGCCTCACCATAGAGCTGTCGAATGGTGAATGGGCCTCTCCATAAGGAGTCAAATTTGCCGTGCATCCCTTTTGGTTCTCACCTCTTGTCCCATAACAAGACTTGATATCTAACTTAGAATTCACAAACCTTAGCTTTTTTATCAAAAAGTTACTTCACCTAGTTCTGATGTGCTATAATCTAATCCACTACCATGGTTTGCCACTCATTCAGCTCGGTCAGACACATGATTATTTTATCAACCAAACTTTTGAAGGTTGATTCTTCGATTGCTTTGGTTAACCTGAGCACTGGTAGTTCAAGGGTGATGGAGATTTCCACATTCAAGCCATATAAAAGTTTGAAAGGTGACATACCTATAGCCTTTTTAGGTGTTATCCTATCTACCCATAAAGCATTATACAATGCTTTGTGCCATGTTCTCTGATTGTCATCTACCAACTTCCTGATAATAGTGACCAGGTTTTTATTACTCAATTATGCTTGGCCATTTATTTAAGGGAAATAATCTAAAGTGTGGGATAGGGTAATCCCATAATAAAAACAAAATTGAGTAATTTCATGTGATGAAAAATAGGCCACATTATCTGTTATAATTTTGAGTGGGACCCCAAATCGGGAGATGATATTTTCCTTGAGAAAATTACACACTACTTCAGACATAGCGTGCTTGGTTGGGATGGCCTCCACCCACTTGGCAAAGTAATCCATTTCCATGAGGACATATTCATGTCCAACACTTGAAGATGGGTTGACTGTGCCAATAAAGTCGATACCCTACTACTAAAAAGGCTCTTCGATTATTACTAGCTTGAGAGGCAATGCAGCCAGTTTAGGCTTCCCAATGAACTATTGACACAATTCGCACCTATGCACCCATTTGTAGGCATCCTAGAACAGTGTGGGCCAATAATATCCTACTTGAAAAATCTTGTGCACTGTCAATAGTGCAGAAAAATGCCTTCCACAGGCCAAATTGTGGAAATACTCTAAGAGTTTTTCTTGTTGCACCTTATCAACACAACAAAGAAATGCTCCATCCAAGTTTCTTTTATACAAACCATTATCCCATAGAACATAACTAACAGCCTTTAACTTAACATTTCATTTCTCCTTATAAGAGAGATGAGCAGGACACTCCCCATATGTCAAAAAATGAGTGATGTCAGAATACCTTAGCTGGTGTTACCATGGTAATGTTTTCACTGCTAGTAGTAACAGTGGTTGCAGTAGGATTAATAGGTGAAACCGTACTAACTATTGATTGATCAAGGGCAGAACTTTCTCCCAGATTGAAGGAAGGAGATGCCAAACTAGGAATAGATCTAGAGGAGTGACGAGTATCTCCAGAAGCACCCTGAGGATTGCCAAATATAACTCTAGAAGGAGAGGTGGCTCTAGAGGAAGGAACACTGATAGGAGATAGAGGTGAAGGAGATGCCATAGGAGACTGAGGTGGAGAAGGAGAGACATCCGTAAGTGGTCATGCCCCTTCCTAGGAAAGTAGAGGCTCAATCCTTTGCTGCTCTGAGGGTCTATCATCTATCTCCATTTGCTGAGTTGCCTGCTCTTGGGAGCTTTGTTCTCCAACTCCCTTAGTCGTTGATTCTAGCTCTTCAGTAACCTTTGAATTTTTAGAAATGAAGATGATTTTAGGCTTGTGAAGCCTAGATGGGGAAGGAACATCACCTTTGTTCTTGGTCTTGTTTTCTACTTTCTTCCTCATTTTTGCTTGGAACTCAGCCTCTGATCCTGTGATAAACTCTTTCAGTGTGATCCCTTTGGCTGCTAACCAATCATTGGTGTTAGCCAATATTGGCTCAAATCTCTTCCTCAGAGAAGTTAGCTCTTTTTGAGACCATTGAATTGGAGGAAGAGGGGAGTCAACAATCTTCTCAGCTAGGTACCTATTGTTGATAATGATCCTATCATCAACTAAGTTGGAGGGAATATCCACAAGCCCTAAATATTTAATTTGTTCCAAGGTCAGCCTGTTATAGTCCATCCTCCTAATTTCTTCAGCTATCCTCAAGTCTACCCAAATGTCTTCAATCATAGGCTCATGAAATTGAGTCTTTCATCTGATCATGTCCTTGACACCACTATAGTCAAATTTGTCCCTTCTCTTGAATTATTTTATAGTGACTAGTTGTATCTCTATTTCCATGACTTTGGCTTTCACTGCTGTCAAGATAAAGTATCTACCAATTTCAATTAGAAAAGCTCCATTTGCCTAGTATGTATGACAACCATTTATCTACATAGATCCATCAGAACTAACTTATCAGAAGGAAACCTAGGGAGTATATAGGGATAGCCTTGGAAAAAGCCAACCTAAAGATAATAGAAGGTGGGAAATTGAAGGAACATACAACCATAGTCATTGACGACCATCCAAGCCTCATCAGATACTCTCTTCTATGTGAGCTGAGGGTTGAAGAGGCATAAAAATATGGAAAATAAAGCATCATTTACCCTTTTAAAATGGTGGATTGATCCTTGAAGTGTTAACTAGGGGTAATATGAGTAGACTGGGGTGGTCTTTCTGTCCCCTTCAGTTGTCAAACCTAGAAAAGTTTGCATTGAGGTAGCTATATACACAAGGTACAAAGTCATATAGAACTTTGAATAAGTTTGTACCTTAGTCAGTTGCTCATGAAGGGCATTGTTGATTTGTTCACCCCAAAAGATGACCTACTTACCCTGGAGGATGATATTAATGAATGGGTACATCCACTCATGAAACTGTGAGGAAGATGGGAGGCCTTGCACCCTGCTAAGAAGAGTGATCAAGTCACCAACTTCTTCAATGAAATTACTCCTCAGGAAGTTCTGTGGCCATCTAGATAAATTAGATTTGGGGGCCTTTAGCCACCTATTATTCATTACTTTCTTTGCCCTCTCAAGGTCCTTGTCATACTCATGTGCTTCTATGAAGTCAATCCTCAGCACTTCGATAGCAGGAGGGCACATGAAGACTTTGTCAATAAATTTGGGATCTAGCTAAATTATTACATTGCCACTAGCATCTGAGACTGATCTGGTCTCTTTGTTATAGAACTGGGTGCATTGGAGGATGAACTCTGTATGATGTGCTACCACCAGGAAAGCGACAACTAGATGAATGTTGCTTTCAACGATTCTCTTCATTTTAGAACTTGAGTTCATTTCCTTAGTTTTGGTCATGAACTCAGCCATATCCATGTGGCCAATATCTATATCTCTAATGTCATCAACATTAGAGGTGACCGAAGTGATCAAGAAGATGCCCTAGTACTAGTACTTCATTGCTTTTGACTTCTTTGGAGAAGCTTCAGTCATCAGAACTAGCCTCTGTTGAGTGGGTGCTGATGAGCAAGAATCTTTAAAGAGTAATACAATCATGATCATGCAATTAGGGAATAGTGGGAAAATTGGGGAATTCACATGTTGGGTGATCATGACCAAGGAAGGGCACTTAGTAGGGTCAGGTTGGAAATTGGGTCAAAAAATGAGGAAAAAAGGGGAAGAATAGAAAAGAAGAAAAATCGTTTAGAGTTTAAAAAAATGGATAAAAAATGCATGGGTGGCAAAATTCACCACCACTACATGAAAAATAGTTATAAAAGTAGGCACCGACGGCAAAAATTGCCGCTCATGCATGTTTGGTTGAAAAAGGTGTGAGGGCAGTGAAATTCGCTGCCCTTGCACCTTTGGCCTGAATCGGTGGCAAAATTTGTTGCCGATGCAAGATTTGGGTGAAAAGGAGCATGGGTGGCAAAAATCACCACTCGTGTAGGTTTGGATTGTGTGGGTGGTGAAGTTCATCACCTGCATAGGTTATGGGAGCAACAAGGGCAACATGGGCGGTGAATTTCACCACTCATGATCTTTAAGTTTGCATCGACAGTGAAATTTGCCACCGATGCAGTCATGGGAAAGCATGGGGAAGACAAGGAGCATGAGAAAACTATGGGCAAGAAGGGATGACACTTTTGGGAGAGAAAAGGGAGTGGGCCAACTGGCCCAAGGGAAAAATAGGAACAAAAACCCCAACTTAGAAAATCAAAACTAGAAAAAAAAAGAAAACAAATGCAAAAAACACAACCTACCTGGATAACCACACGCACTGTGAGCACAAATATGCAAAAACACACTTTAACCCATTTGCTAGATCATCTAGAGGAAGAGGAGAGGAGGACGAGAGGAGGAATGAAACAAAATAGGATTAAAATTAGATTATATGGGGCAAAAATCAACCCCAACAACCCAGCACATACGGCAATAAATGTCATGCACAAAAAACAAGGTGATGCATGGGCGGCAAAATTCACCACCCTTGTAGGTTCAGATATAGGGGTGGCAATTTTTGCCACCCTTGTAGGTCAAAATGCAGGGGCAAAAAAAAATTCTGCCCTTGTAGGTCAAAATGGTAAAATGCACTGGCGGCAAATTTTGTCGCCCGTGCACGAAAATGGAAGAAAAGAAACACTAACTCTAGAAAAGGAAGATTTTGGTCTCCTAGTCACATTGAGATCATAACAACCTTCAAGTTTTGGGGAAGATGTGATAAAAAGACATTACAAATTTTGAAAGGTGCAGTTGGACCAAGATGAGAATGAGAAAAACCTGTCTCGAAAACAAACTTAGAGAGACGAAAGATGAAACGGACAAGTTTCGTAGGGGGTTGTTCCCAAAAATGAGCTAATTTAATTTTTGAAACAACATAATGGAACCCAATACTTGTGAATCATGCCTTGGATTGTCCCAAAAACATTCCTAAAATGTTTTGAATAAAATCCCTTAAGTTTCCTCCAAGGTCACTTAGTGCATCTAATTCAATGAATGCATTTTGAGGTCCCAATGAAAACTCTAACAAAATTCTTCTATTGTTACAATTATTAATGTTTGATTCCCCTAATGTATTCAAGTACATTATTAAAATTTTGCTTAAAATTAATATCTCTTGTGAAAATATGGTTAATCCTCCATTTCATGCACCTCATTCATCTACCCCTTCATCACACATGGGATAACAATCAACCACTCCATCTATTCCCATGTCATCTGAAGAGTGTGTCTTTGTATTGGGACTAGTCCTAGCCACACCATGGATGCAACAATTTCAATCTCAAAAATAAGCTAGACAACACTTGATGTTTATCAATACTATATAGAGTTTTATACCTTACTATGTAATTGGGATGGTAAGATATGAAAGTATGATGATGGAGCTACAATGTATGTACATTTTAAATTCTTAAATGTTTTGGTCAAGTTGGGTAAGCATTTTATTTTTTATAAGATGTGGTTTTGAGCTCAATAAACTTGAAATGGTCACATGTATCTATTAGTGATGATGTGGTTTTAAGATGTCATGCCTATAGTGATGAATATATACCTTATAAAATATCTAAATGCACTAGGGAATTTATTCGAAACCATTAAGGGATGGCGTAGACCTAACATTGACCAAGTACAACATATGTATAAGTTACCTTAGTGCAAACTCTATTGAACTTACTCAATATATACATTAAACATGTGATAATGTCCCTTAAATCTGAGACCTACTTCCCCTAAAGGATGATGCTGAGTAGAGAGACCCAATAATTGTTCATGTGGATGATGAACTACTCACATCATATAGATGGTTGATCAAAATTGAATACCAATGTGCACCCCCTTGTTGAAGGTTTCAAGATTATATATATTTTATACATATATCTTCAATCATCTTGTTCATATTTCATTATAATGAGCTTAAACCATATGATGTAGATTGTAAGAAAGTAGTACGTGTGTCTCAAAATTCATGTTCCAACTTAGGATTTGAGGTTGAGGCTCATCCATGTTGTTGAATTATGTTATCTCATGTGTGTGAGGCTCAATATGAATGTAAGTTTTATGATATCTATCTATGTATTTCAAAGCAGAGGGATATAAATAATTTGAATGCACACATGTAGAAAACTGATAATGTTCGATGCTTGCTCAATTCAAATGGGACCTTAAATGGCTCTACATGATAATTTCTTTTATAGTAATGGAAAGTCAGAGGCTCACACCATGTGAATTATTTACTTGACATGAGTTGATTGTATTGATGTCAATCTTTAAACATTATTGGCTTATATGTATGTATGTATGTATGATAAATTTGTGAATAGACCTTAGTTGGATTGGTTGGCTCAGTGATGGAACATGTCTAAGTATCAAATATGTGCATATCTGATAACTCTAACAATTCTTTAGGTGTACTAGACCTACACACATGGAAATATTTGATTGGATTGGGCATTTTTAGGCTTTAATAAATCTGATGCTCCTAGGATAAGTGATAGCTAGATCTCTAACACAAATATATGTGTATAAAACATACATATTTGCATGTGTATATCTAATTAGATCAGGCCTTACAAGGATTTGAGAGATATTTTTAATGCTTCTAGGACCTAATACCTCTAAAAGTGTTGACAATTTCAAGCAAGTATGAGGTACACATGGTGATATATAATTGGATTTAGCCTCCCAAGACATTTTCAACTCTAAAACTTATAGGACATGATGCATCTCTAATAGATTTAACACTTTTAGGTGTATGATGTACACACATGCCACAATAAGGTTCAATTATAGGGGAAATTCAATCAATGAGGCATCGGAGGCCAATTTGAACCCCTTGTTGACATAACTATAAGATCATGATATATACATGATTTGGTAAAAAATTAAGTATAGTTTTATCTATCATAAATTGAACTAATTAGTCGATTGGTTAAATTAGGGACATGATTTGGGCAAAATTAATCCCCTAAACCAAATTTATGTCCTAATTGATTGTATAATCTAGATGCAACATCTATGACTTAATTGACCCTAATTTAATCAAAAATGAAAATATGAATGCAAATGTGGCCAATTTCCACCCATTAAACCTAAATTGGAGTCTATGATGTGATTGAAGGGGATAAATGAAGTCACATTTCATGACAAGTTGATCACAAACCCTAATTTTATCATTTGAACATGTACAGTTCCCCTAAATTATATTTTCATGACATATACACATGCACAAACCCATTACACTAAACCCCTAACCCTAAATCCTTATTTTATAACAAGCACAACCCCTAAGTTCCTTGATTTCATCACAAATGCATAAATTAAATAATGTGATTAGTACCAATTTGTGAACATATTATTCACTTAGTTTTGTTATGACCTATGATGGGATTTTGGGCAAAATTAATTCATTTTGTCTTACATATTGAGCCTTATTGCATCATTTATTAGTCTTTTTCCTTCATATTCTTATCAAGAGTCTTATTTCATCATGTATTGGATATTTATGCATCATATTAGGGATTTATGCATCATATTGAGCCTTATTGCATCATATGATAGCCTAATTGCATCATATTGGAGATTTATGGCATCATATGATAGTCTTATTTCATCACATGATAGTCTTATTACATCACATGATAATCTTATTGCATCATATGATAAGCTTATTATATGATATTGAGCCTTATTGCATGATATGATAGCATTATTACAATATTTGATTGTCTTATTACATCATATTAGGGATTTATGCATCATATTATAGTCTTATTGAGTGTTATTGCATCATATTATAGTAATATAATAGAAAAAATGCTTGAATATGAGCCTTTTTGCTTGTTATTATAGCTTATGGCTATACTTAAATGAATACATACACATTATATTAATGATACACATTCATATAACATGTACGTGTTTCATAGAGTATAAATAAAAACTCACTTTTCAATGTCTATTTCTATCCCTAAATGAGATTATTGTCCCCACAGACATTCACTGCATACTGTGTGTACTTTCTTGGTTACAATTTTTTTAAGACCCCGCATTTTATGTACTTTCTTGGTTTATTTCATCAAAATTGGCTCTGGTTCACATTTAGGGAGGTGGAAGAGGTTGAAGAACAAAACATCAGAGCAATTAGAGAGTTAGAGAAAAAACAAGGTATGAATGCAAACAATTCGATCCATATAAGGTACAAATAATAACCCTAATGATCCAAATGCCTTAGATAATGAGGCAATTGACAATAATCAATTGAATAATGATGAAATTTACAATAATGAATTGAATTATGATAAAATTCATAATAATGAATTAAATTATGATTAAATTGACAATAGAAAATTAAATAATGTTGAAAATTCACATTCAAAATTTAAAGTTTTTTATTATGTTGATGAAGAGCCTATGCATGATACTTTACCCACAAACAATGAATAAAATTTAATGGACTCGAATAATGAAGAAAATTTCATGGAAACATATAATTATTTTGAAACACCTTTTGAAC
Source organism: Torreya grandis (assembly GCA_037957365.1). Classification (NCBI taxonomy): domain Eukaryota; kingdom Viridiplantae; phylum Streptophyta; class Pinopsida; order Cupressales; family Taxaceae; genus Torreya; species Torreya grandis. Next base: position 6,402,002 of record JARHVA010000061.1, read on the forward strand.
AGATTCCACCGATAACAACACCTCTAAGAATTGTGTATATAAAATATAAGTACTTAATTGAAGTTGATTAAAATATTTTAAAACCAATGCATAAAAATATGTCTAACCACCATTCAAGAAGATTGGCTCAAGAAATTTGGGATGGTTTCATAATTTGGAGTATGATAGTCAAAGATATCAATTATTTGTTTTGTTGATGAAATTGCTTAAGATGAGACCTATAATGTATACATTATGACTAAGAAGATCTAACATGGATAATGAAAATGATGAAATTATTGAAAATATACATGATTCATATCATTTTTTAGGCCTAAAATCATGCAATAAATATTATAGTGTTGCCTGACATAATTATGACAATCCTCATGCAATAAATAAGGGAAATGATTGATTTCAAAAACAAGTAAAAAACTTGATATAAATAGAAAAAAATTAATGAAATAAATTTCAAGATGTGAAAAACTTAATGAACCCAATACAAAAGAGCTCTGGGCATTCTCTGGTCAACTTCCACGAAAGGACAAGGCTATATCTGATGCTTTGAAAGACTTGCTTGCACAATTTTGGAAAGATAATACAATAGTTTTACCTAATGCAAGAGATGTAGTGAAAACAAGAGTTGGTTCTCCTAATCATGAACCACATCCAAAGCATTTCTTGGATATTACTCAAACACAATTTTACTCTAAGTTTTTCAAAAAACATCCACAAATTATTATTATTCAAAGACTTTTTGAGATGGCCAAACTTTTTTATGTAAAATTAAATCACACATGCACCACTTGTTGTTGTAGGCAACATGTTGAATTTTCAATTCACTATGATGTTTTTTTCCATATTCATTTTACTTTACATACTACTAACATTTTGTAGGAGTGTGGCATAGAAATTCTCCCAAAATCAGCGATGGAATTTATTTCAATTTTTTTTTGTAAAAGACAAGATGGATAGTTCTTTTTATAAGAAAGCATGTTTGGATGGAAATTACAGAATTTGTGGTGGATTACCAAATTTGAAAAAATGTATCCATGAGGAGTGTACATGTGCAATTAGATAGGAATTAGTTGGTTTGATCAAATACAAATCTATGACTTATCAACTAAAATATGACAAAGAATCTAAAAGGTGTGAGCTTGTTACAAAAGAGATACTTGTTTCAAAATTTATGTTTGAATTCATGGAGAAAATTCTTTATGAGTAATCAAGGCAGACACATAGGGTTAAATGGTTGGATGAACATTTAAATCTAATAAAATACACATTCCCACTTGATTTTATTGTTTTATTATTTGACTTTGTAGAAAATTACACATTTAAACCACAAATGGAAGTTCAATCATAGTATTACAACTCAACACAAATTACCATAGTCATGCATATAACATTCATGCATGCACCTGATAGTATAAAAGATGATCAAAAAATATTAAGGGAATACCATTTCTATATCAGTGATGATCAATCACATTGTACAGAGTATGTGCAAGGTTATTTTCATAAGTTATATGGATAGTTGACTTAAAGGAACATTAATTTCAAATGACATTACATTTGGTCAGACAATTGCACATCACAATTCAAGAATGTATTGATGTTTTATTGGTTGAGTAGGATACATGTTACCACTAGTGTATAACATATTTGGAGTTTCACTAAGGCTAGCCATGGAAAAGGGGAGCATGATTATGTTAGAGCATGTATACAGAGAGCCATTGCAAGGGAGGATTTAAAATATGACAATTTTGCTAATTTGATTGATTCAAAAACTATGGTTGATTGGTATAATGAGAACATATGTCATGGTGGTCAAGTAAATTTTACTATTCATAGACATTTTTGGTTGATGGAGGAAAAAGACTTGGAAAACTATGAGGATTGTATGACTTTAATAGGTTCAAGTGAGATCCACTCATTTTGTAGCTCAAATGTAGGTTATTGGACTATTCATATGTGACACTTGGCATGCTTTTGTTTTTCATGCATGGACTTTATTTGGATAGAGTGTGAGTAATAAGGGTGATTGGATGATTGGAATTCCAAACCTCTAATTCCAATCAACACATATCAAGTTCTACCAACATTGCAACTTACTAACATGACATCCTCACATGACTTTGTCCATATATCCGATCTAGTATATCCAAGTAGAAGATTAATCTTTATGTACTATTTATTCTCATGAGGATCTATTGTAGTAGTCACCTAAATCAAACTATCAAATGTCATATGACAGCCCTGCATACACAATACATTCATGCATATAAATTATATTTGTAAAAGTATATAGTAAAATTATTAAAATAAAAGTACTAAATTATAATTCGAAATTACAAGTGAATATACATACCTTGGTGAGTACTTGTACATATGCCATTATAGTAAAAATTCTTGAGTCTATCTCGACTCATAATGATGGATGAGTGTCCACCCTGGTCATTAGCTAAAAAAACAACCTAATAATTAATAATTTGGGCAATTCATTGATTAAACAAGTTGTTAACAAACTTAGTGTTGCATAAGATATGAAAAAATCTAATGAGGTCATAGGAAGCATGAATGTGACAAGTGGATATGTGCAACATGTGACTTGTAACACTAGATTGAAGGCAAGAAATGTCAGTTTCATGAGGAAGGATTTTTTAATGTATTTTGTGAAACTGAGTCATTAAATGTAGGGTCATGTTGGAATGCTAATACAAGGTCTAAAATGTGTCTTAAAAATGTTTAAATTTGAATTTGAGTTCAAATAGGTTTTCCCTTGGTGTGTAATTGATAACTCAAATGTTGGATTCTAAAGAGTTTAAAGAAGGATGTTGAATTATCATAGAAAGGGGGAGATCATCTTGATATAGGTTTATAGTGCTTTGACATTGAAAGAGGAAAGAATCCATGAGTACCTTATTTGCTAAAGGGTAGCATATAGCCAAAGGAGTGAGTTATATTATGTTGAAACTAGTTTGGGATTCCATTGAGATTGTAAGGGGTATAAGATAGTCAATGGAAGTTTATATAATCGCATATTATATTTTGAAGATATAAAAATTTTAAGGAAAGGCAAAGCAACCTTGTACCCTATTTTCCTATGTGCATAGGCAAGGTTGTAAAATAAGAGTTTTGAGTTTGCAATTAATTATGGGCTTTTAGAACTTGTTGTCTAAATGATAAGGTTGTATAGGGTCAGCATAGACCCAATGAAAAAGGTTTGGGGTTTTGAAACCCACTAAAATAAAATTTATCCCCTTTAGTGTGCTCTCAGCCCTGGTAATGGCTTAGAAACCTTGATTCTAGGGTTTAGTGTATAAAATGAGATTTGGCCCTTGAAAAATTCCAAAAACTTGTAATCTTACATTATTTATGTCTTCTCACTAATGGAGGTGGTTTCAGGCTTGTCAAGTATGTAAAAGTATATAAATGAGGTTGTGATCTATTGCTAGGCCTAGAAAACGGTTAAGAGAGAAGGTTTAAGGGAAAAGGGTTAAGGCCTAGACAAGGAGCTTTACCCCAAAACAGGGATAGTAGAAGGTAAAGCTAAAAAGGTGTATGTGAGGGGTAAGTAGACATATATTTTGAGTTAGTGACATGAATAAGGATGTAAAGAGAGTGTGATAAGAAGATAAAAGGATTTATTTGACTAATATTATTATTGTTATTTGATTGACCAAAGGACTAAGGGAATGAGTTATGAATGGATGAAGGAAAACCTTTAAAGGAAAGGATATAGGTAGAGTTTGTTATAGAAGTTGATATATCTCTTCATCAATGTATATAGATAGGACCTCTCTTCCCAACTAGATATAGTAGGTCTTTGGGCCCACTAAGTAGGTGGTGGTAACAAACTACTCAACCCCATCTCTCTATATGGGGTTGAGGTCCCTTATTTGTATATGGTCGCAAGGCCTATGCCATATACATATAGGCTATAGTTTATAGTTGACGCTCTCCCAATAAACAAATGGGATCTAATGGACACTCTCCTAACAAACCAATGGAATTGATTAGGTATAATGGGATCAAGAGGCTATGCCATCTAAATTCATAACTCCATAGATAGAGATGAAATTATTATGCTTGGATGGAATCAAGATGGGAATTGAATTGATAGCTATGACCATTTTGGATATCGATCATAGAAATTGAACCACTATATGTGATTAGGATAACAAGGAATCAAGTGCTTGGCTATGAGGCTAGTATTTAAAAGAAAGTAGTGGTGTGCATATTGATGAAGACATGATATGCTCAATTGGGAAATTAATAGAAATATATTGTACCAAATAAATTTTATCAAATGAATTCTATATATATGTGTACATCCAATCCTACTGATTAGGATTGACCCACTATGGAAACTACATATAATGGGATATCAAGCAAATGTTCAAGTTGCTATTTTTGTTATTGAAAACATAGTTGATATGGAGGATGAGTTTTTAACAAGTTATGTCAATCCATGTTAATACATCAAACAATAAAAATCCCAACAAAATTATAAATTAGGTATTTTATATTTTCTTACACAAAATATACCAAGGATGCAATTAAGGTGTATGAATGTACATATAGAGTATATAAGATTCACTTGAAATTTTACCTCTATAAATGTACATGGTGTCATACTGACACGCATAGATGTAGTAGCCTAGGTTTGCCCACTATTTATTTGTGATGTCAAAGGCAAAGTCTCCTCCTGGAACATTAAAAAATACATATATATTATTCAATTTAAACATGTAAATTAATTTTTACCTTTTTACTTAAATGCAAATATAACTTAAGAAATTGACATTAAATTTATATAAAAGATATCTGCATGTTTGTAGAGACTCCCAATGTATCTAAACCAAATATGTGTGCCAAAAAATCATCAATCAAGACCATATCCTCCAAGCCCCATGAAGCACCACCACCATCATCTAAAGGTCTAATGCATATAACACCATAACATCTGCATGGGTGGGCTTAGGTATGGACACTAGCTAGACTATCATGAGCATCCATCTCTAAAAATATACTTGTATGATAAGTGAGTATGTTAGTAATTGCATTAAGGGCATGTAAAGTGTCTATCTCTATAACCTGTATCACCATAGAGGTAATCTCTAGATGAAGTGGCTTTTGGATAGGGATCCTTGCAAGTTGATTAGTTGCATGACATGCACCTGGTCAATCTTGTGCAGAGCCTTTCCCTTGACCTTGGAACTCACCATAGTCAAAATAGTTTGGAATTTGATTGAGGACAAACTCATTATAGAGTTTCCTCAAAAAGTACAAAGGGACCTCATGGTTATTACAAGGGGGATATCCAAACACCATCCACCATCATTCCCAAAATTTAGCTTTCATTAAATCATGTTGGTATCAGTGGATTGGGAAACGTTTGGTCATTATGGGAAATGGGGCATTAGTGGTCAGGTTGATAAATAAGGCATAATTTTGATATTTTATTATATTTTTATTCTTCACCTCAAATTCTAACAATTTATCAACATAGTAAGCCTTACAACTATCCATATATGACCTCCATCTATCAATTTGAGTCATTACCGAGTCAACTTGACCTAATACTAACTCTAGGCTATTGGCCAAATAGGTGTAGTGGGTGTTTTTAGAAGTGGGCTCCCTCATTTATCCTAATTATTTATTCAATTTCAATTATTTTCTCTAATATGTGAGAAACTATATCCTCCGAGCTACCTAGGGGATCTAGGGGAACTATAGGAGGGTTATGCGGAAGGTTGGGTGGAGGGTTAGGATAGTTGGGCAGAAGGTTAGGTAGAGGATTAGTGGAAGATTAGGAGAGCATGAAGACCTATTGGAGAAAAGTGAAAAAATAAACTAGATTCAATTCATATTCACAAAAAATAAAAAAATATTTAATATACAAAAAACCTACCTCTTTTTCATGATGGCATCATTGATCTAGTGAATGTGGGGAAAAACATGAATCTTGTAGGCAAAAATGTGAGCTTGAGGGAAAAATGTGAATGGAAATCAAAAAAACATGAATGAGAAGAATGAGGAGGATGAGGGTATTTTTTTATTTTATAGTTTCTATAATATGTACATTTTATTGAAACTTATAGAAATGCATACGCATTTTTATAATGTGTATGAGTTTATATCCGTTTTAATAAAGTATATGCATTATTGTTATAACACATATGCATTATGGATTGGAAATCTAGAGCCATAATGCGTACATGTTATAAAAATAACACATATGTGTTATAGGTTATGTCCACATAATTTTTCCCCAACTCTATGCACACACCCATTGGTTTTTTATACAAAAAGGGCATACGTCCTTAACAGGAAATGTTTTGTGTTTTTCATTGTGTCATTTTTTTGTACCCCAACTTTATGCATCCACCCTAGATTAGAGGCATAATTACCTTCCAATCTCCCTCTTAAAATCTCTAAGGTTAAATTTTTAAAATCTCTCATCTCTAATGCTTCATAAGGAATCATATTTATCAAGTCAAAGTACCAAGGGGCAACATGGTTGCATCGACACATAGGTGTACTCCTTCCTTTCTCTCTTTCTTTTCAAGAATTTTAATTATTTCAAATTTTAGATTATATACACTTATTTATAATGTAACATTCTCTTGGTTATAGGGCATACCCCAATAAAGCACTCAAAGTGGGATAAAAAAGGCAAGTGTGTTGTACACACCTAGGTATGCATTTCTTTCTTTTAAACTAGTGATTTAATCATTACATGCATTGCTAGATTAAAGGGATGAAAATATACATACTAAAATTTGATTTATATAACATTTTAGTCTTGTATACTTGAAAAATACCTATTAGGTCTCTACTCTTTAGTTTTAGACCTCCCTATTGATGAAAGGCTTGCATTCCCCATCTATCTATGTCAAATTGCTTATCTTTTGGTCCAACCCTATCATTTCTAATGACTCAGATCTCTTACACTATATAACAATCCTAAAACTTGGTTTATATCTTTCACTATCAATTTTAAATCCTTTGTAGCTTCTTAGCCTATTAGATACTTGTATCCCACATAGGGACACATCAACACAAGTGTACAAATTCTTATCATATCTCCAGTTCTCAAAATTCATCCAAATTGAAAGTGTTTCAAAACATATGGGTTGATCTATTAGTCTTATTTAACCATATCATGAGATATTCTCAAAGTATGTGGCATAAATAAAAAACAAAGACCATTCAATATCATCATGTCATATTCAAAAATCTTACCAAGACATATCTATCAAATCAACTTTCAAGTAACTAAAGCCACCCTATTCTCTTCTATTTCTATATCAGTCATAGGATCAGTCATATTATAGGTTTGAAACATTCAAAGATCAACCCATGAGTAGTATTTTTCAAGTTACAAGTTAGATCATTACATGCCCTTGCATATAGAATATTTCACCCTTGTGCACACACAAGCCAACACTTAGGGGAAAATTATATAATTTTGAGGCCCTCTTTGGAATAATAGCTATGTGGAAAATGCTCACTGACATAGGTATCCTTGAGGTCAGCTTTAATTCATGAACCCACTAACCCATTTTTGGCAAGGTACAAAGACCTAAGGTGAAGAGATGTGGTTTTTCTCCATAAATAGTCATCTACACCCTATGTTCACAAAGAAAAGACATCAACATAAAGGTGACATAAAACTCAGAAGGCTCTAGGTGGTCACTTCATAATATAATGAATATTCCATATTGGATAATTATGTTTGTGTCATAACACTTACATTGACATAAATATCTCAAGGCTGACACAAGTCTCTAGGTTTCTAGATTTAATATTTCTAGAATGTGACAATTGGATCCTAATCTTGTTCATACCTGTTTCCACCTCTGCATATCTCAAATACACTTGTGCATTTATAGATGAGCTAAGTATTATATCTTCTTCATGTTTATGCAATCAATTTATTATTTTGAATGTACTTTCTATATTTAACATAAATTAACATTTCAATTCAAAATATTCATTTATCTAAGTTTTCAATTAATTGACCTACTTTAGAATAGTTTAATACTGTTAAAAAGATTCACATGTTTTAATATTTCTTTTGTTCAAAGATATATTGTTATGGCCAAATACTTTTTGGCTAATTGGGTGCCCACTTAAGTGTTTATAATTAGGTCATTTTATCGGAAACTTTTGGTCAACTATGTAATTTTATTTACCCAGTGACTAAAGATAATACATACGTATATCGGTTACATGTAATTATTCTGTCATTTTATTTTTTGGGGTGGATCTTGTTTTTAATTTTTTCTCGTAGATAAATTGTATTTTAGTATGGAAAGAAATTCAAGATGTGTTTCTTTATAGATATTTATGTTATATCTCTATAAGAGTATGCTCTCAATTTACTCGTAGTTAGAGCTTATATATTTTAGAGGTTATTTATACTAATTAATATAAATTTTTTAGTTATCTAAAGATGTCATATAAATAGTTGTCAATTTCATACGTTGGATTCGGGATAACAAATCACACAATTAAAATTTAGAGATACCAATATTACCACAATAAATTATTTTTTATATTAAAAAAGTAAATTAATTATATAAAATAATGATGAAATCTAATATTTCATGACATGAGTAAGTACATTATGATATGTATTTATTGATCATTCTCTTAACTTATTCCTACTCAATGTCTAACTAATGAATCATACATGGTTACTAACCAATCTGAACTAACCCTAGATTATATACAAGATGCCTAAGTAACCGATCACACACAGTGACTGACCAATCTAAACTAACCCTAAATTATGTTTGAAATATGTGGATCATGTCATTATTACAGGTAAAAATTACATAAAATAATATAATTCTAACAAGAAGCATTCCACGTATTTCAACCTTTTGGGATATATCTTTCTTGAGAGTGAAAATCCTCATTGATATTGCACTTGACATAAAATTCATAAATAAATAAACATGTAGGTCACCATAATTATGGTGATCTTTAGTTGTTTTGATATCTTGCCTCCCATGCACACAACCATATAAAAAAAATGTCATTGGATTTTAAATATGCCCAATATTTAAAGAAATGTGTACAAGTTCACAAAGGAGTGATTTGGGAAAATAAGGAATGTGGCATCATGATATCTAAAATTTGGATTGAACTTCTATGTTAAAAGACTAATAATGTAAAGGGATATGTTTCTATGAAAAAAATTTGAAATGTTTATTGAATTATATGCACATATCCTTCAAAGGCCCATGCTGTGTGTCATGATGGTGGTAATCCATTTTGGTACTCATAAAAAACTGACTATAATTCAAACATATTTTTTTTGGCCTACCATTCATCAAGATGTGTGGTTTATATTATTTATAATTATTTCAATTGGAGATGGGATTACACTCCAATACCCATTCCTAATAATCTTGGGAATTTGTGTTTATGGATATATTGTTTTTTTCTAAATAAGAGATATGTTTGATGAGTTACTAATGGTAACAAATTGGTCCAGGGGGATTCTAAAAATACATTTTCATCATTCTAGGAAGCCCATTCTCATGGCATGTATTAATGTTTTTGACTCATGCTTCATGGTGTGTGGTAATTCCATTGCATGCTTCATGGTCTACAATAATATAAAACACTTTCAAAAGGCCCACAATAATTATAATATCACCAATCCATCTCCACCAAATGCCACACACATGTTTCTAATGGTAAAAATTAATTAAGGTAGGTATGAATTAATTAATTATTTATGCCAAACCTTATGTGGTCTTCATCATTAGTTTTATTAGGTTTCCATGTAATTACAAACCAAACCACTAATGTCCACTCACAATGCATGATACCACCAAGTTCTTACAATGCTTTTTCCTTCATCCTTGAAGAGATGGATCCCCCCATATGACTCAACTATTACATTTGGACATCATTCATCTCAATCACAAGAAGATGAAGAGTCCCATGGAAGAGAAACCATTTCATCTTCCATAACTATTCTTTAGCATTTGTGAATATGGAACACTATGTATACATATGTGTCTAGATAGATTGTTAATCATCAAATAATATATAAGAGCATAGACATAACTAGTGGAAGAAGGAAAACAACACATCTTTCTCAAGAGTATGTCATGTATATATGAGACCCAAATATAATTTATTGAATTAATTACATTAATTTTCCATCAAAGAGATGGAACTATTTATAGACAGAACATACTATATTTAGCTCCATCTATTTAGAAAGCTAACTTAAAATCTATGGAGCATATTATTCTAGTGTTTAGCACCCCAACTAAACAACCTAGAAACTAATATAGGAGTTTTAATAACACCAATTACAACCTTATTTAAAATAGACAATGATCTAATTATTTATTTTAACATTTCATCCCTTAATTCATCATTGTCTTAAGAGTATAAGAGAGAGTTTTTGAATGCTTCTAGCATTTTAAATTGGATAAATATTATCTCTCTAAGATTGTGATAATCACTTTCAAATCCTATGTGGTGATCATGATCATCCTTTTGATAAAAATCCTCCTCCAATTATTGAACAAATTTTATATCATGTTGCTCTAGAGTTTTGGTTGTTAGTGACTCGCCTTTACTAGATAAAACTGACTCCCTTGAATTCTCCTACATTAGCCTCCCTCACCACCCCTACATGTGGGTAGAGATCCCTGCCCTAGGTTTGCTAGAAATTCTCATGTTTTTTTCAAATCTCTACACTATTTTCCTATAGATTAATGGGGTTGGCTTGGGATTTGAGGTGGAGTGATCAAACCAACATCTTTTACTTTTGGAATCAATTTTTGGGTCTTCTTATGAGAGGGGAAAATAATAAATTTATGCCCAATTTTATTACATTAGAAGCATTTGAAAGGCTGTCCCTCAAAATCCACATGCTACAGCCATAGGACCATGCTCAGAAGAAATCTGAATAGAATGGATAATTGGGTTAGAGACATCCAAATAGATGCAACCCCTCCCAAAAGAAGAATGGCATCCATTTGATTTAGGATCAAATATTGAAAAATTCCCCAACCTTCTCTACCAGTAACTCAAGATCATATCCAAATTTTTAAATCCTAATAGAAGATAGTATAGAGGGACCCATATGGGGATTTTATTAATAACTTCCACCATTGGGTTGAAAAATAATTCCCATGGACATTAAAAAACACACCCTACCAAGGAACCAATGATAGTTTTCCACACAAAATTTCACTCATCTAATGAGTGAAAGTTGATGAGAAAAAAACCCTATGAAATCATGGTCATAGTAGGGCATGACATCTCTTTCCACACAATGTCCATCCATCAATGAAACTTTTTTTAAGAAGATATCTTGGATGCAAATTTCCCAATATAGCCTACTCAAAATAGCTAGTGTCCATTAATATTGTGTTAGGAGACACCTCATTGTCCACATAATCCTTCTTCTCCACAAGTCCCTTTTACAACTTAGGTCCCTATTAAGGAGCACATACACATGACAAGAAACTTTTAGCCTTACCAAGTAGCATACGAATGTTGTAATTCTTGACATAATTCACCAATTCCTCAACATCAATCACATTTCCATAATCGATAGCCTTTTTAAAATGAGTCAAGATATTTTTAACATAGTCATCCACATGTTTATGATATCCATTGACCATAATTTGATCACTATCATGTTGCACATCATCAAATATTGCAACAACATTAATAGAATCAGGGGAGAAAATGAAGGATCCACTTATCTAGAGCTAGCCTGAGGGGAGCTAGGACCAACTATCTCAAAGAATCCATCACCTCCTTTTGAGTTGATAGCTAAGTATAAGTATTAATCTTATCAAAATCAAAATATCTAAGCCAATCATCTGCTTGTTCAAAAAAAGCATCCTTCATCAACTTCCATTCATGCTAAGATAGTTGAACCTCAACTACAAAATCCTGAGTAACTCTCTAATATGGCAGTTTGGGTCATTTAGGAAAGCCACCGGTGTCCAATAAGAAGCTAGAAGAAATATTCAACATCCTAGTTTGAAATTTTTTATTAAATTGATATTGAGGAATCTTGATTTGTAGTAAGGAAAACATTCTAGAGATAACTTTAATGTTGAAATTAGTAAGCAACTTTGCCTCAAACTAAAAAACATCTATGTTTCTTTGTTTCCAAATAAACCAAAGTACTTCAGTATAGAAAACCAACCAAAATTTATAAAAGAATAAATGAAGCTTCTTATGAGAACACGCATAACCAAAATAAATATTGTACCAAGAGATATCATAGCTAGACAAATAGGATCAACTTTTAAGATAATGATTCCAAATATTGGTAGTATAAGGACAATAGTAAATTACATGCTTAATAGTTTTCAACTCCCCATAAAACAAATAATAAGGCTGGAAAATTCTAAATTTAGAGATAACAAACCCAACAACCAACTTATTAAGTAACAACAACATCCATCTAAAAAATATTTCTTAGGTTCAAGACAAGAAGCCTAAATAAAATAAAATTTTAATATCCAATTATGCAAGTAGTCATAAACATGCCAAGAATAGTTAAGGGTGAGGAAAGGAAATTTTGGAAAATCAAGCTTATCAAACAACATCTTAGTGGGAAAATCCTATAGAGGTGGGTAATTTAGCCATTCAATGTTATCCCAAAACTCATTCTCCTTATCAAAAATAATAATAGCATGAGCAGAGTGAAGATCCTTAGAAAGGAGGTTGAAGGTCCTTTTTTGAGAAGGAATGAGGTACTTATTGGACACCTCAACCTAGGATGCCCAACCATCATGAAAGAAAAGATCCCTAAAATTCTTAGGACCTTTTGAGTACCAAACAAAGGTTAAGCATCCCCTAATCAAATCTATAGGTTGTCTATTGATAAAAAGATTCCACCAAATTGATCTATACCCAAACACTGAGCACTCAAGCCACTGAAGATAGAAAGCATCACCATAAGGTGTTTAACCAATTCTCAGGATTTTCATATAGAAGCAAAAATAGGAGAGCCATCCACCTTAATGTAAAAAGAACTAGCCAATAAATTAGACATGTGCAACCCTTTTTAGTTTAGTTTACCTTTAAGAAAACCCCTGGTGATGTTATTTCTGATCAACACTTTCCATGGCTCATATCCATTCAGAGGTCTAACAATCCATTTGACAACTAGATAAATACCTTGAAGATGAAGATCTTTTAGCCCCAAACCACCAAATTTTTGAGGGACACAATAAAACATCTAGGCCACCGCATGTCTTTTTCTATTACCCTTACCATCAGACCACATAAAGTCTCTTATGATTTTATGAAGCATGTTAATCTGAGATTTACTAAACATCCAACAAGATTCATAATAAATATTATAAGAAGAAATAACTTTTTGGCACACTTGGATGAGCCCATGTAAAGACAAGAGATGTACATGCCATTTAACAATCTTCTTATTTACATTTTCATATAACCAATCCCACGTTTGCTTAAATGAGGGAATAATAGAAAAGGGGATGCCCAAATATCTAATCAAATGGTTGGGGCCTTTCCACACCCAACCAAAACTAGCCAGCCATTCTGAAGGATTCTCATTCCAAGCAATCGTAAAAGACTTATGAAGAGAATCTTTAGAACTAAAGGCAAAGAAATAAAAATCAATCTTGGACTAAACTTGTTTCAAATAGTCCTTATTAAGATTAAAAAAAAGGTAATGTCATCAACAAACAGTACATCAATAAGTTCAAATTTGTTGTCAAGGAGAGGCCTTTGACCAAGGGGCCAGCCATAGAACTTCTCAGAAGATAGTGCAAGGCCTCAATAATAATGAAAAACAAAGAAGGTGACAAAGAGCACCCTTGTCTAATAGATCTTTAAAGCTCAAAATACTAGGTAAGCTCACCATTCACTTCAATAATCATAGAAGCATCTATAAAAATAATATTGACCATTCTACAACATTTATCCTTAAACCCAAAAGCTTTCAACATCAACTCAGTAAAAGGCCATTCAATCCTATCATATGCTTCTTCAAAGTCAAGAAAGATCATTTCCACATTTTTATTAGAATCTAGAGCCCACTTCATACCTTCCCAATTCAAGATAAGATTATCTATACCATATCTACCTTCAACAAACCCTATCTGAGTCTCAAAAACAATAAAGGGAAGAAAAGAAGAGAGCCTCTTAGCTAAAATTTTTAGAAAAAATATTATATGAGACATTAAGGAGGGTGATGGGTCTCCAATTTCTTACTTGGGTGTGATCTCCATCCTTAGGTATGATCTTAATAACCCCTCTATTAATATCAAACACTAAATATCCTAACTTAAGGGCTTCATTACACATAGAGAGACAATCTTAGGCAATCCACTCTTTATTTGCCTTTTTAAATTCAATAGGAAACCCATCAACCTTAGGATCCTTATCATCCTTAAGAGAATCAATAGTATACTTAACCTCATCTATGAATATTTCACTATAAAAAAGTATCAAGCTCTTGAGATACTTTTCTATGGATAAACTTGGCACATAGATATATGCTTTTAACACCATCAGGATTTATAACACCAAAGAAGAAAAAATTGGATTAGAAGGAAAAAGAAAACCTTTTTCATCTCCTTAGTGTCACTAAATAGGGAACCACCATAGTCAACCATTGTAATCTTTTTCTTGGAGCTATTGGCCTTGAGGAACTTAAAGAAAAACTTAGATCCTTTGTCACCAAGTTTAAGCCAATTCAACCTAGAATGAATTTGGGATCCCCCAGAGATGAAGGGTTGATGCTACCTAAGTTGATGTTTAAGAAATGAAAGAAAATCTATAAGATTGTCATTAAAAGGGTCATTTTGAATAGCAAGATCTATAATAATCAATTTTTCTTGGGCATCAAGAGCCACTTTTATCCTCTTATTGGCTTTAAACTAACCAAAACTTCTAGAAAACTTATTGGAAAGGTCCATGAAAGATTTCCACCCATCAATAAATGATAATGAATTTGAAGTTGCTTTGCCAATATTCCAAAAAGCACAAAAGCCATCTCTAAAATCACCATCCTTTAAATGAGAAAAAAATAATTTATACAACCCCTTCAAGTCTGAGTCCTTATCAATCTGAAAATTATTCACAAACATCTCAATCTCAATCAGATGATGGTCAGAAATGGTAAAAGGAAGAACCTTGACAAAGTTAGAGTTAGCCTTTTGCTATACAAAAAAAACCCTTATTGAAGTATAATTTTTTAAGTATATAATATACCCTCCTATTATTGTATTGGTTATTACACCAGGTAAACCAAATACCTTTACTTTTCCTTTTAGAATTTTGTAAGGGATCAAGAAAATTATGCATCTTTTAAAGTTTAGACTAGAAAAAAAGCTCATTTCCCTTCCAAAGAAATAGGTCACCACCCTTCTTGTTCTCTTTTTATTCAACCATGTTAAAATCTCCCCAAAAAATCCAAGATAAAAATTTTAGGTTCGAGGCTAGCAAATTCCAAAGATATGATATATCTCTATAGTCATTCAAGGTGTAGATATTACATAGTCCAAAAGATTGACCATCTTTCTCCATGATAATCCAAACAACTCTTTGACATGAATATGAACCATTTAAATTTAGGATGATTAGTGTAAAACTAGGGGCCCTTTGGCCAAATGAAATTAAGTACATAGTCAAGCTTAAACCCCACAACTTTAATTTATTAGAGGAAAATAAAATCAGGATCCCCTCTTGACTATCTAATTTTTTTGTCAATGGGTTTTCGGTCAGGGAAATCAAGAGCCCTCACATTCTAACTGATACCCTTCAGAAAAAATAAAAGAGGGGAGGAGCTACTTAGGCAAAATTGAGGGCTCACCCCCTCTCTTATTCTAATAAAGCCTCATAAAGGATGGAGGGAATCTATTCTCCTTAGCCTTAAGATTTGAATCATATTTAAAAAAATAGAGACTAATTTTAGGCTTGATACTTGCATCCCTAGCCATTAGGGTAGGGAACTGATCAATGTTTGGGCCAGTGTTAAGTTTTTTAGAAAATATTTTAATTTTACCTAGAGGAATGATGTTCATATCAATATTGACCAAGGGGGAAAGATCCTTATGATTACCAAGGACCAAAATCTCATAGGACACTCCTTCATTGACCTTTATCATCCCTAATCACTCCCTCATTAACCCTCATATTCACTTATCATCCATATTCACTCCCTCATTGGTTCTCATTGCCCCTCATTATCCCTAATCACTCCTTCATTGGCTATCATCATCCTTCATTATCACTCCTTCATCATCCTTAAACACTCCCTCATCAACCCTCATCATACCTAATCATGCCTAATCAGTCTCTCATCATCCCTCATAATCCATAGTCACACTCTCATCCTCCGTAATAACTTCTTCATCAACTATCATCATTTCTTATCAGCCCTAGTCAAACCTTCATCATATTTCATTATCCCTTATCATCCCTAATCACTCCCTCATCAACCCTCATCATTATTAATCATCCCTAATCACCCCTCCTCATATGTAGTCATCCTTCATTGGCCCTTATCATACATAATCACTCCATCATGCCTAGTCAGTCCTTAATCTAGTAGAGTGTGTTCCAATCTAGTAATTAGTATAAATTTATTTGAGACTGAACAATATCTTTTTTAGATGAATCTTGAATGGTGTTTTGATTCCTTTTATTCTAATTAGAGTGTACTAGGGTGATTATTCTCATTCATGTCTAGTAAATTAGGTAGGTTCAAGATGGATTACTCTAGGGAGATTATTGAATGATTTACATGTAGAAATAAGATGATATACTCTTTTCACTTGCATGGTATAAATTCATTTTGAGCGATGAGGTATGATGATAAATGATGATAGATAAAAAATTACCTCTTTGTGTTTGCTTTTTATGAGGTGAAATCCTTCTTCTAGACATAATTATCTCTAAATCATTGAGCGAAAGGGCCAGAGCATTTTGGATCTTCTCATGTTTATGAGTTATTCTCAAATAATGATGTGGGTCATAAGTCTAAATTATTATAATTTGTTCCACTGACTTTGTTATGGCATGTTTTTTCCTTGTATTAAAATCTTTGCACTTGTGTAGGAATTATGATAAGAAAGTGGAGAGGGGGTTGAGAAGAACTACCAATGCTTGCATCATTCCTCTATGGTGTGGTATCCATAATGTATGTTTAGTGCTTTTTATTTAGGTTAGTGTTTGCAATTTAGGTTATTTTTTTAGGGTTTTAGGTTAAGGGTTTAGGGTTCAAAGTTTATAGTTCAGTGTTCAGAGTTGATTGTTTGGGTTCTAGCATTTAGGTTTTAAGGTTTAGGGTTTATCCAATTTTAGGATTTAGGGTGTATAGTTTTGAGTTTAAGGTTATATGGTTATGGATTTGTGGTGTAGGGTTAAAATTTCAAGGTTTAGGGTTTAGTGCTTATAATTTTAGGATCAAGGTTTAGTGTTAAGAATTTAGGGTTTAAAGTGTAGGGTTTGGGGTTTAGTGTTTAAGGTTTAGTGTTTAATATTTTGGGTATAAGGATAAGGTTTTATGGTTTAATGTTTAGGATATATAATTTTAATATTATGGTTTGGTCTTTAGGTTTAAAGGCTTAAATTTTAGTTTTTTGGGCTTAGGGTCTAGGGTATAAAGTCTAGGGTTTAAGGTTTTAAGGTTTAATATTTAGGGTATAGGTTTTATGGTTTAGGTATTATTAATTTAGGTTTAGTGATAATGTATTAGGATTAAGCTTTAAAGTTTTATGGCATTTAGGATTTAGGTTTAGGGTTCAATGTTTAGGGTTTGGGGTTTAGGGTTAATGGTGTAGGTGTAAATTGAGTGCACTAGGATTATTAGCTACTTTTGTGTCTGGTATGAGTGATTGTATCATGAATACAAGAATATATCATGTATGAGTCACAATATACCTAGTAGTAATACTTGGTATGGGGTAGATGTAATGTATGAATGACTATATTAATATTATATGTATGTTATAGTTTAAATGTTACATGATAGCCATTTATGCATATTTGTAAAAACCCTCCTTGTTAAACTTTGAAAATGCAGTAATTTCTTTTAAAAAAACTAAATATTGAAAATTCATTCAACCATAGTTTCTATAATACTTTAGTCAATCATAATCATCAACTTTAAGTAATAAAAATTCGACATTCCAATATTGCAAAGAATAGAATAAAATGTAAGACATAAAAAATTTACTATCTCATAAGAACAATTAGCAAAATATAAATTCTCATACTAAGTATTAGTAGTAATTCAACCAATCACTCAAAATGTTATGCAATTAAATCTAACCTAACCTAGCCTAAGGATCTAGACCCATTGCCCCACCATAAACTTGGTCATCCTACATATCTGCTCCTTAGAATTAGGGTCTAACGTAGTTCACCTTTCAAATGTGATAGTCTCCTTCATGAAATGCCACCATCAAAGGGGTTAGCACTCTAATCCAAATAAGTAACAATATACTTGTGACATAGATGAGCCTCTAAAGCTCTAGTCTACAATTCTATATCTAAGTGACATACTCAAATATAACACCTTATTATATAGGGTTGTGTGCTTACCCAACACTCTCACATAAAACCTAGATAATAGTAATGATGAAGCAATATACATTCCTAGTTCCATAAAGAATCACATGCTAGGCACATAAGTATGCTAAGTATATAAAATAAATCAAGACAAACCATACATAATATTTGAACCTATCATTCACTAATAATATCAAGATTGTATGCACATATACATGTCCTACTAATTACTATGAATATATTGCTCAAGAAATAACCAATAAAATCATTAGATCAATCAATTTAGGCGAGTGTTCAAACATACAACTATAATATTTACTACCTGAGTATATACATCTAAGCTAAAGTATCTTATGATATCCCATACTATAATAGTTCATGATCACTCTATCCAATCATTTAATAATCATAACTTATATATTTATTTAGGTATGGGTTAAGATATAATGAATATAGTATATACCATCCATGTACTTTTCATACTGTAAAAATATATGAAATCCCATATGGTCATAGGTCTTTATGTTTGAGTATCTAAATCAACACCAACAATAATCTTACACCCAACCACAATAATAAAGTAAGTCAAGATTATACTATCTGAGTATACCTTCAATAAAAATTTGAAGAGAACATAATCTCTAGGTACACCTCATGATGCACTATGTTATTTTATAGATGTCTAGTCACTTGCATAGTAAAATTTCTCACAAAATATATTGCATACAGTGTTCTTCCTTACAAGATGTTACAAACTTGACCCTATTGACAAGTTTTCATAACAATATTATGCTACAAAAAGGCTATTTGATTTCACTAGCATTTATAGAAGATGTCATACTAAGGAATACCTATTAAGGTTAGTTTCCTATGCCCATTCTCACTCCCTGAGCTGCCGTGTGTGTGTGTGTGTGTGTGTGTGTGTGTGTGTGTGTGTGTGTGTGTGTGTGTGTGTGTGTGTGTGTGTGTGTGTGTGTGTGTGTAATGTCTCCTACATGCACATAATCAAGGCTATATGTATTTCTTTCCTAACTACTATAGGTATATGCGATTACTAGAAAATTGCATACATAAGTAAGGATAACCATGTTCCTTAACTAGTGAGAAGACTCAATAGGCCTCCAAAAAATATAATTTGCATCAAAACTCACATAAGCTAAGATTTCAAAGATGTACATTATCACATAATATATACACATATGGATAGTTGTACATATATAAATAAATGTACTTGGAAAACTTCTCAAGTCTCTAGCATATAAGTAGGTTTGTCTTAGCCACAAAGTGTATAAATTACCATGTCTAAATGCAAATTAGACGTATAAGTATTTAGTAACTATATAATGACACAACTATGGCTAGTCTCCCAATACAACAATGACTATTCATGTATAATAATATTACATTTACAAATTCCATAGGTGTTTAGCCTTATATTAAAGATAATTAACTCTTTGAAGCTTGAGTTTCACCAACTCACGTATCTCTGATAACCTTAAGTGTTGTCTCCAAAATGTATAGTAGTGGGGGAGGGAGAGTATCATCCGAGCTCTTTACCAATCCAACCACGGACCAACGATCCCCTACACAATCCCCTGTGTTGTAATATTATACTACATGACATGTATCATAAAGGAAAATACATTTCTATTATGATATCACACACCATGCAAATCATAAATATGAATTAACAATGTTAATATAACATTAATTTGACCAAAGTTTTTAAATAACATATGATCATTCAGATCAGTCAAATTCATAGCATATGACTTGATCAGGTTATCCTTACCCATCATTGGTGATGCTAACCAGGCTCAAGAAATAATCTCACTACTTGGGTAGTATCATCAATGCAGGCCCCATAATATACATATCAGATAAATAATCCAAAGCATAAGCTCACCATATGGGTAAAATAATCTAACAATCATGATCACATACATGCAATATTTGATATAATTAAGCTTACATTGACAAAACCATGCCAACCAAAGATGACCAAATAAGTCTATATTAACTTAATTATAACATATAATTTTAAGCACAATTCAATTATTTGTACAAAAGAATTACATTTAAGAAAAATTTCTAATTACCTATTTTCTATAATTTTAAAATAACACAAAATATGTATTACCACAATTCAATCATTTTTAAAACATACTTTGTTGATTTCTTCATAAGCCTTATAATATCTTTCCATTTATCATATCTATGTGATAATCTTGTTAATTCACTACATTCTATTTAGACAATATTAGAACTTAACAATGATACATTTATGATAATTCATAAAATATTGTTAATTTCCATATTAATAATATAGACACGCTATATATAATCACATAAGTCATATGTCATCATATGTAGTGTTGTTATCATAGATAATTTAACAACTTGATAGATATATAAACTATAGTGAAACCATCTCATGCATCCTGAATCCATGCATATATAGTTACGTTATCTATAAAAACTACCTAAACACTCAATCCAAGAGCAGATCAATTGGAAGCTAGGCAAAAAGACATAAGGATAAATGATCATAATTTAAGAACTAATTATCATTACATAGGGTATATATATATATATATATATATATATATATATATATATATGTATGTATATATATATATATATATATATATATATATGTATGTATATACATATATATATGTATGTATATATATATATATATATGTATGTATGTATATATATATATGTATATATATAATATATGTATATACATATATATATATATATATATATATATGTATATATATATGTATATATATATATATATGTATATATATATGTATATATATATATATGTATATATATATATATATATATGTATATATGTATATATATATACACACACACACATATATATATATATATATATACATATATATATGTATATATATATACATATATACATATATATATATATATATATATATATAAAAGATGACTAGAAATAAGTGACATCTATATTAAGGACACAGGTTAATTAAAACACCAAAATAAATTTTGCTTTAAAAGATCAAATCAACATTTATATGGGAATCTTCAAGATACATTTAATGGTAAGGTATTCAGTCTATTATATAAAGGCATCTTTATTGAAAACAAGAGTTTTACCATATATATCCAACAACTTAAAACATACCACAAAATGCACAATTATAAAATAAAAGGAAGAATTCAAATAATTTAAAGTTTAAATATTTACTCATGTGGTATACACTTTTCCAAATTGAATAGAGTTGGGTCAATATATGTTCCAATTTGGTCTTTCTTTCTTCTCACCTCCTACTCCAACCTCTCTTCTTTATTATTTCTTCATCCAACATCTTCTCTTCTCATTTCATACCTTTTGTGTTCTTGATGCTTGTACACCAATCGTCACCTTTCTCTCTCCTCCACTCCTCCAGTGACCATACAGTCCTTCAACATTCTCCCCCTTTCTTATAATTGTTAAACATAGGAAACAGATTTGAAATGGCTCACATTCCTTGTAGAAGGCATGAGCACAACACATATATATTATATATATGTCATGCCTAGGCATGGAGATAATCATGTATGGTAGTTTGTTGACAACGTAAAGGGGATTGCAAGGCCCATTGCAATCCTTGATTGGAATGGAATGCATTTGAGTTAAATCAATTGAGATAAAAATAATGGTGGTAGCATTGTTTTTAGGTTGAGTTAAAGACAAAAAAAGAACAAACTTTAGAATGGAAACAATGTTAATAATGTTGGATGAAAATGCTACTCCTGGAGGTTCAAACCCTAGATGTGGTGATAATAAGGATTGCATGAAGGCCATTCAGAAGGCAAGATCAATGACCCCTATATAACATTTAAGGTACAGGGTTTTTTTGCATCTCATTTAAAAAAACTTGGCACTCTTAATGCTCATTGCCCCATATTCCTTATCTTCTTTCCTTCGATATCATGTGCCTAATTTCTGTACATGGTATTTTTATCCCTGCATGGTTTCTAACTCTTCTTTCAACTTCATTTTCTTCTTGTAAACTTTTAATTACAAGTCCTAGTCATCATTTTCTAATTCTAAATCTTGTCTTAACTTCCCTCAATAATTAATTATATTTCTATTTTCTATTTTTAACATAGTTTATCTCACCAAATAATTCCTTAATTTAGATAAAAACATATAACTTGCTTAGTAATGAGTGATACACCACTTTACTAAACAATAAGTCTAGTTAAATAATTTAGTAAAAGATATTCATTTCTTTTGCTTTGCTGAAAATTTTAAAACAACCTTAACTAGTTATTTAATAGATATACATGCATAAGCCCATAGTTAAAATATAATTATATATTTGAAAATTAGGGTATTTGTACATATAGGTTCTATTGACATATGTTTTACTATATTGATATCTTAAATATAAATCAAATATCTAGTTTATTGATTTGCATATCAAGACTAAATATTCACAAAAATGTAAGCACATGTATCATAGCTAACATGTCACAATGGCACATATGCCAAAGGGAAAAAAGTTCATTGGACTAAAACTTGGCAGAGGAAAACAGGAAGTAACATCCTCCCCCCCTAAAATTGGTCATCACCTCGATGACATAGAAGTTCCAAATGACACTAGAGTTTATCACCATATAAACATAGTATCTAATATCATAGTATGTAAATAGCTACAAATTTTACTTTTAAAAAATCATACTAGTGCACTTGTTTAATATTATTCATAGAGTATCGGTCCCACAAGACCCTACTCAATGGTGTATCAAAACAAATAAATCAAAACCTTAAATCAAAACAAATAACCAAGAAGAGCTAAACTCATCACATAAATCAAAACAAATAACCAAGAAGAGCTCCATAAAACTTTCTAGTCCCTTTGCACATCTCTCCAACCTAGAGACTATTTTTCTCAAATCAGAATAAAGATTTTAGTGCACCTAGCAAGAATAATTTGTATATGTTAATATTATCACTACTTTGTGTAGCCTTGGATAAGTATAACATGTCAATATTGTCCTAACTCAATCAGGGCTCTGGACATCTATGGTGATAAATAGGAACTGGTAATAATGTATACAATCATGGAATAATCATGCACATGGAAAACCCATCTAGTATAAATGGATATGGCCATATGACTAAATTTGACAAGTTTTGCTTGTCAAATATCAGATTCGATAAGTCTATCTATTAGATCCAACTCAGTACCAACAATCTGAGCAAATGTGAGGCTAATTAGGATACCATCCTATCACTTAGAACTCACATTCGCAATTCACCATTCTTCCCTTAGGTTTCCATGACTTGATGATATCAAAAAAATGTGCACAAGGCTCAAAGAAACAAAAATCTATACTAACAGATCATAAAAAGAAATATTATAAGTCATAAGATTTCCATATGTACTAATATACATATAAGAAAATCACACAATCATTTTGATATTTTATTAAGTTTCTACTAGCCTAACTAGTATCATAATTTCGCAACTTAACCTATAATATAAATAATCGCACAATCAACATAACATACTTAGGTGAAGGATTATACTGCACTGCAACCTTATAAGTGAGACCATGTCTCTTGCTTGCATGTCTAACACACAACACATTTAAAACTTTATCTCCACCCTTACCAAGATGTTCTATACATCTAATACCTTACTTGCTCATGGCAAAAAGGTACACATACTACTCTTCAAAACAACATGTTTTAAAAAAAAGATAATAATATTAGTCTAACAAAGGTAGATAATAACATACTAATTATAATAAAATATAATTAATATAAATCCATTTTTGTCCACTCCTCATGGTCAAGCTTATATTTTAGATAAAATAGTAACTCTATAAATTTACAAGTAAAAATTAGAGAGATAATGTCTCAAAACAATACTTCCTACATATCCTCATATGGTAAAAAATAACACCGCAATCCATGTTACTTACCAAATTAAAAGAGTAGAATCATAATCTACTTCCTTAACTAGAAATAAAATATTAACCACAAAGATGCACCAATCCATCCAATCCTAAAACTTTTCTCAATAAGAAGTAGGAAAAACTATCCTATGAAATTAAGAGAAATGAGATCAAACAATATTTCAGAAACAAGTTTCCATTTAAGAAAACACTAAATCAACATTATGCACATATGAACCTTTTTCATAGATTAAAGTGATGTACAAGTAGAATGAGCATAACAACTCACCTCTAAGCTAACGAATATAGATGATACTTCTTCTAAAGTATATAAAAAAAGGATGCTAATCTACAAACTCCTAACACAAAGGAATTTATAATCAAGTCATCTGCAATCAAATAAGGAAATTCCCATTCCTCATTTTTATGTAAATAAGACACAAAATGCAATCATATATATATTTAAATAAGAATCACTCCATGCATGTCAAACACAAATGTAAATGGTGAAGGTGATTCGATTATGAAGAAAGATGTAGTCATACTCAAGGTGTTCAATCAAAAGATCAAAAATATGGTAGGAAACTCTTGTTCACAACTCAAGAACTAAGATGTGTACTCTCCTACCAATACACCTTATAAAACCATCACTAATGACACACTCTATAAACCCACCCTTTAATTACTCTAAGGGGTTACAATTCTCTTAGGGTACCCACTCAATGTACCACATATTTTTCTAAATTCTCATTTCTGACAAACAAAAGATACGAAAATGTTAATGGACTCATTAGGTCCTAGAATTTAAGCCTAAGATCTGATACCACATGTAACAACCCTCCTAGTTTTACTTAGAAAATGTATTAAATTTTTTTTTAAAAAACTAACTATTTAACATTCATTCAACCATAGTTCTTAGAATACTTTAGTCAGTCATAATTAATAACTTTATGTAATAATAGTTCAACATTCCAATACTATAAATAATATAATAAAATGTAAGATACAAAAATTTTACTATCTCACAAGGAAAATTAGAACAATACAAATTCTCATACTAAGTATTTCTACTAATTTAACTAATCACTTGGATTACTATGCAATCAAGTCTACCCTAACCTAGCCTAAGGATCTAGACCCATTATCCCACCACAATCTTGGGTAGCCTACATATTTGCTCCTCAAAATTAGGGTCCAATGTAGTTATCTTTTCAAATGTGATGGTCTCATCCATGGGACATCACCACCAAAGGGTTTGGCACTCTAATCCAATTAGGGAACAATCTACTCATGACACAGATGAGCTTTTAAATCTCTAGTCTATAATCATGTGGCCAAGTGACACACTCAAATATAACACCTTACTATCTAGGGTTGTGTACTTACCAAGCACTCTCACATAAAACCTAGATTATATCAATGATGAAGGAATATACATTCCTAGTTCCATAGATGATCTGGACAATAATTCAGGTGACAATTCGGGTGATGGGTCCACCCCAATTGATGATAGAACTTCCAGGAGTTATAACTTTTGCACCATAGCTCCAATTGACTCACCGTTTGAACCGTTGGAAAGATAATAATGAGGGTAAAATCATGAGATAGCATTGAGATCTTATAAATGAATTTTTTCCCTTGAAAACCCAATGTAAGTGCCCCAAATTTCAATTTTAGTAGTGCAGTCTAAAAATAGTAAGCTTTTAAAAATAGTAATTCCTCAAATTTTGTATTATTGTAAATCATGGAAGTCAAACAACTTAATCTCCCTAGAGATTGGTGACCTTCAACATCCTCCTCACACCTTAAAAACATGTATAAATGAATATGTAACCTGAAATGGAAATCAGACATCTCTTCTCAGAGATAGACATATGTTTAGGTCTATAAATTTGATCAATAAAACATCTCTTCTCAGAGATAACATTATTTGAATTGTGTTGTTATTATTTATTGAATTATATTTCAACCAAAGATTTCAAGTTTTGGATCAGTGGTATCAGAGTGGTTTATATTTAGAGTGTATGATCCCAAGGATGAGGTTAGATTATAGGAAGCTTGGGTGGAAAATAGAACCAGCAGACTCTCCACCTATTCGCTCCAAATGACTTCAAATGGCAGACAACACCGAGACATCTAATCTTTTCAAGGAAATGGTGAATTAAGGACTCCAATAGAAGAAAGCACAGATGATAAAATAATTCCCTCAAATTCTCTAATAAATCTCAATGGGAAATTATGGCTCCTCATCTGCACCCCCACATCCTTTCAGTGCCCCAACACCCTTCAAAGTTCAAGTGAATTTTGATATCCCTACATTTTAAGGCAAAATCAATGTTGATGTAGTAGAAAATTGGCTGGATCAGTTGTCATCTTATTTTTTTGTAAATAAATTCATCGATAAATAAAAGATCACTTTTACTCTTTTGAAAGCATCATTGCCTATCAAAAATTGGTGGAAGTGTACAAAAAGAGATTCAGTGTAGATGATATTGGCCTTGAGGCAGAACCTACCTAGGATGCTTTCATAGAAGCTATAAAGGAAGAATACTACCCCATTGGAGCATATGATGATCTATATATAGAGTGGCAACAACTTTTCCAAGGTAAGAAATAGTCTGTTCAAGATTACACTAACATTTTTCATTCTCTATCAATGAGATTATGCATCCAAGAAAGTGAGAAACATAAGGTTCTCAAATATCATGGTGGACTACAATGGTACATATGGGGAGAAATGAAACTCTTCAATTTGGAAAGCATCGGTGAGGCATACAAGTTCATAGTGGAAATTGAGTAGAAGCATGGAAGAATGAATATGAAGAGTCAGCCTTCAAAATGGAAAAGTGACAAAGAAGGTCAAACACGAGGGCAAAATTGGAAGCAAAAGGAAGGGAAGACTAGGAAGTGGTGTGATTATCACAAATCTAGAACTCACTCCAAAGAAGAATGTTGGGCCATCAAGTCCTTACTTTATAAGTCACAATCCTCAACATCCACTACTCTACCTCATACATACCCAATACTTGAAGAGGTTGAAGAAGAAATTGTAGATGCTGATCCTAAAGCCATTGTTGCTTCATCATAGACCCACGAAGAGAGGCTAGATGACAAGGAAAGGTTGTTTCACTCTAAACTATGGGTGAAAGGTAAGCCTCTACATTTCATTCATGATAGTGGAAGTCAAAAGAATTTAATCTCTGCTAATTTTTTGAAAATCCTAAATCTATCCATGAATCCTCACCAAAAGCCATATAGTATTGGATGGTTGAGTCTAGGGAGAAACCTCTGTGTCACCCACCAATGTCTTCTCTCCTATGCAATAAAACCTTTCCAAGATGAGGTATTATGTGATGTGGTCAATCTAGATGTTTGTGATGTAATATTTGGCTAATCATTCATGTCTGATTGACATGGCATCTATGAATCAATAACTCAAAGGATCACTCTCACTCTTGGAACATGGTGTTATAGGGTACCAGAGGTACCACCTTCTACATTTGTCTATCTGATTAGTGCCAAAAAATTTGTTCTCATGGTGTTCAAGCCACAAGAATAAAAAGGGCCAATATTATACCCCTGACTACATAACAACAAAAGCAAATAGATACCAAGATGAATAATTTCATGGCCTTCCATCCACAAACTGATGGTCAAATAGAAATGGTGAATAATCGGGCCCTACACAGTTCCATAAATCACAAATCCATTCCAAGTATGCATCAAGAATCAAATTAAAGTACAAATACCACATTTGATGAAAAATATTGATGCAATGGGGACCATTACTTCTCAAGGAGGGAGGAATGATCCAGGCAACAATTCAGGTGACAATTCGGGTGATGGGTCCACCCTAATTGATGACGAAACTTTCAGGAGCCATAACTTTTGCACCATAGCTCCAATTGACTCTCCGTTTGAACCGTTGGAAATGTAATAATGAGTGAAGATTCATGAGATGTAATTTATCTTTTTTAAATGAAGTTTGAGACCCAAAAACCTAATGAAAGTGACCCAAATTTCAATTTTAGTAGTGCAGTCTAAAAATAGTAAGTTCCTAAAAATAGTAATTCCTTGAATTATCTATTATTGTAAATCATGGAAGTACAACCACTTAATCTCCCTCAATATTGGTGACCTTCCACATCCTCCTCACAGCTTCAAAACATGTATAAATTAATATTTAACCCAAAATGGAAATCAGACATCTCTTCTCAGAGATAGGCATATGTTTGGGTCTGCAAATTTGATCAATAAAACATCTCTTCTCAGAGATAGCATTATTTGAATTGTGTTGTTCTTATTTCTTGAATTATCTTTCAACCAAATATTTCAAGTTTTGGATCAATATAGAATCACATGCTAGGCATATAAGTAAGCTAAGTATACAAAACAGAGTAAGACATGCCATACATAACATTCAAACCTATCATTTTTTAATACTCTCAAGATTGTACGCATGCATACATGTTGTCTTGATAACTGTTATGAATATATTGCTCAAGTAATAACCAACAAAATCATTAGATCAGTCAATTTAGGTGAGATTTCAAACATAAAACTACATTATATACTACCCAACTATACATGTCTAACCTGAAGTATCCTATGATATCCCATACTATCATAGTTCATGATTACTCTATCCAAGAATTTAATAACCATGAATTATATATTTATTTAGGTATGGTTCAAGATATAGTGAATACAATATGTACCATCTGATTAATTTTCATATTATAAAACTCTATGACATCCCATATAGTCATAGGTCTTTGTGTTTGAGTATCCAACTCAACACTAACAAAAATCGTACACCCAACCATAATAATAAAGCAAGTCAAGACTATACTATCTGAGTATAAATTCAATAACAATCCAAGGAGATCATAATCTCTAGGTACACCTCATGATGCACTATGCTATTCTAGAAATGTCTAGTCACTTGCATAGTTAACTTTATCATGAAATATACTACATACAGTGTTCATCCTTACAAGATATTACAAACTTGATCCTACCAACAAGTTTGGATAATAATATTGTGTTACAAAAAGGCTATTTGCTTTCACTAGAATTTATAGTAGATGTCATACTAAGGAATACCTATCAAGGTTATTTTCCTATGCTCATGATAACTACCTAAGCTACCATACATATATGTTATATCTCCTACATGCACAGAATCAGGGATAGATGTATTTCTCTCCTAACTACTACATGTATATGTGATTATTGAAAAATTACATACATAAGTAAGGATAACCATGTTCCTTAACTATAGTGAGAAGACTCAACAGGCCTCTACATAATATAATTTGCATCAAAACTCACATAAGCTAAGATGTCAAAGATGTACATTATCACATAATATATACACATATGGATAGTTATACATATATAAATAAATCTACTTGGAAAAATTCTCACAATCTCTGGCATATAATTAGGTTTGCCTTAGCCACAAAGTGTATAAATTACCATGTCTAAATGCACATTAGACATACAAGTATTTATTAACTACATAATGACACATCTATGGTTGGTTTCCCAATATAGAAATGACTGTTTATGTAAAATAATATCACATTTACAAATTCCATAGGCATTCAGACATATAGTAAAAATAAATAACTCTCTAGAGTTTGCATTGCACCAACTCATATATCTATGATTGCCTCAAGTGTTGTCTCCAAGAATGTACTACAGTGGGGGAGGGAGAAAATCATTCAATCTCTTTACCACTCCAAATATGAACCAATAATCCCCTTAATAATCCCCTATGTGATGTAATAATCTAATACATGACGTGTATCATAAATAAAAATATGTTTTTATTATGATATCTCACAACATGAAAATTGTACATATGAATTAACAATGTTAATCTAACATTACTTTGACCAATTTTTTTGATAACATATGATCATCTAGATCAATCAAATTCATAACACTTCACTTGATTAGGTTATTCATACCCATCATTGGTGATGCTAACTAGGCTCGAGAAACCATCTCACTGCTTAGGTAGTATCATCAATGCAGGCCCCATAATATACATATTAGATAAATAATCCAAAGCATAAGCTCACCATCTGGGTAAACTAATCTAAGGATCATGATCACATACATGCAATATCTAATATAATTAAGTATACATTGACAAAACCATGACAATAAAATTCTATATTAACTTAATTATAATAGATGATTTTAAGCATAATTCAATTATTTGTGCAAGAGAACTACATTTAAGAAAAAATTTAATTACCCATTTTTTATAATTTTAAAATAACACAAAATATGTATTACCACAATTCAATCATTTTAAAACATATTATGTTGATTTATTTATAAGCCTTATAATATATTTCTATTTATCATATCTACGTGATAATCTTGTCCATTCACTACATTCAATTTAGACAATATTACAACTTAACAATGATACATTTATGATAATTCACAAAATATTGTCTATTTCCATATTAATAATATAGAAATGCTATATATACTCACATAATACATATGCCATCATATGTAGTGTGGTTATCATAGATCATTTAGCAACTCGGTAGATATATAAACTATAGTGTAACCATCTCATGCATCCCAAATCCATGCATATATAATTACACTATACATATAAACTACCTAAACACTCAATCCAAGAGTATATCAGTTAGATGCCAAGCAAAAATACATAAGGATAAAAGATCAAAATTTAAGATCTAATTATCATTACACAAGGTTTTGTTTATATATATATCTTTTTATATTGGATGACCAGAAATAGGCGATGTATATTAAGGACCTAGGTTAATTGAGACACCAAAATAAATTTTGATTTCAAAGATCAAATCAATGCTTATATGGAAATATTCAAGAAACATTTAATGGTAAGGTATTCAGTCTATTATATAAAGGCATCTTTATTGAAAACAAGAGTTTTACTGTATATATCCAAGAACTTAAAACATACCACAAAATGCACAGCTACAAAATAAAAGGAAGAATTTGAATAATTTAAAGTAAAAATATTTATTCATATGGTATACGCTTTGCCAAATTAAATGGATTTGGGTCAATATATGTTCCTTTTTGGTTTCTCTTTCTTCTCACCTCCAACACCAACCTCTCTTCTTTAATATTTCTTCATCCAACATCTTCTCTTCTCCTTCCATACCTTCTATGTTCTTCTTGTTTCTTATACACCAATCATCACCTTTCTATCTCCTCCACTCCTTTGGTGACCATGAAATCCTCCAACATTATCCCCCTCACTTATAATTGTTAAATGTAGGAAATAGACTTGAAACAACTTGCACTCCCCATAGAAGGCTTGACCACAACACATATACATTATATATATGTCATGCCTAGGCATGGAAATAAGCACATATGGTAGTATATTGATAGTACAAAAGGGATTTTAAGGTCCATTTCAATCCTTTATTGGAATGGAATGAGTTTGAGTTGAATCAACTGAGATAAAAAGGATGGTGTCAACATTGTTTTTGTACTGAGTTAAAGACAAGAAAAAAATAAAACTTGGAATGTTAGAAACATTAATAATGTTGGATGAAAAGGATACTCCCACAGGTTCAAACCCTAGACATGATGATAACAAGGGTTTCATGAAGGCCAATCAGAAGGCAAGATCAATGTCCCCCATATAGCATTTAAGTTACATGGTTTATTTTTGTCTCATCTAAAAAAACCTAGCGCTCTTAGTTTGCATTGCCCCATATGTCTTATCTTCTTTCCTTTGATATCATGTACCTAGTTTATTTGCATGACATTTTTATCCTTTCATGGTTTCTAACTTATCTTTAAACTTCACTTTCTTCTTGTAAATTTTTTGTTACAAGTCCTAGTCATCATTTTCTAATTCTCAATCTTGTCTTAAGTTCCCACAATGATTAATTATATCTCTATTTTCTATTTTTAAATTATTATTCAAAGCCATAGTTTTTCTCACTAAATAATTCCTTTATTTAGATAAAAACACATAATTTGCTTAGTACTGAGTGATACACCACTTTAATAAACAATAAGTCTAGTTAATCACTATAATAAACATATTCATTTTTTTACTTTGCATGAAAACTATTAAAGCAACCTTATCTAGTTATTTAATAGATATACATGCATAAGCCCATAATTAAAAGATAATTATACCTTTGAAAACTAGTGTATATGTACATAAAGGTTATATTGACATATGTCATACTATATTGATATCTCTAATATCAATAATGAATTGGCTAAATGTTCAAAGATGTTTATAAAGATATTTTTATTAATTTATTCATAAAATAAACTATCTATTTTATTGATTTTCATATCTAGACTAAATATTAACACAAATGTAAGCATATGTACCATAGCCAATGTGTCACAATGACACATATGCCAAAGGGACAAAAATTCATCAGACTAAAACCTAGTAGAGGAAAATAGGATGTAACAATATTGATAGACCCATTGATTAAAAAACCCACAAATTATTTAAGAATTCATCTTGAGTCCACCTTCAAGCCTTTTACATGAATGTCCCTAGGCACTCTTTTATCTATATAGGTGAAAATAACCCCTATCCTTCCAAGCTATAGGTTGCATGCTACAGGATATTCATTTATGCATATTTATAGACCCATTAATTAAAGTTCATTTTTTATGTTGAGAACAAGGTTGTTAAAAACATTCCAAGGAAAAGATAGGAAACTCAAAGTATATTACATCTCTAACAATTTGATTAAATTCAAAACTATAAAAAATAAGGAATGTAAGGTGATAAAAATCTTAAAAAGTGAAGAACTTCATGATTTCAAGTACAGTTGATAGTTTGCCAAGATAGAACAAGGGTCTATATAGTAAAAATAATCATTTTGTTGTAATTAAAAGGTGTGTTGTTACTTAATTTTTTGTATTTACAAATTTATTTCATGTGTGAAATAAATATCACTTAATTTTAAGATAATTTATACTTGATCCAAGGTTCGTGTCATTAAAACCTTCTAAATCCTATTTTATATGTATCTATAATCACTTGAAGTCTCTTATATCACATAGAAAAAGTTGCATGAGTTTGTTTAGAAGATTGGAGAAATTGAGATAGGTATTAAAGACTCTATTCCAAGTGTTAGTTCTTGAAAATAGTCTTTATATGAATAATCAATTTCAAGCTATCAGGATATGTATGCAGAGTCAAACCTTAAAATAGGGTTTTTGATACAAAAAGAACCATAACTTCCATCTAAACTAGTGGAATCTCCTAAAAATCATATGGAAATTTTTTGAGAAGGTTTATAAGTTATTCCAATATGTATCATGTTAAAACTCATCTTGTTCTTACAAATACAAAGGACTGTCTTTTGATCTACCTATAGATAGTCATAAGAAAACTCAATCAACCTATTATGAAGGTCCAATGTTATTATTTAAGCACTATATAATAATTACTTAAAGTGATTCAAAGCATTTGGCAACTAATCCAAGTAAATATCCTTCTAAGTAAGCATATTAAGCCATCCAGACCTAAAGAGCAAAGTTTCCATTGAAGTCCAATTCTTAAGAAAGAAATAAAGGAAATTGGTTTCTCATCCTCAAAAATAGTATCCAAACATTTTAATAAATATTTATAATAATACTTTGATGATATTAGATTAATAACACCTTTTCAAGACCAAATATTCCTATACATAGTACTATAACAGTGCTTAGGACTTGGTCAACTTTTTGGGCACTTTGGTGATCTAATTGGTATTTTGAGCTTATGTAAAGACACATATAAGTCTTGTATCATTGTATTGATATTTTCATTGAGTTTTTTAAGTGAATGAGTCCAAAAAACAAAGCAATTTTTTACTTCTTTGTATCAAGTCATTAAGAGGTATAATTTAGCCTAATAGGCCTATAAAGGGTAAAGTTATTGTCATCTATGTTTTGAGATGAATTTATTCATGCACTAAGTTGCTTGAGTCAAATAATTGTTTAAACCATCACAATATTGTTCATAGAAGTGAGGATGTAAAATTGAGTGCCTTAGGAGTCAAAGAAGGGTTTTTCTTAAAGGTAGATTACTGACTTGGGATTGAGTACCCTATTTTAAGAAATTGAAAGTTTATTTTGATCTGAATACAAAGGCTAAGAATTCAAGAGATAATAGTAAATATTAAGGTCATTAGTCTTTCAATACCAATATTTAGAAGACATTTTGTGATCTAGGCCAAGAGAGAGTTTACGGTTAGGAAGAGACCTAATTACAAGCAAGTTTCTAGAGGATATTAAAGTAGACCAAGTTGAGTAAGTGGAGAACTTAATTTGACACCAGTAGGGAATAGTAAATATCAAAATATGGCTTGTGTATTTATGTAGGTCATACTCCTTAAGATCAAGATACAGCTCAGTTATTTCATTAGGTAGGGCATAGTCAAGTAGATAAAGTAGGTAGGAAATACTTGATTAGGTAAAGTAGGCATGCAATCCTCAATGGTATGTATATATATATATATATATATATATATATATATATATATATATATATATATATATATATATATATATATTACATGCATAACATGATTTGAAACCTTTTTTCTCATTCTATCTTGTGATCCTAAAATTTTGAAAACTAAGTATTGACTAGAATAGAATTTGAAAAGCTAACTTTTAAATGGTAACTCCTACAGCTCTATAATCAATTTCAGAAGATGTAGAGTGGCCCTAATTTGTTATATTTAGTAAAATAAATTTAAAGTATATGAATATAAAATTAAATATGACCTTATAGTTATTATATTTATTTTATGAAATATATCCTTGCAAAAAAACAAATAAGTCAAATAAAAAAATACAAAAAAAAATATCAAAGGGTGTAGACCCTTTGGATTGAAAAGGGCTTTTGTAAAAGGGTGTATGTCCTTTATAAAGGGCGTACACCCTTTAGGGTCAGGACCGACACTTTCAATATTTGCATTAGGGTAAGTGCACCAACTTGGGAGAAAAAAAGGGCCTACCTATGGAAATGATTTTTTTAAAATTTCTAAAATGTGAATTTCTATAGATAATTAGAGATAGCTACACTCAAAATTTGAAGATGGTATAAAAATATGATTTATAAAATTCTGAGTCTAGTTTCCAAAAAACTATTTTTTTTTAAAAATGGTTAAGTATAAATAGGTCAAATATCTAAAATTTGAATAGGACCTCCTACCTTTTTAAGAAAATTTGAATTGTACCATTTAGTGTGACCCACCATTTTTTGAGAATCATTTGATATTGTTAGAAACCCTTTGGTGAATATTTAGATTAGATCTTCTAGTGTGTTAGGAACTTTTTTTATATTTTTTTGATGAATATTTTTTTATTAATTTTGAAATTAAGTATTTCCTAAAAAATGACAAAAAAAAATGGATATCCATCCATACGACCCACCCTAACTACCTCAAAAAAATGAAATTTGATTTTTTTTTTACTGTGTGTAGAATTAGGCCTAGTTTGTTACCATGTAATTTTTTTTGAATTTGGATAAATAAATAAAAAATTAGATAAACATGAGTAGGAATGTATGAGTGAGGCATGTAGTGGACTAAAAAAATGTGTTTTTATAAATAAATATAGTTTGAACCCTTAAAATAGCCCAAAAATTATAAAAAAACATACATTTAGAAAGAGGACAATGTGCTCATCATAATGGTAATAATTTTTTGAATTTTGATGTTGAAATCAATAGCGTATTTGGTGATTGAATTTTAAATTTATTATTTTTTACTAAAACTCTCGATCTTGACTTTAGATGCACAGTCCCAAGCCTTTGGCTCAAAAATCCAAGCCATTCTCAAGCCTAAAGGCTTGGTTTTAAATTCAAATTCAAATAACACATGATGCAACAAAGAATGTGTACATGTTATATAATGTGTACGCATTTCTTTGACATAAAACCAAATAAATAAAATTCACGTTTGTTATGGGGTAAATGTCCCATTATCCATGCATCCTTCTAGGGGAAATGTCAAATTTCATGTTTTTTATAGGGGAAAGGTCCTATTAGCTTTAGACAGTGAATTAACATCACATTAGACTTCAAATTTTTTACCCATTTCAATATGTCATCTTAACTACTTATAAATAAGGTTTTAAGGTCTAACACATTATACATTTGACAATATAACTGATTTTATCATGAGAGGTCATAAAATGCATTTTTAAACCTATTATCAAAACTTAACCTTTATTGTACCAATCATTGTGCATTAGAGTATCAATACTTGACTCTTACATGTCAAGATGTGATTGGTTACTTTTGATTTTATATAATAAATGTTGAAAAATATTAGATATTACATTTTTAGCTTCTGGTGCACTTTAATATTTATATACACCAATATGTTTCATTAATAGAACACATGTTAACAAAAGCCTTGTTCGATAATTGAAACATGCACAGCTATTGGGATATTTCCCCTAGTAAGGAAAGGATATATACCTTACCACCTTAATTTACTAAAAGCTTACTTTCCCTTAAATTTTGTACTTCTTATTGATATTATCCTACATGCCTAAAATCTTATCTTACCCTTTTTTTAGTTCTTTGATATCTTTGACCAGACCCCTTTATTTATAAAACCCGTTGAATTGGACTATGTAGTATAGATAATCTTATGTAAGTAGAAATAAGAATTGAGCCCTTGGTGTAATAGTGCATCTCTTTGATATCTATTTCAATAATGCTATCTAATGGAGCCCAATACCTATCAATCATGCCTTGGATTGTCCAAAAAACATTCCTAAAATGTTTTGAATAAAATACCTTAATTTTTCTCGAAGGTCACTTAGTGCATCTAATTCAATGGATGCATTTTGAGGTCCCAATTGAAACTATAACAATATTATTATATTGTTACAATTATTAAAGTTTGATTCCCCTAATATATTCAAATACATTATTAAAATTTTGCTTAAAATTAAGATCTCTTGTGAAAATATGGTTAATCTTCCATTTCATGCACCTCCTTCATCTACCCCTCCATCACACATGGGACAACCATCAACCACTCCATTTATTCCCATGTCATCTAAAGAGTGTGTCTTTTTATTGGGACTAGTCCTAGCTGCACCATGGATGCAACAATTGCAATCTCAAAAACAAGCTAGACAACACTTGATGTTTATCAATACTATATAGAGTTTTATAACTTACTATGTAATTGGGATGGTAAGATACGAAAGTAGGAAGATAGAGCTACAATGTATGTACATGTTAAATTCTAAAATATTTTGGTCAAGTTGGGTATGAATTTAATTTTATATAAGATGTGGTTTTGAGCTCAATAAACTTGAAATGGTCACATGTATCCATTAGTGATGATGTGGTTTTAAGATGTCATGCCTGTAGTGATTAATATATAGCTTAGAAAATATCTAAATGCACTAGGGAATTTATTATAAACTATTAAGGGATGGCATAGACCTGACATTGACTAAGTACAACATATGTATAAGTTACCTCAGTTTAAACTCTATTAAAATTACTCAAGATATACATTAAACTTGTGACAATGTCCCTTAAATCTAAGACCTGCTTCCCCTTAAGGATGATGTTGAGTAGAGAGACCCAATAATAATTCATGTGGATGATGAACTACTCACCTCATATAGATAGTTGATCAGAATTGAATGCCATTATGCACCCCCTTACTGAAGGTTTCAAGATTAAATATATTTTATACATATATCTTCAATCATCTTGTTCATATGTCATTGTAATGAGCTTAAACCTTATGATGTGGATTAAAATAAAGTAGTACATGTGTCTCAGAATTCTTGCTCCAAATAAGGATTTGAGGTTGAGACACATCCATGTTGCTAAATTATGTTCTCTCCTATGTGTAGGACTTAATATGAATGTATGTTTTGGGATATCTATCTATGTAATTTAAGGCAAAAGGATATAAATAATTTGAATACATCTATGTAGAAAATTGATAACATTCGATGCTTGCTTAATTTATATGGGACCTTAAATGGCTCTACATGATAATTATTGTATATTAATGAAAATTCAGAGGCTCACACCATGTCAATTATTTACTAGACATGAGTTGATTGCATTGATGTTGATCTTTAAACATTATTGGCTTCTATGTATGTATGTATGATAAATTGGTGAATAAGCCTTAGTTGGATTGGTTGGCTCAGTGATGGAACGTGTCTAAGTATCAAAGATGTGCATATCTGATAACTCTAACACTTATTTAGGTGTACTAAACCTACACACATGGAAATATTTGATTGTATTGGGAATTTTAAGGCTCTAATAAATCTGATTCTCCTAGGACAAGTGATAGTTCGATCTCTAACACAAATATATGTGTATACAAGATACACATGTGCATGTGTATACAAGATACACATGGGCATGTGTATATCTAATTAGATTGGGCCTTACAGGGATCTGATAGATTTTTTTAACGCTTCTAGGACCTGACACCTTTAATAGTGTTAACACTTTCAAGCATGTATGAGGTACACATGGTGATATATAATTGGATTTGGCCTCCCAGGGTAGTTTCAAATATAAAACTTCTAGGACATGATGCATCTCTAATAGATTTAACACTTTCAGGTGTATGATGTACACACATGGCACAATAAGGTTCAATTATAAGGGTAATTCAATAAAGGAGGCATGGGAGGCCAATTTGAACCCCTTATTGACATAACTATAATATCATGATATATACATAATTTGGGAAAAAATTAAGTATAGTTTTATCTATCATAAATTGAACTAATTATTTGATTAGTTCAATTAGGGACATGATTTGGGAAAAATTTAGCCTCTAAACCAAATTTATGTCCTAATTGATCATATAATATAGATGCAACATGTATGACTTAATTGACCCTAATTTAATCAAAAATGAAAATATGAATGCAACTGTGGCCAATTTTAACCCATTGAACCTAAATTGGAGTCTATGATGTGATTAAAAGAGCTAAATTAGGTCACATTTCATGACATGTTGATTTTAAACCCTATTTTTATCATTTAAACATGTACAGTTCCCCTAAACCTTAATTTCATGACATGTACACATGTACAAACCCATTACACTAAACCCCTAACCCTAAATCCAAATTTTATAACAAACACAACCCCTAAGTTCCTTGATTTCATCACAAATGCATAAATTAATGAATGTGATTAATATCAATTTGTGAACCTGTTATTCACTTAGTTTTGTAATGACATATGATGGGATTTTGGAAAAACTTAGTTCATTTTTTCTTACATATTAAGCCTTATTGCATCATTTATTAATATTTTTCCTTCATAGTCTTATCAAGAGTCTTATTTTATCATGTATTAGATATGTATGCATCATATTGGGGATTTATGCATCATATTGAGCCTTATTGCATCATATGATAGCCTAATTGCATCATATTAGAGATTTATTTCATCATATGATAGTCTTATTGCATCACATGATAGTCTTATTACATCACATGATAATCTTATTGCATCATATAATAGTCTTATTGCATGATATTGAGCCTTATTTCATGATATGATAATGTTATTACAATATATGATAGTCTTATTACATCATATTAGGGATTTATGCATCATATTATAGTCTTATTGAGTGTTATTTCATCATATTATAGTATTATAAGGGAAAAATGTTTGAATATGAGCCTTTTTGCTTTTTAGTATAGCATATGGATATACTTCAAGGAATGCATACACATTATAGTAATGTGTACACATTCATATAACACATATGTGTTCCTTAGAGTACAAACAAAAACTCACTTTTCAATGTCAATGTACTTTCTTTGTTGCAGTTCTCTTGGACCCCACATTTGAAGTAATTTCTTGGTTGATTTTGTCAAAATGGGCTCTGGTTCACATTCAAGGAGGAGGAATAAGTTGAAGAACAAAACATCAGAGCAACTAGAAGAGTTGAGAGAAAAAACAAGATATAAATGCAAGTAATTTGTTCCATATAAGGTACAAACACTAACCCTAATGATCCAAATGCCTTAGATAATGAGTAAATTGATAATAAATAATTAAATAATGATGAAATTTATAATAATGAATTGAATTATGATAAAATTCATAATAATGAATTAAATTATGATGAAATTGACAATAAAAAATTAAATAATGTTGAAAATTCACATTCAAAGTTTAAAGTTTTTGATTATGTTGATGAAGAGCCTATGCATGATACTTTACCCAAAAATAATAAATAAAATTTAATGGACTTGAATAATGATGAAATTAATAATGAAGAAAATTTCATAGAAACATATAATTATTTTGAAACACCCTTTGAACAGATTCCACCG
Source organism: Torreya grandis (assembly GCA_037957365.1). Taxonomy (NCBI): domain Eukaryota; kingdom Viridiplantae; phylum Streptophyta; class Pinopsida; order Cupressales; family Taxaceae; genus Torreya; species Torreya grandis. The sequence goes on from JARHVA010000061.1 coordinate 6,442,850, forward strand.
ATAACAACACCTCTAAAAATTGTGTATAGAAAAGATAAGTACTAAATTGAAGTCGATGAAAATATTTTGAAACCAATGCATAATAAAATGTCTGACCACCATTCAAAAATATTGTCTGAAGAAATTTGGGATAGTTTCATAATTTGGAGTATGATAGTCAAAGATGTCAATTATTTGTTTCGTTGATGAAATTGCTTAAGATGAGACCTATAATGTACACATTAGGACTAAGAAGATCTAACATGGATAATTAAAATGATGAAATTATTGAAAATATACATGATGCATATCATTTTTCAGGCCTAAAATCATGCAATAAATATTATAGTGTTGCCTGACATAATTATGACAATCCTCATGCAATAAATACGAGAAATGATTGATTTCAAAAACAAGTAAAAAACTTGATATAAATAGAAAAACATTAAGAAAATAAATTGCAAGATGTGAAAGATTTAATGAACCCAATACAAAATAGCTCTGGCATTCTCTGGTAGACTTTCATGAAAGGACAAGGCTATAGTCGATGCTTTGAAAGACTTATTTGCACAATTTTGGAAAGATAATACAAGAGTTTTGCCTAATGCAAGAGATGTAGTGAAAATAAGAGTTTCTTCTCATAATCGTGAGCCACATCTGAAACATTTCTTGGATATGACTCAAACACAATTGTACTCTATATTTTTGGAAAAACATCCACAAATTATTATTATTCAAATAATTTTTGAGATGGCCAAACCTTTTTATGTAAAAATAAATCACACATGCACCACTTCTTGTTGTAGGCAACATGTTAAATTTTCAATGCACTATGATGTTTTTCGCCATAATCATTGTACTTTGCATACTACTAACATTTTGTAGGAGTGTGTCATAGAAGTTATCCCAAAATCAGCCATGGAATTTATTTCAATTTTTTTTTTTAAAGACCAAATGGATAGTTCTTTTATAAGAAAACATGTTTGGATGGAAATTACAACATTTGTGGTGGATTACCAAAATTGAAAAAATGTATCCATGAGGAGTGTACTAGTTAAATTAGATAGGAATTAGTTGGTTTGATCAAATGCAAATATATGACTTATCAAGTAAAATATGGCAAATAATCTAAAAGGTGTGAGCTTGTTACGAAAGAGATACCTGTTTCAGAATTTATGGTCGAATTCATGGAGAAAATTGTTTATGAGTAAGCAAGGCACACACATAGGGATAAATCATTGGATGAACATTTCAAGCTAAGAAAGGACACATTCCCACTTGATTCTATTATTTTAGTAGTCAACTTTGTAGAAAATTACACATTCAAACCATAAATGGAATTCAATCACGGTATTACAACTCAACACAAATTGCCATATTCATGCATATAACATTCATGCATGCACCTGATAGTATAGAGGAATATCAAAAAATATTAAGGGAATACCATTTCTATATCAGTGATGACTGATCACATTGTACAGAGTACGTGCAAGGTTGTTTTGATAAGTTCTATGAATAGTTGACTTAAAGGAACATTAATTTTAAATGACATTACATTTGGTCAAACAATTGCACATCATAATTCAATAATGCACATATGTTTTATTGGTTGAGTAGGATGCATGTTACCACTCATGAACATATTTGGAGTTTCATTGAGGTTGGAAATGGAAAAAGGGAGCATGATGGTGCTGGAGCATGTATAAAGAGAGCCATTACAAGGGAGGATTTGAAATATGACAATGTTGCTAATTTGATTGATGCAAAAACTATGGTTTACTGTTTTAATGAGAACATATGTCATGGTGGTGAAGTAAATTTTACTATTTATAGACATTTTTGGTTAATGGAGGAAAAATACTTCGCAAACTATGAGGATTATATGACTCTAATAGGTTCAAGTGATCTCCACTCATTTTGTAGCATAAATGTAGGTTCTTGGACTATTCATACATGACACTTGGCATGATTTTATTTTGCATGCATGGACTTTATTTGGAATGAGTGTGAGTAACAAGAATGGGTGGATGACTGGAGTTCCAAACCTCTAATTCTAATCAACATATATTAGGTTCTACCAACATTTCAACTTACTAACATGAAATCCTCACATGACTTTGACCATATATCCGATCTAGTATATCCAAGTATAAGATTAATATTTATGTACTATTTATTGTCATGAGCAGCTATTGTAGTAGTCATCTGAATTGGACTATCAAATGTCATATGACAGCCCTACATACACAATACATTCATGTATATAAGTTATATTTGCCAAATTATATATTAAAATTATTAAAATAAAATTACTAAATTACAATTCAAAATTAAAAGTGAATATACATACCTCGATGAGTACCTATGTAGATGACATTACAGCCACAATGCCTGAATCTATCTTGACTCACAATGATGGAGGAATGTCCACCCTAGTCATCAACTAAATAAATAACCTAATAATTAATAACTTGGGAAATTAATTGATTAAAAAATTTGATAACAAACTTAGTCTTGCATAAGATACAAAAAAATCTAATGAGGTCACAGGAAGCATGAATGTGACAAGTGGATATGTGCAACATGTGACTTATAACACTGGATTGAAGGCAAGAAATGTTAGTTTCATGAGGGAGAATGAAAAGACAATGAGGGAGGATTTTTTAGTGGATTTTGTGAAATTTATTCATTAAATACAAGGGCACCTTGAGCTAATAAAAGGTCTAAAATGTGTCTTAAAAATGTTTAAATTTGAATTTGAGTTCAAATAGGTATTCCATTGGTCTAAGTTAGTCTAGTTGGTGTCTAATTGATAACTCAAATGTTGGATTCTAAAGAGTTTAAAGAAGGATTTAAAATGATCATATAAAGGGAGAGATCATCTTGATAGAGGTTTATAGTGCTTTGACATTGAAAGATGAAACAATCCCTAAGTATCCTATTTGCTAAAGGGCAACATATAGTCAAAGGACTGAGTTTTATTATGTTGAAACTAGTTTGAGATTCCATTGAGATTTTAATGGGTATAAGATGGTCAATATAAGTGTATATAATCCCATATTATATTTTTAAGACATTTTAAGTTTAAGGAAAGGCAAAGTGACCTTGTACCCTATTTTTTGTGCATAGGCAAGGTTATAAACTAAGAGTTTTGAGTTTACAATTAATTATGGGCTTTCAGAACTTCTTGTCTAAATGAGAAAGTTGTATAGGGTCAATATAGACCCAATAAAAAAGGTTTGGGGTTTTTAAACCCACTAAATTTTTTTTATCCCCCTTAGTGTTCTCTCAGCCCTAGTAATGGCCTAGAAACCCTGATTCTAGGGTTTAGTGTATAAAATGAGATTTGACAGTTGAAAACTTCAAAAAACTTGTAATATTACATTATTTATGTCTTCTCACTAATAGAGGTGGTTTTATACTTGTCACGTATGTAAAATTATGTAAATGAGGTTGTGATTTAGTGTTAGGCCTAGAGAAGGGTTAAGGGAAAAGGTTTAAGGGAAAAGGGTTAAGGCCTAGATAAGGAGTTTTACCCAAAAATAGGCATAGTAGAAGGTAAAGATAGAAAGGTGTATGGGAGGGGTGAGTAGACATAGATTTTGAGTTAGTGACATGGCCAAGGATGTAAAGAGAGTGTGATAAGAAGATAGAAGGATTGATTTAACTAATATTATCATTATTATTTGATTGAACAAAGGACTAAGTGAATGAGTTATGAATCGCTGAAGGAAAACATTCAAAGGAAGGGATATAGGTATAGTTTGGTATAGAATTTGATATATCTCTGCATCAATGGATATAGATAGGACCTCTCCCCCAACTAGATATAGTAGGTCTTTGGGCCCCCTAAGTAGGTGGTGGTAACACTACTTAACCCTATCTATATATATGGGGTTGAGGTCCCCTATTTGTATATGGTTGTAAGGCCTATGCCATATACATATAGGCTCTAATTTATATTTGATTCTCTCCCAATAAACTAATTGGATCTAATGGACACTCTCCCAACAAACCAAGGGAATTGACTAGGTATAATGGGATCAAGAGTTTATGCCATCTAAATTCATAACTCCATAGATAGAGATGAAATTATTATGCTCGAATGGAATCAAGATGGGAATTGAATTGATAGCTATAACCATTTTGGATATCGATCATAGAAATTGAACCACTATATGTGATTAGGATAACAAGGAATCAAGTGATTGGCTATGAGGCTAGTATCTAAAAGAAAGGAGTGGTGTGCATATTGATGAAGACATGATTGCTTGATTGGGAAATTGATAGAAATATATTGTACCAAATAAATTTTATGAAATGAATTCTATATATATATATATATATATATATATATATGTACATCCAATCCTACTAATTGGGATTGAACCACTATGGAAACTAAATATAATGGGATATCAAGTAAATGTTCAACTCTCTATTTTGGTTATTGAAAACATAGTTGAGATGGAGGATGAGTTTCTAACAAGTTACACTAATCTATGTTAATACATCAAACAATAAAAATCCCAACAAAATTATAAATTAGGTATTTTATATTTTATTAAACAAAATCTACCAAAGACATAATTAATGTGTATGAATGTGCATATAGAGTATATAAGATTCACATGCATAGATGTAGTAGCCTAGGTTGGACCACTACCTCGTTATGATGTCAAAAGCAACATCTCCTCCTGGAACACAAAAAAATACATATATATTATTCAATTTAAACATGTAAATTAATTTTTACCTTTTTACTTAAATGCAAATATAACTTAAAAATTTAACATTAAATTTATATAAAAGATATCTGCATGTTTGTGGAGACTCCCAATGTATCCAAACCAAATGTGTGTGCCAAAAAATCATCAATCAAGACCATATCCTCTAATTCCCCTAAAGCACCACCATCATCATCTGAAGGTCCAGTGCATATATCACCATAACATCTTCATAGGTGGGGTTGGCTACAGCCCTTAGCTAGAGTATCATGAGCATCTATCTCTAAAAATCTACTCATATCATGAACAAGTGTGTCAGTAAGTGCACTTAGTGCATGTAAAGTGTCTATCTCCATAACCTATATTACCATAGAGGGAATATCTAGATGAAGTGGCTTTTGGGTAGGGATTTTTGTAGGTCGATTAGGTGCACGACGTGTACCTAGTCAATCTTTTGTGGAGCCTTTCCCTTGACCTTGAAACTCACCATAGTCAAAGTAGTTTGGAATTTGATTGAGGACAAACTAACAATAGAGTTTCCTCAAAAATTACAAAGGGACCTCATGGTTATTACAAGGGGGATATCCAAACACCATCCACCATCACTCCCAAAAATTAGCTTTAATTAAATCGTGTTGGCATCAGTGGATTGGGAAATGTTTGGTTGTTATGGGAAATGGGGCATTGGTGGTCAACTTGATAAATAAGGCATAAATTTGATCTTTTTTATGTTTTTGTTTTTCACCTTAAATGCTAACAAATTTTCAGCATAGTAATCCCTACAGCTATCCTTATATGACCTCCATCTATCAATTTGACTCATTCTCGAGTCAACTTGACCTAATACTAATTCTAAGTTATTTGCCAAATAGGTGGAGTGGGTGTTTATGGAAGTGGGCTCCCTCATTCTCCTAATTATTTGTTCAATTTCAATTATGTTTTCTAATATGATAGAAACTATATCCTCCTATCTGTTTGGGGGATCTAGGGTAACTATAGCAGGGTTAGGCAGAGGATTGGGTGGAGGGTTAGGAGGGTTGGGTGGAAGGTTAGGTAGAGGATTAGTGGAGGGTTAGGTAGAGCGTGCCGACCTTTTTATATAAAAATGAAAAAATAAACTAGATGTAATTCATATTCACAAAAAATAAATAAAAAATTTAAGATACAAAAAACATACCTATTTTTCATGATGACATCATCGATCTAGCGAATGAAGGGCAAAACATGAATCTTGCAAGTAAAAATGTGAGCTTGAGGGAAAAATGCAAATGTGAATCAACAAAACATGAATGATAAGAATGAGAAGGATGAGGGTATTTTTTTTGTTTTTTAGTTTCAATAATACGTATGCTTTATTGAAACTTATATAAATGCATGCACATTCTTATAACATGTATGTGTTTCTATAAGTTTTAATAACGCATATGCATTATTATTATAACACATACACATTATGGGTTGGAAATTCATAGCCATAATTCATACATGTTATAACAATAACACATAATTTTTATGGGTTATGTCCACATAATTTTCCCCCAACTCTGTGCACATACCCATTGGTTTTTTATACAAAAAGGGTGTACGTCCTTTACAAAAAATGTTTTTTTTTTCATTATGTCATTTATTTGTCCCCAAAATTTATGCATCCACCCTAGATTAAGGGAATAATTACCTTCCAATCTCCCTCTTCAAATATCTAAGGTTCAATTTTGAAACTCTCTCATCTCCAATGCTTCATAAGGAATCATATTTATCAATTCAAAGTACCAAGGGGCAACATGGTTGGATCGGCACATAGGTGTACTCCTTCCTTGCTCTCTTTCTTTTCAAGCATTTCAATTATTTCAAATTTTAGATTATATACACTTATTTATACTGTAACATGCTCTTTTTTATAGGGCATAACCCAACAAAGCACTCAAAGTGGGCTAAAAAAAAGGCAAGTGTGTTTTACAAACCTAGCTATGCATTTATTTCTTTTAAACTAGTGATTTAATCATTACATGAATTGCTAGATTAAAGGGAATAAAATATACATACTAAAATTTGATTTATATAACATTTCAATCTTGTATACTTGAAAAATACCTTTTAAGTCTCTACTCTTTAGTTTTAGACCTCCCTCTTGCTGAAAGGCTTGCATTCCCCATCTATCTATGTCAAATTGCTTATCTTTTGGTCCAACCCTATCATTTTTAATGACTCAGATCTCTTACACTATACAACAAGCCTAAAACTTGGTTTATATCTTTCACTATCATTTTTAAATCCTTGATAATTTCTTAGCCTATTGGACACTTGTATCCCACATAAGGACACTGACATCAACACAAGTGTACAAATTCTTATCATATGTCCAATTCTCAAAAGTCATCCAAATTGTGTAACGAACTGCTACACCAAAAGCTCGAGGCATTAGTGAAGTCCGCCCACTAGGACCATAACATCCCACCATGCTTTTGAAGCTACAGACGCTAGGATTGCTTTACGCATGTACATGAGATCACCCTCATGTATGAGCCCCAGTTGAACATTGAAATATCAGTGTACCCCACCCGCTCTATGATTCAAACCCAGGTGGAGGCTCTGATACCACATGTAATGAACCACTACACCAAAACCTCAAGGCATCAATGAAGTCTACCCACCAAGACCATAACAAATTACAAATGTTGCGAAACAAATGGATTGATCTATTTATCTTATTGAACCCTATCATGAGATATTCCCAAAGGATGTGGCATAAATACAAAAAAAATACCATTCAATATCATCATGTCATATTCAAAAATCTTACCAAGCACACATCTATCGAATCAACTTTCAAGTAATTAAAACCACCCTATTCTCCTCTATTTCTATATTAGTCATACGATCAGTTAAGTTTGAAGCATTCAAAGAGCAACCCATGATTAATATTTGTCAAGTTACAAGTTAGATAATTGCATGCCCTTGCATATAGCATATTTCACCCTTGTGCACACACAAGCCAACACTTAGGGGAGAATTATATATTTTTGAGCCCTCTTTGGAATCATGGCTATGTGGGAAATGCTCACTGACATAGGTATCCTTGAGGTCAGCTCAAATTCATGAACCCACTAACCCATTTTTGGCAAGGTACAAAGACCTAAGGTGAAGAGATGTGGTTTTTCTCCATAAACAGTCATCTACACCCTATGTGCATAAAGAAAAGATATCAACATAAAGGTGACATAAAACTCAGAAGGCTCCAGGTGGTCACTTCATAATATAATGAATATTCCATACTAGATAATTATGTTTGTATTAGGAAACTTACATTGACACAAATATCTCAAAGTTGACATAAGTGTCTAGGTTTCCAAATTTAATATTTCTAGAATGTGACAACTAGATCCTAATATTATTCATACCTATTTCCACCTCTGCATATCTCAAATCCACCTGTGCATTTACAAATGAGCTAAGTATTATAACTTCTTCATGTTTATGTAATAAAATTATTATTTTGAATGTACTTTATATATTTAACACAACTTAGCATTTCAATTCAAAATATTCATTTATCTGAGTTTTCAATTAATTGACCTACTTTAGAATAGTTTCTTTCATCCTTGTGTATAGGCTATTCTACACTTTTAACCCTTTACACATTCTCAATTTAGGGTTAGACATATTTATAAATAATAAATAGTTCATAATCAAGTATGTTGTGAAGATCTTTATGGGAAAATTCACTAATAGTCTGAGCTTTTGGTGTAATGATTCATTATATGTGGTATCAAAGTGCCCACCTATGTTTGAGTCTTGGGTCTCAACTGGTAATGTCAGTATGGTAGTGTTCATCTAGGGATCCTACATGTGCGTGGAGGCACACACCCATCCTGAGGATGGGATTATCAGAAGCGTGGTGGGGTGTTAAGACCCTAGTGGGTAGAGTCACTAACCTTCAAGCATTTGATGTAACATTTCATTACATATGTCTAAAAATTAATGGTTATTGCCTCTTCCCAGGTTCAATAATGGGGACCACAAAATGATCAAGAAATTAAGATCATCTTTTGTTTGAATAAATGGACACACCATTGTAACCATTTTACATTGTTCTATGTATATGCAGATATGCCCAGGTTGCTCCATGTAACTCATTACACCTGCATGTATTGCCATGTATCTCTAAAACACAAATAGTGGTAAAATGTAGGTATATCTCTATAGTTATAGGTAGTTAAAAATAGTTCTAGGTATCTTCCTACCAATTTCTTTTACTTCTTCAAGATTTACTTAGGCATTTTTTTCCTATTTACATTTAGCTCTGCCTAGTGTAGGTCATCTTACGTAAAAGTTTAATACTATTAAAAAGATGCACATGGTTTAATATTTCTTAAATACTTTTGGCTAATTGGTTGCTCACATAAGTATTTAGAGTTGGGTCATTTTATGGGAAACTTTTGGTCAACTATGTAATTTTCTTTACGCAATGACTAGAGATAATACATACGTATATTTATTACATATAATTATTCTATCACTTTGTTTTTATGGGTGGATCCTGCCTCTGATCTTTGCTCATGGATAGGTTTTAATTGTGTTTCAGTATGGAAAGAAATTCAATATTTCTTTTATAGATATTTATGTTAGAACTTTATAAGAGTATGCTCTTAATTCACTCGTAGTTAGAGCTTATATGTATTTTGAAGGTTATTTATACTAATTAATATCATTTTTTGTTATTGAAAGATGTATAAATAGTAGTTAATTGCATACATTGGATTCGGGATAAGAAATCACACAATTAAAATTAAGAGGTATCAATATTACTATAATAAATTAATTTTGCTATTAAAAAAAGTAAATTAATCATATAAAATAGTGATGAAAGCTAATCTTTCATAACATGAGTAAGTACATTACTATATGTATTTATTGACCATTTTCTTTAACTTATTCCTACTCAATGTTTAACTAAGGAGTCATACGTAGTTACTAAACAATCTACACTAACCCTAGATTATATACAAGATTCCTCAATAACCGGTCACACACAGTGACTAACCAATCTAAACTAACCTTAAATTATTTTCAAAATATGTGGATCATGTCATTATTGTAGGTAAACATTACATAAAATAATATAATTCTAACAAGAAACATTCCACTTATTTCAACCTTTTGGGGTATATCTTTCTTAAGAGTGAAAATCCTCATTGATATTGCACTTGACATAAAATTCATAAGGAAATAAACATGTAGGTCACCATAATTATGGTGATCTTTAGTTGTGTTTATATCTTATCACCCATGCACACAACCATATAAAAAAAATGTCGTTGGATTTTGAATATGCCCAATATTTAAACAAATGTCTATGAGTTCACAAAGGATTGATTTGGGCAAATAAGGAATGTGGCATCATGATATCTAAAAGTTGGATTGAACTTCTATGTGAAAATGTTAATAATGTAAAGGGATATGTTTCTATGCAAATTTTTTGAAATGTTTATTGAATTATATGCACATATTATTCAAAGGTTCATGCCGTGTGTCGTGATGGTGGTAAGCCATTTTGGTATTCATAAAAAACTGACTATAATTCAAACATATTTTTGTTGGCCTACCATTCATCAAGATGTGTGGTTTCTACTATTATTTCAATTGGAGATGGGGTTACACTCCAATACCCATTCCTAATAATCTTGAGAATTTGTGTCTATGGATATATTGTATTTTTCTAAATAAGAGATATGCTTGATGAGTTACTAATGGTAATAGATTGGTCCAAGGGTATTCTCAAAATACATTTTCATCATACCAAGAAGCCCATCCTCATGGCATGCATTAATGTTGTTGACTCATGCTTCATGGTGTGTGGTAATGCCATTACATTCTTCATTGTCTACAATACCGTCAAACACTTTCAAAAGGCCCATAATACTTCCAAGATCACCAATCCATCTCCACCAAATTCCACACACATGTTTCTAGTGGTATGAATTAATTAAGGAAGGTTGAGCATGCTGCCATCCATATTTATACTAAACCTTATGTGGTCTTCGTCATTAGCTTTATTAGGTTTCCACGTAATTACAAACCAAACCACTAATGTCCACTCATAATGCATGATACCACTAAATGTTAAAAAAGTTGTTACCTTCATTCTTGAAGGGACAGATCCCCCCATATAACTTGACTATTACGTTTGGACATCATTCATCTCAATGACAAGAAGATGAAGAGTCCCATGGAAGAGTAACCATTTCATCTTCCATAGTTATTCTTTAGCATTTGTGAATTTGGAACACTATGTATACATATGTGTCTAGATATATTGTTAATCATCAAATAACATATAAGAGCATAGACATAACTAGTGGAAGATGGATAACCACACATATTTCTCAAGAGTATGTCATGCATTATGAGACCCAAATATAATTTATTAAATTAATTACATTAATTTTCCATCAAAGAGATGGAGCTATTTATATATAAAACATACTATATTTGGCTCCATCTATTTAGAAAGCTAACTTACAATCTATGGTGCATATTATTCTAGTGTTTAGCACCCCAACTAACCAACTTAGAAACTAGTATAAGAGTATTAATAACACCAGTTACAACCTTATTTAAAATAGACAATGATCTAATTATTTATTCTAAAATGTCATCCCTTAATTCGTCATTGTATTAAGAGTATAAGAGAGAGAGAGTTTATGAATGCTTCTAACATTTTACTTTGGATAAATATTATCTCTCTGAGATTCTGAGATTCACTCTTGAAGCCTAAGTGGTGATCATCATCATCCTTTTGAGAAGAAGCATCCTCCAATTATTGAACAAAGTTTATATCCTATTGCTCTAGAGTTTTGGTTGTTAGTGATTTGCCTTTACTATCTAAAATTTAATCCCTTGAATTCTCATACCTTATCTTCCCTCACCACCCCTACATGTGGGAAAAGAGCCCTACCCTAGGTTTTCTAGAAATGCCCATGTTTTCTCGAAGCTCTGCACTAGTTTCCTAGAGATTAATGGGGTTAGCTTGGGATTTGAGGTGGAGTGATCAAACCAACAAATTTTTATTTTGAAATCCATTTTTGGGTCTTCTTATGAGAGGGAAAAATAATAAATTTATGCCCAATTTTATTGAATTGGAAGCATTTGAAATGTTGTCCCTTGAAATCCACATGCTACAACCACAGGACCATGCTCAGAAGAGATCTAAATAAAATGGATAACTAGGTTAGAGACATCCACATAGATGCAAACCCTCCCAAAAGAAGAATGGCATCCATTTTATTTAGGATCAAATCTTCACAAACTCCCCAACCTTCTCAACCAGTAACTCAAGATCATATCTGAATTTTTAAATCCCAATAGAATATGATATAGAGGGACCCAAATGGGGATTTTATCAATAAATTCCACCATTGGGTTGAAAAATAATTCCCATGGACATAAAAAACCACACCCTGCCAAGGAACTAATGATAGTTTTTGACACAAAATTGCACTCATCTAATGAGTGAAAGTTGATGAGAAAAAACCCTATGAAATCATGGTCATAGTAGGGCATGACATCTCTTTCCACACAATGTCCATCCATCGATGAATCTTTATTTAATAAGATATCTTGGATGCAAATTTCCCAACCAAATAGCCGTTCCTCATCCCCTACGTGAGTAAATTCTCCTCATCTTATAAAAAACATAATCCAACTACCACCTTCACCAAATGAATAGCGATATCCCACAAGACTAAGGTGTCTAGGATTATAATAGCCCTAAAATTAGGTAGAGAAATTAGCCACACCTTGTGATTTAAATTACTCTCTTTTTACCCTTTTTTTGGTGTAATGAACCTCCAATCTCCCAATTGGGAGTCCCAACAGGGGACATTGAGTTATCCTTACCCTAAAAATTAACATATAGGCATGTAGAATAGACATCACTCAAACTAAGGCATCTATTAACATGTTGTGGGATAATATTTGAACAAAAAGGGTTTTAAATTCAAACAAAAAATTTCACAGCAAAAGTGAAATGGGTTAATAGCATTTAAACAACCTAGCAGAGAGATGTGACCACATCGGGTATAGAAACTTCTCCCCATGTGTTGTAATTAAGTTGTTTGTTTTTATTATTCTAATTAGATTCCTTCTTTATTATGTCTTTTGTGTTGCCACCTATCTTTACGATTACTACCAATTTATTATTGGCATAGATCTTCCTTCATTATTGGTTTACTTTGCATCCATCACGCTGGTAAAAAAACCATAGACCTAAATATATCAATGAACCCAAAATCCTAGAAGTAACACCATCGAATAAACTAAGGAACACCAGCTTCGTCATTGAAAGGAGCATCACTCACAAGTGGAAATTTATTTTATAGAATTACATGAAAGAAGAGCCTTCATTTTCCATTGCATGCCCTCACCAATAGAATTCAAAGCATTTATCTAAAGTCTTTCTACTTCTATTTTTCTTCCTCTTTGACTTTTCTTTCCAAAATTTGGTATAATAAATAATGAAACTTTTTTGAGAAATGGTGAGGATCTACCTAGATCCAAAATATGCCTCACTATCCTAGGAATAAGAAGGTTCATCCATATCTGGCTCAAGATGGGTGAGGGCATAGAGGTGGGAGGAAGACAGGGTAAGTGATGAGCAAGGTCTAGATTTTGTTGCACCACACTCTTAGCCCTTACTGATTCACTTGGAACCAACTTTAATTGAACCCTATTTTCCATCTTCCATTGAGTCTCTGCCACCCTCTCCAAAAATTGACTCTTCAATTCCACCCAATTTTCAAAACACAACTTTCAATGACCATCAATCACCCTGGTATTATTAATCTCTAAATCAGACACACCTGCTAAAAAGCCTTCCACATGTTAATTCTCTAGATTGGGAGAAGTAACAAGATTCTCCATAGTTGTAGGAGACCCAACACCCAATTTTGATACTAGATAAGTTGTTGTCGCAACACTTTCAGTGCTACTCACTTTCACCATAATCTTGGAATAATGCAAAGCACCAAGGGGTATGTGGTATTTATTTGTGAAATGTTTGATTTCTGAAAACAATATTGGTGGGTGAATATTTTATCATCAACTAACTGAGGACAAAATGGTTATATTAGCCATAGTGTAATGAGATAAATCTCTCCTCTCAGCAAAGGGAGGTTCCCTATAAACTATCAAAAACTTAATCTAAACTAAATATTAATTCAAAAGTGAGATCATATCATCCATTTCTCTTTTTTTTAGAAATGATGTTTACAAAGTAAATAAAAAAAATTCCTTGATATTAATCAAATTCACAAGAAACCCACGAGAGTACAAAGCCTATCGTTGCTCCTCTTGCTAATTTGTAACTTATATCACAATAGAATGGGGTGCAGCCTAAAGTCTTTACCAAAAGCTACAATAAAGTGTATAATCACAAAAGATATAATTAGTTCAATGTCTTTCCAATATCTTTCATTCTAAAATAATAAAGCACAAACTGAAGACAATTATAGTAGCACAAAGTCTCCATAATCAACTTCAAAACATCTTCTAGATTATTTTCACTCACTCTACTTATTTAATCAAATAGATAAGATTGTATTAGGAAAGTGATATAAGAACAATTTCCTACACAACACAAGTTATACCAATACAAAGTTTGAAAAGTCACTTGATTTCTCATTCACTTGATAAAATATGATTTACAATCTGAGCTCAAAGTCTCAAAAGGCATTTCAATTTTGGTAGAGTTTTGCTTCCAATAACTCAAAGATATATTTATAATAGATTCCCTCTTTATTTATAGGGAGAGGCCTTGATGATTTTAGAAAAGACCTAATTACTTTGACCGAGTCAAAGATAAGAGTCCTTTTTGACTTAGGACTTCCTTTATTTTTACATGTAATTACATATGAAAAAAGTACATGTAAAAATGTTCAAAGTGATTACAAAAGTACATCTAAAAAGTGGAAATTAAACCAATAAAAAATAGTTTCAATTTGTATCTCCATCTTTCTTCAGTTGAGCATCGTACATAGTGATAGTTGCTTACATCCCGATACTATTTAGACTAACAGTGTTCTTGAAAATCATCTTAGCTCTGACTAGGGCATCTCTTACTATTGTGATTGATTTTGCATGACTAGTTAACTTAGTTTTCAGATTATCTAGAGTTAATTGATTATCCATAATATTATCCATAGAGGCTATTGAAAATGCTTTATCTTCAAATTATTTTTAGAACATATTTTCAAATTCTTAAATCATTTCTTCTGCTGAAAATAATTAGTTATCTTGTGATGTAAGTTTAAAAGGTAGCTCCTCTAATTTATGCAAAAGACTAACATTATTTTGTTCACTGAGTTTCCTTGAAGATTCAAGGTCACTAAGCAACTCCTTAAGCACCTGACTCCTATATGTCAATTCCACTTTAGTTTCAATGTAAGAGTCTCTATCAATACTGACATCGATTGATATTAGAGTCTTTATTTTTAGTTTCCTCATATCCATCCATTTGTCAAGATACTTTTCTATGATTTCAATATCTTGAGAAATAACATTAATGAGATCATTAAGTGTTACTCTTATTTTTCTCATTTTATCTATCTTCTCAAATAACTCTATGAGTAAGGAAACTCTTTATGCATGCATCTTGTCCAAGTACTCTTCAATTACTTTTTCTTTGAGATAGGTCTTTTCTACTTTTTGAATAATGGGGTCTTCTATGGAAACAGCCTCAGGAGTTACTATTTTTGGAGTGAAAGTAATTCTCCTTACCACTACAGGTAATTATTCCACCATTGCTTTGTAGTGATCCTTAATATCTTTCCCTCTATCAAATTTCTGAATCAGGATGCCCATGGTTGACTGCATATCACTCTTGACACTCTCATGAGTTATCTTACCTAATTCAACTCTAGAGATAAAGTAATCATTTACATCAAAATTTTCAATGGTTGCATCTCATGAAGGTCTTGTAATTTTCAAAAATGTGTGTCCCTTATCCCCAATCATTTTTGAAAGAATCTCTAGCTTCTTTGGGGCCTTGGCTTTTACTGGCACCATTCTATTGAAATCAAAGTCATCTAGAGAGATGGCTTGCTTCTTCTTTTTGGGTTTATAAGCTGATAACCATGGTGGGAGCACATGAGTACTTACATTAAGATATATGTCCATTATTGTCATTATCAAAATTGTACTCACATAGGTAGTGGAAACAATAGGTGAAGTATCAGTAAAAACTACACCTTTTGTTGAGTGATCAAAAGTAGAACTATCTTCAATATCAAAAGATGGGGATGACAAACTAGGAATTGACCCTTAGGAATGAAAAATATCTTCAAAAGTTATTTGAGGGTTGTCAAAAAATTATTTTGGAATGAGAGGGTGATTTAGAAGAGGGAACACTAATCAAAGAAATAGGTGGAGTTACAACATGTGTGTCAAGTGGGGAAGAAGAGACTCCTATTTCTTGTTGCACATTCTCTTGTGGAGACAAAGTTTACTTCTCTGGTTGATTTGTAGGCCTATCATTAGTCTTTATTTGTCCCATCACTGGATCTTCAGTGCCTTGTTTCTCAACTCCCATATCTTCTATTTCTTACTCTTTTCCCATAACTTTTGACTTTTTCATCACAAATATGATCTTAGGCTTATGTGGCTTGGAAGAAGAAGGGACATCACTTTTGTTCTTCATCCTATTTTATTCTTTTCTTCTTATTTTCTCTTAAAATTAAGCTTCTAAACCTATGATTAATTCTTTCAAATCAATTCCTTTATTTGCTAACCAATTATTTGTCTTTGCCAATATAAGTTCAAATATTTTCCTCAAAGAAGTTAGCTCTTTTTGTGACCACTAAATTTAAGGAAGAGGGGAATTGGAAATATATTCAATATTATATCTATCATTAATCAAATCTCTATCATCCACCAAATTCTCAAGGATATCAACAAGTTTCAGATATTTAATCTGCTCAAGAGATAACCTATTATAGTCTATTTTCCTAACATCTTCCACTGTTCTCAAATCTACCCAAACATCCTCAATCATAGGTTCATGAAATTGGGTTTTCCTCCTGATTACATCCTTCATGACCCTATAATCAAAATTTGGTCTTCTTTTGAATTTCTTCAAGGTCACAAGTTGCATTTCAATTTTCATGGCTCTAGCCTTGCCAGTGGTTAACACTAAAAACCTACCAATTTCAATTGGGAACCTGAAACCAGGCTTCTTGAGTTCCATCTATTTGTTATGCATGATGATCATTTGTCTGCATAGCTCCATTAAGACCAATTTATCTAAGGGGAATCTCATAAGAATATAAGGATGACCTTAGAAAATGCCAACCTTAAGGTATGAGAAACAAGGAAATTGTAAGAACATACATCTAAAATCATTCACAATTGTCTAGGCCTCATTTGACACTCTTCTTTGTTCTAATTAAGGATAAAAAAGATACAAAAATATTGCAAAAAAACATCATTTATTCTTCTAAAATGATGAATAAAACCTTTTAATATTAATTAAGGGTAGTATTGATACACTGGGGTTACTCTCCTATCTCCTTCAGATGTTAAACCCAGAAAGACTCATTGAAGTTGCAATATAGACCAGGTAAGAGGTCATGTAGAATTTGAAAGTAGTGGATACTTTGATCAATTCCTCATGCAAAACATTACTGACTTGTTCTCCCTAGAAGATGACTTCTTTTCCTTGGAGAATTATCTTAATGAAGGGATACATCCATTCATGAAATTGTGAGGAAGAGGGTAAACCTCTTATCCTGCTGAAAAGAGTTATTAGATCACTAATTTTTTCTATAAAGTCACTTCTTGGAAAACTCTGTGGCCATCTTGACAAATTTGCCCTTAGAGTCTCTAGCCATTTATTGTTGATTACCTTCTTCACTTTTTCAAGATCTTTGTCATATTCTCTTTGTGATTCAACAAAATCAAGCTTTATCACTTTTGTAGCAGGAGGGCACATGAACACTTTATCAATGAACTTAGGATTCAGTCTAATTATCACATTACTACTAGCATCTAACACAGCCCTAGTATCCTTATTATAGAGCTGAGTACATTGGAGAACAAATTCTATGTAGTGAGATGCTACAAGGAAAGAAGATACTAAATGAATATTACTATCAATTATCTTCTTCATTTCATGGCTAGGATTGCTTGACTTAGTTATTTTCATGAACTCAGCCATGTCCACATAACCGATATCTATATATTTAATGTCATCAACATTAGAAGTAACCAAGGTGATTGGAAAAACACCTTGATATTTATACTTCATTGCTTTTGACTTATTCAAAGAAAACTTAGTCATCTGAAATGACTTCAATCAAAAAAATGTCGATGAAGAAAGATCTATAGAAGAAATTGAAGTAAAAGTCATGATCATGCAATTAGGGGAAATAATGGCATTTTGGAAAAACTACATGTCAATGATCATGAATATGGGGATGCATTTGAAAGGGCTAAAGTGTGAGTAAGCCAAAATATTAGAGGAAAGCAGGCTCATAAGGGAAAAATTGAAAATATCCCAGAGTTGTGAAATTTGAGAAGATGTTTGCATGGGTGGCAAAAATTTCTGCCCTTGCATATGGGGGGTATTTGCCTTTTACTTTAATGACAAAAATTATTGCCCTTACAGGAGGATAAAATTGTATTTATGCAGAAGCAACCAATTTTACCGTTGAAGCATGTCATTTGCATGTGGAAGCATAAAAAAATGTTGACGCTACAGATGGTAGAAATTTTAGTTTGCATGGGTGGTAAAAATCACCGCCCTTACATATGGGGGGTTAGCGGACTTAACCGCTAGCTATGCTCACTAGGGTAAAGCTATAAAATGAGGGAGGAACTTGAAAATAAAAATAAAAGACCAACTTAAAAGAAAAGATAACTCAAAAAATAAAAACCTAGAAGTAAAACTAAAAACTAAAACTTACCTGGCAATCTCGAAGTCCTAAGCTTGGCAGTCAGCAAATCTTTAATCTTAATCGCTTAAAAAATTGAATGATTAAAGGGAGGAGTCTCAAGAAACTTGAAATGATAAAAATGACAATCAAAAGAAAATTTAAATTCCCCAAAATGAGTTTTACGAACTCAGTGCATGCGGCCATAAATGCTGCATAATTTTTAAGATTTTTCCAAAATATCTACTTGAGCAGCAAAAATTGTCACCCTCACATTGGACAAGGAAAGTAATGCATTGGTGGTAAAAAAAATTTCCCATTCATAAAGAGGCAAAAAATGAAAAAAAACTACAAAATCAGCAAAAATTGTCGCTAGTGCATGGAAAAATAAAAACATGCAAGAGCGATGACTTTTTGCCACTTTTGCACAGAAAGAATGAAAACATGCAAGAGCGGTGATTTTTGCCACTTTTGCATGGAAAGAATGAAAACATGAAAGAGCATTGATTTTTTCCTCTTTTACATGGAAAGAATGAAATTAATCTAACACCTTAAAAATGATCAAAATTGACATTTTGATTAGATCAAAACTACAACAAGTTTCATGATTTTTGATAAACCATGATGAGTGAGTGTTGTAAACTTTCCCAAGATGTCAGTTAACTTAACTTGAGATCAAGGAAAACTTGTCTTGAATGATGAAATTTGAATATAGATTATGAAACAGACAAGTTTCATAAAGGTTGTTCACAAAATGAGCGTAGTTGATTTTAGGAACAACAACTGGCTCCAACTAAGGAACTTCCATCGATTGATCTTTGAAATGATTGAAGGGAGTAGAATCCAATCTCTAAGTGCCTTCATCTATGTTATTGAGCCACAGAGTCAAGCTACCAAAAAGAAAAAGACACAAATAACTAAACAAAAATACAAATAAAAATAAAAAACTATACAAATGTACAAATAAACTTATCTGATACTTCAAGGATTGAAGTGTTTCAAATGTTTCCCACTGTGAGGCAGTGAGAATGGTGTTCTATCTTGATATTATAGAAATAAAATATTTTTACCATAGAATTATTGAATGGTGAATGGACCTCTCCATAAAGAATCAAATTTTCTATGCATTCCTTTTGGTTCTCTCCTCTTGTCCCATAATAAGACTTGATCTCTAATCTGAAACTCATGAATCCTTGCTTTCTTGTCAAAGAGTTTTTTACCTAATTTTGATGTTCAAAAAAAAAATTCACTACCATATTTCATTGCTCTTATAGTTCAGTTAGGTACATGATCCTCTTATCAATAAAATTTTCAAAATTTTGGTCTTCCACTACTTTTGCCAACTTTAGTGCTAGTAATTCCAAGGTAATTAGTATCTTCGCATTCAAACCATATAAAAGTTGAAATGGTGACATACCTATTACCCTCTTAGGAATAATCATGTTTTCCCATAAAACATCAAACAATATTTTATGCCAAGTTCTCTGATTGTCATCTACCAGTTTCCTGATAATAGTAACTAGATTCTTGTTTCTTGATTCTGCCTGACCATTTTCTTGTGGATAATAGTTTGAGGAGTGGGAAAGAATAATATCATAATTATAGAAAAAGTTAGTGATCTCATGAGAAGAGAAACAATTGGAATTTTCTGTTATAGTCTTGTTTGGGACTCCAAATCAGGAAATAATATTTTCCTTAAGGAAATTACATACCACTTCTAAAGTAGCATGCTTAACTGGAATGGCTTCCACCCACTTGGTAAAATAGTCTATTACAGTGAGAACATAGTCATGTCTAGCACTTGAATATGGGTTCACAATTCAAATGAAGTCAATACCCTATTTCTTAAAAGGTTCTTCAATCACCATCAGCTTGAGAGGTAATGCGGCCAACTTTGTTTTTCCAACAAACTGTAGACATAACTAACACCTACGTATCCAATTATATGCATCTTAGAATAGTGTAGGCAAATAGTATCTATCTCATAGAATATTGTGAGCCATCACAAGCACAAAAAAATTTCCTCCACAAGTTAAATTTTAGAAAGACTCCAAAACTTTACTTTGTTGCACTTTATCCATGCAATGAAGAAATACTCCCTCAAGGCTTCTTTTGTACAAACTATTGTATTATAAGACATAGTTAGAAGCTTTCATTTCATCTTAAAATTTATTTTTTTATTATAAGTTAGATGGGTAGGACACTCACTGTAGGTAAAAAAATAAGTGATACTAGAATACCACTCATCAGTATTAGCGATAAAAAACTATTGGTATGTCCTCAACTTCTACTTCTTCATATTCTATTTATTTTGGTACGTTATTAGTGATCAATTGATAGATACCTCTTCCCCGTACAAGCTTAGTAGTTTTGATATCAAGATCAAAATCTTGAATTTTAGAAATCTAATTTCCCTTTTTAGTACCAGACTCCTGTTGAGTCAAAATAGACTTTATTATTGTATTAGGGACCAAAACAACAGTATGTGAATTCAAGATATAAAATCAAAAATATTTTACCACCTTAACCATGACATAAGCATGTTTCTCTATGTTTTAATATTTTAATTCATGAGCTTTGATAGGACAACTCATAAATGATATGAGAGATTCCACACCTTCATTCTGCTAAACCAAAATAGTTGAAAGTGTATGTTCAGAAGCATAGCTGTATACTATGAAATCTTTGGTATAATTCAAACAAACCAAGATTGGAGCATGAGCAATAGCCTTTTTAATATCTTAAAATGCCACTTTACTTTTTGCAGTCCAATGGAAATTATCCTTACCCTTCATCATGTCAACAATGTGGCAAGGTTTTTCTAAAAATTTAAGAATAAATCTTCACAGAAAGTTCACTTTTTCAAAGAAGGAATGAATTATAGTCTTACTAGTAGATAGAGTAAGATTTTAAATATATTTGACTCTTTTTGAGTCAATTTTTGTGCCTTTTTAGGATATAATGTGACTGATAAGTTTACCTTTTGTAACCCCAAAAACTGACTTCTTAGGATTGAGAGAAATACCATTTTTCCGACAACGTTTTAGCACTTGTCGTAAATGATGCACATGATCAAGATGATGTTTGGAAAAAATAGTCAAGTCATCAAGATATAACATGATAAACTTCTCTATTTCATCTCTGAAGGTAGGTCCATTTCTCTCTAAAAGGTGGACCCAACATTGATTAGACCAAAAGGCATCATGTGATATGCAAATGTGCTCCAAGGTGTAGTGAAAGCAGTTTTATGTTGATATGTTTCATTAACTTCCACTTGATTATACTAAAAAAACTATCTAACATTGATAATATTTCTGAGCCAGTTACTATTTGTAATACTTGATCCATGATGGGTAGGGGGTAGTTATCCTTTAGACAATATTGATTGAGATTTTTGAAATCAACACAAATCTGAATTTTTCCATTCTTTTTTCTTACCAGAACTATGTTCATGATCCAAGTGCAATGATGAATTATAAAAAATATTCTTGCATTCAACATCTTCTATATCTCAGAAAGGATAGTACTCGATATTTTGGGATTATATTACCTTTGTTTCTACTTGTGAGGTAATGACCCAACTTTAAGAGAAATTTCATGATGAATTTCTTTGGACCTGAAGGATTTCAAATCAACATAAGAATATGTCAAACCATTAATGTAATGATGAAGAAGAGTAATGAATTTGAACTTTTCATGAGTTGTACAACATTTCCCAATTTTGACCATTTTGGGATCTTCAGAACTCAAATTCACTTGATCAAACTCCATAGCAGAATTTGAATTCATTTATTGTTGTTGCTTGATATATCTATCATACCTATCAAATAGCTTTTCAAGAGAAACCAAACCTTTTGTAATTTTATTCCCTTTTAGTTGATGAAACTCTTCACCAACTTATAAATCTATTTTAGGAATTGATTCTCATGGTAGAGATTCACTATCTTCAAAGTAGAGCTCCTCAAAGCTATCCATATTTTTTAGAAAAGTAATAATTTGATTATCACCATTAAAAACCTACCAATGGTCAGCATTATCAGGTACACTTGGTCAAAAGACTAGCACAATAGTGTACTTGTTCCCTTTAAAATCTTTATGAGAAACCATGAGAGTTGTAGAGATAGCTAATGAATCTACACGATCATTAAATTCTCTTAGCACCGTAGAAATATTGAAAGAATCAAAACTTTCAATGCAATCCCATACATGATTGTGATAATGTTGTAATCTTTCACTTTTAGATTGATATAAATTTTTTACTTGACAAACCACTAATTCAGCATCTCTTTGGGCATGAAAAATCTTAACACCTCTAGCATGATCAGCTTTCAATCCAAGAAATAATGATTCATATTCAGCGGTGTTGTTAGTATTTTTGAATTGTAACTTATATGAGAAAAAATATATATATCTTTATGGAGATATCAAAGCAATTACAGATCTAAAACTGATAGAATAGTAACTTCCATCAAATTCTAAAATCCAAACCTCATTAGAATTTTATCCTCTTAAAGATTTTTCTTCATTAGTAGAGGAAAATTCCTTTTTTCTTGAACTTTTCTGTAAAAATTATTCTGATTTTATATCTGAATTATCACCTAATAAAATTTCATTTGATGAATTAAAAACACCTTTAGGGGACAAAAAATAATTATCCATGCCTGATGATTTAAATAAAATTTGAGCTTCAGGGTTTGACATTTGGGTAATAATGTATTTTGACTCTTTCTCAGGAAGTAACTTTTGCATGACACCTTTAACAAGTATCCTTGCTTCAGATAGATCCATGTTCAACTCTCCACCTACATCTTTGCAAAAATTATGCTAGTGTAGAATGCCATAAGAAGCTAGAACATCAGCCACTAAGACTGTCATCTTAATTATCTTATCTAAAAAAGTTGCAAATACAAATTGGGCATCTTTGATTTGACCCAAAAGTGGTACTTGCTTATTTTCCATAGAGAAACATCTCCCAAATATCTTAGTTAACATAAGACCCAGAGAATCTACTACCTTGACCAGTTTAACATTATCAGAGGCTCTAGAGTCTATTATACAATTGCTCAACTTATGACCATTTATTAATAGAGAAACATAGAAAAGTTCTATTTTTCTAGAGGTAATAAGAGGAGTAGTGACAAGATTATTTTGGGTAAGTTTTTTCTTTGAGGGATCATGAGTCAATTTTAGAAAATCTTGTCCTACAGAGATGGTTTTGTTTTTGATGTATTCAGCTAACCTATCAAACTATTTAGGATTAGTTTATAAGTACTCGACTTTAGACATTTAGACCTTGGTCTTCTTAGCATGATCAATTATATCGAATAACTAGAATAAACTAGAAATGGAGGAAAGAAGTCCATCATTCTAATCTTTATTTGATGTGGTACTGGTCTAAGGAATAGAAGTAGTAGGTACATGATTATTTGAGGTACTTACTTTCTTATTGGCCACCAAGTCCTTTAATTGGCAAGGCAGCAAAATTCTTCATTTAGCAATTGAGATCACTGGCTGAGGTTATTCTCCTACTTTTCCCTTATCAACTTGGTGAGTTGGCTGATTTTGGGACCTATTAAAAATAACATATGCTCCATCATATACCTCTCTTTTTTTAGCTTCATCTTGGTAATTTAGAAAACTAATAGCAGAGTCGCCAACTAATTCTTCTTATACTTATATAAAAAGATTAGTATCATTTTTTTAGTCTAACTTCAGGTTGGAAAGAATGATCAAGTTTAACTTCATAATAACTAACTACTGAGTTGACCAATGCTACTTCAATATCAAGCTTCCCCTGTGTGGGAGAAAGATGATTGAGTTGCCCTTGATTTCTGACAGCATTACCTTGATATGAATTGTTGAGAAATGTCTTCCTTGGTATATCTCGACAAGAATAAGGATTAGACATACCTTAGGACATTTGTCTTTTTAGAGCTAGCAATCATTTGTTAACTTTTACACCATAGGATCATTGGTGCTTATGGAAGAATTTTTAGTAGAAGAAGAAAATCTATTTTTGTTAGAATCGTTTCTTATCTTATCTATAAAGATAAGATCATCTTCAACTTTGGTATCTAAAATATGAGTTACAAAAATATTTGCAAGGCCAACTCGCCTTAACAAAAAACTCACTTTATAAAGTTGAGAATTGATAAAGAAGCACTTAAAAAAAATTGGTGTTGGCTGAGAAATTGTAGTAATCCTATTTCTCAGCTTATTGAATTTATTGATAAAGTCTCGCATAGGCTCATGAGGCTCTTTCTTTATTTACGTATGCTAAGCCAATAAGGCATGTGCATCTTCTATAGGCTTGAATCTAGATTCAAACTTGGTCTTAAGAGTGTTCCAATCGATTATAGTCTAAGCTTGAGGATGATAAAACTAATTTGCAGCAGCACCTTGTAGTGTTTCTACAAAAAATATTACTTCTATATCTTCATATTCAATGTCTATCACATCACAAGCTATGCAGAAGGTTGTAATATGCTCATCAAGGTGAAATTTCCCATCACCATAGAACTTGGGAATTTTTTTTCTTGAACCATGAGGTAGCTCATGCAAAAGTGGGGTTAGATTTAGAGGGCCAAAGTGTTACCCTAATGTCCTTGGGCTGCCATGATATGATGATTAAAAGTAGGGATAACAAACCTTTGTGGAGTATGAATAGACAAAACTCTATCATCACTAGGACTAGAAGCTTCACCTAGTATTGGAGATCTGACATTGGTAGGAGGAAAAATCTTAGTTCATTGAAGGTGAGATCATAGAGGCAAGAGATCAAAATTATTTTTTTGTATCAATTCAAATATAGGATCAATAATACCTTGAGCTATCTAGCTTTGCGTATACCATGAATCTACTAGAATGTAGAATGAAAAATAACTAGAAATACTTCAACTCAAAGCGTGAGGCTTCAAATTACATGTTTGATCCCCAATGGAGTTGCCAAATTTTTTTTGGATGAATATTTTGTCATCAACTAACTGAGGACAAAATGGTTATATCAGCCATAGTGTAATGAGATAAATCTCTCCTCTCAGTAAGAGGAGGTTCCCTATAAACTATCACAAACTTAATCTAAACTAAATATTAATTCAGGAGTGAGATCATATCATCCATTTCTCTTTTTTTAGAAATAATGTTTACAAAGTAAAGAAAAAAAACTTCCTTGATATTAATCAAATTCACAAGAAACCCACGAGAGTACAAAGCCTATCGTTGCTCCTTTTGCTGATTTATAACTTATATCACAGTAGAATGGCGTGCAACCTAAAGTCTTCATTGAAAACTATAACAAAGTGTATAATCACAAAAGATACAAGTAGTTCAAAGTATTTTCAATATCTTTCATTTTAAAATAATAAAATATAAACTGAAGACAATTATACTAGCACAAAGTCTCCATAATAAACTTCAAAACATCTTTTATTATATTTTCACTCACTCTACTTATTTAATCAAATAGATAAGATTGTATTAGGAAAAGGACATAAGAACAATTTCCTACACAACACAAGTTATTCCAATACAAAGTTTGAAAAGTCACTTGCTTTCTCATTCACTTGATAAAATATGATTTACAATCTGAGCTCAAAGTCTCAAAAAGCATTACAATTTTGACAAAATTTTGCTTCCAATAACTCAAAAATATTTTTACAATAGAGGCCCTCTTTATTTATAGGAAGAGGCCTTGAAGATTTTAGAAAAGACCTAATTACTTTGACCGAGTCAAAGATGAGAGTGTTTTTTGACTTATGACTTCCTATATTTTTATATGTAATTACATATGAAAAAAGTACATATATAAATGTCCAAAGCGATTATAAAAGTATATCTAAAAAGTGGAAATTAAACTAAGGAAAAATAGTTTCAATTTGTATCCTCATATTTCTTAATTTGAGCATCGTACATAGTGATAGCTACTTACATCTCAATATTATTTGGACTAACAATTTTCTTGAAAATCATCTTAGCTCTGACTATGGCATCTCTTATTGTTGTGACTGATTTTGCATGACTAAACCTAGTTTTCAGATTATCTAGAGTTAATTGATTATCTAGAATATTGTCTATAGAGGCTATTGAAAATGTCTTATCTTCAAATTCTTTCTGAAACATACCTTTAAATTCCGAAATCATTTTTTCTGCTAAAAGGAATTGGTTATCTTGTGATGTAAGTTTGCAAGGTAGCTCCTCCAATTTATGCAAAAAACTGACATCATTTTGTTCACTGAGTTTCTTTGAAGATTCGAGGTCACTAAGCAACTCCTTAAGCACTCGACTCCTATATGTCAATGCCTCATTAGTTTTAGTTTAAGAGTCTCTATCAGTAATGATAATGATTGATATTAGAGTGCTTATTTTTAGTTTCCTCATATCCATCTATTTGTCAAGATACTTTTCTATGCTTTCAATATCTTAAGAAATAACATTAATGAGATCATCAAGTTTTTCTCTTATTTTTTTCATGTTATCTGTCTTCTCAGATAACTCTGTGAGTAAGAAAACTCCTTGTGCATACATCTTGTCTAAGTACTCTTCAAGCACTTTTCCTTTGAGATAGGTCTTTTTTGCTTTCTGAATAATGGGGTCTTCTATGAAAATGGCCTCAAGAGTTAGTGTTTCTAGAGTGAAAGTAATTCTACTTACTACTATAATTAATTATTTCACCATTGCTTTGTAGTGATCCTTCATTTCTTTCTCAATATCAAATTTTTGAATTAAGATGTCCATGGCTAACTGCATATCATTCTTGACACTCTCATAAGTTATTTTACCTAATTCAACTCTAGAGATAGAGTAATCACTTACATCAAAAAATTTAATGGTTGCATCCTGTGGAGGTCTTGTAATTTCTAAAAGTTTGTGTCCCTTATCCCCAATCATTTTTGAAAGAATCTTTGGCTTTTTTCGAGCCTTGGCTTTTACTGGCACCATTTTATTGAAATCAAAGTCATTTGGAAAGATGGCTTGCTTCTTCCTTTTGGATGTATAAGCTAATAACCATGGTGGGAGCATAGGGGTACTTACATTATGATCTATCTCTATTGTTGGCATTACCAGAGTTGTACTCGCACATGTAGTGGAAATAATAGGTGAAGTATTAGTAAAAATTACACCTTTTGCTAAGTGATCAAAAGTAGAACTATCTTCAATATCAAAAGATAGGGATGATAAACTAGGAATTGAACCTGAAGAATGAATAATATCTTCAAAAGTGCTTTGAGGGTTGTTAAAAATTATTTTGAAAGGAGAGGGTGATCCAGAAGAGGGAACACTAATTGAAGAAATAAGTGAATGAGTTACAATAGTGTGTCAGCGGGGAAGAAGAGATTCTTATTTCTTATTGCACATTCCCTTGTGGAGATAAAGTTTCCTTATTTAGTTGATCTGTAGGCCTATCATCAGTCTCCATCTATTCCATCACTAAATTTTTAGTGCCTTATTTTTCAACTCCCATATCTTCTATTTCTGACTCTTTTTTCATAACTTTTGACTTCTTCATCACAAATATGATCTTAGGCTTATGTGGCTTGGAAGAAGAAGGGAAATCACTTTTGTTCATCTTATTTTTTGCTTTTATTCTTGTTTCCTTTTGAAATTTAACTTCTGAACCTGTGATGAATTCTTTTATTTGCTAACCAATTATTGGTGTTTGCCAATATAGGTTCAAATCTTTTCCTCAAAAAAGTTAGCGCTTTTTATGACCACTAAATTAGAAGAAGAGGGGAATTGGAAATATATTCAGTATTATATCTATCATTAATCAAATCTTCATCATCCACTAAATTTTCAAGGATATCAGTAAGTCCTAGATATTCAATCTGCTCAAGAGATAACCTATTGTAGTCCATTTTCTTGACATCTTCCACTATTCTCAAATCTACCCAAACATCTTCAATCATAGGTTCATGAAATTGGGTTTTTCTCTTGATTACATCCTTCATGCCCCTATAATAAAAATTTGGTCTTCTTTTGAATTACTTCAAGTTTACGAGTTGCATTTCAGTTTCCATGGCTCTAGCCTTTCCAGTGATTAACACTAAAAACTTGCCAATCTCAATTAGAAACCTGAAACTGGGCTTCTTGAGTTCCATCTATTTATTATACATGATGATCATTTGTCTACATAGTTCTATTAAGACCCATTTATTTAAGGAGAATCTCATAAGCATATAAGGATGACCTTGGAAAAAGCCAACCCTTAGGTATGAGAAAGAAGGAAATTGTAAGAACATACATCCAAAATCATTCACAACTATCTAGGTCTCATTTGACACTCTTCTTTATTCTAATTGAGGATCAAAAAGACACAAAAATACTTTAAAGAAAGCATCATTTACTCTCCTAAAATGATGAATAAAACTTTTCAATTTTAACTAAGGGTAGTATTGATACATTGGGGTTACTCTCCTATCTCCTTCTGATGTTAAACCCGAAAAGACTCTCATTGACACTAAAATATAGACCAGGTAAGAGGTCATGTATAATTTAAAGGTAGTAGATACCTTCATCAATTGCTCGTGCAAAGTATTATTGACTTGTTATCCCCAGAAGATGACTTGTTTGTGTTCAAAAATTATCTTGATGAAGGGATACATCCATTCATGAAATTATGAGGAAGAGGGTAAACCTCTTATCCTACTAAGAAGAGTTATCAGATTACCAATTTATTTGGTAAAGTCACTTCTTGAAAAAATCCATGGCCACCATTAAAAATTTGCCCTTGGAGTCTTTAGCCATTTATTGTCGATTACCTTCTTCACTTTTTCATGATCTTTGTTATATTCTATTCGTGCTTCAACAAAATCAAGCTTTATCACTTCTATAGCAAGAGGACACATGAACACTTTATCAATGAACTCAGGATCTAGTCTAATTATCACATTACCACTAGTGTCTAACACAACCCTAGTATCTTTATTATAGAACTGAGCACATTGGAGAAAAAATTCTATGTGGTGAGCTGATACAAGGAAAGAAAATACCAAATGAATATTACTGTCAATTATTTTCTTCATTTCATGACTAAGATTGCTTGACTTAGTTCTTTACATGAACTCAACCATGTCTACATGACTAATCTATGTATCTTTAATGTCATCAACAGTAGAAGTAACCAAGGTGATTGGAAAAACACCTTGATATTTATACTTCATTGCTTTCAACTTCTTTGAAAAAAACTCAGTCATCTAAAAAGACTTAAATCAAAAAGATGTCAATGAAGAATGATCCACAAAAGAAACTGTAACAAAATTCATGATCATGCAATTAGAGAAAATACTAGCAATCTGAGAAAACTACATGTCGATGATCATGACCACGAGGATGCATCTGAAAGGGCTAAAGTGCGAGTAGGCTAAAAAATTAGAGGAAAGCAAGCTCAGAAGGGCAAAATTGAAATTATCCCAGAGTTATGAAATTTGAGAGGATGTTTGCATGGGTGGCAAAAATCACCACCCTTGCATATGGGGGGTATTTGCCTTTTACTTCGATGGCAAACATTACTACCCTTGTAGGTGGAAAAAATTGTATTTATGTAGAATCAGCCAATTTTACCGCCTAAGCATGTCATTTGCATGTGGAAGTAGAAAAAAATGTTGATGTTGTAGGGTAGAGAAACTTCAGTTTGCATGGGCAGTAAATATCACTACCCTTACATATGGGGGGTTGGTGAACTTAGCCACTAGCTAGGATCACTAGGGTAAAGCTATAAAATGAAGGATGAACTTGAAAATAAAAACCAAATAAAAATAAAATACCAACCTAAAGGAAAAGAAAACTCAAAAAACAAAAACCTAGAAGTAAAACTAAAAACCAAAACTTACCAGGAAATCTCAAAGTCTTAAGCTTGGTAGTGGGTGAATTCATAATCTTACTCACTTGCATGTTTGAATGATTGTAGGGAGGAGTCTTAGGAAACTTGAAATGATCAAAATGACTATCAAAAGGCAATTTAAATGCCTGAAAATGAGTTTTACCAACTCAGTGTGTGTGGCCATAAATGTTGCACGATTTTTGATATTTTTTAAAAATATCTGCTTGGATGGCAAAAATTATCGCCCTCGCATTGGAAAAGGAAAGTCATGCATAGGTTTAATTTTTTTTTGCCCATGCATAAAGAAGTGAAAAATGAAAAAAAAATTGCAAAAGTGGCAAAAATCACTGCTAGTGCATGGAAAAATGAAAACATGCAAGAGCGGTGATTTTTACTGCTTTTGCACGAAAAGAACAAAAACATGCAAGAGTAGTGATTTTTGCTACTTTTTCATGGATATAATGAAAACAAGCAAGAGTGGAAATTTTTGCCACTTTTGCATGGAAAGAATGAAATTAAGCTAACACCTTAAAAATGATCAAAATTGGCATTTTGATCAGATCAAGATTACAATGGGTTTTGTGATTTTTGATAAACCATGATGAGGGAGTGTTGTAAAATTTTCCAAGATGTTAGTTAACTTCACTTGAGATCAAGGAAAACTTGTCTCGAATGATGAACTTAGAGTGTAGATTATGAAATGGACAAGTTTCATAGGGGTTGTCCATAAAATGAGCGCAGCTAATTTTGGGAATAACAAATATTGATGCTAAAAATAATGCAATGTTGATTGATGATCAAAATGGTATTATGAAATCTTATGCCCCAACCAATTGCATCAAAAATAGTAAAAAAACAAACCTTTGAAATTCAAAAATTGAGTCCAAACCTTCTCTTAAAAAACAATTTTGATTTTGTGAATAAATTTTTTGGACATATCAATTAAAATGCAAACCTTACGAATCTCTTCTAAATTCCAAAGGAGGATGCATCCACTTTGATAAAGTCCCCCACTAGCCCTAACAAGCACTTTTAACACACCATGACTCCACCTGACCAAAGGAAGATTGTACAACGTAACTCAAACTGACACCAAAGAAATCTGAAGAGTGGAAGCATCAAAGAAAGGAATCGAGGGACATTAAAATAACCCTATATTCCTGACAAACCAAAGTCCATGCTCGATCACAAAATATATCTTTAACTGAAGAAAACTAAATAAAAAAATATTTTTCTAGTAGAGAGATGGAAGGAGGGTCATAATTTGAGCAAGCGTATTTCACCCAAACACAGAACTCCTTGAGCAAAGGACATTTACCCAAACATTTACAAATTAAAGACTTCAAAACTAGGTCTTTCTCCATGGCAATGATGCAACCTCCTCTAGCTCCAACTCAGGGGATGAATTAACAAAGAGGATTGGTACATCCTCAACATAAGGCATGACTCCAAGGTATCTGATTGAGCCCTAGCTCTACAGTCAATAGAGGCAAACAACACAAATATTTTTTAGTGCCTTGTTTTAAAGGTGACACAACCATACAAATAACTATGAAAATGATTAAGGAATCAAATGTGAAGAAGAGATGGAAATTATAAATCATCTTTCCCCAACAATAATCATTGCAACTATGAAAGGGATTGTTATTATTGTAACACTCTATAAAAATAAAGACTGGGTCTAAATAAGGAGCCTTGGAAACCCTTGGATTAATAGATGCCTCTCTTGTGACCTCAGACTAAGTCTTGTTCAAAATCAAACCCTTCTCAAGGTCGCCACCTTCTATTTCTCCCTGATGATCCAGGTCTTTTCCTTTCTTGGTCACCTTGTGATCACCCTTCTCCTTGTTAAGCAAACATTATTTCAACCAACTTCCACTTGCCATCATTGACCAATTAGTTTTAAACATATTATATAGTGTATATACATACGACATATTAGGCCACGGGTCAGGGGCCCACCACCCAACTACTCCAGGTTTGAGCCTTGCTCTCCGTTGGTCACCTTCAGGATTGAAAAAAATAGCATGTAATCTTATATATATATATATATATAATATATATATATATATATAGATATATATAGATATATCTTAAGTACATTAAATATTTTAATATATAGTGATGTTGACACAACTTTTTATCATAATGTTATTTTTGAAACATGATGTCCAAAGGGATATATTTAGATACATAAAATGGTTTTAACAATTTTTTTTAGGTTAATTGGTTAAGTATTTTTTATATTCTAAGTATATTAAATTGTAATAATATTTCAATATATAATGATGTTGATTAAACATTATATAATAATGGTATAATAGAAATATGATGTTCAAAGTGGTATGTTTAGACACCTAAAAATGGACTCAACAAATTTATTAATTGTTAATTAACATGATTTTAAAATAATTGTCTGTTCGTCAAGTATTGGTTCAAATTAAAATTTATTGGTGCATTTATTTGTTTTCAATGACCTTTGTTCTTTGTCTCCCCCCTCAATTCTTTGTCTCTCTAACTCATGTTTCAGTGTCTATCTTGGAAACATCCCAACATTTCTAACACGTATTAGAAATATAAAAACATTTTTGGTCCCATTTTTTTTATTCACATGGTTAGGGTGCACCTATCTCCTTTGTCTCATCTTTTTTCACTTTTTAACCATTTGATGGCAACTTATGTGTTAATAGGTTTCAAATTTGAATTCACTTGTCTATAAATACGCAAGCATTTTAGTTCATTTGACACATAAAATCATATAGAGATGATATAGGATCACTTGCAAGAATTCTAGAGATATCAAGCAATCATTAGAGCATTTATTATTGTTTAAACCTAGTATTTCCCATAGAACACATTTGGCACACGACCTAGAGTTTTATCTATATTTGAAGTATTTTCATTTATATAATTTTACTTCTTTTGGACATATTTTTATTTAGTGGTTTACACAATTTAGGTCATCATAATTATATGGTGCTTACAAACCCAATTAACTATCAACATACACCCATAAATATTATGGTGTTTTCCTTAAGCCCTAAAATATTGTAAACATGTATGACTTTCCCTAAGGCAAGAACAAAGTTTGTTTTGTAGGTTAAGTGTGTCACAATGTGTGAATATGAGAGGAAACAAAAGAATTAGGCCAAGATAACATGGTTTTCAATTCATTTTGGGACCAATCTGTCATCTTCCACAAGCTTTTGTATAGTTTTTACATCTGCCACAAGCATCCTAACATTTATGGAAAAAAATACTCCAATTAGTTTTGTATTTTTTTGGCAGTTCTCAAAATTTATGGGTGCACATGTCCAAGTTTAGGTTCATACGAATGTCACCAAACCCCATGTTATTAAAAGCTAAATCAAAAAACCCTATGCATATAACCCACTACTAGATTGGAAAAAACATATTATGAATTATTACTATTTTGTATATGTGTGTTATGTTTAATTGAAAGTAATCAATTTAATTGTGTTGCATTTAAATTCATTTCATTTATCCATATTACATTTTGGTGAACTCAAACTAGTGTACACCCTTTTAAGATTTCATATTTTAGTGAACTCACATTCTCTTGCATGTTCCTTATACTTACTAAAGTTAAATTATGTCCATGTTGTGCTAGATATAAAATTTTGTATTTTATCTTAGGTTTATTATGTTGGATGTAAAAGCGCTGACCTATATTTTGCTTGATTTTATTGATCCCAAGCCTTACGTTAATTTCTAAAATATTATTCAAACCCAATGTCCTTGTATGATGTGTATTTTCATGTTTTATTTCATCTTATGCCACCTAAATGTATTATATATGCAATTCCAACTAGAAAAAATGCTAGGTTTTTAATCATGAACCCATATATCTTGATTAAATTCATTTTTTTAATACTAGGAATGATCTTGGAAATGAAAATGGAATTTGGAAATGTGTCTAATGGTGGAAAATTAAGGTTACTTAAGTAAAAGATGTGAATTATATGCCTTTTTATACTGTATTTTCTTCAAATATCAACAATTAAAATGTGATAAATTTGGTAACGAATCACATGATACTCATATAAGCTTTTGATCAAGAAACTATTAATAGAAATCAAGATATAGAAAACTTTTAGGAATATATATATATATATATATATATATATATATATATATATATATATATATATATATATATATATATATATATATATATATATATATATATATATATAAGCTAAATCTGATGAAATCTCTAGATTCATTGATGTTATGAAAGAATTTGCATGTCAAAGTGAACCTCCTACTATAGTAATTTTTCCAAGTTGCCTCTCTTTTTATAGATGCTCAGTCTCCTATCTCTAATGTTGATTTAATTGCTTCAAAACTTCATCCTATTGATCAAAATGTTTTAGTTCCTTCTCGATATACTTCTATTGATTTTAATGTTCCTCCTATGGCTCAACATGATTATATTACTTTTGTTTATATTATAAGATAGTTTATAAAAGTATATGCATTCAAAGATGAAAAAATAAAAAAAACTAGGTTACAATAGCCAATACCCAAGAGAACCAAGGTCCAAGAACAAGTACAATATTATAATATAAAAAAGCCACATAGTTGTGGCAGAAAAAAAAGAGACAAAACAATAGGAAAAAAAGGCCACATAGCCTACTTAGAAGAACTAGTGTCCATTAATATTCTATTAGGAGACACCTCATCATCCATAAAATCCTTCTACTCCATAGGTCCCTTCAATAACTTAGGTCCCTATTGAGGATCACATACACACAACAAGAAACTTTCAGCCTTATCAAGCAACATACAAATGTTGGAATTCTTGACATAATTCACCAATTCCTCAACATTGGTCACATTTATAGAATCAATAACCTTTTAGATATGAGCTAAGATATTGTTAATACAATCATCCACCCATTTACCATAGTCATCAACCATCATTTGATCACTATTACCTTACACATCATCAAATATTATAGTAGTATTAACAAAAGCAGGGGTATAAAACAAAGGAACCACCTATCTAGAGCTATTCTAAGGGGAGATAGGACCACCATGCCTCAAAGCATCCATCACCTCCTTATTATTTTATTGCCAATTATTAGGATTAATCTTATCAGAATCATGAGATCTAAACTAATCAGATAAAATATATTCATCTGTTTGTTTAAAAAAAGCATCCTTCATCAACTCCCATTCATGCTCAGATAATTGAACCTTAGTGGAAAAGTTTTGAATAACTCTCTAATTTGGTAGCTTAGACCATTTAGAAAATCCACTAGTGTCTAATAAGAAGCTAGAAGATATCTTTAACATCCCTGTTTTAAAAAAAATCCAATTGATCTTGAGGAATCTTGAGTTACAGCAAGGAAAACATTCTAGAGATAACTTCAATGTTGAAATTAGTAAGAAACCTTCCCTTAAACTGAAAAACATCCATGTTTCTTTATTTCCAAATAAACCAAAGGACTTCAGTAGAGAAAACCAACCAAAATTTATAGAATAAAAAAATGAAGCTTCCTAAGAGAACACACATAACCAAAAGCAATATTGTACCAAAAGATCTCATAGCCAAATAAACATGACCATAATTTAAGATATTACTTCCAATTATTGATAGCATAAGTACAATAGTAAAACACATGATCAATAGTTTCCAACTCCCCACAAAACAAACAATAAGGCTAGCAAATTCTAGATTTTGAGATAACAAACCCAAAAAATAACTTATTAAACAACAACCATCTAAAACAAGATTTTTTAGGTTCAAGACAAGAAGCTCAAATAACATTAAATATGAACATCCAACTATACAATGGGTCACAAACATGCTAATAATGGTTAAGGATGAGGAAAGGACATTTGGGAAAAGCAAGCTTCTCATACAACATCTTAGTGGAAAAATCTCGTAGAGGCAGGCCATTTAACCATTTAATATTATCCCAAAAATCATTCTCCTAAAAAAAATAGAAACAATGTGAGTAGATTGAAGAGCCTTAAAAATAAAATTGAAGGTCCTTTTCTGAGAAGAAGGCATGAGGTACTTGTTGGACATGTTAGCCCAAGATGCCTAACCATCATGAAATAAAAGATCCCTAAAATTCCTAGGGCCCTTTGAGTAACTAACAAAGGTAAAACATCCCCTAATCAAATCCAAATGTTGTTTGTTGATAGTAAGATTCCACCAAATTGATTTATGCCCCTGACACTATGTACCCAAGCCACTAAATATATAAGGCACCACCACAAGGTGCTTAATCAATTCTCAGGATTTTCATATAGAAGCAAAAATAGGAGAGCCAACCACCTTCACAAAAACAGAAATAACCAACAAATCAAACATGTGCAACCATTTACAATTTGATTTACCTTTAGGGAAACCCATGGCAATGTTATTTTTGATCAACACTTTCCATAGATCATCTCCACTTGAACTCTAACAAACCATTTAACAACCAAAGAAACACCTTGAAGATAGAGATATTTTAACCCCAAACCACCAAATCTATGAGGGACACAACAAAACTCTCAGGCCAATGCATGTCTTTTTCTATTACCCCTACCATCAGACCATAGAAAATCTCTTACAATGTTATGAAGCATGCCAATATGATATTTACTAAACATCCAAAAAGAGGCATAGTAAATATTGTAATAAGAAAGAACTTTCTGGCACACTTGGATATTCCTAGGTAGATACAAGAGATGTCCATGCCATTTATCAATCTTCTTATTGATATTTTCATATAGCCAATCCCACATTTTCTTAAAGGAGGGAACAAGATTAAAGGGGATATTCAGATATCTAATCAAGTGGTTAGGGAATTTCCACACCCAACCAAAACCATCCAACCATTTCAAAGGATTCTCATTCCAACCAATCATAAAATACTTATGAAGAACAACTTTAGAACTAGAGGCAAAGCAATAAAAATCAATCTTAGATTGAACTTGTTTCAAATTATACTTATTAAGAAAAACAAACAAGGTAATGTCATCATCAAATAATACATCAATAAGTTCAAATTTATCTGTCAAGGAGAAGCCTTTGACTAGGGGAAAACCATGAAACTTCTTAGAAGATAGTGCAAGGCCTCAACAATAATGTCAAACAAATAAAGTGCCAAAGGACACCCTTTTCTAATAGATATTTGAAGCTCAAAAGAATAGGTAATTTCACCATTCACTTCAATAACAAATGAAACATCTCTAAAAATAACATTGACCATTATATAACATCTATCCTAAAACCCAAAAGCTTTCAACATCAACTCAATAAAAGGCCATTCAATCCTGTCATATGTTTTTTTGAATTCAAGCAAGATCATTCCCACATTCTAAATAGAATCAATATCCCACTACATACCTTCCCAACTCAAGATAAGATTATATATAATATATTTACCTTCAACAAACCCTATCTGCTTCTCAGAAACAATAGATGGAAGAAAAGAAGAGAACATCCTAGCTGAAATTTTAGAAAAAATATTATAGGAGACATTAAGGATGGTGATGGGCCTCCATTTTTTGAATTGGGTGTGATCTCCATCCTTAGGGATGAGCTTAATAACCCCTTTGTTAATATCAAGCCCTAAAGATCCTAACTTAAGGGATTAATTATACATAAAGAGACAATCTTAGGCAATTCACTCTTTATTTGCCTTGTAAAATTCAACAAGAAACCCATCAATCCAAGGTGCCTTATCATCCTTAAGAGAATCAATAGTAGACTTAACCTCATCCAAGGAGATTTCACTATAAAAAAAAGTAGCAATCTCTTGACAGAATTTTCTAGGGATACACTTGGCACATAGATCTCTAATTTTAATAACATCAGGGTCCACAACACCACAGAGGAAAAGATTGGAGTAGAAGGGAAAAAAAAACTTTTTTCATCTCCTTGGGATCACTAGATAGGAAAACACCACAGTTAACCATTGGAATATTTTTCTTGGGTTTATTGGTCTCGAAGAACTTAAATTAAAACTTTTATCCTTTATCACCAAGTTTAAGCCAATTCAATCTAGAATGAATTTGGGCTCCCCTAGAGATAAAGGCTTGATGCTTCCTAAGCTAAGGTTTAAGCAATGAAAGATAATCCATAACATTATCATTATAAATGACATTTTGAATAGCAAGCTCTACAATAATCAATTCTTCTTTGGCATCAAGAGCCATTTTTCTCCTCTTCTTGGCTTTAAACTAACCAAAACTTCTACCAACTTATTAGAAAGGTCCATGCAAGAGTTCCACCCATCAATAAATGATGAGGAATTTGAATTTGCTTTGCCAATATTTTAGGAAGCATAAAATTTATCTCTAAAATCAACATCATTTAGATTAGAAACATTGAATTTATACAACCCCTTCCAGTCCAAGGCCTTATCAGTCCCAACATTATACACAGACACCTCAATATCAATTAGATGATGGTCAGAAATGGTAAAAAGGATAACCTTGAAATGGTTAGAGTTGGCCTCTTATTGTACTAAAAAAAACTATCTTTAAGTAAAATCTATTAGTCTAGAGTTACCCTCCTATTATTGTATTGGTTATTACACCAGGTCAACCAAGTAAATTTACTTTGGATTTTATACTTTTGTAAGGGATCAAAAAAATATGCATCCTTTTAAGTTTAGACTAGAAAAAACCTAGTTTCCCTTCCAAAGTAATGAATCACCACCATGCTTGTCCTTTTTTTTCTTCAACGATGTTAAAATCTCCCCCAAAAATCCAAGGGATAACTTTTAATTTTAAGGCCAAAAAATTCCAAAGATTTGATCTATCTCTATAGTCATTCGGGGCATAAATATTACATAGTCCAAAAGATTGACCATATTTTTCCATGATAATCTGAACAACTCTTTGACATGGAGATGAACCATGATCCAAAAAAAATTCATCCCTTTTCAAATACATAAGGATGGAAGCACCCCCTCTCCCTTTAGGATGATTAGTGGAAAAATGGGGGCCCTTGGCCAAATGAAATTAAGTAAAGAGTCAAGCTTAAACTCTATAACTTTAATTTCTTAGAGGAAAAGAAAATCAAGATCCCTTCTCGACTGTCTAAAATTTTTGACAATGGGCTTTCTATTAAGGGACTCAAGACCCCTCACATTCCAACTAATACCATTCATAAAAACAAAAGAGGTGGGGGGGGGATACTTAGATAAAAGTGAGGGCATATCCCCTCCCTTATTTTGATAAAGCCTCACTGAACATGAGGGGACTTTGTTCTCCTTAGTCTTATGCTTTGAATCATCTTTAAAACCAAGGAGACTAGTTTTAGGATTGATACTTACATCCCCAACCACTGGGGTAGGGAAGTGACCAGTGTTTGGGCCATTTTTAAGCCTTTTAGAACATCTTTTATTATTCCCTGGAGGAACAATGCTCACATCAATATTCACTAAGGGGCAAGGTCCTTTTGATTTCTAAGGACCATATTCTCATAAACTAGCTCAATGCAAACTGTCATGAGGGAAGCTGCATCAAGGCACTCTAGCAAAATAGAGCTCATGAAGATGTTAGGGGTATAGGAAAAAATTTTAGGGTGTTTGGATCTAATGATAATATATTATTCTAACAACCTACTTTTATAAAAGGGAGGACTTCCTTTTGAAATCACTGCCATCACTTTGAACTAGGTAATTATAGGCCAAAAGATCAATAGGAAAGGGGGTCCACCATACCCAAATCATCACTAGATGGAAAATCAGAGGCAAAGGAGGGAGGAATATCTATAGATTGATGCTCCACTAAAGATAATTTCTTTAAGGGATCATTAGAGATGGACTCCCCATAAAAATCCTCTAAACTCGCACAACCTGAGCTTGAAGGGGATATAGTTCCTTTGTTAGGGTTGAGGTTAAAACATATATTATCCCTCATAACAACATTCTCTAAAGAGTCATGAGAACAATTTCTAGGAGAATTTACTTTAGGGAGAATAGGGTCTGTCTGTACATAATTTTTATTCACCTTCACATCCTTATTTAGAAATGGAAAACTTTTCTTGAGATGACCGTATTTAAAAAATAATAATTAAGGCCACCCATTCCCTTAATAAAGCATGAGAAATCAGATCCTTCAAGATAAAATACTATATATTTAGGAAAACATCCATAGGTTTTAGAGAGATTAAGACCTGAGCATTC
This sequence comes from Torreya grandis, assembly GCA_037957365.1. Lineage (NCBI taxonomy): Eukaryota > Viridiplantae > Streptophyta > Pinopsida > Cupressales > Taxaceae > Torreya > Torreya grandis. The sequence goes on from JARHVA010000061.1 coordinate 6,483,462, forward strand.
ATATGCGCTAGTGATCTCCTAGTGTCCTCCATTCTTAAGACCTATCCTAGGGGATTGAGGGCTTGAGGTAAAAAAATCCAAAGATGGATAGGAACATTTTCAATATCAACCCATCATGGAGCCATTTTAAAGGTTAAATCATCACAATCAACTAAGGGGTTCCACATGATGGATTTAAACATCATTTGGCCAACATTCCAAAGGGGTTTACTGATGATTCTTCTTTGCATGTTTGAATTTTTAAAAAGAACCATAAAATAACCCTTGCTTAAACATTATACAAAAAGTAACATAAATAATCATTTTTACCCCACAAATAATTAATCCAATTGTCAAAAAAAATTCTCAAAGGTAACCAATGCTTGTTTAGGCACACAAAGAAAATCCCAACATTATTGAGTTAGGTTTCTTTTGATTACAAATCTAGATCCATCAAATCATTAGGGAATAAAGAGAGGGTCTTTCCCAAGCAAGGAAGCTTACCAATTTCTACCAATTTTTGGGCACTGAGGCCAAAACTTGTTGGTTCTCCACTGTAGAGGATAAAATGGCTCCATTAGAAAGTTTTGATGCTTCCTCTTGCTGTATAACTTTCACTAAATAATTTCTTTCCCAAATCTAGTTTATCCTCCTTTTTTTGACCGAAATCATCTACAAGGTTCTCTAAAGGGAAATATTTATTGTTTTCCTGGGCATCTAAGGGGTCATTAATGTTTTCATCCTTTAAAAAAATTTAACATGCATAACACTATTTCTCTAGACCACCTCCATACATAATTACAATGAATGCATGAGATGTAAGTTTTATTAAGGATAATTACACACAAATCGAAGAAAGATAGACCAATGGCCAAAATAAGCAATAAATAAAAAATAAAAAAAATTAAACCCACCAAATATAAGTCATGAGAATAAGGCTACCCAACAAGATTAAAAGCAAAGGACATTCAAAAGACCAAGGTAGCAAATGTGGCCAAGTCTATAAATTATTAAGAGTGAGGGCTTGAAGCTCATCAATGGAGGAAGACTATTCATCTTCCACTTGTAGAGATCCAAGACACCTCCATGATTTTATTACTTGTCAACTCTATTTACTTTTATTGCTTCTAATATCCCTTCTCTTTTTCAACAACCTCATGATTAAAATATTCCTTTTTATTCTGAAGATGCTGTTAATCCTTCATGTTTTTAAAATTCTTTTATTCCAACGTATGGTACTTATCCACCTAATTATTCTACAACACCTTAAATGAATATTATGATGTATACTTTTTGTGACATTTAAAATCAAATTCAAAGCCTTACCTAAGGGTCTCATAGGTCAAATAATAGGGTCACTCTTAAACCATTTGGCATATGAAGTGCTTTTATATCCTTTTATAACAATTAAATTGTAGCTCCAAAATTTGAAATGTTCAATGGAAAAGGAGATCCTTCACATCACATTAGAGCCATTTGTGCTTCTTATTTCTATTTTCATTTCTTAATGACAAACTATTGACTAAGTTATTTTCATGAATCTTAAAGGACTATGACCTTGATTGGATCATGTTTTTTCCAAGGGGATTCATGCATACCTTTATGAAATTAGTTGATTATTTATTGTCTCACTTTCAAATCAACATTTTCATGTGTATGTAAGCCTAAAATAAATATCTAACATAAGGACCCTCTAAAATGGGAAAATGTATAATATCATTTTAGATCCAACATATACATAATATATCAATTTTCAATGCTATTTGAAGATATAGATAAGGATCATGTGAGAAGGAATTTTTAAGTGATATAAAATGAGAATCTACATACATAATCTCTAACGATATATAAGGTGAAAGAACTTACTATACCTTGCATATCATTAGAAGGTAAACACTTGAGTTATAAGTAACTAAAAACCATTAGGTGGTATGCATGAGCTATCTAATATAAGGGTTGTAAAACAAAGTAAAAATGCCACTAGGAAGTAAGAAATAACTATGAATAACAAGAATGTAAAAGAAAATGATAAACTAACAAACACATGCTAACCAACCAAAATACAAAATAAAGTGTATAAGGTTAGGGATACTTATCTTGGATTGACTTATCGATGCATCAATATCCCATTTATATTTTAGCATTTTATGATACATTATGTTAGGTAAATTCAATCCATATGGGAGAATACCTAAGTGAACTAAAATTTGGGAATCCAAAGGATATGGTGGAGCTCAATGGTACAACTCCATTTCTTGATCTTCAAAGAGTTTATGCTAACTTTCCCTCCATGGTGGAAGATCATTTGAACCATAATTCATCATATTTTTCTAAGGGTAGATTCATAAGCATGAGTAAATCATATTTAATGTTGTTTATTATTTTATAAATGCATATGATTCATCCTTTAAATAGAGGTATGGAACATAGACATAGTCATCTTGACTGACCTTTCACTCAAAGTATATGTATAAATTGAATATTTAGGTATAAGTTTACATTTATATCTTGAAAATTATATATTTTATTTTATAAATATAATTTCAAGATGTTTGAGAGTGGTTTCAAACTTCTAAGATTTATAAAAGATTCTAGTTTTTGGAGAATCCCTTCACACTACAAAATTAGCCATATTTTTAGGATTTTAGGGTTTTAAGTTTTAAAAGGTTTAGGAATAAATAATTAGAGGTATGGTTTTGGTATGAAGGAATGACAGTGAACAAAAAATCTCTCATAAAGTGCCATAATCTGACACACCTTATGTATTCACAAACATACATTCAATAAGATTAATTCTTCGATAAGACCTATTAAAAAAGTGTTGGTAAGCAAAAATAAAGTGTATATAGTCTGAAAGTTAATTATGAAAAATTAACTCAAATTAAATAAGGATCAAATGAAACCATTGGTGACTATGTGCTTATTAAGACCAAGGTTATTGTTGGGGTTTTAAAATTGCACCCTAGTTGAGAAGGGGATTAATTAGGTCCTCTTACTCAAATCTAGTCCAACATGGGATTGATCCTAGGCTATGGGTATCCTAATAATGGATCAAACCTCTAGAGAAGGCTGGATTCCTTTTGGATCTATCACCTATAATAAACCTAAACTAGCACTTGCTTTGAATAGGGAGAGATATTTTAATAATAACATATGAAATCATGTAAAAAGAGGTGATGCACCAATGATTCAATCACTCAAACTTATAAAAGACACTATAGGATCTATTTAAGAATAAATAAAACTAGTATTACACATATATTCCACAAAAAGGCATGAATCAATTATCAAACTAGCATGAGAGGGAAGATACCCACTTTCAAGCTAAACAACAAATTGTAAATTACACTTATAATGACATGTGAGAGCTACTAAGCACTTCATGAAGGTGAGAAAACTCAGACATAGATAAAGAACATACATTCACTTAACCACAGTAAATGAATTCATAAGACACACTTCAATCTAGCTTGCAAAATGATGGAACTCAATCTTTATTGCATCAAAAGGTTTTACAATACAAAATTTTGGTAGAGTCTAGTCATACCAAAAAAGAGGGATGTATTTCAATTATTGAAAGCCTGTATTTATAGAAAAGAGAAAGAGAGAGAGAGCTATGCATTCAAAAAAAAGGCTAACCACTTTGGATGGATTAATAATCTCGAGGATGCTGAGTCATGGTCTTATCAGGAAAGAAAGTCCTATAAAAGAATTGAATGCTCTATTGATCTTTATCCATCCATCAAGTTTCCATTTTGGGAATCTACATCATGCTCTTGAGGACTAAATATTTATACCTTAGAACTAACATAACATGTTTTTCTGCTTTAGGCGGTTGTAAATATGTGCTTGTCTAAGAAATGACCATGCTGAAGGACAAGAAGCTTCCCATTAATTACATATCTACCCCAAAGAAATATTTGAGCACAAGTTTCATTATAAATTGAAATCCAATCCTATTTATTGGTTTTCTTGTTGTTATCATATCGATGAGATGGAGTTTACTTGCTTTTCAATCTTACTTTAACAAAAGTCACCAACCCTTAGTCTGCTTTAGGTCTTATGAAGACCTATTTTTCCACTACTAAGCTTCAATTCCCCACTTAGATCCTAAAATATACATTATGGTTCAATCCTAGGTTGTCTTTGAACTCAGCTACTTTTTATTCAATTGCCTTAGTTGAATACTAGCTCATCAACTTCCATCAAAAATGTCTTGGGCTTTCCCCTTATTTATTGGTAGTCAAAAATTAACCTAGATCATTAACATATTAATCCATCTCACTCTATTAGATCCTACTTGTTTGGATGACCATTGACCATTTATCTTCTGATAATTGAATGCACTTATGCCCCTTGTAATGCATGCATTTAATCCTTGGATTTATTTACTTCTTTGACTCACGCTCACCATTAGATCTTTCTCATGATTGAAAGTGTGTGATTGATCTACCTAGGCCCATTAAATTTTCAATCACCACTCATCATTGGATCTTCTATATGATTGAATACAGATTGTTGATATGAATATTTGAAATCAAATGGCTACTTCATGAGGCCTCACTTTAACACATACATGCCTATATTTAATTTCATTATGAATGTATTTGATATCCATATGCCTATCACTAGGATATCTAAAATTTAATGACTATCTTTTGTTCTCAAAACTTGACACTTGCACAAATATCTCATTAAATTTTTTACCTTAAGCTTGCCATTAGATATTTGCTCAGATTGAACACAGACTGTTGATCTTGGACCCATTTGAATACAAATGGCTATTTTCCATGGCCTAAAATTGATGTTTGTGTAACTATCATTACTCTGTTAGAATAGAAATTCCTTGGCCCATTTCCTTCAGACTCTTGTCTATGAGATTTTCATTGAATAAATGACCCTTCGAGTTTTGTCTTAGGATACTTTTCTAAAAATGATCCTTTGAAAAAATGCTTTAGACCTTTTGGTGAATAAATACCATTAAAAAAAATGTTTTAGGACATCTAGCTTGAAAAAGTACCCTTAGAAACGTTTGCTTTGGACATTTTGGTAAGAAATATCCTTTAGAAAAATGGTTTGTGATACTTTACTATAGAAATGACCATTCAGGATAATGTATAAGACACGTTGCTTAAAAAAGTATCCTTCAAAAATTTTGTACTAGACCACTTTCTCAAATAAATACCCTTTGGAAAAAGTGTTTCAGACACTTTTCTTGAAAAAATACCATTCGATATTTTTATATCGAATAAAATGTCTAAGAGAATTCAAGTATTCAAGACTTTTGTTTTGGATAAAATGTCCAAGAGACTTTATACTTAGCCTTTTTTGATGTAGATAATTTCCCTAAAATAATTAGGTCTACAAAAATGTCTAAGAGAATTCATGCCTTTAGAAACTTTGTCTCGGATAATTTGTCTGAAAGAATCTTCAACACTTAGCCAAAAAAGGGTCCCAAAGGATTTGAGCTTAGTAAAATAAAATCCCAAAATAAATTTTCCAAGTAAGGACCTTTGCTAAAATAAAGGTTTTGTACTTATCTTTTCTAAGGCTTATATGTTCTTCTAAACTCATTCTTGAAATGTTGCTTGATCCCTGAACACCTGAAAGAACTATGAAGACCTAAAGCTTGTGCAACTTGGTTCACGCTCTTGGATTCCTCAGATATCATGAAACCTATTTGGACCCTTCCATCTTATAATTTTTTTAGAAATATACCAGAATCTTTGGGTTAAAAATAAGCATTAGTAAAGAAGATTATTCACCATTAAATTGAATGGAAAAGAAGAGTGTACATATAGCAAAAATATGTTAGTGTTAGTGGAGTTTTACAAATGTATTAACTCCCACTTAATATCACCTACGCTAAACCTAAATAAGCTTAATTTTAGTGTAGCATGCTAATAACTACAATTACATATACAACTAGAAGCTAACAGAAGTACATCTAAAAGAAAACTGATGTAATACACTAACACCCCCCTTAATCATAACTTAGGTGGATAAAAAAATTGGGTCCCAACAACTAAGCCTGATTAGGTACCCAAATACAAAACAATCTCTCAAAAAGTGGAGAAAGGAAGAAAACCCACTGGGAAAAAACTCTACTCCAAAAAGAGATAAAAGACTAAAAGAGAAGTTAGGACTAGAAATCCCCACTCGAACACCCTCCCTTAAGCATAGATTAGGTGGGATGTAAAATTGGGTCCCATCAATTATGCCTGATGAGGTACTCAAGTACATAGTGATGATCTCAATATCCTAAAAAATATGAAGGATGTGTTCCTTCATAAAGAAGAGAGAATCTATGTGCATAATGTTGTATGGAAAATGTTGTAGTAGGTCCCTCTACAAAAAATGTTCTCTTCCTTTTGGAAGGAAAAAACCATGAGCTATCAAACTAATGAACTCCCACTCAAGTGGAATGTAGATAAGAATCGTGATATAGATCTATATAAAATGCTAAAATGTCTCTCTGCTAATGCTAAAATGTATCAAAGTCTGATCAAGTATTATTGTCAGGACCCAATTTTATAGTCCACCTAAGCTATGATTAAGTGGGGTGTTCGAGTGGGGATTTCTAGTCCTACCTTCTCTTCTAGTATTTTATCTCTTTTTGGATGGGAATTTTTTCCCACTAGGTTTTCTTCTTTTCTCCACCAAATACCAAACTTTTGGTTAGCCCATATATGCTCTGATACCATGTAAAAAAATACCAAAATCTTTAGGTTAAAAACAAACATCATCAAAGAAGATTTTTCACCATTAAATTGAATGGAAAAGAGGAGTGTACATATAGCCAAAAGATGTCAATGTTAGTGTAGTGTGACAAATCATTAACTCCCACTTAACATCACCTATGCTAAACCTAACTGTTGACCATTTTTTGGTTTAATAGGCCCAAAAATTAGTCCCATTCTTCTTCCTCTGATGTTCTAGGCAAATTCATTTTTCATTTTGCACAAGTCTAGGAATTTTCTACGAACTCTGCAGGTCTATTTCTATGGACTCTGCAGGTCTATTTCTATAGACTCTATAGGTCTATATCTATGGAATCTACAGGTCTATTTCTATGGAATCTATGGCCTATTTCTATAGACTTTGTAGGTCTATTTCTATAGACTTTGCAAGGATGGAATTTCTATAGACTCTATAGGGATTGATTTTCTATGGACTCTGTAGGTCTTGGGTTTCTACGGACTCAGTAGTAGGTTTTTCTATGAACTCTATAGGTGTAAAGTTTTGATAGATGAAGAACTAGTTCAAAGGGTGCAAGGTTTTACAAAGCTTCTTTGGACTCTTGTCTAAAGAAATTCATAAGGGAAGAGAGCTAAAATGGTTCAGAAGACACTTTTCCTTAAGGTTGGAAGAGTGGTTCAGCGACATAATCTTTCCAAGAGTTAACACCTTTGAATTGTTAAACTAGTTCAATCACTTGGTTCAATCAGTGGGTTCAATGCTTGGTTTAATCATCAAGTTAAAAACTTGGTTCAATCGGTGGGTTCAATGCTTGGTTCAATTAGTGAGTTCAAAACTTGGTTCAATCAGCGAGTTTAATCACTTGGTTCAGCACAGAAGGTTCAAAGGCTCGATGCACAGTGTTGAACCATTGAACCATTTTTGGTTCAATCAATTGGTTTAATGACATAATTCAATCATGCAGTTCAAAGGAGCATCCCAAAAGGCTAAAGGATGAGTGCCATTATGGAGGGTAGTCTTGGGTTCAAAATCCCTTGCGGATGGTAAGGAGCACTTCAAAGATAGTCAAAGGTCTTCAAGGAATGCACAAAAAATCTTAAAGCATGGAATTTTTTTGGACTTTTTGTTCAAAGGAATTCCTTTGGACAAAAAGTCTGAAGAAATTCAGGGAGACCGTGAGCCAAAGGCTCGAAGGGATTTTTTGAAGGCTAAGTCAAAGTGGCTAATTTTGCAAACTTTTTGTTTGCGAGAAAAGGTCTGAAGTAAAAGACCTGTGGGGCAAAAGGATGAAGTAAGGAGGCTGAAGGAAAGTCCAAGGGTGATGTGCCCAAGGATGTCAAAATTAAGCACAGTGAATTAGCCATTTTTTTTCAAATGATGATGGGTGCATAGATGTCAAATTTAAGGCAATGAAATAGCTGTTGGTTTTTAAAAAAAATTGTGCACCAACCATGGAAAGAACCCAAGGAATGTAGTGACCTATCAAAAGATCACCCTGAAGGGTTGAAGGAATAGAAAGAGACAGAGTAAGAAGAGAAAAAAGAGCCCAGAGAATAAAGAGAGAAAAGTGTTAAGTGTAGGAATAGGTAGATAGTCCAAGTGGTAAAGGGAGGCATTGATTCAAGAAGTTACTCCAGCAGGTGATACAGTGTCTACAAATTGATTATTATGAGGTGAAAATGGCAAATGGTGTGACCCATTTTTCTTTATTTTGCATTAATGAACAAACAATTTGCATAATCACCTTGAGGGAGCGGTCTTACAAGCAGACAAATGGTGTGGCTCATAATTTCTCATTGATGTTTAAACGGCTTGCTCTTCCCAATGATTAGAGCACACATGGGTCATTTGTAAAAAAAGGCACCAAGAGGCCTCTTTTCCTTCCTCTATATATTTTATACTTGTCATTTGAAAAGGATCAGTCACATTTATAAGGCAAAGCCCTGGCAAATTTTCACCTGAAATCAATAAATGCATTTTTACCTCTATTCTAGTTAGATATCTCTATGTGTGTCTGAGTGTTAGTTCTGTGTTTAGTCATTGCTTCTTAATGCTTCCATAGGTTTAACACCAACACACTTGGTGTCTGTAATGTGACATTCTTGTAGGTGACAAGAAGAGCTCTACCTAAAAGCGTAGAGACAAAGAGAAGCTACTATATAGTGTGCCCTTTCACAGCACCTATAGTGAGTCCCTATTTTTTGTGTATTCCATTAAAGCCTCCCTGTTAAGTTTCCTACAGCCTGGTCCTTCTACCAGTTTGAATTATATGTATGTGTTTGTCTGACTTCAAGTGTGAGTGTGAGTAGGTCAAATCATTTGGTGCATCACCCCCTTTAGAGTAGGTTCTATTTTCCTGTAATCCTTCTCTCTTTTCACCCCCCCCATTATATATCTATATACCTGTATTAATACTTATTAAAACAACTTAGATGCATCAAAGGGAGCTATCCCTTACCTAGAGACTCTCCCCTCTATATTCACTAGTCCCATAGGTGAGAGGGGAGTTTCCATTATTTTGTGTGGAAAGGCAGGAGCTCAACCTCCTACCCTGGGTGCAATCCACTATGTCAACAGTTTTTGGCATGCCCGGTGGGACTCAATTTTTACACTCAATAAAGTTTCAAGATTGATGATGGTCTTGTTATATCAAATCAACTATTTTCAACATCTGGTGACTCCACTGGTAAGAACTTCATTTATTAATCAAAAACCAGTCTGACTTCTTATGCCTAAAGTCACCACATGGTCTGCTTCTAAGGGTGTTCCTTTCGACTTCATTGAGTTACCTTTAAACTCAAAAAAAAGACTGAGGTTTGAGAGGACCCACCCTTATTCAGCAAACCACCTTTGCAGACCTATTGTAAGGAACACATACGCAGCAGGGCCGTAATTACATCCCGTCATAGCTATGGCACTACCCTTTATGACTTTTCATGGTCAGAGCCCCTTGAATCTCTAGTGTTATGACCCAATTCCAAGTGTATCACTCAAAAGTGTGCCTTACTTTGATGGAGAGGGGCCCATCATAGTCATCGAACACATCAAAAATATTTCTAACCTCTACAATATCCAAAATGTCACTGAGGAAAATATTGCAATCAAATTGCTGGCATTGTCTCTCAAAGGCAAAGCCCTTGACTAGTATGGGACTTTGACTATAAATTCAATCAGTTCCTGGAATGAATTAGGCACTCACTTGATAAACCATTTTTGGGAAAAGAGTGATCACCTCTCACTTGTTGAGTAGCTAACTACCATGAAAAGAGCCCCACATGAATACATGCAAGATTTCAATGATCAGTTTTAGAAGACATCAGATAGAATCCCCATTCTAGTAAAACCTACTCCTAGCTATGCTTTCTTGTACTACTTAAGAGCATTAAATAGTGATATCACTATTATGATACAATCCATGGGAGGACATGTGCTACCTACTGCCTATAACATATCTATAGTAGCTGAAAATTGCTTAGTGTAGGCTAGGAAGATAACTCTTAGACCCCATATGCCACTTTCCCATGAAATGTTACCTCTAATTCAGACCACTACTCCCACATTAGCTCCTCTACCTAGCATAGAGAAACCAGATACTGCTCCATATAATGAGCTTCATGAAGTTAAGAGTCTGTTGCAAAGTATGTCAAATGAACTTATGGCTCTTAAAAGGCAGCAAGCTCAAAGCAACTGACCAAACCAAGGATACCAATAGTATGGTCAAGCTCCTAGACCCCCTTTCCAAAATTATAATCAAGGATAGGGTCAACTTACTCAGACCAGACCTTTTCAAGGCTACAACCTAGGTGCCCCTTCATTATATAAGGTCATGGTGCCCATTCAAAACAATCTGGTGTAAGAACAACCAAGTTGTTCAACCATGGGATATGGTCAGGAGAATGTTATTTATACAAATGAAATGATGGGTTATTACCCAAATGTACAAGATGATCAGGAAGCCACCCATTCCCAAGTCTTTGAGACTCCAATGCAACCCAGCATGAGTAGCAGTCAGGCCCAGCCTGATTCTACCCTCATGAATCATCTGGAAGGAGAATTCTATTCAGTCAATTATGTGGGTGATATGGATAATCAAGCTGACTATGTTGCAACCAACACAAGATTCAAAATGAGATAAATGGAAGAAACTCAGACTGCTACCCAAACTTTAGCAACACCTTCTTCATCACATGCAAATCAAAAGGTCCCAAGATTTAGATTGTCGATTGTGCCTCTAACTCCTTAGCTTGTGCCTTAGGCTATAAATAATTCTAAAGAAATTTTGAAGGAAGGAAACCCTCAAGTCAACATGGTTGACCAGATGAATAATATACACATGAACATCTCCTTATGGGATTCACTATCAATACCAGGGTAAAAAGACATGCTACAAAAGAAATTGCATGAGCTAGATGAATAGGCTATCCCAACAAAAGTTGATAATGTTTTAATGATGAATGGATAGCCTTCCACCTCAGGTCAGACCCAAAAAGAAGATAAGGTTCATCCTTTTTATGTGTCCTTGGTCATAAGAGATTTCTTGGTGCATAATTGTATCATTGATAGTCAAGCAAGCACCTCGGTGATGCCTAAATGCATAGCTAACAAGTTGGGCTTGAAATATGAAGAAATGACCAAGGGAGTCCTACAGCTGGATGGAACCCCAATAAAGACAATTGGGGTGGTAAGAGGTTTGAGCTTGATGTTACATGTTTGCCTGACTTTCTCAGTTCCTCATGATGTGGTAGTGGTAGATGTCCCTCCCTACTTTTCCATTTACTTATCCAACGATTTTACATCTAAGATAGGTGGTTACTTTGTAGCAAATTGGTCTTATTTGGTTTTTATAACTAAGTACGAGACTAAAGTCAAGATTGAATCTAAACCACTCCACAAATATCATCTAGAACCTTACTCATTCAAGGTAGAAAATGTCAACTATGCCATCATTGACCAAGAAGAGTTCCAAGTATACCAATCTCCATCCTCTACCCTTGAAGGAGTTGTAGACCTACTCTTGGATGAATGGGGAAGTGAAAAATTCGAGCATGATCCCTAAAAATTCATATAGGAGGTGGGCCTTGGAATTTATTATATGCATGAAGAGGGTACTTTTGTACCAAATTTGATGAAGGCCAGCCAAGAAATTTTAGGTCTATGGCAGCTATTCTTTGATGGTTCAAAGAGTAAGTTGGGAGCTGGTGGTGGAGTAGTGTTGGTCTCTCCTTCAAAAGAGAGGTATTTTTTAGCCTTCTAGTTCCAATTTTGCTACACATGTAATATTGTGGAATATGAATCCCTCATCCATGTTTTCATGTGGGTGAGGAAAAGATGAATCAAAGAGCTGCAAGTGTTTGGTGATAGTGAGCTGATTGTCAACCAGGTAAGAGGCTAGAATTTGATGAAGAATTCTCTACTAAAGTCCTACAAACATAGGGTATGGGACTTAGTGGAAAATTTCTTCACTTTCATTATTACCTCCATTCTTAGAGAATGAAACAAGCAAGCAGACAAGCTGGCAACAGTTGGTGCCTAGTTTGATATTGCTCAGGAAATAGGCCGAGACCATAGCTCACATCATTTGAAAGTAGTGATTTGGCCCTCTGTACTCAACAACATCACCAATTGGCAAGTTTTCAATAGTGATCAGAAAATAACACTCTTCTTACAATAATAAGTATAATTCACTGCAAAAAACCAAGTTAAGCTATATTAGCAATATGGTAGCCAAATTGTTTAGCTAAAGAACAATAAGCTCCCCAAAGGTTTGGTCACTCTAGAGATTATCTTCAATGGAAATGACCAGTTGAGAAGCGAACAAGGCATGCATTACAACAAAGGAGGAGCACCATGAGAAGGTGTAAATATTCAAAGACAAGCTACTTGCACTTGGGAAAGTGTGCATGGAGCATGAAAGGCAGGCCTTCATCTTATTGTGCCAAGAATTTGCTGATATCTTCGCTTGGGAGTATAATGATTTGAAGGGTTTTAACCCAAGTTTGGCCCAGCATACCATTGAGCTAGAAGAAGGTGCCAAACCAATCAAGCAAAAGTAGAGGCCTGTCAAACCAATGATTGAGCCCCTCATGTGCAAGGAGCTCACCAAATTGATTGAGTCTAGGATAATATTTCCAATCAAACACTCTTCTTGGCTGGCAAATCTTATTCTTATCGGGAAAAACAATGGGGAGATCAGACTATGTGTTGATTTTAGAGATCTCAATAGATTCTCTTTGAAATACCATTATCCTCTCCCAAGCATGGAGCAGATCCTTCAGATGGTGACAGGTAGCGAGCATTTTTCCCTCTTAGATGGGTATTTAGGATACAACCAAATTTTGGTGCAAGACTATGACCAATACAAGACAACCTTCACAACCAAGTGGGGAACATTTGCTTATAAGAAAATGCCTTTTAGACTATCTAATGCTAGTGCCACCTTCTAACGAGCTATGGACATGGCCTTTCAAGGCTTGATAAATAAGACTATGCTAGTATATCTTGATGATGTGACAATTTTCTCCAAGGAAGTGAGCCAACACATGAACACCTAGGGCAAATCTTTGAGAGGTTTAGAGAGTTTGGTATCTCTCTCAATCCTAAGAAATGCATGTTCATTGTCCACAAGGGGAAGCTCCTTGGTCACATTATTTCTTCAAAGGGTTTGTCTATTAATCCAAAAAGAGTTTGCTCCATCTTGGAGCTGTCCTTACCTAAGCACAAGAAAGGCCTATAAAGCTTCTTCGATAAGATAAATTTCATACAGAGATTTATCCCAAATTTTGTGGAGATGGTCAAGCCATTGAACTCTATGCTAAGGAAGGGTGAGGAGTTCACATGGATAGCATAGATAAAATACAATTTCAAAGAAATCAAGTAGGCCATAGCCTGGGCTCCTACTTTGATCAACCCTGACATCACCAAAGATTTCAACCTCTACACCTTCGGCAATGAAGAGGTATTCTCTGCCATGCTTACCTAAGCAAGTGATGATAACCTTGAGTAGCCAATTTCATTTTTTAGCCAAGGCCTAGAAGGTTTTGAAGTCAGATACACATATGTGGAAAAGCAAGTCTTGGCGGTCATACAGAGTCTGAAGAAATTTAGACACATGTTGTCCAATAGTAGAATCCACCTCATGGTTCCACATCCTGACATCAAAGATTTCTTGATCAACTAAGATCTAAATGAGAAGAGAGTAGGGTGGATCACTAAGGTGATGGAATATGATGTAGATATCAAGATCACTAAACTAGTAAGAGGGAGAGGCCTGTGTGAACACCTCACTGCAGACTTTAAACAACAAAAGGAGGATAGTCTGCTAATCCATGATGTAGCTACAATAGAAGAACTAGTTGTCATGAAGGATTGGACATCAAACGTGAGGCATTTCCTTCTCATTGGTGAGTGCTTGCACTCACTTGATAAGACCAAGAGAAGGTCTTTCAGACTCTAGTGTCTCCCTTATGCCCTGATTGATGGAGTGTTATTCAAAAGGGATCTCTTAGGAGTTTTTTTAAGATGCTTGGATTCAAGTCAAGCTGACAGGGTGCTATCTGAGTTCCATGATGGACTAGCCAGTGGTCATTTTTCTCCTAGGGCTACTACAACAAGAATAATGAGAGCTGGCTATTTCTAGCCTATTCTTTTTAGGGACACCCATGCCTCGATATGAAAGTGCCAAAAGTGCATGCTTTTTGATGGGAAGCAATGGCTAGCTACCATGCCTTTACAGCCTATTCAGGTAGAGTAGTCATTCATGCAATGGGGCCTAGACTTCATAGGGATGATTAATCCTCCCTCCAGTGCTAGACACAAGTGGGTCCTAACTGCCATGGATTATTTCATAAGATGGGTAGAGGTTGTTACTCTAAAAGAGACCAATGAAAGTGTGGTCATAGATTTTATGAGGACCTAGTGGCAAGGTTCAAGCTTCCAGCAACCATAATCTCAGATAATGTGTTAGCTTTTCTAGGAACCAAAACAAGTGAATGGGCACTGAGATATGGTATATATCTCAGCACTTCATCCAATTACTACCTACAGGGGAATGGACTAGCTAAGTCTACAAATAAGAACCGGATCAAGATCATCAAGTAGACCATGGAGGAAAATTAGAGGACTTGGCATGCCAAGTTGAAAATAGTCTTGTGGGTAGATAGGGTCACCTCGAAGAGGGCAATTGACAACTCACCATACACGCTTATCTATGGAAGGGAAGTTAGGCTCCCCATTTCACTCAAATTTCTAGCCTTAGACCTCACTCACCAACTGTAATTAGAAGAAGGAAATAACATAGAGGTTAGGCTATGCAAGATAATGGAACTCCAAGAGACAAGGGACCAGGCTATGGATTCTATGACTAGCCACTAGTAGCAAACAAAGAGACACTTTGACAAAAAATCTTTGTCAAAAGGTTTCTCTGAAGGAGATATTGTCTTGAAATGGGATGAAGACTGATCTAAGCCTGGAAAGCATGCATGTTTTGATGCCCTATGGAGTGGCCCATACATAATCACTCAGTGTAAGTATCCTAATGCATTCCAACTCTCCAAGTTGGATGGTGAAGAACTGTATATCCCAATTAATGGGATACATCTTAAGCACTACCACTGAGCCCCTTTTTATCATGTATATATTTTCCCTTATTTTTTTCTTATTTTCCCTAAGTGTTTTCATCACATGTTAGTAGTTTTCTTAGCTTTGTGTGTGTTTTGTTTCCTTTTGAGGTAAACCTTTGTGATTGGTCTTATAATTTATCAGAGCTATTACTGATCTTTATGTTACAATCTAACCATGTGCCTAATAGATTTTAAGGCAAATGGCTTCTAAGCATAGCAGGCATGCTTTCCCTAGGAGTCACCAATTTGTTAACCATTTTTTAGTCTAACAGGCCCAAAAATTGGTCCCCTTCTTCCTCTGATGTTTTAGGCAAATTCATTTTTGATTTTGCATAAGTCTGGATATTTTATACAAACTCTATAGGTCTATTTGTATGGACTCTACAGGTCTATTTCTACAGACTCTACAGGTCTATTTCTATGGACTCTATAGGTCTATTTCTATGGACTCTGTAGGTCTATTTCTATGGACTCTGAAGGTCTATTTCTACTAACTCTGCAAGGATGGACTTTCTATGGACTCTACAGGGATTGATTTTCTATGAACTCTGCAAGTCTTGGGTTTCTACGGACTCGACAGTGGGTTTTTCTACATCTCTACAGGTGTAAAATTTTGACAGATGAAGAACTAGTTCAGAGGGTGCAAGGTTTTACAAAGCTTCTTCAGACTCTTGTCTACAAAAATTCATAAGGGAAGAGAGCTAAATTTTTTTAGAAGACACTTTTCATTAAGGTTGGGAGAGTGGTTCAATGCCATAATCTTTCCAAGAGTTAGCACCTTTGAACCGTTGAACCAGTTCAATCACTTGGTTCAATCGGTAGGTTCAAAACTTGGCTCAATCATTGGGTTCAATAATTCATTCAATTAGTATGTTCAATGCGTGGTTCAACACTTGGTTCAATCGGTGAGCTCAATCACTTGGTTCACCATGGAAGGTTCAAAGGCTCAGTGCGCAGTGTTGAATCATTGAACCATTAAACCATTTTTGGTTTAATTGGTCAGTTCAATGGCTTAATTTAGTTAGGTGGTTCAAAGGAGCATCCCAAAAGGCTAAAGGATGAGTTCCCTTACAGAGGGTAGTCTTGGGTTCAAAATCCCTTGCGAAGGGTAGGGAGTGCTTCGAAGACAACCAAAGGTCTTCAAGGAATGCGTGGAAAATCTTAAAGTGCAGAATTCTTTCAGACTTTTTGTCCAAAGGAATACCTTCAGACAAAAAGTTTAAATAAATTTGGAGAGACTGCAAGCTAAAGGCCCAAAGGGATTTTTTGAAGGCAAAGTCAAAGCGGCCAATTCTATGAACTTTTTATCTATGGGAAAAGGCTTGAAGTAAAAGACCTGTGGGGAAAAAGGCTGAAGCATGGAGGCCAAAGGAAAGTCCAAGGGTGACATTCCTAAGGATGTCAAAATTAAGCATGGAAAATTAGCCATTGTTTTTTAAATGATGATGGGTGCGTGGACATCAATGTTAAGGTAGTGAAATAGTCATTGGTTTTAAAACATGCTTGTGCACCAACCATGGAAAGAACCTAAGGAATGTAGTGACCCAATAGAAGATCACCCCTAAGGGCTGAAGGAATAGAAAGAGACAATGTAGGAAGAGGATAAAGAGCCTAGAGAACAAAGAGAGAAAAGTGCCAAGTGTAGGAATAGGAAGATAGTCAATGTGACGAAGGGAGGCACCGATTCAAGAAGTTACTCCAGCAGGTGATACAGTGTCTACAAATTGATTATTAAGAGGCACAAATGGCTAATGGTGTGACCCATTTTTATTCATTTTACATTAATGAGTAGACAAACCTCGTAATCACCTTGAGGGATTAGTCTTACAAGTAGACAAATGACGTGGCTCATAATTTCTCATTGATTTTTAAATGACTTGCTCTTCCCAATGATCATAGCGCACATGGGTCATTTGTAAAAAAGAGTGCTAAGAGGCCTCTTTTCCTTCCTCTATATATTTTAGACTTCTCATTTGAAAAGGATCAATCGCATTTGTAAGGTGAATCCCTAGCAAATTTTCACCTAAAATCAATAAACACATTTTTACCTCTATTCTGGTTAGATATCTTTGTGTGTGTCTGAGTGTTAGTTCTATGTTTAGTCATTGCTTCTTAATTCTTCCACATGTTTAACACTAACACACCTAGTGTCTATAAGGTGCCATTCCTATAGGTGATAAGAATAGCTCTACCTAAAAGTGTAGAGACAAAGAGAAGCTACTATATAGTGTGCCCTTTCACAGCACCTATGGTGAGTCCCTATTGTTTTTGTATTCCATTAAAGCCTCCCTGTTAAGTTTCTTGTAGCCTGGTCCTTTTGCCAATTTGAAGTGTACGTATGTGTTTGTCTAAATTCAAGTGTGAGTGTGAGTATGTCAAATCATTTGGTGCATCACCCCCTTTAGATTAGGTTATACTTTCCTGTAATCCTTCTCCCTTTTCACCCCCCCATTATATATCTATATACCTATATTAGTACTTATTGGAACAACTCAAATGCATCAAAGGGAGCTAGCCCTTACCTAGAGACTCTCCCCTCTAGCTTCACCAATCCCACAAGTAAGAGGGAAGTTTCCATTGTTGTGTGTGGAAAGGCAGGAGCTCAGCCTCCTGCCCTAGGTGTAATCCACTGTGTCAACACTAACTAGGATTAATTTTAGTGTATCATGCCAATAACTACACTTACATGTACAACTTTAAGTTAACAAAAGTACATTTAAAAGCAAAATTATGTAATACACTAATAATTGTAGACCTGTCCCTTGAATATTAATCAAATCACACTTTGAGCTTTCTTAAAGTGTTTCAAAATATTTGCAAAATCTATATGATCTTTACTTGAGGTCTATATGCTCATTGTGAAATTAGGTCACTCTTCAATCAAGATCTTGCTCCTTCCACTGGACTCTTAGACTAGGTACATTTTTGGCATGTAGATCAAATTTGGTCAACATCTTTGGTGACTTAGCTAGGTAGCATGCCTACTATGCTGAGAACTTGGACCATCTCTATGACTCTTGGATTATTTATATGATACATGGACCATTTACATGACTTCAAGACATCCTTTTGACTTGAAAAATAAAGAATTCCAATAAATAGAGAAAGAAACAAATTGAAAGGGAAACTAACCTAATAAATTAAAGGAAATTAACCTACCAAAAATATATGCAAACAAAGAACTTATTTGTCATAGAACCAAAAAAACTAAAAGTGTTTGAATAAAACTTAGAAAAAAATTTAAAAAACTATGTACAGGGGACTTAGCTTCCTCAATAGCAGAGCTTTAGATGTATCCCATTGACTGGGATAGGAAGCTCTTCACCATCCATCTTTGGAAGATGGAAGGAATTATGATATTTACAGTTAGATATTCTATTTGGACCACTCTAGAGAGAGTAAAATTTAATGTGTATTCATGGCTTAGCTCTCTCCTCATCCCACTTAAGAACCAAATCTCCCTCTTTAAAACTTCTTGAAGAAGCTCCTTTATAAAAATATTTATTCACCATTGCTTGATGGGATTCCATGGCTAACATGGATTGATGTCTTGTATCTTCTAGCTCCATGAGCTTAGTATATCTGATTTTCATTGGCTTATTCTCCAAAATCTCAAGTTGATGCATTAGTTCCAAAGTAGGGAATTCAAAAGAAATAGGCATTATTGATTTTTTACCATATACTAACTTGTATGGATAATTGTAAATTGACCTCTTATAGGTGATATTTTCAGCCCATAGAGCTGAATTCAATTTGAGATGTCATGATCTCTAATTATATTTAACATTCCTCCTAATGATCTTTATCAAATTCTTGTTAATGGACTTAACAAGGCCATTTCCTTGGGGATAATAGTTCGATGAGGTACTAAGGAAAACACTATGTTGAATTTCTCATTGGTTGATCTTAGATCCTACAAAAGCCATAGAATTATCATAAATTATGGTTGAAGGGACCCCAAATCTGGCAAGAAAACCTTCATAGAAGTCCAAAACATTGGTTTCATTGGCTTCTTTTAATGCTACTACCTCTATCCATTTAGTAAAATAATTTATGTCAGTTAGGATCCATTTATGTCTTGATATTTAAGGAGGGTTAATTATACTAATAAATTCCAATCCCCATTGGATGAAAGGTTGATTCACTAAAATTGGTTAGAGAGGTAAGGCTATAAGCTTAAATTTTCCAACAAACATAGCACATTATTTGCATTTCCTAGTCCATGCATGACAATCACCAAATATACTTGGCTAGTAATACCCACCTCTCATAATCTTGTGGGTTATGATTCTTACTAAATAATGACCTCCATCATTTCCATCATGGAATTGATCAAGCAATCTCTGTGTTTGACCTAGTTTTATGCATCTTAGAAACATGCCATTGATATCCTTTTTGAACAACACATTATCAACAAGAAGAAAAGGAATTGAATATAATCTAAAATATATTCTCTTTAAAGGGGTGAGATGAGATGGATAAACATCATCTTGTAAGTATCTTACCATATCTTAGAACTAGCTGAAAGATGAGGTGTGATCATTTGTGACTTCTTCATCATTTGACACCATAGCCAACTTGTTATCCTTTTATAAATATTGGGCTAGATGTTCACAAAGTCCTTTGTCTCTTACTAGCTTTGTGACCTTGATCTCAACATCATATTCCATGACCTTGGTTATCCAACCAGCTTTTTTATCATTTATATCCTTATTCAAGAGGAAATATTTGACACTTGGATGCGCAACCATCAAATGTATCTTATTATTGGATAGAAAGTACCTACACTTTTAAGAGACTGTATAACTAAATGTACATGCTTCTCAACAAAAGAATGCCTTGTTTCATACTCTTCTAAGCCTTGACTAAATAAGTCTATTGGATGCTCTAAAGTATTTTTATTTTACTACATGAGAATACCTAAAATGTGTCAACATTGGCATAAGTATACAAAAATAAATCCTTGGTGAAATCATGGTTCAGGAGTGTAGGAGCACTGGTTATATCTTTCTTGATCTCTTCAATGATTATTACTCCTTTTTTTAGACTAGATAAAACTCTAACCTTTCTTTAACATAGCTATTAGTGGATTAGCTAAAGTAGTAAACTCTGAAATGTATCTTATTATGGAATTGATCTTACCTAAAAATCTTTGCAAGGCTTTCTTGTGTTTAGGTAATGAAAGTGCAAGGATTAAGTCTATCCTATAAGGATCTATGCTAGTACCTTGATTGGAAATCACATGTCTAATAAGCTTACCTTCATGAACTGAAAAGGCACCCTTTTTGGGATTTAGAGATATCCCAAACTATCTAAATTTTTCAAATACTTGCTCGAGGTGAATCATGTGCTTAATTGAACTATCAAAGAATACTATTATGTCATCCAAATAAACAAGTTTAAACTTGTTAAGGAGACCTTAGAATTCCATATCCATGTCTTTATAAAAAGTGGATCCATCATTAGATAAACCAAATAGCATCTTTTTGTATCCAAATGTCCCCCACTTTATGGTGAAGGTTATTTTGAACTGGTCTTCTTCTTTGACCAAAATCTGATTGTAACCACGGTAGCCATCCAATAAGGAAAACCTTTATGAACCCACAACCAGCTATTGAATTTTTTCCATAGATGGAAATGAATGGTGATCTTTAAGAAAGGCCTTGTTTAGGTAACAAAAATTGACATGCAATATGATTTCACCATTATTTTTCCATATTGGAACAAGGTTTGCCACCCAAGTTGAGTGCTCAATTGGCAATATTATAGCCGACTCAATGAGCTTATGAAGCTTAGCTCTCATCAAAGGTTCAAGTTTTAGGTTAATAGGCCTTTGTATTTATTTGACTAGCCTAGTTTCATCTTCTAACTCAATGGTATATTGAGCTAGACTTGGATCAAATCCTTTAAGGTCATTATACTACCATGCAAAGACATCTATAAAAATTGAACATAACTTAATAAAAGTTTCCTTCTCTGAAGATGTGAAAATTTTGCCCAACTTTAAACTCTTACTAGTTACAATCTCCACATTTGTATAGTGTTCTTCTTTGGTTGACAAAGAAAACTTTTATTTTCTTAATTCATCATCTATGCTGAATATGTTTTTAAGGGTGACTAGCCCTTAAGGAAACTTATTTATCTTTAATTGCACAATTTGATCACCATACTACTACAAGTGCTTGTCTTGGTTCTCCAAGGAGAATTCAACTTCCTCTTGTAAGAACCTAACAATCTCACTATCATCTTCAAATAATTTCCATTTGTCATTGTTGTCTTGGACAAAAGGCCTTATAATAACCTTGATGTGTGATTAGACCTTTTCATTCTTTATGTCATCTGGGATACTAAATTGTGACCCAATGGAAGCCAACCTGTCTGCATATTTGTTCTTATTTCTTGATATGACACAAATATTAAAATATTTAAAGTTGTTTATTAAGTCCCATAATATATGCTTATAAGATCTAAGTAGTGTATTCTTACATATGTTAAGTCCTCTCACTTGGTGAACTACTAGTTCACTATCACCAAAAACTTGTAAGTTACTGACTTTCATTTTTCTTGCCCATTGCAAGCCATGCACTAGTGCTTCATATTCAAAAAAATTATTGTAAAAAAAAATGAAACTTTAGAGAATAAAAATACCTTTAGTTGGAAAAATTAACATCATTCTAGACCTAGTGCCATGTTTGTTCCTAGATCCATCAAAATATAGTTTCTATAGTCCATCACTAGGCTGATCATCTTTCATCAATATTGGAATTAGTGAATCATTTTCATGAAGGCAATAGACACAAAGTCATTATTCTTAAATTAAATTTTAGGGATCATATCCATGTAAATTAGATTCCCACT
Source organism: Torreya grandis (assembly GCA_037957365.1). Classification (NCBI taxonomy): domain Eukaryota; kingdom Viridiplantae; phylum Streptophyta; class Pinopsida; order Cupressales; family Taxaceae; genus Torreya; species Torreya grandis. The sequence continues at coordinate 6,505,616 of JARHVA010000061.1, forward strand.
CATCAAGGAAAAGATCTGAAACTCCATTTAGAGATGAATCATTTTCCACCTAATTATTTTCTAGTACCTTCTCTGAGATAACACAATTAGTATTCATCTACTCAGCATATAAAAATCTAAATGAAATATTTCAATAGGTTTGGAATGTATTAGTAACTTAGTACCATACCTACTTCTGATCATTAAATATGTCCAATCAGCTAACAAATATCTCCAATCTTTCAAATAAAGTCTCTTGATAGACACATGGTAAAATAGGGAAGCATGTCCAATACAAGTACATATTGATGAATGGTAACATTAGGGAAAGCATGTAATGTCAGTTTTAGATATTTGATTATGCGTACTATCTTTATTGGTGACCCATATAATAACAATACTCCCTTGGCATTCAACTCATAGATAAGTCCCAACTTGTCTTCAATTTTCTTGGGCATGAAAGTACTACTAGCTCCCTTATCTACCATACAGTTATGGACTAAGCAGTCACCTAATATCAAAGAGAGATAAAAAGGAGGGGATTTTTTTGATTTGACATTGATTTTGTCCACATTTTTAATGTTATTTACCTATTGATCAGGTTGTTTGGTAGGCTGATCTAAATTGGCCAAGCCAGCTCCTTATTTCTCAACTAGTTCTTTAGACACCTTAAGAGCTGAAAGAACTTGAATTATCATGTTTTTTTCCCTAGAATATCAAGGGAATCCCACATGCCAATTCTAACATTTGATTTCTTAATTTGATCTATTATGTTGAATGAGGCTCTACTAACCTTTGGTTGTAACTTTTGAACCAATGGTTGTTATTTAATTAGAGACATTTAGAGAACTTTTACCACCTCTACATTCTAAATCTTCTGTGTTATAAGAATAATAGGTTGATATTCGACACTCTTAGATAAAATGTTAGGAATACTAGAAGTATTGCTCACATCTCGATATTCCTCAATTTCCCTTCTTTTAACTCTATTAAGAGCTGCAGCTTGACCATTTGCATTGCTAGTTTTACCAACTTAATTGAATACAATATGATAATCCAATTTCCAATTTAAATTAATGGCATTAGGCTTCCATATAACTTGTTCAGCTTTTCTTGGGGATTCCATATTCATTTATTTATACTGACTACGTTGAAGAGACAATTCTTCTTGTGTCATTTGTGGCATAGTAATATCTTGTGATATCAAGGCTTAATTTTTAGTATCATTTGGATTGAATGGTTGCCAACCTCAATCTTACATCAAGTTGTTTTAAGGAATAATAGATTTTTAATTGGAAGGTACCTTAGGATTAAGGGATGCATATGGATTATTTTGATTATGGGTCCTTGATTTTGATAAGGTTTCCTATTGTCCCTAAAACCTTGATAAGGGGGTAATTTCTTATTAAAAGACTGATAAGTATATTGGTTTTACTGTTGGTAAGGTCTACCTTGGTATTGTTGTCTCTTGAGTTGAAAAATCTCATTTCTAAAATCTTGTAATGTGATTTTCAAATCATGAATGTCATTAATTTGATTATAAGGGGCTACAACTTTGAATTTTGGAGATGTAATAGGAGATATTTATGGTATTTGGGCAACTTGAAGGGGGGGAACAAGCTGTAATTCTTGGAATATAGGCATCAGAGGCCTTGAAGCACAATTACTAGCTTGTATTAAGTTATTCTCTACTTTTATTGCAAGTTCATAGGCATTTGGATAAGTATTACCACCCATGGATTGTATCATGACACTAATCTTAGAATTGAGAGCCTTAAGATAGTAAAAAAATACATATTCTAGATATGGTCTAACCAATGTAGGGATCCTAGTCCATAGCTTTTGGAATCTGAGGTTAAAATTAGACATAGTCAGTTGTTCAACCAATGATAGGTGATCAGACTTGTCTTCAAATTTCCTAACTAAGGTTGCACCTAACTCATCCCAAGTAGTAATGGATGTCAAAGGAATATTTTTTCTTTGAAGGAGGCAAAAACCAGTCTGATAGCCACATTATATTGAGTAACATTATGAGCATAACATAGATTGGCAAAATCTTAGATATGCTCAATAGAAGTAGTTTTATCCCATTCTCCTGAGAAAAAAGGGATATTTTTTAGGGCAGACACATGAATGTCATCATATTGGGCCAAATTTAGGGCACTACCCCTATTAAATAAAACAAACACTTGATTCTTGATAACCATTTGGGCAAAAGGGATTTGGATTATGAGGATAATAAATTAGACTAAAACAATATGATAACCAGAAGATAAATGTTTCTTTTGAGGATAAGGGGTTGTCTTACTAAATATTTATATTTTATAATAATTAGAAAGTAATTCAATGTGTTCAAAAAGAGTACCTTTACTTGATGATCTTATTGTAACCTTTGACATGAAAGCATTGTCTAAAGGATGTTATTAACTTTACAACTTGAAGGATTTTTAACTTTTGATGATGGTATATGTCTCTTCCTTTTGAATTTTTTAATTTTCAATCTTCAAAATTCAATTATAACAAAGAAACTTGGTCCCACTGGGCATGCCAAAAATGTTGGGGTTCTAGATTTACACCATAGCTGAGAAGGGGGTTGTTTAGGTCCTCTTATTCAAATCTAAGCTAACATGGGACTGATCCTAGGTTTTGGGTATTGTAATAATGGATTAGACCTTCAGATAAGTCTAAATTCCTTTTGGATCTATCACCTATTATAGACACAAAAAATATGTCACACACACATATGCAACTCCCTGTGTTGAAAACCCCTAATCACATTTTAATAATAATAATTAATCTCCATAACCCATACTTTTTCCCCTCACACATTTAATTAATTTAAAATATTTAATTAATTTAATTAAAAACCCCTATTACAACCTTACTTGGCCACCTCACCCTATTACTAATTCTCCCTTGATGAGTCACCTCAAGACCTAGTCCCCTTATCCTAACTACCCAAGAATTATTCCCACTCCCAAACTAAATTCCTAAACAACTACTTCCTTCCTAAACTCTTATTTTTACCATTTTATAATGGGTGTCACACTTGACACACATAAAAATAGAAAATAGGTCAAAAATAGAAAGGTTTATCTATCTAGGGCCACCAATGTCAATCAACCCATGGTTGGCATTAGTGGGATACGTGTCAACATAAGTGAGATCATTGATGTCAGTAATATAAGCCAAACTCCAACCTATGGTTCAGGTCAGTATATATTAATAAAATCAATTCTTACTCTCATTCAGGCTCTCAACATTCTATTTTTTGACATCCAGGCTTACAATCACTTTACATAAGTCAATCACCATCAACAACTAAGCTCTTGAGGACCAATAACATCTACTTATTCCTCTATTCATGCATCCAAGTTCAAAATCTCAAATAGAAACCATCAACCTGGCACTTATCATTCAGTAACCACCATAACTAAGTATATTAATGATACTATAGGTCATTTAAATATTCATTCTTCCATTTCTTTATATCTACCCTACACTACTTTATGCACTTCTAATCGTACTCCCATGAGGGAGTTACAAAGCTTCTTTACTTGTTTTCCCTTACTTGCATATCAAACCTTTGACTAGACTTAACCAAGCCATAAAATCCCTCTCCTAACTCTCTGAACCTCTATGACCTGATCTAAACCATTTCTTAGACCCAAAAAAGCCTTCTATAACCTCCCAGATAATTATTGACCCTACCAACCTTAGTAGCCTAACTGACATCAATCACCTCACGACCAACCTTGACAACCTAATCGACATTAGTCACCTCACTACTAACCTCGATAGCCTAACTAACATCGATCACACACCTACCGATGTTGGTGATTGTCAATTCCTTAGCCTCTTCAAAACGTACCTAGACAACTTCTAAAACACCAACAAAGCACCTAACCTGTACCCTGCCACTCTCTTCTATGTACATGTTGTTAAAAATGGTAATTTTATCTCTCTTTTACTCTCTATTTACCTCTCTTTCATTTATTTATTATTCTTTTGCCTCTCAAAAGTGGACTATCATCTCTAGGGAAGTTTCACACTTCCTAAAACAAGCGCATCGCTTGGCAGTCCACTCATTTATTTGCTAACAAACATATTATGATAGTGTTTTCTTATTTACAGGTATCCCTCCTCAGTCAAATAGGAGTTCTCACAACATCTAGATATGGTGTGCAAACCAAATCCAAGTTCATTCTAATCACTTATCCCCATCCTTCTCTTTGTTTTCCTTTAAATTTAAAATAGACAAAATTTAGTGAAATATTTTTGGCACACCTGGTGGGACCTTGGAGTTTCCCTTGGGTTCATTTATTGTTTTAAACATTCATATAGGTGCATTATAGTGAAATTTCATTTCTTTCACTTCTTCTTTCTTTTTCTTTTTTTTTTAAATGAAAAATTCAATATCTTATTTCTCTATTTAAAATGCGTTAAAACTAAAATCTTATTTATTTTCTCCTTGCCTCTAAAAACAATTTGTCATTTTATTTTACAAAAAAAAGAAAATCCCTTCTTTACTTCCTCTTTCATGCACATTAATATAGTGAAATTCATATTCTATTCCTCTTTCCTCTTTGTTTTCATTTGAATCTCAACATTTCAGATTTGGGTTTAAAACTTACTGCATTTCATAGTTTGTTTGTTGCATATAACTCACCTTGTTAATTATGAGTATTTTGAGTAAATCATCGTACACCTATGTTACACAACCAAATCACATTCACATAAATAAGCATCAAAACTCACCTGAGAAAAGGCCCATTAGGATTTCATCACTTGGTGGATCACCTTACCCTACCCAACTATCCTACTTGGATTTCACCACCAGGGGGAGAACCCACTCTATTTTTTGGTGGAGTATAATCTCTAGACAGAAGGTATATTTTGGCTAAGAAACCTAGCTTAGCTCTAGGTTCATGAAGTGCAGAAAGCAAGCTCCTCCAACAAGCCATGTACTTGGTCTAACATAGATTCTCTCTTGAGCACCAAAACAAACTTGAAACTAGCTCTAGATCGCTTTCTATTACCTTCGATAACCAAATTCTCTTCTCACTATTTTGATTAAGGCATAAGCCAACATGAGACTAAAATTAATCTCTAGCACTTAATAATTTTTGGCTGCATATTCTTTTTCTCCTTTTCAATTGCCTTCTATATTTTTGAGTTGGTAAGGACATTTTTCTATTGATTCACAAAATCAATACTCTTTCTAAAGCTTAGTTTTTATAACCTATTATCTCAAGTTTTTTTAGTGTTATTCCTTCTTACACAGAACTTTTACATCCACTATTTTACCTATTATCAGCTTCTAATTTCTTAAAACATCAGATCTTCCATTTCTTATGATTTTATAATGATTAACATCAGTTAACATTACTGGTATCGACATACTTTACCTATCAACATCAGTTATTCCACTAATGTCAACAAACTGTTCCTATCAACATCAGTCATATTTACCGATGTTGGTGACTATGTAGTTTCATTTTCTCAAAACAACAAGCTAAAATAACCCATTTTCTTGCACTCAAACCTAGTTTTTCTTTATTCTATTTCAAACATAGATAAGTAAGACTATTTAAACCACATCTTGCATGGTATTGAAAATGAGATCAAGCCAAAATTATTTTTGATTACAAAATATGAAACCCACTTCCACCTTCCCCTCTTACTTCTGATTCTATCATGGAGCATACTTCAGATACATATCATACTCCTAGCCCTAACTAAATTCCCATTGTGCCTGAGGGAGATCAAGATTTTGCTAAATTTCTTGATCATAATGTGGCAGCCCTTCAGCATTACCTTGCTATGAGCCAAACCTATAACTATATAGGTGATATAATATATGGTATGCCAACCTCTTTGATGGAGACAACCTTAGTTTTAGTTGCATCCACTATTTTTCCCATGGTTACCCAAACCACCTCTTGGACAAGTAACCCAACTATAAATAATGTCCAAAATGTGGCATCTCCAACCACCCAATCCCACCTAAACACTAGTGTAACTTCCCTAATTTCACAACCACAACCGGTTCAACTAAGTCACATCCTATTCTAAAATTTAGTGGTACCTATTCCATCTACCCTCATACCTATAATTACTTAAGTTACAACTCACCCTTCATCTAGTCTAATAATGCCAATAATTAAACCTATTTTAAAAACAACCAACCAAGGCATAGTCTCTAACCCAATGGGACAAGGCCCTTTTATTTTTACACCTTAGCCTATGACTCATTATCCTTATATTTCCTTGATAAAAAATCAACAAGTTATGTCATAGGCTCCATCTACTTCCTATCAGCTTCAATATAACTTATGAGGAATCCCTCAAACTAATCCCCCTATAGAGCTCATTAAGATTATAATGGACAAGATGTCTAACTTAGAGACATCCATTTCTAGTTCAAAGAATGCACTATCTTATGATCAAATATGCAATGAACCAATCTACCCTTCTGTGCCTATTCACCCTTATCCAAGCCAATGGGAACTCCCTAAATTTGCTCATTTTTAGAGTAAAGAGGAGCCACAATAGCACTTGTAAGAATTTAGACATGCTTTTTATTTTATAGGACATGATGATGCCTTACCACTTTACACTTTCCCTATGTCTCATTCAGGTGCTACCTTGGATTGGTATAACTCTATACCTCAGCACTCTCTTTTCTTGTTACCCAACTTGCACAAATATTCCTAGACCATTTCTATATTAACATTTCTAAGAAGTTTTCTATAATGGACTTATATTCTATTAGACAATTTGATGATGAGTCTATTTCTGATTTTATCGCTTGTTGGAGAAGCTTGATCAATCAACTCTCCTTCTCCTTACCCCAACCAACACTTATTGATATTTTCTCTAGGGCATGTGATAAGCACATCTCATCCACACTTAAGGTACAAACTTTCTACACATTTGATGAAGCTTTTACAATGGCATAGAAACTTGAGGTCCATACTATTTATGAAGGCAAAGTCAAGTTATGCAATAAGAATCCCAATACTAAGACAACTGAATCCTCATCTAAAACCTCTCCCTCTAACCAAAAGGATAAAGGATCCACTAATGTGGTGGTCATTAAGTTAGCCTCTTCCACAACCAAAAACCAATCAAATACTTTAACTTCTCAAAATCTGACCAAGCAATTCCAATAATGATATGGACAAAGACAATACACTCCCATTTAGGAATCATATACATCCATTTTGGAGAAACTATTGCAGTAAGGTGTCATAACCCATCCTCAGATTAAACCTCCTATATAGTTCAACCCTTCCCATCCTATCCCAAGTTGGTACAAAGAAGATGAGTTTTGTGGTTATCATCAAGTTAAAGGTCATAACTCTAATAATTGCAAGATGTTCAAGATATGCTTGATAGAGGTGAGCTTATCTTGGATAATCCTAACACACCTCCCAATCAAAGTATGGATGTGTTCAAACATCCATTTCCTAACCATTCACCAAACCAAAATATTATCTAGTCCACAACTAACTCAGGTGATTATAATATCTATATGGTTAATATGGTCTTTCCTTTATCTTCAATTCAACCTACCCCTTAACAAGAGACACCTATTTCATCGACTCTTCCCCCACATACAGTAAAATCTATTTTTCCCATTCTTCCTCCTCAAGTAGTAGAGCTTATTTCACCCATTATTCTCCCTTAAGAGGAAGAGCATCCTTTTCCAGTCCTTTTTCCACTTGAGGATCATGTAATCCCAAATTTATTTTCACCAATATTACCTATCCTCTTACCGCTTGAAGACCACACTCTACCAGTTCCTCGACCACATGTTGAAGGGAACATCATTCCTAAATTATACCCTCTTGAGGAAACTTCTCCTACTTCTCCACCTATAGAGAGTGGTACCCCACCCATTTCACCTTTGTACCTAGAAGAGTCCATATCATCTATTTCCATAATAGATGAGAGACCTATTGTGCCTACTCCAATTTCACCACCCTTACCCCTTATTTTACCTATGGAGGATCATACTTTACCCATGCCTTGCCCAAATTTTGAGAGAGCCATAATACCTATCCTTTACCCTCTTGAGGAACCTACTTCACCTACCTCCCCTCCACCCATGGCAGATCAAGTCTCTTATCCCATCTCCATTGAAGAAGACCCTGTTTAAGTTCTTTCTCAGCTTTGGCCCGAAGTAGAAGAAACCAACAATTTCCATCTTTCCCAAACACCGTAGATTTATAAAAATGCAACCATAAGGCCTATGTCAACTTTGTCAAAACCCTTTTCATGTTTGGTGAAAAGTCTAGAATTTCTTGACTCTACAAAGTTTGACCATGTGACATTTTAGGAATGGCTTAAAACTCTATACCCAACACAATGAATATTGACCTTTACCACCAATCCCCTTAATACCCTTTACCATAAGGTATTTAACAAATCTAGAGATTCTTCACCAAAAGCATAGGAAGTTCAACCATCTATGTCATAACCCTCATCCTCACAGGAATCTATTACATTAAAGTAGATCAGGCCCCTAGGTGTACACCTCATTTTTAATTTAATTCATCCATAGGTAAAATTAGATTTGACTCCTCAACCAGAAGTTGGAGTTTCTCACCCTAAAACACAAAAACATGTTAATCCTTCTAAACCTCACCAATCCCTTCTTCAACCCTAAAATTTACCATCTATTTTGAGGCCACATCCTTCTAATTTAGTTGGAATATCATCTAACCAAGCCAAACAAAATGTTAAGCTACCTCCACTCCTAACTTTGCCATTTGGTAGACCTCTCACATCTAACACCAAGAAAGTGACAACAAAACACGTAACTGCACCATCTCTAAACAAGACACCATGTGAAATTACCTTTCTAACACCAAAATAAAAAGTGTCAAATCCTATTAGTACAACAAGCACGAACCCACTTGCAGGTTCCCAAATTTTTTTCTTACATTAGTTATTGCAATCATCAGTGATAACTCTTCCTCCCATTAAGCCTTATGTCCTCTTGGAATGAAACCATTGTTAGGATGTGGAGCCTAAAAGCTTCACCTAGGTGTGCACTTAGCAGTTTCAGGTCTACAAAGTCACCGGCATCATTCATGAGCGATCGACGTCAGTCAAGAGCAATGTAGGAGATGACGACGTCAGTAGACAGTCGGCCGACGTCGGTCATAGGCAAGCAGGCAGGAACCGGCGTCGGTTACCTACGCATCCATAATCTATTTCCGAGGATAGCACTATGAGTTTGCATGATGAGTTTAAGTCTTAGTCTTAAATCTGTGTCTCTAATATTAGCAAGACTGTATTTAGAGCCTTTGTTCAAGAGGCATAAATGATGGTTGTAAGTGCATGCATATGTTTGCTAATTCTATATGTAGGATTAGATCTTCTTAGCTAAGTAGACAATTGTAATGTTGAAGAACAATACAGAGTGTTGAATCAATCCAAACTTGTTGGAATTGATTGTGCTTGAGAGAGATAGCTCTTGAGGGAAAGAGATCTAGTGTGAGATCTTGTGCATCTAAGAGAGGTGTGTAAGAAAGGTGTTTCTTCAATTGTATTCCTTTTTTAAAGAGTTTAATACAAGTTTTTAGGGTGGTTTCTTGTATCTCTTGTTCTTGCTATTATTTGATTCTAATTACTTTTCTATCTGATTTATTTCCACGTTTATTGCTTTCATAAGTGTAATCATTGTTGGTTGATCCCCAACAAGTGGTATCAGAGCCTTGGTTGTAGGTTTATAGCTTGATATCCAATTTGGTATCAGATCTCAGGTTCACTAACAGGTGGTTTAGATCTGTGTAGTGTGTATTGATTACAGGGTACTCACAGGAGTTTTTGCAGGGATTTCTGTTTGAGTGGGAGAAGCAATGGCAGAAGAAAGTAAGCTTAGAATGGAAAAGTTTAATGGCAAAAATTACCAACATTGGAGAATGCAAATAGAGGATTATCTATATCAGAAAGATTTATACTTACCGTTAAGTGGAATTGCCAAGAAGCCCACCGACATGGATGATGAGGATTGAGAAGTTCTTGATAGAAAGGCTCTAGGGTAAATAAGACTCAGTCTAGCATCTACTGTGATATCTAATTTATCACAGGCAAAAACTATGGTAGAGTTAATGACTACGTTAGCAAATTTGTATGAAAAACCCTCTGCTTCTAATAAGGTATATCTTATGAAGTAGTTATTTAATTTGCATATGAATGAAGGTGGATCTGTTTCTACTCATCTGAATGATTTCAATGGTATTGTAAACCAATTAAGTTTAGTCAAAATTGTATTTGATGATGAAATAAAAGCTCTTTTAATATTATGTTCTTTGCCTAAAAGCTGGCACAGCTTAGTAATGGCAGTTAGTAATACTGCATCTGCATCACATATTTTGAAAGTAGAGGATGTTGTTAGTGTTATCTTGAATGAGGAAATTTGCAGGAAAAGCACAGAAGAGACATCTGGGAATGCTTTGAATTTTGAGAGCAGGGGGAGGCAGAAAGAAAAGAGCAAAAGGAGATCAAGATCTAAGTCTAAGGTGAGAGGAAGATCCAAATCTAGGAATGGCAGGAAGCCACAATGCTGGAACTGTGGAAAGATGGGGCACATAAGCAGAGATTTCTGGTCAAAGCCTAAGGAGGACAATCAGCACGAAGGAAAGGAAGAAGCCAAGGTTGCAGGTATTGCACAAGATGCTTTAATTTTCTCTTTGCACAATAATATAGAATCTTGGGTTGTAGATTCTGGTGCATCTTTTCATGCTACCCCTAATAGAGAATACTTTAGTAACTATGTCCAAGGATATTTTGGAATAGTGTATATAGGGGATGATGAGCCTTGTAAAATAATTGGCAAAGGTAAAGTGCAGTTGAAAATGCAGAATGGAAACACATGGGTGTTGAGAGATGTGATGCATGTTCCTAGCTTGAAGAGAAATTTGATTTCTGCAGGAAAGTTAGGGGATGAGGGTTGTACTGTAACTCTCACAGCAAAATCTTGGAAGGTGACCAAGAGAGCACTTGTAATGGCTAGAGGTAAGAGAGTAGGTACTCTCTATTTGTGTAACTGTGTTACTAACATTTCTCCTTCTGTTTTATCCACTTCAGATGTGGATGCAAAATTGTGGCACTCAAGGCTTGGCCACATGAGTGAGAAGGGGATGTCAATTCTTAAGTCCAAAGGTATGCTTTCAGATTTAAAAGGCATAGATCTAGAGTTTTGTGAGCACTGTGTATTTGGAAAATAGAAAAGGGTTAGTTTTCTCAAGACTGGGTCTACTAGGAAGAGGCATAAGTTGTAGCTTGTTCACACAGAGGTGTGGGGACCGGCTCAAGTTGCTTCCATTGGAAGATCACAGTACTATGTTTTGTTCGTAGATGATGCTATAAGGAAGGTATGGATCTATTGTATTAGAAAGAAATCTGATGTATTTGAGACTTTTAAGATTTGGAAAGCTATGGTTGAGAATGAAACAGGCAATAGATTGAAGTGCCTGAGATCTGACAATGGTGGAGAATTTTGCAGTCATAATTTCAGAGATTATTGTTATATGAATGGAATCTGTAGGCAAAGAATGGTTCCAAGGACACCTCAACAGAATGGAATTGCTGAAAGGTTGAATAGGACAATAATGGAGCGTGCAAGGTGTATGAGATTGCATGCTGGCTTGCCCTTACAGTTTTGGACAGAAGCTGTTGACACTGCAGTGCACCTGATTAATAGAGGACCCTCTACAACTCTGGATGGTGGAATTCCATAAGAGGCATGGACAGGTAAAAAGGTAGATCTCTCATATCTCAAAGTTTTTGGTTGTGAAGCCTTTGTGCATATTGATAAGGAAAATAGAAAAAAGCTGGATGCTAAGTCTATGAGATGCACGTTTATTAGCTATGGCTCAGATGATTTTGGTTTCAGATTATGGAATCTAGAGACTAACAAAGTAATTAGGAGCCGTGATGTTGTTTTCAATGAAAGAGTGATGTATAGTGATCAGCTGAGGAAGCTGAATCAACATGGGCAGAGCAATGGAGAATTGGATGAGGTGACGGTCCAAAATGAGCTCGCGGGAAAAAGAAATAATCACTTACAGGAAAACATAGATAACGACGTCGGCAGGGTGAGAACCGATGTCAGCAAAATAGAAACTGATGTCGGTCATATAGAGACTGACGTTGGTAGGTCAGGAACCAACATCGGTCAGGCAGAACTGACGTCGGCCAGTAACAGGCCTGGAAGTGACCGAGGTCGGTCACTGTCAGAGAATTTGGGTGGACAGTGTGTTGTGGACGAGTCTCAGACACCCATCAGGAGGTCAGAAAGAGTAAGTAAGCCTCCAATTCGATATTCTCCTTCATTATTTTACCTATTGCTAACTAATGGTGGAGAACCAGAGAGTTTTGAAGAAGCAATATAGGTGGAGTCCAAGGATCAGTGGGAGCTAGGCATGAAAGAGGAAATGGAGTCCTTAAGAGAGAACCAAACATGGGATTTGGTTGAGTTTCCTGTAGAAAAGAGGACACTGAAGAATAGATGGACTTACAGATTGAAGGAAGGTGAGAATGGAAAGATGAGATACAAGGCCAGGTTAGTAGTGAAAGGATTTACACAGAAACCAGGTATCGACTTTGGTGAGATTTTTTCTCCTATTGTTAAAATGACTTCTATACAGATTGTACTATCTTTGGTTTCTATTGAGGATTTGCATCTCGAGCAGCTAGATGTTAAGACAACGTTTCTTCATGGAGACTTGGATGAAGAAATTTACATGGAACAGCTGGAAGGATTCGAAGTCAAAGGTAAGGAGAAGTTAGTGTGCAGACTGAAGAAAAGCTTGTATGGCCTCAAGCAAGCTCCTAGGCAATGGTATTTGAAATTTGACAGTTTGACAGGTTTATGACTGAGCATGGCTACAATAGGTGTCAATCTGACCATTGTGTGTATTTCAAGGGATTGGATAATGGTAGGTACATTATTCTATTGTTATATGTAGATGACATGCTAGTTGCAAGATCACACATGTAGGATATCTCTGAGCTTAAGGTGAAATTAGCTCAAATGTTTGCTATGAAGGATTTGGGAGCAACAAAGAAAATCCTAGGCATGAGCATAAAGAGAGACAGGAAGAATCACAGGTTGATATTGTCTCAAGAAGATTATGTGGACAAGGTGTTGAAATGGTTCAATATGTAGGATGCTAAACCGGTAAGTACACCTTTGGCTGGACATTTTAAGTTGAGTAAAGAACAATGTCCTAATTCACATGATGAAGTAGAGTACATGAGTAAGGTTCCATATTCTTCCGCAGTAGGGAGTTTAATGTATGCAATGGTGTGTACTAGACTAGATATTGCCCAAGCAGTGGGAGTTGTAAGTAAGTATATGGCCAATCCAGGTAAGGAACATTGGAAAGTAGTTCAATGGATCCTTAGATATCTGAGAGGAACCAGCAACAAGTATTTATGCTATGGAGGTTCAGATACTTCTCTACATGGTTATGTAGATTCAGATATGGCTGGTGATTTGGATGGCAGGAGGAGCACTACAGGATATGTTTTTACTGTAGGTGGAATGGCGATTAGCTGGATATCTAAGTTGCAGAAGGTTATTACCTTGTCAACTATAGAAGCAGAGTATATTGCAGTCACGGAGGCTAGAAAAGAGATGATTTGGATGACACGGTTCATGGATGAGCTTGGTAGGGAGCATGAGAGTTTCAGATTGTATAGTGATAGTCAGAGTGCAATCCATTTGGCTAAGAATTCAGCCTTTCATTCAAGAACAAAGCACATACAGCTAAGGTACCATTTCATACGACAGGTATTGGAAGATGGTGAGTTGAAGCTGGAGAAGATCCATATAGATAGGAATCCTATGGATATGTTAACCAAGCCAGTTACTAAGGAGAAGTTGAATCTTCATTCAACTTCTGTTGGTCTTCATGATTGAGTTGAAGATGGAGGAGCTAGAAGATGTTGCTGTACAGGTACTGGTGCAGCTGTTTATCTCCAAGTGGGAGATTTTTAGGATGTGGAGCCTAAAAGCTTCACCTAGGTGTGCACTTAGCAGTTTCGGGTCTACACAGTCACCGGCATCAGTCAGGAGTGACCGACGTCGGTCAAGAGCAATGCAGGAGATGATGACATAGGCAGACAGTCGGCCGACGTCGGTCATAGGAAAGTAGGCAGGAACCGGCTTCAGTTACCTGCGCGTCCAGAATCTATTTCCGAGGATAGCACTATGAGTTTGCATGATGAGTTTAAGTCTTAGTCTTAAATCCATGTCTCTAATATTAGCAAGACTGTATTTAGAGACTTTGTTCAAGAGGCATAACTGATGGTTGTAAGTGCATGCATATGTTTGCTAATTCTATATGTAGGATTAGATCTTCTTAGCTAAGTAGACAATTGTAATGTTGAAGAACAGTACAGAGTGTTGAATCAATCCAGACTTGTTGGAATTGATTGTGCTTGAGAGAGATAGCTCTTGAGGGAAAGAGATCTAGTGTGAGATCTTGTGCATCTAAGAGAGGTGTGGAAGAAAGGTGTTTCTTCAATTGTATTCCTTCTATAAAGAGTTTAATACAAGTTTTCAGGGTGGTTTCTTGTATCTCTTGTTCTTGCTATTATTTGATTCTAGTTACTTGTCTATCTGATTTATTTCCACGTTTATTGCTTTCATAAGTGTAATCATTGTTGGTTGATCCCCAACAACCATCTTGGTTTGATGATACACAAGTGTGTTTATATCATCATTCACCTGGACACAATACCGAGAATTGTAAATCCCTCACAATGGTTATTTAGAAACACTTTGAGGTTGACACTCTTTTAAATGACACTACTATTAACCTTCCTATTATTCCACCTTTGACATCTACTGTGCTTCCTATTATTCCACCAAAATTCAAACCCAAAGATGTCATCATAACCCCTTTACTACCACCTTCACCAAATTTTCAAATCAACACAGTTAATGTGGCCACAAGGTCACAAAACCAAAAGGATAAAGGAAAAGGTCACTACACCTTGGACCCATCCCTTCACCAAAGACACTCCCCCTACTAACCCTAAGATTTCCATCTTGGGTGTTCCTAAAATAACATCTTTAGACATTATTCAAAGCTCAATTGTGAAGTAGCTTCACCAAACTCCTATGAAAATGTCTTTATATGAGTTAATCCAAAACTCATCCCAACACCATCAAGCTTTGATTAGTGATTTGAAAGTGATTGAGGTACAATTAGATGAACCCCAACCTCTTGCAGCTTTGGTTGGCTCCCTTAATTCTATCTCCCTGATTTATTTTAGTAATTCAAAAATTCGACTTCAACACCTTGAAGATCAAGATTCTTCCCTTTTTATTACCACATATATTGATCAAACTCATATCAAGAGAGTTATGATCGATAGGGGATCTAGTATTAATATTATTTCCACCCATGCCTACAAACAACTAGCTCTTCTTAACAATTTCATGTCTCAAACTGATACGGTACTCCATTCCTTTAATGATACTACAAATACTATGGTGGGCACTATTATTTTACATATTTATGTATGTCCCCACATAATTCTCAAGCTCTTCTATGTTGTTGAAGGATATTTCCAATATAACATACTTCTTGGATAACCTTGGATACGTGCTATGGCATGTAGACCCTTGACTTTGCACCATTGTGTCAAGTTTGAGCATGATGGACAAGTACATGTTATACTTGCTAACCCACCTCTATTCAAAACATGTAATATGACCTATAGTCCCAATAATGTTCTCATCCCATTGAAACATCATTCTCCTCACATGATGTTTCTGAAGCTTCCACAAGCTCCACTCATGAGGTTACACAGATACCAACAACACAAATTCCTAATAAATATCCCATGGAGGAGACCTTTCAATGTTTGTCACTTGGTGAATATCATTTGTTAGCATTCAACATGTTCTATACTCCACAAGAATATGGAAGGCTTCATATGCACCTAAATTACGATCCCCATATTGGGATGGTCATCCCTTATAGCCCCCCTAACCTTCGAACCAATTTCACATATGGTGGAATTAATCAAGCTCTCGCTATTAAAAATCCATCTTCTTCACCACAACTATTTACCTATGACTTCTCTTTCTTGAGTAACCCTAGATTCACTCACACCTATCTATATAGGTGTGCTTAAAAAGGATTTGGTTTGGGTCGATATGAATAAGGTGTCAACATGTCTATTGAATATCTTACTAGCAACACAATCCAAAAAGAGGCATGGGGTGGGATATGACAAATCAAATAAACTCACTAAAACCTCCCATGAACCAATGTTTGAAGAAATAGTCTCTCCTTCTCCACCTTTTTCTCCACCATCACCTATAGAATCTGAGGTATCTATACCTCCTAATTTATTTTTCAATAAATGCCATCCATTTGGGGCCCCTCACCTATCGTCAGGGTATGAAAATGAGGTCCTTTCCTCTCACTCATCTTGAGATAATTGATGAAGATTTTCCCACTATTAACAGTGTCCAATGTCAAGATGATGATGCAATTCTCACCTAGATGGGTGTGGATGATTATTATATCCAATGATCACTCCCATCTAAAACCCAAGCTATGTTAAATCAATCAACCATTGACATTAACCTACCCTCCCATGATAACCCTCGTATCCTCAAGATTGGCCAATCTTTAGATTTATTTGAGCAACCTAATTATGCCACATTTATTAATAACCATAACAAAGCCTTCACTTGGTATTATAATGACATGCCTGGTATTGACCCCTCTATCATCACCCATAATATTGTCACCAATCAAGATGCTAAACTTATTAAGCATAAGCTTCACAAAATTCATCCTCATATCACTCTCCTTGTCAAAGAAGATCTCTAACACCTCATTTCTATTAAATTTATCCAACCCATCAACTACTTGCAATGGATTTCTAATATTGTTCCTATCACAAAAGTGACTAAGGGAATCTATATTTACACTGAAGAGCTCTAACTTGTTGATCTAATGACTGGCCATGAGATGCTATCACTTATGGATGGATTCTCTAGATATAATCAAATCCTAGTTTCTCTTTAGGATCAACACAAGATCACCTTTATTACCCCTTGGGGGACTTTTTGTTATTAGGTCATGCCTTTTGGCCTACAAAATGCTAGTGTAACTTACCAATGCACCATGACCTATATTTTCCATGATATCCTACATAAAATTATGGAAGATTACATGGATGACTTACTCAACACGTCTAAACTTTGTTAAGAACACTTGATAATTCTCAAAACCATATTCACTCATCTTCTCCAATATAACATTTGACTAAAAACAAAGAAAAGTGTCTTTGGTGTTCTTTCTGGTAAACTCTTAGGTTTTATCATTTATCTCCATGGTATCAAGGTCAATCCTACTAAGGTTAGATTAATCCTACATATGCCTCTACCTACTAATATCAAACAAATTTACAACCTACAAGACAAACTTTAGTCAATTCGATGCTTCATTTCCTAATTGTCAGATTGATACCAACCCTTTCACCATCTCAAAAAATATGTCTCCTTCCAATGGATTATATATTGCCATGAATCTTTTGATGCACTTAAACAATACCTCTTTTCTCCACTGATTCTTATTCTACCTAAGGAAAATTAACCTTTTTACCTATACATCTCTACAATCGACCATTCTTTAGGTGTTATGATTACACATCGAGATGATCAACATCGAGAACAGGTGGTTTATTGCATAAGCCACACACTTATTGATTATGAGACTCAATATATCCACACTAAAAAACTTTGCCTTGGGTTGGTCTTTACTACCTCTAAGCTTCACCATTATTTCCTAAATCACAAAACCTATTTGGTCACCCATACTGATCCTCTCAAATATATGCATTCCAAACCATATCATAACCAACGTGTAGCTTGGTGGCTCATGCTTCTTGCTGAAATTGATTTAGAGTTCATTCAAAAAAAATCAAAGGGAAAATAATCATGGATCAATTTGCTGCTTTCCCTTTACCTGAAAACCAACCTTCAAACGTTGAATTCCTTGATGAATCTATTACAAAACTCTCCATTGATGACATCTCTTATCAAATGATGATGTTCTTTGATAGATATAAATGCCAACATGGTGGGGGTTTGGGGTCATACTTATTCCTCTAGATGGCGAGCCTATGTCTTTATCATTTAAACTAGATTTTGAATGCACTAACTATATAGTCAAATATGAGGCTTTGATTCTCAGAATTAAAACATCTCTCTTCTTGGGTATCAAATCCATAACCATTTTTGATGATTCTCAGCTAGTGGTTAACCAAGTTAATGGTTCCTACCTATGTAAAAATAAAATTTTGTAGTGGTATAAACATAGTGTAGATACACTCTTGGGATCATTTGACTCTTATCTCTTGCAAACTGTTCCTCAATCTACAAACAATTTTATTGACATGATGGATTCACTTACTTCACACATACCCTCTTCATCCTCCTCCTCAAGAATCTATGTCACTATGCATCACTTAACATTACCCTCCTATGTCTCAACTAACATCCTCTTTGTATGAAATGTAACAACCAACCCATAAGACTTATGTTACAAACAACTCATAGATTATATTTCTTTCTCTATTACCCCATCTGATCTTTCTAATAATGGGAAATGGGCCTTCATAAAACATGCCACTCTTTACACTATCCTAGGGGGACTTATCTACAAGCAAAGTTTTGATGGTCTTCTCCTTAGATTCCTAACTAGTACTAAGACTCCCTTTGCTATTAAGGAAGTCCATGATGGAATTTGTGGTGGGCATTTCAATGGTCACACAGTTGCTAAACATGTTCTCTATTTTGTCTATTATTGGCCCACACTTCATCAAGACTATGTTGACTATGATTAACATTGCTTCAAGTGTCAATAACACACTAACCTTATTCACATTCGTAGTCATTCATTACAAGTTTCTAAAGAATTATGGCCCTTCTCCCAATTTGGCTTAGATCTAATTGGAGAGATTAACCCTCATTCATCACTTTGTCATCAGTCTATCATTACTTCCAGTGAATACTTCACCAAGTGGGTAGAGGCCATCCCTCTCATCTCCACTAAAGTTGAAAAAATTATTGACTTCATTAACCACCACATCATCTGTCATTTTGGTATACCTCACAAGATTATAATTGATAATGGTAAGTCTTTTAAAAACAATATTGTTCAAGGTCTTTGTGATGCATTTGGAATCAAATTAAGCTTCTCATCACCATACTATCCCCAAGCTAATGGATAGGTAAAAGCTTCTAACAAAACTTTGACCAAAATTCTCATGAAGGTAGTCAATGATACATGCAAGGATTAACACACACACATTCATTTTGCTTTATGGGCTTATCATACTAGCATTCAAACCCTAATAAGTGCTACACCTTTTTCATCAGTATATGGGATGGAGTCTATTTTTCCTCTTGAGATCCAGATTCTTTCTCTTCACATTTCTCTACATGACATACTTACTAATGATGACTTTCACGAAGAATGTTTGGCCCAACTTTAATTACTTGATGAGCATCATCTCATAGCCCTTAACCACCTCCAAATCTATTAATAGTGTATCAAACATGCTTATAACAAAAACCTCAAAGAGCAAGATTTCAATATGGGAGATCTTGTCTTAAAAGAGAATCAACATGTGACGAACATGGAGAAAAGAAAATAGGGTAAATTTACTCCTAATTGGCTTGGACCTATGACCATTCTTTTGTTAAACCAACATCACTTTACTTTATGTTTAACTTGAGCTCATCCCTTGAGCATCCCTATTACATTCATTTCCCTTCCTCTTCACCCTTACTCCTATACACCTAGATAACTTGCACAGTGGTATGGTTTTATCCTCATAGTGGAAAACTCCTAAGCCTCTATAGTCTTATCCATGACTAAAAGTAAAATAAAAAAATGTGATATTTGAAAAAGTTCTAAAATCTCAAGTCATGTTTTTCAACATAGACTACTCTCTTGAAAGATAACTACATAATTTCCCTCTGCTATTATCATTAGACTGCTCCCTAAAAGGACAACTATTTAAAATTAAAATAAACACTTAGACCACTCCTTTGAAAGATGGCTAAGCCAAGATTTGTTCTCAAAGGGAAAAACAAATGTAAAAGGATCCTCACCTCTTTGCATAACCTTAACCTATACAAAATCTCATTGTAGTTTTCCCTCATTGATCAACTTACACACACAAAACAAAAAGATTTAAGTCATGGATTTGCCTAAACTAGCTCTCAGGTCACCCAAAAAATGGACATATCATTTCTACTTGGTAGGTTATGCTATCTAAACATTTTCCATCATTCTACCCATTTTCCCATCATACTCTTTCAAGGGACTATGAATCTCACTTAGCATAAGGTAAACATGATGCTTCTCTAACAAACACAATGGTTCAAAGATATAAGGCATGAAATAGGCTTATTTTCTTGAGCCTATTTATGTTCTCAATTACGATCTTTTCCAATGCACGAGCATTATACCTTTTTATTTTTTCCATGCACATTACATGTTGATATATCTATTTAAGATGCAAAAATAAATTCATACCAACATTAACCTAATCAACCTATTTATTTTATGTATACACCATCACAAACATCATGCCAATGTCAGTGCTTTATTGGCCTACGTAATGACCAACATCAATAGCACACTACCAACCTCGATGTTGTGTCAGCTAACATTTTTCAACCATTGATTGACATCAATTGATCTCACCAATGTCATCAATTGGTTTGGCCCCAGGGCTAAACAACCCAAACACAACCTACCCATTCCCCCTAGAAAACTACCCCCAAATCCCCCTAACTTCTCTTACACCTACCCTAACCTATTTTATTACCCCCCAATCCTATTTCATACACATCCACCTCTCATTTAACCTAAAACTTGAAAATACAAAATCAAAGTAGTTTGGGCTCTTATCTCATCTTGCCATTTCCTCCTAGCTGGTACTGCTAGCTATTATGGTCATGCACCTCTTATTAGGTGTCTTCCTTACACTGCCATCTCAAATTTCTCTCAAACCCCTATTTATTCTCTCTAATCACAAAGTTTCAAATGAATTTGGTTGGTTTCCAAATCCCCTTTTGTCATGTTTGGTCAACCCTTGACGTTGACAATCTTGACCTAACCTATCGATGTCAGTCCTTATGCTTACTAACATCAACAATGTTTCCTTAGTTATGCTGATGTTAGCACTTTATATTATTGATATTAGCACATATAACTAATGTTGGTAGCCTTTTAATACTTTTTTCCAACACAAAAACACCTAAATTTGCACAACCTTACCCATACATTAGGGAAACTAGAGATCATATATATATATATCCCCAAACCATGACAAAATGACGTTGAAGATCACTAAAATATTTAACCTCGATGATTTTACTTGGAGATCATGAATATTTCCTCACTCATTGACCCTTTTACACCAATTGTGCATTGCTTTTCCCAATTGCTTATGCTATTCTGCTATAGCTAGCTATTATGCACACGTATGTATTTTAGGTGTTGTGGATGGAAACCAAGCCTATCTTGTCACCTTCACCCATTGTGTTTATTAAGGGCACTTCCTACCTTAGATACCTAGGACACATTGACCATTAGAGCTACAACTTTGATTTGTCAGCTATCACTTACAAGTTGTGCTTTGGTTAATTCTATCTGAGTCCTCCTTAACCTTGCCTATTCTTAACATTGTCAACTATAGCTCATTGTATGAAGCAATTCTCAATTCTCCACTAGTCACCCAATTACCTTTCTATCAAACTAGTACCCGATTCTAGTTTCTCCTTCATTGATTCCCATTTTGAGGGGGGATACCTCATCCAATACTTAGATCATATAATTCCTATTTTTTGTCTTACAACATGTCACTACAAATTACAAGACAAAAAGGGGCAAATATAGACACCAAAAATACATCACACACACATGCATAACTTCCTATGTCAAAACCCCCTTAAGCCCATTTTAATAATAAAAATTAATCTCCCTAACCCATACTTTTACCCCTCACACATTTGATTAATTTAAAATACTTAATTAAGTTAATTAAAAACCCCTATTGCCACCTCACTTGGCCACCTCACCCTATGACTAATTCTCCCTTGATGAGTCACCTCAAGACCTGGTCCTCTTATCCTAACTACCCAAGACTTATTCCCACTCCTAAACTAAATTCCTAAATAACTAATTCCTTCGTAACCTCTTATTTTTACCATTTTATAATGGGTGTCACACTTGGCATGCACAACAATAGAAAATAGGCCAAGAATTGAAAGGTTTACCTATTCTAGGGCCACCAATGTCAGTCAACCCATGATAGATGTCGATGGGATACCTATCAACATCAGTGGGATCATCAATGTCAGCAATATAAGCCAAACTCCAACTTATGGTTCAGGTTAAAAATTTGAGAAAATCAATTCTTACTCTGATTCAAGCTCTCAGCATTTTATTTTTTGACATCCAAGCTTACAATCACTCTACGTAAGTTAATCACCATCAGCAACTAAGCTCTTGAGGACCAATATCATCCACTTATTCTCTCTATTTAGGCATTCATGTTTAAACTCTCAAAAATAAACCATCAACCTGAGACTTATCATTTAGCAACCACCACAACTAAGTATATTACAAATATTATAGGTCATTTAAATATTTATTCTTCCATTTCTCCATATTTATCTTACACTACTTTATGCACTTATGACCATACTCCCATGAGGGAGTTACAAAGCTTCCTTGCTTGTTTCCCCTTACATGCATATCAAACCTCTGAGTAGACTTAACCAAACAATAAACTACCTCTCCTAAATCTCTCAACCTCTCTGACCTAATATAAACCATTTTCTAGACCCAAAAAAGCCTTTTTCAACCTCCTAGATAATTATTTCCCCTACCAACCTCAGTAGCATAACCGACATCAGTCACCTCACTACCAACCTTGGTATCCTAACCGACATCGATCACCTCACTACTAACCTTGGCAACCTAGCTGAATCAGCCACACACCTACCAACATCAGTGATTGTCAATTTCTTAGCTTCTTCAAAACCTACCCAAACAACTTCTAAAACATGAAAAAGCACTTAACCTACACCTTATCACTCTCTGCTACATACAAGTTGTTAAAAATGGTAATTTTATCTCTCTTTTACTCTCTATTTACCTATATTTCAGTTATTTATTATTCTTTTGCCTCTCAAAAGTGGATTGTCATCTCTACGAAGTTCACACTTCTTAGAACAAGCACGTAGCTTGGCAGCCCACTCATTTATCTACTAACAAACATCTTGTGGTAGTGTTTGCTTATCTACATCTAGTCCTCCCTAGCCAAAGAGGAGTGCTCACAACATTTGGATACAATGCACAAACCAAATTCAAGTTCATTCTAATCACTTATCTCCATCTTTCTCTCTATTTTCCTTTAAATTTAAAATAGACAAAATTTAGTGAAACACCTATACTAAACCTCAACTAACACTTGCTTGGAAAAGGGAGAAAGGTTTTAATAATAACTTATGAAAGTATGTAAAAAGAGGTGATTCACTAATGATTTGATTACTCAGCCTTGCACAAGACACACTATAAGATGTATTCAAGACCAAATAAAATTAGTCCCACATAAATATTTCATAATAAGGCATGAATCAGTTATCAAACTAGCATGAGAGGGTAGATATCCACTTTCAAGCTAGACAACAAACTATAAATTACTCTTATAATGACCTGTGAGATCTACGAAGCACTTCATGAAGGTGAGAAAACTTAGACATAGATAAGGAAAATACATTCACTTAAACACAGTACATAAATTCTTAAGACACTTCAATATAGCTTAGAAAATGATAAAATTTAGTCTTTATTACATCAAAAGGTGTTAAAGTACAAAATTTTAGTAGTGTCTAGTTATACCTAAAAAGAGGGATACATTTATAGGCTTAGAAGTATGTATTTATAGAAAATAGAAAGAGAGAGAGTTGTGCATTGAAAAGAAAAGGCCAACCACTTTAGATGGATTAACAATCTTGAGGATGCTGAGTCATGGTCTTATCAGGAAAGAAAGCCCTATAAAATAATTGAATGCTCCATTGATCTTTATCCATCAATCAAGTGTCCATCTCAAGACTCTATATCATGCTCTTGAGGACTAAATATTTATACCTTAGAACTAATAGAGCCATGCTATTCTACTTTAGGTAGATGTAAATATCTGCTTGTCTATGAAATGACCATTTCAAAAGAAAAGAAGCTTCCCATTAATTAAATATATCCCCTAAATAAATATCTGAGCACAAGTTTCATTATAGATTAAAAACCAATCATATTTATTGATTTTCCTATAGTTATCATGTCAATGAGATGAAGTTTTCCAGTTGTTCAATCTTACTTTGACAAAAGTCACCAACACTTATTTTTCTTTAGGTCTTACGAAGACCTATTTTACCATTACTATGCTTCAATATCCCCCTTTGATCCTAAAATATATGTTCTATTTCAATTCTGGGCTGCCTTCAAACTCAACTCTTTTGTATTTACTTATCAAGTGAAAATTGGCTCATCGATTTCTATCAAAAATGTCATGGGATTGCTCCTTATTTATTGGCTATCAAAAATTGACCTGGATCATTGACATATTAAACCATCTCACTTTTTTATATCCTACTTATCTCAATGACTTCTTATCATCGATCTTCTACCAATTTAATTCAATTATGCCTCTTATCATACATGCCTTTGCCCCTTCGATTTTATAACTTATTTGATTCAAGCTTTCTATTAGATCTTTATCACAATTGAATGCATGATGTTGATCTGCTTGGGCCCATTAACCTGTCAATTATTACTTATCATTGGATCTTATGTACAATCAAATGTAGATAATTGATCTGACTATTCAAAATCAAATGAATACTTTATGAGGCCTCATTTTGATGGTTACATGCATGTATTTGACATTGGCATGAATGTATTTAATGTTTATGTGCCTATCACTGGGATATCTGACCTTCAATGGATATCTTTTGTGCTTAAAACTTGACACTTGAAAAAATGTCTCATTAACTTCTTGACCTTACTCTTTCCATTATATCTTTACTCGGATTAAATGTACACCATTAATCTTGAACCCATTTGAATACAAATGACTATTTTTCATGGCCTAAAATTGATGTTTACATAACTGCCATTACTCTGTTGGAACAAAAATTCCCCAGGCCATTTTCTTCAAATTCTTATCTTTGGGATATTCATTAAAGAAATGACCCTTTGGGTTTTGCCTTAGGAAACTTTACTAAAAAATGATCCTTCATAAAAATTCTTTAGACCTTTAGGTGAATAAATACCATTCAAAAAATGTTTAGGACATCTTACTTGAAAAATTACCCTTCAAAAATTTTGCTTTGGAATTTTTGGCGAAGAAATACCCTTCACAAAAATGGTTTGTGATACTTTATTATAGAAATGAACTTTTAGGATAATGTATATGACACTTTTCTTGAAAAAGTATCCTTCAGAACTTTTGTACTGGACCACTTTCTCAAATAAATACCCTTCAGAGAAAGTGTTTCAGACACTTTGCTTGAAAAAATACCCTTTGAGATTTTTATATCAGACAAAATGTCTAAGAGAATTCAATTTTTCAAGACTTTTATTTTAGACAAAATGTCCAAGAGAATTTATAATTATAATTTTTTGATGTGGATAATTTCCTTGAAATAATTAGGTCTTCAAAAACTTTGTCTTCATCTTTTGCTTCAGATAAAATGTTTGAGACAATTCATGCCTTCAAAAACTTTGTCTCAAACAATTTTTATAAAATAATCTTCAACACTGATCCAAAAAAGGGTCCTAAAGGATTTAAACTTAGCAAAATAAAATCTTGAAATAAATCTGCCAAGTGAGAACTTTAGCTAAAACAAAGGTTTTATACTTAGATTTTCTAAGGCCTGTATGCTCTTTTGAACTCATGCTTGAAATGCTACTTGATCCTTAATGGGATGAAATAAAAATGAAGACCTAAAGCTTGTGCAACTTGGTTCACACTCTTGGATTCCTTGGATACCATGAAACTTGCTTGGACCCTTCCATCTTGTAATTGTAGACCTATCCCTTGAAGATCAATCAGATAATACTTTGAGCTTGATTAATTGTTTTAAAATATTTGAAAAAGATATATGATCTTCACTTGAGGTATGTATGCTCATTGTGACATTGGGTCACTCTTCAATCATGATCATGTTCCTTCCATTGGACTCTTGGACTAGGTACATTTTTGGCATGTAGACCAAATTTGGTCAACAGTTACCAAAGTAACATATCAACCATTTAACAATGAACTTTACAATATATTTTTGGATAGTTTTATTCCACTCATTACAAACAAATTCATCTTTAAAACTTATCATTAAATATAAAAATAATTAAATATGAAGTATATGTTACTACTACTACTAATGCTTCAAAATTTTGAAAAAAAGTCAAATTTTAAGGCTAGAAGAAATGATATTGGATTTTAACCTAAGAATGATGCCAAGAGTGGTCAATACCATTAAAAAACCTTGTAAAAATCTCATTTTACCTTAACAAAAGGATAGTAATAAATTCCATAGGGTTAGTAACAATCCAAAACAAGTCTTGAAGATATTGGTTGAGAGTAACAAGATGACTTTGCCTCTAATAAGGTTTGAGTTTGATCATTCAAGGCCATTATCTAGTTTATATAATGTAAATGCATTTTGTGAGTATCATATGATCCTGGTTCATTATTGATAACAACCAAATACAAATATGTGAAACCTATGAACATAGGATTGCAATAAGAGGAGATTAGTATGGTGTTAGTGAATCAAATCAAATCCAAATAAAACACACTAATTCTAACACCTTAATCTTATCTCAAGGGGGAGCATGGTGAATAATAAAAATGAAAAAAAGCACAAAAAAATTCAAAACTTTCTTACCCTCCTTGATGTTCCAAGATTCTTGTTTGATTGGCTTGCTTAGATTGTGCCTAAGAGATCTTCATCAATGGAGTGTGGCTACCTTGATCTCTTCTTGGAACCATTTGATTGGCTTGTGATGGATTTGGCTCAATATTTTGGCATAATAACACTAATTTCATGAGGTTTTGGAATGATTTGTGCATGATAACTTTACACTATCCAAGCTTAAAAATAAATATACAAGGCCTCCTATTTATAGATTTTACAAAATGATCAGAATGAACTCAAACCATCCATCTCAAGATGAAGATGTGTGGCTAAGAATATATTCAATTTTTGAAGTAAAAATCAATAAATTCCCTCATAAATATTTGGGAAATAGAGGCATTAAAGAGGCATGGAAGGTCTTAATGAGGTATGGGAAGGCTTAATGAGATATTGTATGCATTTATGGCCTAAGGATGTCTTCCCAAGAAATGATGCCACTTGATGATGTAGTTATTCAATATCAATTTTTAAAAATAAATATTCAACAAGTTATATGGAAAATTAACTTAAGCTCTTGATCTAAATTAATTAGCGTTAAACATGATTTATCAATTTTGGTGCAAATCTTGGTAATTGGTGCATAATTTAATCAAATTGGTCAAAATATCATATAATTGGCTCAAAATTTAACTAGATTGAAATTAAGATGTGATGTTAGATGCATTGGAACCATTATCCCAATTAGGATTTTGCCAATAAAAATAATAAAGGCACATGTCTCGTTCAAGAAATTTGGTAGAAAAGAGCAATCTAGAGCACCTAGTTGTGAAAATGTCATTTTGACTCAATATGCTCTAATCAAAGTTAGCTATATTATAAATTGTATAACCCTATTTAGTGATACTCTATCTGAAATCATCACTTGTGTATGATAAATTCATATCATTTAGTGTGTTTTAATGTTTTTAGCCTAAATTGTGCATTTTGATAGAAATTAGTCAAAAGCTTGGTTGGAGGTCATTGATGGACACTTTTAGGTGTCTATAGTTTGTCCTTGTTTAGGAAGGCATTACAATCTATATACACAATAATGTATTCTCAAAGAATGAAAAGGTCCTGCCTACCTACAACTTCAATTGCAATGGATGAACTATATGATGTCCCCTCGAGGGGACGGTTGACATAAGTAGGTTGACAAATGGTCCCTCAAAATAAAGAAGCGGGGACCGCATGTATGAAGATGATGGGGTGAGAACACAATGATTTTTAAAAATTTGTCAAAATCTCTAAAAATTCAAGTGGGATTGTGTACAATAGTTTTCCCAAAGGCAATTATAAGCATGGTACCCCGATAGTGGCAACATGGTATGATAACACAATGATTTGCCCAAAGGCAGTTATAATCATTAAGAAGATGGAGCTGCCCTAGATAGGACAGATAGAAAAGATAAAAACATGCCCCCATGTGGGAAAAAAGAAAGTAAACATCATGAGAACACAATAATTTTCCCAAAATCAGTTATGATAATTGAGAAATGCAAGTGGGATGGTTTAAAATGATTTACCCATAGGTAGTTATAATCATTGGACCCCATTTATGGAAAACATGATTGATTAATGCAATGAGTTTCCCAAAGGTGGTTATAATCATTGAGAAGATAGAGTTGATGATGGAAACTATGATGTGGGTAACTTGATATAGAGGATAAAGATGAATTGGGACAACTTGCTAGTAGGGAGATGCTCATCCAAACTAACAAAGGTTAAAATTATTTAATTTATTAATTACTATATTTGAGATATGATTAGGATTCTATTGGGATGTCAGTGCTAAGGAAATTTTGATGCCTCCATTCATGGGTAGACTTCTTAAATCTAATTTTTACTATAGCACTTAATAGTAGGCATCATGATAGAACACCATGAGGACTAATTTGAAAGATGCATAAGGACTGACTCTCAATATCCAATATTCAATGGAGAATAATACACCAATGATAAAAACCATGATAATAATGTAAACATATGAATATGGATGGATTTAAGTATAAATGCCTAAGGAATCACCCAATGAATGCACATAGATTGAATCAAAGAAATAATGCTGAAAGCAAACAAAGAAGCACACAAACAAAAAATAAACAAATAAGAAAAGAAACAATCAAAGAAATAAAAAAGATTGTCTTAATATTAGTATAAATAACATGACTTAAACCTATGCAATAAACATTAACCCTAGAAAATAGGTTCCAACTTAACAAATAAACATGACTAGGGGAATAGAATAAAGGGAAAAAGGTGTGGCTGAGATGTCTCCATATGCACTAGGCAAGTAGATGTTGCCTACATAATTATATGAATGTAATATACAACAAAAACTTCAAGCCAAATGTAGTTCTCCCACAAAATAGGAAGAAAATGATAACTAATGAAAATAAAGATGATGGATGAGATAGAAGAATATAAATGGACTCATAAAATGGTGAGAGCGTGGGATAAAAGACCAAAAAAGATGGGGAAACTAAGGAACAAGTGATTTACTTATGACTTATTAAGGGTTCTCAGAATCCTTAAGGCAAAGAAATGGTCAATGTTTTCATTTTTCTAATGATTTTACAAATGTTTTTAGAATTTTCTAGGTATCTCAACTCGATGGAGAATGGTGAGATACTAAATGGTCCAAGCACACAAAATGGTGAGAGCATTGACTTAGGTTGATCACAAAATTGTGAGAACATGGATTTAGGTTGCTCACAAAATGGTGAGAGAATGACTTAGGTTGCTCATAAAATGGTGAGAGCGTGGCTTAGGTTGCTCACAAAACAATGAGAGCATAGCATAGTGGTGAGAGTGTAGCGTAGGTTGCTCATAAAATGGCAAGAGCGTGGGAAAAAGGTGACTGAGCCAAATTCAATAAGCATCAAGTACTACCTATATAATCTTTGAGTGAGACCTCAAGTCACTGTAGTTTTGCCTTATAATAGAGGAATCTGACTATTGTAGTATCCAATTCAAACAAAATAGGCATAGTTGGTATAAAGGCATAGTACAACATAATAAATGGCTAGTTGGTATGGTCAAGGCATAATAAACAAGTGTTGCCCCTTATTTCTCCATAGGCAGTTATAACTAGGATATAATGACATAGGTCAATGAGATTAATTTGCCCATAGGCACTTATAATTAGTATCAATACAATGAGAGAGAATGAAACAAGAAATGAAGGATACAACTATCGAACTATTGTCTTACTAATCCAAAATACTACCTCTATTTGGAATGCTAGAAAGAACCATTAAACTAAAATTGAATCCTTTTTGCTAAAAAATGTGAATGAAACCAAATGAAATGGAACCAAGGTCATAGGGCTGAGTAGGGAAATAACTCTTTTGATGAGAAAGGTATGGTCTAATGGATAGGTGATAGGAAAAAGTGATAGGTTGGTAAGATGATATGATGGTAAATAAGGATGATAATATGGTATAGTACAAAGAAGAATACTGATAAAATGATACAACTTGAAAGGTCCTTATAGATAATATAAAAAGTTACTCAAGCATAGTACCGCTTGAGGTGGATAATGTTCATCGACTCATCAAGTTCATGTCTATCTAGTGTGGTGAGCCTATATGATCCTATTCCATAGTTTTCTATAATGATGAAAGGATCAACCCAATTGGGTTTAAACTTGCCTTTATGCTTCTTTTCAGCCATGGTATTCTTTTGGTTCTCTTTAGGGACAAGATCTCCAAATTTAAATTCTCTATGCTTCATGCACCGATTGTAGTGTCTTCAAAGTCAATTTTGATAAGCTTAGAGATTATTTACCACATCCATTTATTTATCATCAAGTATCTATAGTTCTTCTAAGCAAGCTACTCAATAGTCATTGTCATCTAAGACATGCTTAAAAGAGATGCATAGAGAAAGTAACTCAACCTCAATGGGAGGAATGGACTTATTACCATAAATAAGTGAATATGAAGTGGCTCTTGTGGGTGTATGATGATTTTTATGGTATGCCCAAAGGGAAAATAATATTTGAAGGTGTTAATCATGACTGGCATCATTGAAAATCTTTTTGATAATGTTAACAATGGTTTTATTTGATGCTTCAGCCTAACCATTACCTTGAGGGTAATATGTCATGGAGAAATGTTGCATGATGTTATTTTAACTACATATCTTATTGACATCCTTGTTATTAATTGATCCTCCATTATTAGATATAATTTCAAAGGGGATACCATAGTGGCAAATAAGATGGTTGAAAATGAACTTGAAAATTTGCTTTCTAGTCATGTAAGTGAGGGGCATAACTTTAACCCACTTAGTGAAATATTCAGTGGTAGTAAGGATATGTTTATGGCCATTAGATGAGGTGGAATTGATCTTCCCAATGAGGTAAAGGACTCATGTAGTAAATGGCCATGGTGGAAACATTGGTTTCAAAGTCTTGGCTAGGGCATGATCAAATTGGCATGCCTTTGACACTTGTCAAACTTATTTACATATGTATTTACATCTGCATCCATTATGGGCCAATAATAACTAATACACAATAGATTTTTGGATAGGACTACCCTGCTAGTATGGGCTCCACATACTCCTTAGTGAACTTCCCATAATGCTAATGTAGATTCTATTGAAGTTAAACAATGAAGTAGAGTTCCATAAAAACTACATTGATAAAGGGTTGATCCAAGTAATGTATAATGGGTGGTTTGGTGGATGAAGGCATTGGATTATTTTTGGGATAGGTTAGGTGGCATAATTTGGTCATGGATATAGTTGTAAAGGTCTAAGTACCAAATAGAGCTAGGACTAACAATATCAAAAATCATCATGATGGTTGAAAGTTCATGAGCTAGTGATAAAAAATTCTTAACAAGGAACTAATACTCTTTAGTTGTGTCTATTTGTTGAATCAGAGATCCAATAGTGGCCATAGCATCCATAGTTCTATTACTTGCCCTTGTTATATGCTCAAATTGAATGTCAACAATCTATTGCTTAAGAGTGTCAACCATGGCCTTGTATGGCACAAGATTTTCATCATTAGTCTGAAAGTGGTCTATAACCTAATTGATGATTAACTTAGAATCACCATAAACTTTGACATGAGATATGTTTCATTGTACCACTTGGTGAAGTCCTAAAACAAGTGCTTCATATTCATCCATGTTATTGGTACAAGAAAAGATAATCTAAAATGATTTATGGATTAGATCCCCCTATGGTGTAATAAATATAAGGCCATCCCTTGATCCATGTGCTATGAATGATCCATCAAAATAAATTTTCTAGGGTTTCTCCTCAAGAGGTGTGTCAATGATGGTCATTATGGATTCATCAAGAAATTGGAATGTTAATGGTTATGTATTAGCAAGGGGTGCTTTAGTAAGTTAATCTACAAGAAATTGCCCTTTAATGGCTTTTTGGTTGATGTATTCGATGTCAAACTCACTTAGAATCATGATCCATTTATCCATGTGGCCTTTTAAATTTGTTTTACATAGTAGATACTTGAGGGGATCTACTTTTGAAATAACCATGGTCTTATTGTTTAACATGTAATGGTGCAATTTTTGAGCTGTGAAGACCATGGCTAAATAATATGTTTCTATGGGTGTATAATTATGTTCAAACAATACCAGTGTATGGCTTCAATAGTTCATGGCATGCTATTTTACATTATCATCATGCTGAGCCAAAAGTGCCCATAGGGCATTATCAGTAGCTAATAGGTAAAATAAGAATGGCTTTCCTAACATAGTAGGCAATAAAATAGGTGGATTCACTAGATAGTCTTTTAGTTGCTAAAAAGTTGTCTGGTAGTGATCATCCTAGTGAAATGTGACTCCATTATTCAAAAGATGCATAAAAGGATGGAATTTGTTAGCTAATTATGATATGAATCATCAAATAGAATTTATCTTACCTTGTAAACTATGAAGTTGCTTCAAATTAATTAGTGGTTTCATCTCTAGTATGTCTTGGACTTTGGTTGGATCAAATTTAATGCCTTGACGAGACATAATAAATCCAAGCAATTTTCTTGAAGTGAATTCAAAGACACACTTATTAGGATTTAGTCTAACTTTGTACTCACATAGTCTTTTAAATATTTTGCATATCACTATTGGATGATCAGCCCTAGTCTTTGATTTGCCTAGAATGTCATCGACATAGTCTTCAATAATATCAGGTATCATATCATGAAATATAATGGTCATGGCCCTTTGGTAGGTGTCCCCTAAATTATTAATACCAAATGGCATAACTTGATAATAAAATGTTCCCCATAAAGTGGTGAATGTTATTTTGTGTTGGTCTTTTGGTGGTACCCTGATCTGGTTGTACCTTGAAAAATCATCCATTAATCAAAGAATTTCTTAACATATTATAAATTCAATGATCATGTCAATGTGAAAAGTCATCCTTAGGGTAAGCTTTATTTATATCATGGAAATTAATACAAATTCTGATCCCTTATAGCTTTTTGCTAACTAGCACAACATTCGAGATCCACTATGAATAGTTGATCGATTGAATACATCCTACTTCCAAGAGTTTTTATAACTCTTTCTTTACTAATACAACAATGCAAGGATGCATCTTACAAAAAAATTATTTTATTAATTTGGCATCAGGATTGACTACAAGGTAGTACAAAACCAAGTTACGGTCTAAACCTGACATGTCATAATATGCCCATGCAAATATATCAATAAATTCCCTCAAAAGGGCTATAAGGACTTCACACTCCTTCTCATTAAGGGATGCACTTAGCTTGATCCACTTTGGGTTGTCAGGGGACCCGATGTTAACCTATGTTGTATCTTCCACTAGAAGGGTCAAACCATCTTCAAGGATAGTGGGCAAAGATTTGAATTGATTGGAAATATTAGAGTTCTCTGTTAGGACTAGAAATTCAATTTTTCCTAGGTATTATGAATCAGAGTTCCCTAAAGGGAGATGTGGCCATGTAAAAAAAACTATTGGAAAATCTTGAATGATTTCATCAAAGGATTATTGTTCTTTAAAACTAAACTCTGACTCACAAACTAGTTCATTGTTGGTGGTCTCCTGAGCTATTTTTGAAGAAGGTTGAACACCCCCATCTAATGGTGTCTAAGATAGGTTTTCACCATTAGACTAGAATTTTTATTTACTTTTTCCCTAGTTAGAAAGTGCTTCAAAGAGGTTTTCACTTTGGAAGCTTAATATTTTAATTATTTACTTTTGCTAAGGGTGTTCACCCACTCTCCAAAATAGGATTCAAGATCCAACTTGATTGAGAACCCTAATTTATGATCCCCCAATAGAACATTATCTCTAAGTCTAGGAAAATCATAAAAAGCCTCATCATTTTGAAACTCATCAATTGGCACGTTGGAATCTTATTGGTCCTAATCTATTAGTTGGGGAATATATAATGGTAGTGGGTTGTGATTAATTAGTAGTCCAAGGGTACAAATGGAATGAGTGTCAAATAGATTGGTCTCAACTAGGTCATAAAAAGGCTATGATCAGACTCCACATTCACTATCAACATCATCATCACTAGTAGATGGTGATGAAACATGATTAAGGTACATGGGGTCACCCCCAAGTGATTTAAATCAAAGTCTATAGGGCCCTTTGTATTTGGTCATGGAAATCAGCCTAAGTGTTCCTTGTTAATTTGGTCTGAGGCCTCCTCCTTCATTATCTTGATTCTTCATGATCCTATTAGGAATAAGATACTTGGCATTATCATAATAATTGGCTTGTTTGTCACTATACAACCATGATTTATCTCCTTTAATAGGGGCCTATTCTAGGTCAAATGTTGGTACAAACATGATGGGTCTTGGACCTTTGCCTTTTTATTGCCATTCTAGATGAAGTGGCTTGGCTTTAGGTCTTACAAAGGATTTTGGGTTTTGTGGAAGGTTTGTGATATGAAAGTTATCATGAGTTAAATACACTCTTGGGATATTGGATGATATGGTATAATGATTAAATATCTCAAGAGGTAGTATGTGAGAAAGGGAATCAAAGGTATTAGGATCAATGTAGTTATCATTTGGTAGATAAAGGAGTATCACTTTTCCCTTTTCCTACTTGGCCACTATATTTATGCCAAAATGATAGTTATAGCTCTTGAACTTGGCCTCTAGGTGTTTTCAATGCTTGTATAGATTCAAATCTCCTGGTATACAAACTTCCACCCCTGAATGAGATAACTTGATACATTGGTGAAACATTGATGGGATTGTACAAATTTCATGTAAATAAGGTCTTCTTAAAAGCATATTGTATGACAAATTGAGATCTGGCACATGGAAAAGTTTATCATGGGTTAAGGGCCCAAGGATAACTAGTAAATAGATGTTGCCTTATGATTCTCATTCCTCATTGTCATAGGCTTTGATAGTTATTATCTCTTCTTAAAGATATGTTGTTGTGTACCCAAGAATCTTGATGAGATTTAGATAAACTATTTGTAGCCCTGATCCATTGTCTATAAGGACACACTTCACTTTGTGATACTTTATGCAAACTTTAATGTCTAAGTGGTTATTATGCAGTGGGCCAAGGGATGACATAATGCTTTGGTTGAAAGTGACTTGTTAAGCTGGAGCTAGGTGTCCAACCAAAGCTTGAAATTTGTTAGGGGATATGTCACTTGAAATAGTGGATTGGCTTAGGAAGTCATTCAATTTTTTTATAGATTATTGATGTATGCAAAAAATCTAAAATGGATATTTTTTTAGACATCTTTTAAAATTATTCCAAAATGTTAAATTTCTTCTCTTAGTCAGTGTTAAATGAATTATTCTGAGGTTGAAGGACTAATTGGGTGATGGAAGAAGTGGAAAATGGATATGGGCCTAAGATGGTAATCTTTGAACTATATGTTGTGATTGTTAAACATAGGACCATGATTACTAACAAATGATGGTGATGGTGGGGCATCATATATGATAAGTATTAGATACTAGTGCACTTATGTGTGTTCATGAGGAAATGATGAGTTATCGATATAGGGTCCAAAATTAGTAATACCTACTTGTTGGTATTCCTATATGTGGTTTCAGGCCAAGGAAGGATTATCAATGTGATTTGGTGGATTGGCATTATTTTAAAAAGGTCATGATTTATTGGAATTTGGTCTTGGATTGATGGATATGGTGTTAACATGACCTCCTACAATATGACCTATAACCCTGTCATAGTCATGTGCAATTGCATGGTAGGTTTGTTGGTTGTTTCCATTCTATCCCTGGTTCTATCCATTATTCAAATGTTGTTGGTTATGTTGGTGATTCTATTGGTTTTTTTGGTTCAGCCTTGATTGTTTAAACTATTGTTGTTGGTTTTACTATGGTCATGTTGCTATTTTTACTATTTTGGTTGGTTTTTATGTTGGGGAAAGGGATTTTGATAGATTCCAAGGGCCTAATTGGAAGTGGAAGAACCACCATCCAATGTTATCTCCCCTTTTTCCAACATATTTTTAATTAAATGTTTAATTTTCACATAGTAGTGCAAATTATGTCCATTAACCTGATGATATTCATAGAATTCATTTTGGTGGTACCAATCATGATAATGAATGCCCTAAGGATAATTTTTTAGTATAGGCCAACTAATCAGATGAGCGATGGAGAGATTTCAAAACAAAAACTCAATAGGTTCATTAAGGTCACTAAAAACATGATGAGTAGGCATTGTTCTCTTTAGAAGAAGATATTTTAATGGTAAAGGTTGTTTCATTTGTTACACAGGCCTAGACTATTGCTCTTGTTGTGCTTACTAAAAAGGTTATGGGTTAGGAGTAGTTTATAAATGTTACATGGGTTGAGCATATGGTTTTTTTACCATATAAACATGTCTCAAATATATCACTCTATTTCCAACAACATTTTTGTTGTGATTGAATTACCTTGGTCTATCATTGTTATAGGCCTGTGTTGGTTGTGATGCTCACTTTTAGACATGATGTTGGTTCTAGCCATTTCCTTGATTGGCAAAATAATTTTTATTATATGAGGTAATAATTTTGATATATTTTTTAATAAGGTCTCACTCAACCAACAAACCTTTATCAATGATCTCCTTGAAGGTATGCACACACTATAGTTCTAGATGATAGGATATCTCACTATGATTTTTTGGTAAAAATAACAACTAATTATTTATCTGGTAAACTATGGGTGAATAATTTTGGAAGGGATCTCTATCAATGTAACTTGACAAACTCTCATCATCTTGGCTTTCATAAAGCAAACAAATAAATCTCATGTTTGAGATTGTATGAAAAGTGCTACACAAAATTGTTTGAAAGATCATCCAAATCGAATATTGAATTCTTGGAAAACTTAAAAGACCAATCCAAGTGTTGTCCTACTAGAATCCTTGGGAACAAACACAAAAGGTATATGTCACTATATGCCACTAGCAGGCATACAACAAATAACTTGGTCAAATGAGCCTTGGGGTCACCTTTCCACTTGTATTTGTCAAATTTTGGTGGTTCATATCCTAGAGGAAATGGTATCTACAATTAATCCATGTTAAATGAATAAGAACACACTTAATCCAACTTAAAAATTTTGGTTTGTTTCCTAGCTTGGATGGTAACAATCACATCCTTCATCTGTTGCAATTCTCAGGCTAGGAAATTAGAGGGAATATTAGTTTGAGGTGGAATATTAGCCTGGGTAGACAGTTGAGCAGTCACAAGTGGATCAATTTTACTAGGGTATGATGAAGGTATTTTTTGGGGTATATTAGTTTGATTAGGGAATAAATTAAGAATATTCATGCATATATTAGGGTTTGATTATTGGAATTGCATGTAATATGATGTGATATTCTGGTTTAGGTAAGGTAAGTAGGTCTGAGTTTGGGAATTTTGATGTTGGGATGGAGGGATATAGATATAATATGACTACTAGTGTTAAATAGGGACCTATTATTGAATAATCAAACCTTGTTTTTGAGAGGGTACTTGTGAACCAAGACCTTATCATTGATCTAGTGGCACACTCTACATAAAAGGCAAAGGTTGCCTAATCAATACTTGAGGAACATTAGAACCTCTAGGTTGCATTAATCCTTGTTGGGAAGTGGATGAATGTTTGAGATTCAACTTTTGTCATTAACCAATAGTTATACACTATTGATTAGACATCATTTGGATTTGAATTGGTCTATAAGGAAATAGGTATGTTTGTTACTGCTTGATTATGTGGAACATTGGTTGCCCCTATTAAGGTGGCAATATGTTCTACCTCTGCTACATTAGTATGATGGATTGTGCCTACTATTGTGTAATATTAATCATTGATTTTTGAGTAAGATTTGTCACATTTTGTTGTTAATTCATGACATTGGTCACTAGCTGATTACCTAAACATCTTAGTTGAGCACTTGAATAAGCAAGTGGTTGAGGATTAGTGTTGGTAGTTAGCTGAGGTTGGGATGTAAAAAATCCTAATCCCTAATTTAGAGAACTAATCATGGTGTTAACTAAAGGTACACTTATTTATGGACTAGTTGTTTATGTACTTACACCACATTGGTTTGGATTGGATATTGCCTGTACATTATCCACTATGTTTTGATTGATATTCTCTGTACAAGTAGAAGACACTTATTTGATGATTGGCATATAAAACAAGTTATCAACCAAAGTATTTTGTGTGAAAGAGTCTACTCCATAATTTCCTTAACTAGTCAATTCTATTAACATTCCTATTAAAGGAACTAAGTTTATGAGAGGCCTATTAGACATAGTTATTTGATTAAAATTTCATGCTAGGTTTAATTAAGTTTGGTATGTTGTATACATCTACACAAAGTGATCCTCCATGGGGTCCTTTCCTTTGACAAGCATACTAGGGTCTTGATACATTATTTGGACTAGAGCTGAAGGATTACTAGAAGAATGATGTGGACTATAAGGTATGTTGTGAGGCATTCTTACTAGAATTGATAATTTCTCATGGGGTAAGTTCACTAGAAACTTAGCCCCTACTTCTATTGCACTAACCAAAATTTTGTCCTTGTTTTCTAATAAGTGACACTTAAATAGATAAGGATCATATGTGGATGGTGTAATAACATAATTTGGTTGTTGAGGAAATGGTTCTTCAATTATTGGTATCAAAGCTAAGTACTTCTCTATTTGTGCTTGATCTTACTCTAAGTATGGAGGCATGTTTACCAAATAATTATCCAATGGGTCTTAGTTTTATGCCCTTATTTGAACATTATAAGATGGACAGGGATCTGTCTCGTAATCAACATTATCCACATAAGGGTCTTAAAATATTTCCTATTGTACAAATACATTACTTAATCTTGGATTATACATGGTGCCACTACAAGTGTAGGAAGACATGTTAGAATCCATAGTGAATGATTCGTGACAAACATGAATAAAGTTATACAAACTTTTAAAAAATGATGTCTAAAAAAAGAGGTTCAAACTTGGTCTAACCTAGTCAAAAGGATTGATATGAATATTTATAAATATTAATGCAATGAATTATGATAAAACAAGCTAACATAATGTATCTAACATTACACGTCTCACACAAAACGGCCAAGTAAAAGTATTTTAAATCAAAATGCCAAATTTTAGGTCAAAGTGTTTCAAATGAGTCTAATCTAGTACAAACAAATGTTGCTAGTTATTTTGGCCAAATGCGATGTCAAAATCTAGGCCCAAAAAAAACATGTGCTAGGACTTTTGGCCAAATGATGTCAAAAGATAGAATTTAAAATATGAGATATTTAATCTAATAGATTTGAAACAGTTCTAACAAAAACTAGGGATTTGACTCTTGGACATAAACTTGATCAATAAGTATGAGGTATGAAATAAAAAGGTACTTGGAGATAGTTTATTTTCTCCCAACTAGTGGCACAAACTAGACTCTTTTCATCAATGAGCTAGACAAAGCTGAATGGCATAACTGTGTTAGATAAAGGTTCTCAAAGAAACTCGAAATGGTTGGAAAGTTGGAAATATTTTGACCCTATGTTAAGAGGTCTATGAAACAAGTCTCAAAATAATTTTATTAGTGGAACAAAACTAAAATGATTAAAAGGTGTGATAAATTCTTGTTTTAAGACTCTAAATAAAAATGGTCTAACATGATTTTAGCAGTGTAACACTACTCTCCTTAACTCAAATGATAACCACACATAAAGTTGTGTCAAAATTTCTAAGGCAAAAGTGTGTTATCATATGGACTTAGGACAAAATGTGAAATAGGATGGGTAGTACAAAATATTTCCTAAGACTCAAGGCACGAGTGATACGCAAGATGACTTGAGTCCCACCAAATGATGATAATGATGTTGAGTCTAAAAACGGCCCCTAATTCAAATTGGGAATTAAAATCAAGTTAATACAAGTCAAGTAAAATGTGGTGAACCCAATTTAACACATCAACCTTAAAAACTTGGAAGAGTCCAATTTCAAATTTAAACTACCAATGAGGGACTTAAACAAAATGTGTTAAATGGTCTAGATTAAAATGGGTAGCATACTTGTACCAAATTGGAAGATATACACAAAGTGTATGATAAGTTTTTTGAACAAGGAAAAAGAAGTTTTTCACTTGGGTAGCATAATGCCTCCTTGTTCACAGAAATTTGGGGTCAATTTTTTTGGTCATGTCATTTTTTTTAACACCAAGTTTTGACTCCAAACAAGACCAAGTAATCTAAGACAAACACAAATTAACTAACTAATCATCTTAAGCCCTAAACTAACAAGGTATGGAAAAGTGGGGTTAACTAAACTAATAAGTTTTTGAATGTTTCTAGATGGATCCCATATACAATACTTTCATGTCAACATGCAAGAGAAGCAACATGTCAATTGTGTCCACAACACTTAGCTTGTAGTAAAAAGGTCTTGCCCTTTTTACAACCACTACATCTATCACTTGATCAATGTAGTTTGATGTCCATTATGCTCAAACATCCTAGGCTTAGCCCCAATGATAGAAGATGGTTTAACCACTCAAACCATCATCCCAGTGGGGTGATCCCAATTTATATACCCCCTCTATGGAAAGGGGTTAAAGATGATGCTAGGAGATGAAACTCCAGGTCAATGCTTCCCTGAATAACTTATGGAAGGTAATTAGGTGCCCATTATAAGCCAAGATGTAGTAAAAGTAAAAACCCAAGTAAAAGAGCTTTAAAGGTTGTTTCTAGGTCACCCAAGCCATGAGGGTCTTGGGGAGAGCCTTCACAACTTCTCTTTTACACCTTTTGAATAAGGCACTTTGTAATTAATTTTATGCTTTTGATCCCACAATTTACCTATAGGGGATGGGGGGAGAGCATACATGCACAACTCCCTATTTTCTCAAACAAATATAATCTAAAAAAACAATGATAACAACTTTGCAAAAACTTAAAGTGTGTTCAATTTTAAAGCACCAAATGAAATGTGCGATGATGTTCTTTATCCCCTTAGATTTAAGATGTAAAAACATGTAAAGAAAAACTATAAATAATTCAAGCAAACATCTAAGTGTTTATTTAAGAACCCAAAATAAATGTTTTAAATCCATTTTAAGCACTTAAAAAGAGTTTAAAAAGACTAGACTAATCTTATTTAGATCCTTTATCAAGTTGGCCCTACAATAAAAAGTTAGATTTTTATTTATCCTTGAAGAAATTTTCCACATGAGACAAATAAATTTACAAAATGATCTCTCAGGTTTCACATAATACAATCCTACTACTCCATAGTGCAATTTTGCTACTCTGCAAAACCATGATTCAGATAGGTAATATGGCTACTTGGGTTAAATTAATATAAATAAAAATCCCACTACTTGGGATAACAATCTTGTTATTCAGGTTAATAATCATACTATTCAAGTTAATAATCCCATTATTTAGGGTCACAATCCCATGATTCAGGTTAATAATCCCATGAGTTAGGTTAACAATCCTATTACTATGAGCATTACAGTATTATCTCTTAACCACTAACAATTTATCGATAATACTATGACTCAGTTAGGCAATCCCATGACTCAAATAGGCAATATCATGACTTGGATAAGTAATCCTATTACTATTGAGTCATGATATTACAATATCATGACTAAATAGTAGTGGGGTTACAAAAGGGATAAGAGATCTATAGATAGACAAGTTAGTCTAAAAACATTAGTTTAAACACAATACCGCAACTTGAAATGGCAAACCTAAGACTTTCTCAGTGGTGGGATTATGGTTAAAAAGACAAACCCATGACTTCGTAGGGATAAAACCATGACTTCCAAAAAAATGGACTTTTTGCTCAATTTTTTACCTTCCTTGCTTTAACACTCTAAGATCATGCATGATAATGGTTAGTAGTTTTCTTGTAGGTGCTATTCGGCCATATTTATGATGTTAGGTCCCACTAGGCATGCCATTTGTGAACATAGGATTACAATAAAGGGAGATTAATATAATTTTACTAAATGAAATCAAATCTAAACAAAACACATTAATGCTAATACCTAAGCCTATCTCAAGGGATAGTATGGTGAAGAATACAAATGAACAAATCATAAAAAATTGCAAGAAACTTACCTTTCTTAACTTCCTTGAATATCCATGAGTCTTTTTCGATTGGCTTGCTTGGATTGTGCCTAAGAGGTCTTCAGCAATGGAGTGTGGCTACCTTCATCTCCCCTTGGTACCATTTACTTGGCTTGTGATGAATTTGGCTCAATATTTGGGCATAATAACACTAATTTCATGAGTTTTTGAAATGATTTGTGCATGATAACTTTATACTATCCAAGCTTAAAAATCAATAGGCAAGGCCTCCTATTTATAGATTTTGCAAAATGATCATAATGAACTTAAACTATCCATCTCAAAATGAAGATGTGTGGCTAAGAATCCATTCAATTTTTGAGGTAAAAATCAATAAATGATCCCATAAATATTATCTTACACACTTGTGATGGAGTTATTTACCTTGATATCTCATTATCCTCTTTTACCAAATGAAGTTTTTAACTAGTACGTATTTGCACCATTATTTTTAGGAAAGAGGAGGTTCAAAATACTTGCTTAAGCTACTCTATTT
Source organism: Torreya grandis (assembly GCA_037957365.1). Taxonomy (NCBI): domain Eukaryota; kingdom Viridiplantae; phylum Streptophyta; class Pinopsida; order Cupressales; family Taxaceae; genus Torreya; species Torreya grandis. The sequence goes on from JARHVA010000061.1 coordinate 6,548,701, forward strand.
AAATTCACTTATAACTATGTGTGGTGTAATTATAGTGTGTGGGATATGTAGTTTGAAACACCGCTTTAGTTTTTCTCGACATTATAACCTTTTGATTGTTTTGAGTGCCAAGCTAGGTAAAAGAGGAGGAATAAAAAATTTAACATATTCTACCAAGAATAGCCATGAATTGAGCATATTATAAGATCAAAAATAAGGAAACAAACCAATCACATAAAAATTATACTATGTAACCCTGTAAAGGTTGGACTTGAAAAAAGATACTTATAATTCACAATGTAAATCCACCCAATGCAAGTTTAGCTTAAGTGAGTTTGCATAGTTCAAACATGTATATATCCCAAGTTTACCCAAGTCAAACATGCATAAAGAGGATCCCCATTTTATAAAGTCTCTTCTGGCTTGAATGATCACATTCTAGAATTAAAAAAATTAGAATAACAAGCTGATTGTTTCTTTTGATTTATTCTTAATTTTGTTAGTGTGTTTAATTACTCATACATTGTCATAGGGTTTGAATAGGCATTTATAATATAATTCATAGATAATCACTATTTGGTGCATAATTATCTATAAAATATTATTATATAAGAGTATAAATAAATTTATTGACTTGATTTACTTCTGCTATTAATAGTAAAGTATTATCTTAAGAATACTTGTTTGACAAGTTAACTACTCTATAAAACCTATCCCTAAACTCTTTATTACCTACATAAGAGCATACAGAGATAGTTATTGAGGTAATTAACTGTGGAAGAGAGTTATTTTTATTCTAGCAATTTAGGCTAGAGCCTTTTATTCTAAAGAGGTAGTCATGCTACTTGTGGTAAATTTGTGTATTGTTTTTATTTAAAACTTTCATTGATTTATATTATTGCATGTATTGTAAGTATATGTCTTATGGTGACTAACACGATTTTGGACCATATCCATATAATTTAATAACTTTTTCATGTCCTATTTCATTTATTACTTTTATCTTGTTACAATTGATAGTCAATTAGATGGATCTAAATTATGTACTTTCATAGTTGTATTGTTAGATCTATTCATTAAAATTATTTATTCTAATTAGGACCATTGAAATATAATTTGGGGTAAATATAAATGGTGAACCCCAACATTTAATTACATTCAACCTAGGCTTGCACTATCTTACCCTTAAGGTTCGACCCACTCAAAATCTAAATTTTTAGATTTACTTCTCACATTAGGGTTTACTTCCTCAACTAAATACATAGTTTCATTTTCATTGAATGTGCTTGGCTTGATTACAATGATGTTTCAAATTAATGAAATAGATGTGAACACTTTATCTTTGTTGGATGCTAAAATGAAAAATGTGAATGTTGCAAATGATGAAAAGATTAATCAATGTATTATTCAATCTATAAAATCATATTTATTGAAAATCCTAGTCTCATTAATGAAATTATGCATATGATTAAAAATATAAATAATTCAGGTGTATATCCATCTAGGGTTTTTGATAATGGGATTGCATCTTCTTAACCCATGAATAATAGTGTATAAATGACAACCATAAATGGTAAGATTCAAACATTAAATGAGCCCTTTGAAAACCTAATGTCCTTCCCAAGAGATCTTACTCATAATGAATGGAGTAGGTGCATTATAATGGAAAGTGAATGATCAATCATTTTAAATTACTTCATATCACTCTTATCACATAATATCCTTAACTTATCACTACCTCATTACTTCATGATGCCTACATTTTCACTATTTAATGGGAGTGGTGATCCTTATTTTAACCTCAAGTACTTCATGGATTCTATTGGGAAATACAATATCAACAATTGGATCTTTCTTAAAAAATTCACTAAAATCCTAATAGGTCAAAATTTACATTGGTTTCATTATATTACTATGGATATTTACATACATATCTTGGGTTGAAAGATTTTTTTTAGCACATTACATTCACAATAAGGGACCAAAGATTACATTTGAACATCTTCCCTCTCTTCACCAAGTAAAATATGAAGTTTTTAATTATTAAATATTATTATTCAAGTACTTTATGCATAATTTGATATACCAACCAATGAAATATGGTTTCAATACACATAGTCATCTACTGAGATTGTTATCACATATTAAGAGTTCCACTATATATGACATATATGTACTATGACACTAATTTGAAGTAACACATCATATTTAAGCCTCATAAATTATCATTTTTATTTCATTATTTATATAGGGTTTATTCACTTATTTCATGCCACATTCAACACTTAGTTTATCTCATATATATGTCCATGACTAGACATTACACCTTGAGTGACACATATAACCTAGTCATCCATACATCTACTGCTTAATTAACACATCATTATGATGGATGTTAATTATAAATAACATCATGTATGAATTCAAAATCAAAATTAAAAAATAAAAAAAAATTAAATCACAAAAATATTCATAAAAGACAAAAAATAAAAAACCCTTTGCCTTTATCTTAGTCATATAATACATATCATGCATATTACTTATACTAGAGGTTTTTCACACATTTTTATTTGACACATATGCTTGTCATGATATATTTTGAGTAGGTGATATCCATTATATCTAGGTTATATGTTTATGTACTCATTCGTGCCTCACCTAGGGGGGGATTTATATACACGAGACTATTTCATAGTAATATCTTTATAGTTTTTTTTTCATTTTCTATATAGAGCCAATTTACTTGGATTATATATCTTATATTTTTATGTACATGGATTATACATATATTGAGTATGTACATGAATATCTACATTAAATTATTACATATTATAGTCACATGGATGAGTACATTTTCTATCACATGCCTTTTGATCAACATTTGTCTATTTATTACAGCTTGGCCTCATAACATTTTTTACGACACTTTGTTTACATAGGACATATATTGCCTTGATATTAGGGGGAAAAATACCACACATACCTCCTTAAATATTATTATACACATATTTAAAATTTTGAGTGATGATTAGGACATATTATCCAACCCTTTCATCTTTGATCATATTATCTATACCTTGCCACTCTTGGCGGAACATAACATTATTAAATTGGACACTATATCAAGATTGTGTTTCACATGATTATTCATAATTAGACATATTATATGCAACCATAAATTCATATCACACATTATTCCTTGAGCCTCATTGATACTATATGATATTATGGACCTATATTATCCATATGCCCTACATTATTACATTGGTGGGGTCCTTATGCCCTACTTACTATTTAAATCTTGAAATATCATGATTGTCATACTTTATACTTACATGAATTTATCTTACACATTGGTATACATGACACATATTTTATTATGGGGGAATTTTACCCAAACATGTTCCTTATTGATCATATCTATACATCTATTTTCTTAGGGGGGCATGGTACCCATATATCTCTCTCCATGAATCTAATTGACATATCCTACATGTTTAATCTATAATAACATTAAATTATGAGTCTACATTGATTATTTAAATTATAAATCTTACATGTTCCTTGACACATGATAAGTTATCACTCGTGGTACATTCATTACCATATCTATCAACCCTTGAGTTTTCGTACATAAGGAGGCATGCTATTTCCCAATGTAAATATTCATCCTCACTATATTATGTATTAATTTATGAGCTTTTCCACATATTTATTTATATCATATTATCATGAAACATTTATATTATCTTATGATTGGGAGTTATACTACATATGTACCTTAGATTATTGCATTGATGGGACATGATTCCCCACACAAAATTTTACACATTGCCACATTATATTCATCAAGCTTGAAGTATAATGATTCATAAAATAACCCATAAAGAGGTAATATCTTATTAAAAAACATAAAAAACATTAAAAAATACTCAAAAATTCAAAAACATTACTTTATACATGGTAACATATTCACCTATGCTAAAGGTTTTCATATCCATGATTTACACATCTACTTCTCACAATATTTCTTAAGTAACTAATATGTATATCTACATGTTACATGATATTGTAGTGCATATTATTTGCCCATATCTTGGGGGGCGGGGGGGGGGGGGGGGAGGTGGGTATTTACATACACAACTCATATCCTATCTTGGGGGCATGGCCATACAATAATTTTTGGATGGTGATATATTTCCTTTCTTATCCTTTATCATATTAAGATATAATAAATTAATTACTACATATATTGATGGTACCCATATATTATATATCACACAAATATATTCATTATGATTGTTACATGGTTACATTGACTATTGTGTGGATCCTTGCCCATAAGTGATCATATTTTTCATCATATCTTGTGTCATCTTCTTATGTGTTTTTTCACTAAATTTTTTAATCACAAACTTGGGTGTAGTCATTAATTTTTATGTTCCCAACTCTAGTGCACTTTATTTATTTATTCTATGATTATAACCATGATGTATAACATGGATAATATTATACAATGACTGGTGTTTGATTTCTATTATGCACATATTTTTCAATATACTTTCTTGGTTTCTATGTTGCCATGGTTTCTACAATGCATATATGGGGGAATTTTACTTGTGTGTATTTCCATTTATATATATGACTTGAATAGGGAATATTTGTGACATTTTGGGTGTACTAGTTTTCCCCTTCTTTCTTTTCTTTAAGGGGCATGATATACATTTGTGTACTTCTTGATATGATACTATATTTATTGCAATATGAGACACTTTTTTAGATAGTATGGGGCATGAATAGATGCTAATTAATTTATTATAACTATAAAAATTTAAAAAAGATATGATGGTATCAACTATTTTCAATTTCATTACATATGTTGTAGGATATTGACAATTCAGTTGTATTATTTTCATAATATATGATGCACTTAAAATTTTATTTATAGATAAGTGATCACAACACAAGTGTTCACACCTCACCTCAAAAGGGGGAATATATCAAGGCATTTATAAAATTTGAGAGATCTTGGGTGAAATTAATTAAACTTTGACAAAATTTTCTACTTCTCTAATCAAGAAGTGGATTAGACCCTAGTAACTCCCGAAGAAGTGTTATCTAAGTTTCAACACCTATTGGAAGTCTAGTGCCAAAAGAAGTTTATTGTGGAATTTTATAAAAATACCAACCAGGTGTACTCATTTATTTCTCTCTTTTCAAATTCAAAATTTTAAAATTTAAAATTCAAAATTTTAATATATATCATGAACATTTACTACTTATAGCAATTGGCACTTATTTTAGGTGCAATAAAAAAACCCATGGGGATGGAATTATTTTGGATCGCATAATCAAAACCCCCAATTTTCCTTAGGTAAGTGAAGGTGCATGTTTCAAACTATTTATATTTATACTTTGATGCACACATGTATTCACTCACACTTACAAATCCGTGTCAAAGTGGGGTATTATGTAGACATTGAAATTTGGTATAAGACCCTTTTCCATAGTTTCTTATCACAAATTTATAATTTTTGGCATACTTGCATATATTTTTAGGAATTTTATGACCCCCCATCAATCTCCATTTATCCCTCAAGATTTATAATCACATCTAACACTTATCCAAATATACATGTTATCACCCTTAGATTAAATAAATCTATTATCATGATCCAAAGTTCACATTAGGTAAACATGTGCCCTACTTGGGTCCATCCCATTTACCTTTGTGGGTCATTTTGACTAGTGTTATTAATCATGCACCTTTAACTTCACTCCTTATCATTTCTAAAGTTGGAAAACATGCATAACTTGTCCTATAACAACACACACACACACACACACACACAGATATATATATATATATATATATATATATATATATATATATATATATATATATATATATATATATATATATATATATATATATATATATATATATATTCATTTAAAAAGAGAAAAACAAGAAAAGAAAATTAGATTATCAAGGATCAAGACTTAGAGTAGATCCAAACACCAAAATTTATCATTCTTCCTACTTCAAGTTGAACTTCATTGAGTTATATATCACATACTTGTGAAAAATATGTTTACCTTTGTATCTCATCATCCTCTTATACCAAATGAAGGTTTTAGCTTGCATTTAGTTACATCATAACTTATAGGGAAGATGAAGTTTAAAAAATTTTCTCAAGCTATTCCATTTAATTTCACTTAGAAAAACATGGAGTTCTGATTCCAACATGTTAGATATGTAGTTTTCAATGCTACTTTGATGGTTACTTGAATCCATAACCCCTTATTAGTTTTGAGTGAAAAACTAGGTCAATGAGGATGAATAAAAATTTTAGCATATTTTTCACAAAAAAACAATAAAGTAAACATACATGAAGATAAAAAATTAGGGATCAAACCAGCCATAAAAACTCAAATTGCATAACCCTGCCAAGGTCAAACTCAAAAGAATATCATTAGACCTGATATCACTCTTTTGCCCAATATTAATCTACCTATATAAAACATGCATAGAGTGTGAGTCTACCAAGGATCCCTATATTTTAGGATCAGTCTTTGTTAGGCATACAAAATCACATTCTAGAATCATAATTGCAAAATAACAACAAGGTGTGATCATTTCTTATCTTTTGTTCTTTATTTTGCATATCCTATTTAATTTATCATTTTTGTCTTATTATTTTTGATAGTCAATTTTATAGATCTAAATTTCATACTTTTATAGTTGCATTGTTAGATATATTCATTGTAATAATTTATCCTAATTAGGACCATTAAGACCTTATTTTTAGTAAGCACATCTAACATCTAAAACTAGGTGTTTGATTTATTTTTTAATATTAAATGTGTAGTTGTGTATGAAAGTTTGTGTAATGGTTGAATATATAGACATGTTACAAGGGGGTTGCATAGTTGGTAGAATGTGTAATTCCTCCTTTAACTACAATTTACATAATGCAATGAGTTTTAGGATGATATGGGTAGTGGATGGCATTGGAATTGTCATTGTGTGATTATAGTTAAAGCATTGGAAATATGAATTATTATTTAATCTATTTCTACTAGAATAAAAAAGAGACATCGCCATTATATTTATCTTAAAAATCTATTTTATGGCAATTTTGATTCTAGTATAAATAGGGGTGAGCTTATCCAACATATAACTATAGAACTATACATGCTAAAATAAAATAAAATATATATAAACTATTGATGCCAAAGTGATACAAGTTTTTAAGTTTAATATATTTTATTTTTATAATTAAAAAAAATCCATGTGTTGCATTGCATGCAATAAATTTACATAAACATTGGCGATGAAAAATTAGAAAAAAATGATGTAAATCCAAAAAAAAGTCAATGTGCCAAATAAATCTTAGTCATGTTGAATTCATGTGAATTTTGCATTACCAAAGTTGATGTAAAAATCTCAAAATTTTGTCTCAAAACATAAAAACCTTAAATTTTGATGAAAATATGATGCAAATAGCAATGCAACATGAACATAAAGTAATATTGAAAGAAAGAGAGCATAAATTGAAAATACATAAGTTAATTCCAACAAGAATGCATGTAGCATAATCGATAGTGACAAGAAAACAAAAGGAACATATAATTCATATCAATGAGAAGGATCATGTAATGGATGATATTGTTGAATATGGTACTTTAGATGATGGATTATCATGGCTTGATGATTAGATAACTAAACACCCTATATTGTCCTTTGTATCTTCTAATAGTTTTGTTTGTATATCTACTAATGATCATTATGACTCAGATGGTTATGACTATATTAATGTTTAGCCTTACTTACCAACTACTTGTATTTGAAAATTAACATTCTCTATTTTAGTTTTGTTTCTTCTGCTCACTTTCGTGTGTTGCTTATTTATCTCTTTAATTGTTTTTAGATTCTACTTTCTATTATGATTGTTTTATTTTTTATTTCTCCCACTTAAGTTTTTATTATCTTTATTTATTTTATGATTTGAAATTATAATTGGTTTTGGTTTATATATTATCTCCTATATGATTTTTTATATTTTTTTCTCATTCTTTACATTTCATTGATCTTTCAAAACTACCTCTAATTTAATTTCATTGGCTTTTCATGTTTCAATTTTTATTGTATTTTAATTTTCTAGCCTTATATTGCTTCTTTTATTTTATTTGATGTTTTCTTCCATTATTAATTTTTATTTGACTCACATTTTTATTTTAGCACTCAAATTTTTTCATATTGTTTGGGTTCCAAATTGCATTCTATAATCTTATTTTGATTATTATTGTCTTTTTGTTTTTTGCATTTCCTTTATCCTAAAAATTTAAAAGGAATTCTTAATGTTTAATGGACATTTTTGGAAATCAGTCAAAAATTAAATGCATTTTGATAGGAGTGGAAAAGTAGGGATGTTTATTTTATTACCTCTTTATTTTGCTTGTTATGATTTCATGATTTTATATGTAATTTATTCCAAATTTCATTGTATTTTGAAATTTTTTGGTAAATATTTACCATTTATTTGTTATAATAATACTAAATATGGAAAAATTTCCATCATCATTTAGGTTGGATTAACATTGCCATGAGTTTTCCATCTTTTTTGTTTGTATGATCTGATAGTAACACAACTCTTATGAAATGGTGATACCAATTTCATGCTAATTGCGGCATGAATAATGTTGGATTAGTGTCACCATTTATTCCATTAAAATTTAAGGTTTATCTATATATTATGTATATAAGACTCCTTAAATTTATTTTATTATTTTATTACATTTTCATGAGTGGTGGAAGTGATGTAATTTTGGTGGACGATGAGTTTTCAAATTCATTTCAAAGAGAAGTAGGTGAAGCGGGTTAACGTTGTTGGAGAATAGGGGGTAAGCTTATTTATTTTTTTACTTAATTTCATTTATTAGTTTTTTTGATGTGTTAATTTAGCATTACATTAATATATTTTAAAACATACCAAATTTAAATATCTAAACATAGATAAAATATTAATTTTAATGAAGGTTTTGAATGTATGGAGGGAGTGAAATTTTACTTTTAATTTATCTAAGATTGAAGCTATGTATCAATCAATCTATCTTAAAATTATTAGTTGTTAATTTAACCATACTTTAAGTGAGATTGGTCAAAAAAAATGTAATTAATAAATTCAAATTAGTATACTAGAGCTTGTTGGTTTTATTTTGTGAATACTTACAATAAAAGTTTAGAGATAACAATATGAAAAATGAATTTTAAAAAATAATTATTGTACCACACTTGTATAAAATATTTTGTTGATAATAAAGACTAAAACTATCCAATTACAATAATCTTACATGATAATTTAATGTTAAATGAATACATTTACTTAATAACTAAGTAAATTAAAAAGAATCCAAGATATCAAGTTTAATTCAACGATAAGATATGGACATCATGCAAAAAGCTTATTCATTAGTTAATGAAATATGCACACTATAAAAATGAAAGTTTAAACATATATTTGTAAAAATATAAATTTAAAAATATAAGTTTGATTAAAATAAATTTATTTTTAGTTACTAAACATTCAATAAACTGGATTCTAATTCACACTTCTAATTATTTTTTAGGAAGTTCTCATAAAGTTCTAAAATTGACCAAACAACTAATATAGGACTTAAATAAATAAAATAAAATTACTAAACTAATAAAATAAATAAATAAACTAAATTTGATATAAATGATCAAGTGTTCATATTAGAATCATACTCAACATTCACCTCTTTGATGTAAATTAGAGAGATATTTATCATCTCTTTAAGTCTTCCCTGAATTTGATTATATAATACTTTAGTGATAATATAATAAATTATCACATAATCAATGGAAAAATATTTATCGTTAACCAAGTCAGTAACAAAATAATGTTTGATTTCAATGTGCTTTGTTCTAGCATGAAAAACTAAATACTTGGACTACTATATTGCCCCATTGTTATCATAAAAAATATGTGTTGATTCAAGTTGAACCTCTCTAAAATAAAATAAGAGTTTTCTCACATAATCAATTTTAAAAAGTATCATTGACCAAGTCAATGACACAATAATGTTTGAGTTCAATGTGCTTTGTTCTAGCATGAAAAACTAGATTCTTGGACAATTGTATTACCCTATAATTATCATAAAAAATAGGTGTTAGCTCAAATTTAGCCTCTTTGAAATTATATAAGAGTATTATCATCCATAATCCTTGTGTATAATATGATGTAAGAGTTTTATATTCAATTTCAGTAGAGGATAGTGTAATTGTAACTTATTTCTTTGAAGACTAAGAAGCCAACCCACTTCTTAGTGTGGAACAATAAACTGAAATTGACTTTATGTCATCAAGAGATCCTTCATAGATAAGTGAATGTTTAAAAATAGATCTTAAAAATTTAAATTTAAAAATATAATTTTGATTAAAATAAATTCAAATTTAGTTAAGTAAACATTCAATGAACTGGACTCTAACTGTCACTTATAGTTATTTTTTAAGTTCCCAAAAAGTGTGAAAATTTGACCAAACAAATAATCTAGGACTTAAATAAATTAAATAACCTTATAAACTAATAAAAAATTAAATAAACTCAATCTAATACAAATGATCAAGTGTCTATATTGAAATCATGCTCAACATTTCCCTCTTTGATGCAAATTGGAGAGAGGCCTATCATCTCCTTAAATTTTCCATGAATCTAATTGTACAATCCTTTGGTGAGAATATTAATCAAATTGATTATAAATTCTCACATAATCAATGATAAAATGTTTATTATTGACAAAGTCAGTAACAAAATGATGTTTGAATTCAATGTGCTTTGTTCTAGCATGAAAAACTAAATTCTTGGATAATTGTAATGCCTCATTATTATCACAAAAATATGTGTTGGTTAAAGTTGAGTCTCTCTAAAATTAATTAAGAGTCTTTTTAACCATAATATTGTGCAATATGATATAAGAGTTGTATATTCAATTTTAGTAGAGGATAGTGCAATTCTAACTTGTTTCATTGAATACCAAAAAGTCAACTCACTTCTTAGTGTGGAACAATAAAATGAAGTTGAATTCATGTCATCAAGATATCCTCCCTAGAAAAATTAAATTTTAAAAATAGAACTGTAAATATAGAAATTTAAAAATATAATTTTTATTAAAATAAATTCAAATTTAGTTAACTAAACATTTAATGAATTGGACTCTAATTGGCACTTCTAGTTATTTTTTAAGAAGTTTATAGAAAGTCTCCAAATTTGACTAAACAACTAATCTAAGACTTAAATAAATTAAATAATATTTTTAAGATAATAAAAAACTAAATAAACTCAATTTGATATAAATGATCAAGTTTCTATATTGAAATCATGCTTAACATTCCCCTCTTTGATTTAAATTGAAGATATGCATATCATCTCCTTAAGTCTTCCATGAATCTGCTTGTATAATATTTTGGTGAGAATATTATCAAATGGATCATCAAGTCTCACATAATTAATTAAAATATGTTTATCATTGACCAAGTCAGTAATAAATTGACGTTTGAGTTCAATGTGTTTTATTTTAACATGAAAAACTAGATTCTTAGATAATTATATTTCCCCATTATTATCATAAAAATATGTGTTAGTTCAAGTTGAGCCTCTTTGATGTAAGAATTGTATATTCAATTTCAGTAGAGGATATTTCAATTTTAGCTTATTTATTTGAAGACCAAGAAGCTAGCCTAATTTTTAGTGTGAAATTATAAATTGAAGTTGACTTCATGTCATTAAGAGATCCTCCCTAAGTTTAAATGTGTATCTAATGATGCATACATACTATTTTGAAATGAATACCATTATTATAAGTTATTTTTACATATTTTAAAAATATCTTCAATGCTTTAAAATGTTTGAGTGATGGTTTGCCCATAAATATAGAAACTAGTGAAACTCCATAACTGATATCAGGCTTTATCATAGTGAAATACATAAAATCTCTCACCATACTTTTAAAAGTATTTTCATCAGTTGAAGGACTTCCATCCTCTCTTATTATCTTTTCTCCACTTGTAATTAGTTAATAAAGCATGTACACTAGACAAGTAAAATTTTAAAAATAGAATTGTAAAAATAAAAATTTGATTAAAATAAATTTAAATTCAGTTAACTAAATATTAAATGAACTAGACTCTAACTGACTCTTGTAGATAATTTTAAGAAGTTTCTATAAAGTGTCCAAAATTAATCAAACAACTAATATAGGACTTAAATAAATTAAATAACCTTCATAAGATAATACAAAATAAAATAAACTCAATCTGATACAAATGATCAAGTGTCCATATTAGAATCATGTTCAACATTCACCTCTTTGATGCAAATTAGAAAGATGCCTATCATCTTCTTAAGTCTTCCATGAATCTGCTTCTACATTCCCTTGGTGACAATATCATCAAATTGATCATCAATTCTCATAAAATCAATAAAAAATATTTATCATTGACCAATTTTGTAACAAAATAATGTGTGAGTTCAATGTGTTTTGTTCTAACATGAAAAACTAGATTTTTGGACAATTTATATTGCCCCATTGTTATCACAAAAAATATGTTTTTGCTCAATTTGAGCTTATCTAAAATTAGCTAAGAGTCTTCTTAACCATAATTATTGTGTGTAAGTTGATGTAAGAGTTGTATATTTAATAAGTAGATGATAGTACAATTGTAGCTTGTTTCTTTCAAAACTAAGAACCCAACCCACTTCTTAGTGTGAAACAATAAATTGATGTTGAATTCATGCCATCAAGAGATCATCCCTAAATTTAAATGTGTATCTAATGATAGATATAGAAATTATTGTTTTGAAATATATACCATTATTATAAGTTCTTTTTACATATTTGAAAAATTCTCTTCATTGCTTTGAAATGTTTGAGTGATGATTTTTTCATTAAAAAAAATAGTGAAACCCCATATCTGATATCAAGTCTTATCATAGTGAGATACATCAAGCCTCCCACCATGATTCTAAAAATATTTTCATCAGTTCAATGACTTTCATCCTTTCTTATTATCTTTTTTCCACTTGTAATTAGAGTGTTCACTGATTTAAAATCTTGAAGATTGTACTTATATAACATGTCTTGGGTATATTTGGCTTGATAAATGAATACTTCCTATTTATTTTGATAGAATTTCATGCAAAAAAAACTTCATAAGTCCAATATCAGTCATCTCAAATTTTTATTTCATAGATTCAATGAAGTTATTCAAAATATCCATAGAGCTACCTATAAGTATGAAGTCATCTACATAGAAACAATCATATTAAATATTAGAACTTGATACTTGTATGTAAGGAAATGTTTTTACCTTTTACCTCAAAACCTTGTGGTTGGCCCACATATCCTTCTTCTTCAATCACTTCATTTAAGAATGCAATTTTAACATTCATCTGATAGATTTTTAATATTTTATGAGAATCTAAACAAAATTAAGGCTATAATATCTTGACATTCCATGATTGCATAGTTTTCCTAGTAGTCAACCCCATATGTTTTTACAAATCTTTTTTGCAAATAGTCTAGCTTTTATCTTATCAACTATTCCATCACTCTTGATTTTGGTATTATAGACACACTTTGTACTAATAATATATTTATTAAATAGAGGATGAAATAAGGTCCTATCATTCCTCTTAATTTAATTTATATTTAATTTCATGGCATCAACCCATTCTTTCTTTTAACTAGCTTATGCATAACATCTAGGTTCACTAACCACCATTAACAGTGTAAATATAATATTTTAATCATAAATAGAATACAAATTTTACCTTCCTAATATTGAATCCTTATAATCCTCCTTTCATAATTCTAATTTAATATTTGATTTGTTGGATGGAGATTCAACAATTGCTTATTCTCATTTAGAGTTGATGAAGATGCATGACTATTCTCTTGAAAAGAGTGAGTATTATTTCCTATCGAACTATAAATATGGTAAGAATTTGTAATCCCTCAAAATAAAATTCAATAGGTTCCCCCATTACTTATGATTTTTATATCTACATGATCAAAATCAACATCCACTTAATTTTCAAAAAAATGTAATCCTTAGAAACCATTCTGGAGTTTCTAGTAGGATTATAAAACTTATATGTTTTGATTTCATCACTATAACTTGTGAAATATGAGGAACACTCTTTGGATATAATTTTTTAGTCTTATCATTTTAAATATGTACAAAATATAAACAACCAAATACTTTTAAATGAAAAACAACTAGTTTTATATCATACCAAGCTCCATAAGGTGTCTTGTCTTTGTCTACCATTGCAAGACTTTTGTTAATCATTTAATCTATTATTTTTGTTGCTTCAACTCAAAAACACCTTTCCAAGTTATTATTATCTAACATAGTCCTTGTTAACTCCATTATGGATCTATTATTTTTTTCAATAACACCATTTTGTTGTGGTGTTAAAGGAACTATTAACTACATTTTAATTCTTTATGAAGCAAAAAACTCATTAAATTCATTAGAACAAACTTTACCTTTTCTATATATTCTTAAGGCCTTGATAGACTGTCCACATTATTTTTTAGCTAAAGTTTTGAAAGTTTTAAAATATGAAAAATCTCCACTTTTTTTTTTCAACAAAAATACCTACATAAAGCTTGTAGAATCATCTATGAAATAAATAAAATAGATATTATTACCAATACTTCTATAAAATAATGGTCCACATAAATCTGAATGAACCAACTCCAAATGTGTATTTGTAACTCTCTATTTTATGATATGGAAAGACTCTTTATGATTTTTTCCAATAATAAATGACTTACATGCATCATCCTATTTGAAATCTAACTTGAGAATATCTCTTACCATACTATTTGTGTCAAAAATATGTAAGATATTAAAAATAATATGATCATATCTTGAATGCCACAACATGTTAACATCCTCAATGGTGAAGAAACAAGTGTCAACTTTCATCATATTTATCTTCAATAAAAACATCATATTATTTACCATATAGGATTTCCAATAAATCTATTTCTAGATCTCTTATCAAAAATATTAAAAACATTATCTTGAAAAAGTAGTTTGAAACTATTTTCTACTAATTAATCAAAATTAATCATATTATGACTTAGATTTGGAGAAAATTAAGCATCCTTAATTTCACCTTTAGCTTGATTTATAGTGATTTTAATTTTTCCCTTTCCTTCAACTTGGATGGAATTTCCATCTACCAATTGTACTTTACTTTTGAAATTGTCATCTAATGTGTTAAAACCATCTTTGTGACTTGTCATGTGATTTGAGCACCCCGAATCAAAAACTACCAATAATTTGATTCCTCCTTTCCCACATTACATGTGAGACAATAATATAAGCCCACTTGAATAATATTTTTCTTATTTTGAAAAAAATTAATTTCATTCTCTTTATTAGCTTGATTGTTAGTTGTTAGTATCTTACAATACTTTATCATGTGTCCTAGATTTTTATAGTAATGATAATTAAATTATTTTTTGATCTTACCTATGAATTTAGCTTCAAAATTTATCTTTGAATTTTTATTTTTTTTATAACTTCCTTTATTTTTATTTTTAAATTTAACTTTGGTATTTAAAATATTAGCCTTGGTTTCACATGTTTGTTCTGGGTCTCCTGTGTATAGTCTCATCTTATCCTCATATGATAAGACAAAACCCACTAACTCATTAACACTCATAATGTTCATGTTATTTCACTCTTCAAGATTGATCATTATATGTAACCATTTTTTACTTAAATACCTCAAAATATTCTTTTAAAATTATCTTGTATAGTTTCTCCATAAATCTTCTTTCTATGCACTAAATCATATATTCTTACGTAATATTTTCTAACTCCTTCTGACATTATTAAATTTTCAATATTCATTTTAATAGTTGGGTTTTTTAATTCTATTAGTTCAATATATATTTGATATGATGTTTTAAATTTATTACATGCCTCATGATTATTCTTTCATTCTATAATTCTTGGATAGATGCTTGGTCTATGACACTCTGAAGACAGAAAAAAGCTTGTGCATTTGCCTTTCCTTCATCATTTTTTGTTATTTTCTAATATTGTGTCAAGGGTTTTCAGTCTTAGGGTGGTGTATACCCATGGGGAGCATTCCCCTAAATTCATTTTCATATAATAATTCATTTCAACTGATCTCTCTAATACTCAAAGTTGTCACATTTAAAAACAAAAATATTCATGGAAGTAGAATTAATTGAAACCATTATTTCTTCTAATAATTACTTGAAACACTTATAAATATTTTATAAACCTAGATATAATACTAAATAAAAGTTTTTAATGTATGAAGGGAGTGAAAATAATCTCTTAATCAATATGAAATTGAAGCTATGTATCAACCAATCTATCCTAGAATTACTAGTTATTAATCTAGCAATGTTGTGAGATTGATGAGAACATACGCACTGATAACTTCAAATTAAGATACTTAAACTTGTTGAATTTTCTTTGTGAATACTTGTAATAAAAAGAAGATTTAAAAATATGAAGAATAAATTTCAAAAAATAAGTATTGTATCATTCCTGTGCACAATATTTTATTAATACTAAAGGCTAAAACTAGACAATGACAAGAAACTTTCATGATAATTTAATTTTAAATTAAGAACTCTACTTAAAATCTAGGTAAAATAAAAATAGACTCTAAGATAACAAGTTTAGCTCACTCATAAGATATGGACATATTACAAAAATCCTCTTCATCAGTTAAGAAAATATTTACACTCACATGCACACTAGAAAAGTGAAAGTCTAAAAATAGAACTCAAGAAATATATGTTTGAATAAAAACTTTAAATTATGTTAATTAAACATTTAGTAAACTAGATTATAACTATCACTTGCATGAGTGGAATTGATAGGTTAAAATAACCACTGAATGCTCAAAATGGTGAAGAAATTCATAACAATTTAAAATATTCTTGTATGAGTAGCCCAAAATTATTTACTTTGAACACACATAAATTGAGTGATGATGGGGATGCCAAAAGTCACAAGGATTGATAATCATGTTAAAGTGTCAAAAAATAAAAGGAATTAAGAAATTGGCTACATAAGTGGCCCAAAATTCACTACTTTGAACACATATAAATCAACTAATACTAGGGGTATCAAAGTCACAAAGAATGATCATGTAAAAGTGTCAAAAAAACAAAGAATGAAGGAATTGTCTACACTAGTGGCCCAAAAT
Organism: Torreya grandis; assembly: GCA_037957365.1. Taxonomy (NCBI): domain Eukaryota; kingdom Viridiplantae; phylum Streptophyta; class Pinopsida; order Cupressales; family Taxaceae; genus Torreya; species Torreya grandis. Next base: position 6,565,977 of record JARHVA010000061.1, read on the forward strand.
CCAATAATTTAAACAACATTTAAAAAAATATAAAAATCTTTCTATAAATGTGTCATGTAAAAAGAGAAAAAAATTCTCAATAGGGTCCCAACAACAATGCCATGTTAGGTACCCTTCACACTGTTAGAGAGAAAATAAAGTGTATTTTAAGAGCCAATAGATTGTATAAGAAAGGATAAATAATTAAAAATTAAAAATTATTATTATGGGGGTGGTTTGACCACCTATCAAACTAGACCCACCCTTCAGTCTTTGACAATATGGTATCTAAAATGATTTACCAAAAATCACAAAAAAGGTGTCATTGCATTTGACAAATGTAATGAAAATGACCTCAAATTTGTTTTGCCATGATTAAAATTACACCCTAAAAGTGCCATGCATGAAATACACCAAAGCAAAATGCAGAACCAATAGTCTCATATCCAATCCATATCTAAATATTATAGCTAATGATTTATCATGAATTATTGAAAAAATGTGACATGCCAAATGATTTGATATGGTTGTTTTCCTTCATGTTATGTCATTTTTACCCATGCATTTTTTTGATATGTGAAAAATGTGATTTACATGGCTTGGTAAATGAGATGCCACACAAAATAATTATTCTTAAAAATGCCTAATAAACTATTCTAAGCTATGAAGCTAGCTTTTAATGGCACTAATATAATGTTAAGATCTAGTCTAACCGGGATCAAATTAGAAGTGAAGCACAACTCACGTAGGATAGGAAAAATAAGAGGGGAACTAAAATTAAAACCAATAAGATAGATCAAATAAACAACATCTATGTGTTTTTATAAAACTCAATGTGCCAATAATAGAACAATGTATTTAAACCATTATAAAATACAAAGGAAGAGAAGCGTATTTCTAATAAATTCAAGGAATTGCATCTCTTTTCCTATAGGCCACATTAAAGTTGACATATAATGATGTTAGAAAGTGTGGGAAGGTAAGAATTGAATGCATCCTCAGACATGTGTACACTCTAACTACACACTACCTATTCTTAGTAGAAAAACCAACTACTTGAGTTAACTAGAAGTGCAAATAAATATTTACACTAGCAATTTTGATAAGCTAATCCTGATATTGGTTAATGAGTGTGATCCTTGTAAATTGAATGTTTATAAATTTTTTTTTGTTGTTGATATAATTTTGCTCATCAATCGTGCTCATCAAAACCCTCTCTCATTTTCTCAAAATTTTCTATGTATCTCCTAAAATTTATTCTCTTTTCTATCATGTCTAATGAACTTTAAGACACTTTGTAAAAGCATAAAAATGGGATTAGTTACTTGAAAATTTGTAAAATGATTATCACACAAGTTAGCATGCATCTTAATGCAACATGCATATATTGATCCTTATCATTATTAGTGAGATGCAATAAACTAGTAGATTCTACATGCTCTTCAACTAATCCTTCAATTCTGCATTTGGTATGGGGTGTTGTTATAACATTTAAATTATTTATTTATACTTAAATATATGGATCCTTAATTCAAATATTTCCTCTTAAATTCATTAACATGATTTTATATATATAGAATTCATGAATTCAAATTAAGACCTTATTGGTAAGCAATATGACAAACAGGGCATAAGAAACCAAACAAAAGGGAAAATGGGTCAAGGGACCCAAAAAATAATATGAATAGGATTTTAAGGTTTGATAATGGTTATATTAGAATAATAAGGTTCATTCTTGGTATATTAAAAAAACTAAAACAATTTTTTGGATGTTTTTGTTGGCCAATTGTTTGGCCCACATACCAAAATTCTAACTAATTTAAAGAGATGGACATGATCAAGAATAAGTGGAGGACCAGAATAAGTAGAATTGAAAAGCATTTCAAAGTGTATCTACAAAGGAAATGAACCTTTACAAAAGTCTCTAAGACCTTTTATTTCGAAGAAGTGGCTGAAGTAAATAAATCTGAAGGGTCATTCTCAAAAAGCCCAAAATAAAAAGGCCCACAAGAAAGTGTTCAAGGGAAACATGATGTTCTCACTAGTGTTAAAAATCAAGCTAATAAAATAGATATTTGCATTAAAAAACTGTCAAAGGGGTCCCTGGCGAAACGTAGAGATGATGCATGGCAGCATTTTGGGAGATAAATCTGACAACACATAATCAATCTTACATTGAATATTAATGGTGAGTGAAAGTCAAAGGCGTCAATGAATCTCAAGGGTAAAAGTGTGCATGAAAAGTGTTAAAGACACATTTAACTAGTAGGAGATTGATGACTCATAGGCATCCATGCACAAGTAGATCCATGAACATGCAAAAAGCCAAGGGGGTATCAATTTTAATAGAAAATATATAAGTCTAAAATAATAGTAAGGAGCATGCCAGGTTTTAAATGAAAGAGATCAAATCATGTACATTTGGTAGGAACATGTAGCTACCCACAACATGGTTCTCTCAGCTCCAAAAAGGGAGACTTGAATATGCAAAGGGATTGAGGGGATTTACAATGATCTTGGATGGTTCATTTCATGGTCAAGTAGTTACATGCTCTAAAGGCAAAAGGATTTCAAGGACATAGTGGTGGTTGTAGCCATTATGACCCCTCTCTCCATTTTCTCATGAAAGCCCCCTCTTCTCTCATTTCTTTTTTCTATATATAGAAGCTTTTGAGCCTAAAAAGAGATCCCTCAACTGGTGATAGATTTAATCTATAATTTTCCTTTTAACATTATCTTGAAGTAATATAAGACAACTTTTTTATTTTTGTTAAAGTCAAATGTGCATTATTGGAGTTTATCTTACAGGATGTATGTTTTCTCTCATCATCTATGATTTCTCTACACACCTCGCTTTAATTTTTCTTGGTTTCTTATAGTTCAAGTGATGTGTTAGCCTTTTGTACCTTTATAAAGTGTTACAAGTTATAATTTATTTCATGAAGACCTATTCCTTCCCACCCTTCAAAGTGCATCCTCCCTTTTGACCTCCACGCAACTACTCATGCTTGCAGCTTTGAAATAGGATCAGTTGGACTGTGTCTTATTTAAGTTTAGTAGTAGTCATTAAGGTTCCTAGTCTAAATGTGGATCACTCTTTATTTGGTGTATCACCTCCCTTAGCTTAGATTTCCTTTTTATGTCATCCTCCTATCCCTTTTCCTTAGCTAGTAATAGATTTTAGTGTAGGAAATAAGAGCTGAAGTGAATCATCTGAGGAACTAGCCTCATTAAAAATCCTAGAGGTTCAACCTCACTACAGGATACCCAAAACCTAAGTGTCTCCCAATTCTTATAGATAGGAGTGAGAGATCCTAAGAAACTCTCCTTAAAAGGGTGATAATTCTAGTCTACAACAATTTTAAGGGTATCTAGGGTCATATAAAGACAAATAAATAGTTTTTTTTAGAATTTCAAGCATTTCAAATTAAGTGGTAGTATTCAAATTGACACAAGGAAAAACATGCCAATAAGAGCCTATTTTGAACCAATGATCCATATGCACATAAACTCTCCAATAAAATATAAAATTAATAGTCATGTATCAAACTTAAGTGTCTACATAATTATCCATTTTAATGCATCTACATGCATACATATCAGAGTAAAACAAACATGTGTACCTAGAAGGCCCAAATAAGAAGTTGTAACCATAACCTATAATTGTCAGTTAAATTTAATACCAAATATGATAATGATATTAAATTAAAAATAAAAATAGAGGTTACCTTATCAAAAATTCTATTATACTTGACATGAAATAAAAATAAATTATGTCTCTTCATTATCTACATAAGCATCCTGACTCCCATTAAGGATTATGAAATGAGCATCCATACTCTTATGTCTAAAATGTAAATATATAGAGTACATAGAAATATAATAAAAACATTTTCAATTATATTAATTTTTATATAAATCAATAATCAACAAACTATTGAAATCACCAATCAAACTAAAAATAGTAGGAAGGAATACACCTAGTGGTATTCAAACTATGTTGATGTCTCTATAGAATCTATATAATCTTTGAATGTGTATCTCATTGAAGAGGCAAAGATAAGTATATATTATTATTATTATTATTATTATTTGGTGTGATTTACTTCAAATATGTGGGGGAAAGTGTTTTTAGTGTGTCTTTTCCAAGATTGCACTGGCTCTTTAATTCGAGTAACATCATTTAAATTGGTTGACAAGAGTAATAATGAAGCAGAGGCTCAAGACCTATCTTTGGGGATCAATTTGGTGGTTTAATGTGGCATCTCTAAATTGATAATAAAATTTTATTCCATGTTCCTAACATAGGATATTTACAATATACATGCATGTGTATGGCATATTGAAAACATCATGGGCTTGAATTGGGACAATCTAATTTCTTTTTCTCTCTAGGAGATGTGTCATTATTTCTGAGAAGCTAATTTGAAGGCAAATATTTTGGCAAATAAAAGTATTGAAACAGTTAAATACTTTATCAATGATAATTCTTGAGGGGGATAGTCTATGTTCCCTCCCTTTATTTCTAATTTCTAAGGCCTTTGAGTCTCTAGTGAGGGGTGCCCCATGGTTTATTTGGTTGGTTAGGCTTATTGGTGGCTTTAATCATTGATGTTTATGTTACAATTTTAATTGATGGATCATTGAGTTTATGGCTCATGCCAAGATGGGCTTATTGATTTTACTTTTATTAATATAATTACCCTATTTATATGCCTTGTCTTTTGGGAAATTTTGGCTATAGAGATGATCTTTGATTTTAGTTCTAGACATTTTAAACTATTGACTATTTAATATAGCTTTCTCTTAGTGAGCCACTATTAAGAGTAGAAGTCAAGATTTTTAATATATACTTAAAATGATCTATGAGTGATGTGAGGATCAAGAATGTGTTTATGGTACAATTTGGGAAAATCATGGATGCTATCAAAATAATGGTTGTACAAACCCCTCATAGGGTCAAAGTAAATTTTGATCTAGTGTCACTCTTTCTTGGAAATTTCTTCTTGGCTATAGAGGATAAAGAATTAGTGAATTTGGTGGTAGAGGGTTTGATTAGGCCTTGTTATAGAGTGGGTTTATTAGAAATCATTATTGTTTTTACTTATAAAATTCATGTTAATCTCCAACTCACAAGATGAGAATCAGTCAGACTTGTTCCCCTTGTGGTGTTTTAGGAGTTGGAGCTCCATTTAGAAAAAAGCCTTAGTTTTTATTAATCAAGTTTAGGGGGTCATAAGGGCTCTAACTCATTCTAAAAGGTAAATCCTAATGGTGGAAATTGTAGCTTTTAAGGCTCCTCTTATATCACTTGGGACTGTCCTAAATTTTTACTCAACCTATGTGCATTATGCAACTCATCTTTTGGATAGAATTTTTATGGGTGGTAGAGATTTTCCACCTTGTGACCAAGTGTTGGATGCTTTGGAGGTTAGGGAGATTCATAATGATAATGTGGTGGTGATATTTCCTAGGGATGGTATGGGTTTGATGTCAACAAGTGAAATGGGGGGAAATTATTGATGTGGTCTTAGGTAATTTGAGAGATGCATCATAGGGAAAGGTGGCAGTGGATAATTTTAGTGGTAATCAGGTTGGCACTTTAATGAAAGAGGAAAATGTGGAAGTCTCTTTAGGGGTGATTTAGCTTAGTACCCCTTTCTCTTATTCTCAGTTGGTTTGTATTTTTTTGAGCTCTATGGTCTTTAGTTGGTCCTCTTCATGTTAGTTTTTGCATGGTTTTTTTATTGTTGGACTAAATGTCTTTAATATGTTACTTAGTCCTTTTTTTGGCCTTTGTTGGTTATGGTAGTTTTGTGCCTCTTGTTCCCTCATTGATTTTACTCGAGTCTTACAATTTTTTTTTGGTTTGATCTGTACTATGGGAAAGGGCCCCCTTTTAACCCTCTATTATCTATAAAAAAAAATTAATTGAATTCATATATTCCTAAGCAAAAGTAATGTGGGAATTAGTGGTACCACCCTTTTATGGATAATTTGTGGTTTATATAAGCATATGAGGGATATGTTGGTCTCTATATAGGTAAGTTTCATCAATATAAGCACAAAAAAATTAGAGTTCCCCTAAGAGCATAAGTATAATCAATTATATGTTTGGGTGTAAACTAAATGTCTATAATGAAAAATGAAAAGGGCATGACCCAATATAATAAATATATAATACACATAGGTGTAAAACATAAAATATCCCAATGTTATTGAGAGGTAAGTAAGGACATATATCAATGGCCTACCCTAGCTATAGACACTACGAATTTACACCATTATATTAGTATTAATATATATGTATTACCACTTCCCCATCTTTTTTTACATAAAAATCTAGTTTTACCAATTATTATTTTACTTCATGTAATTAGTCTTACTAATTAATTTATACCTAGGTAACTAATTTAACTACTTAACCCTCCTTAAATCTATTCAAATCTTCCCAAATATACTAGAATTAAGTTTTTTAACCTCTTAAAACCCTGTCACTAGCTAAACTTCATTTAAAATAGCCTAGGACTAAGTTTAACCTCATGGATTGGATTTATTTGAATGAACTTAGAAAACTTACTCTGGATCGACACTGATCCCCATGATCATCATCAATCCAATTAGGATTACCATCAATTTAAATTAAGACCATCCTTATCTAAAAGGATACCCAAATTTATACAATAGAATGCTAGATAAATTTTCTTGGAATACCTGTGGAAGAATGACATACCTATCTTAGTCCATCCTCACTCATTCAAAGATTAAGAATATCCCCATCAACATGATAATTCTTTGCAATATTAGAAGCATTTCAAAGGTAATAATATTTCTCATTTAAATATATTTTGATTCCTATATTGTTTGATTACGTTCTATTTATTATCCTTAGTTTGGTTAGATTATCATCAACTAGTCCTAAAGCTACTTCAAATCCCTTGAATCCCACTCTTAAGCCCCATCTTGATCTTTCTTTCCCCACTATCAATATCAATGAATATTCCTCACATGAATCATCCCCAATTAATATAATTGTTAGTGATTCTAAAATAATTAACATCGATCCCTATGTTCTTACTTTATGTCTGTAATCTGAAGCTAATTTAACAGTGCAAATTAATTTTAATTAGTTATTTATCATCTTAAAATCATGAATTTATATTTGTAGATAACATTACTAGGAGTTGTACGTGATGTGGTTTCCATCTATGATTTTCCCATAGTCCCTCACCCACTCTTCGTAGATCAAAGTGTTATTTCCTTTGAGCTAGGACTTTGTGAAATGGTGTTTGCCCCTACTCTAGAAGTAGTCAATGAGAAATTAGAATTAATACAAGCATAAGAAAATTCAACTATATCTTATTAGAATGAACACTTTGTTAGCATCCATGCAATAACTTAATCCATTTCATTTCATTATCACATCTATATTATCATATGCTTTGTTTTAATTACAATTATTACTTTTTTCACTTAATTTCTTCATACAGTGGGTTGACATCCTCTTAAATAAGTGTACCACTTCTTAGAATTGGTCTAGCATTAGGAAATCCATTTATATATCCTATTAATCAATCTTTTTTGAGTTGTCTCTTCTATGCAGGTAATCCTTCCTAGCCAAAAAGGAGTTTCCACTTCACTAGATCAATGGTGCACAACCTTCATCACAAGTATCCCTTTAAAACCCTATATTATAAATTCCATTTTTAGTAAGTTTATTTATTAATAAAAATGAATAAAAATATACCAAAACATTCTAGCATGCCTGGTGGGAGCCTTAGGTCTCATGATTCTTGTTGTGTTTCATTGTGAAATCATTTATTAGTTCAAATAAAATAAAATAAAAAAATATTGCTTTCCTTTTTAAAGTCTAAAAACTAATTGAATTCATTCCCTTTCTTGTTTAGACAATCCACAAAGGTTTATTTAGGTAGATTAATACATCATGATAGTCACACTATCTCACATACAACCAGACCATGGTAATCTTAAAAATAAGGATCAAAACATTTCCTACTTATGTAGACTTATTTCAATTTCATCACCAAGGAAAAAACCAACACAGTGTACCGAACTGGTATAAATATTTTGGAAAATAAGTATAAAGACTAAACACTTAATAAATTTATCACTATGACATGTGAAGTGAGGGGGTAGGCACAAATATTAAGATACATACTTCCTTCCAACATGGAATTATGCCTCAATGTACCTTTACGTATATAGAGGTTTCCATCCTTAAATAAAACCTAAAACTAGACTTAGACTACTACTTCTTAGTACCTTCATTAACCCATCTCCCCACCACATTCTAAATTTTGTTCATTAAAAATTAAAAATATTTAAGTATGTTTAATAGAGTGTGTTTTCTTTCACTAAAAATGAAATGATCAAAAAATAATTGTGTGTCTTTGCATTGCATTCTTTATTTCTTTTGTAGTGCTACATGGTTGTAACATGATAACAATCACTGAAATGAACTGAACCTCATAACTCATCCTCATCCATGGAGAACACACCAAGTGCTCCTACGTCTCTTAAATCCATGGGGAAAGTCATTCCCCAATTTTATACATAGGGAGACCTAGACTTTGCTAATATATTGGATAGTAATCCAATTACCCTCAGCCATTATCTTAGTACTAGATCTATATGAATTCTTATTTCCCCTCAAACCCAAATTTCCTAGTTTTTGTATGGCATGCCCCCAAAGGGACCTAAAGTCCATGCTGCATCCATGGTTTCTTCTTCCACCAATCCACCTCCAATGGGTTATGATACGAATGTAATGCAACCCCTATATAATTAGCCACTGTTAGTAATTAGTAACCCTCATGTGATCGTTACCCAAACCCAAAATTTTACTACAACCTAACTTACGCTTATTCCATCACCCATTACTTCACTCCAAAATTTATTAGTCTTAATCCCTATGACTCTCCCACCTATCCAAATAAACATAAATTTGAATCCTTAAACCCAACCCTTAAAACCTACACAACAATTTCCTCTAAGTCAGCCTCTTCAACAATATGTCCCCATGACTAATCAATACCTAACTCCCTCATAATCCATTATGACCACTCAAATTCACTCATCCCCAAAATAAAACATACCCTCTCAAATCCCATTATATGTGGTTGAATCTCAACCTATCATGACCACTTATGTTGGTTATCCCCTTTCAAAACCATTTCCCACTCCACTCCCCACCTATCAACATTTAAAACAAAACATCTTAGGGAGTATACCTTATTACAATACCCATTTTGACCTAATTTAAATCCTTATGAATAGGATGGAAAATCTAGAGGCTTCTACCTTCAGACAAAAAAATATGCTCATGTATGAGCAAATTTGTAAAAAACCTATCAATCCTACCATCCCAATTAGGCCATATCCCTCGCATTGGGAAATTCCTAAATTTATATTTAGACATGGCTATTACCATATAGCTCATGATGATGCTTTCCTTTTAATTACATTTCCCATGTCATTATCTAGACTAGCCTTAGATTGGTATATTTCCATCCCTCAAAACTCCTTGTTTTCTTTTGGGAAATTGACTCAATTCTTATTAGAACACTTCTCGATTAATATCACAAGGAAATTGACCATAATTAACCTATACACCATTAGATAATTTGATGATGATTCCATTGCAAATTTGTATCTAGGTGGTGAGGCCTTATAAATAAACTAACCTTCTCCCTTCCTCAACTTGAATTAATATATTTATTTGAAAGATTGTGCACTAAACACATCTCATCAACACTATAAGTACAATCATTTAAAACTTTTAATGAATCATTTACCATGGCCTATAAACTAGAAGTCTGAGCCTTATAGGAAGGAAAAGTTAAGTTACATAATAATATATTCAAACTTGGCTCCTCTAAAATGACAAACAATTCTAAAACTAAAGGCACAACAAATGTTGTTGTCTTAAAACTAGCACCTCCACAAATAATGAACCAATCCAAACCTTCTACCTCTCAAACACAACCACAAAAATCCTTAACATGATTTCCCCTCAGTGATACACACCCTTAGGGGAGTCATGTGATTCTATTTTAGATAAACTCCTAAAATATTCCATTATTGAGCTTCCTCCTATTAGACCCCTTCATGATTATCTCCCCAGACCTAATTGGTACAATGAAAGTGATTTTTGTGCTTATCATCATGTACCTAGTCATGGGGTCAATAAGTGTCAGTATTTCAAAAGATTGGTTTAGAACATTATTAACCAAGGGGAATTATAATTGGATAATCCTAATGCTCCTCCTAATCAATCCATCAATATATTTAGGCAACCATTCCCCATCCATCCTTCTATATCTAATTATACACAAGCAAACATAGGAAGTACCTCAAATCATAAAACCCACATAATAAACACAATTTGTGATCAAATTTTACCTAAATAAGTTGATAATTATTTTGAATCATCTTTCAAAACAACAAAGATCCCATATCTCCTTACAGGGGATATTTTTAAACCATATGAATTAACTATATCTATCCTAATATCCACTCAAGTTTTTTGATCTTATTATTGAGGATCCTCTTGAAGAGATGCTACCTAAGCCTATTCAAGGCAACCAATCAAAAATAAAGGATGAAAAAACTATCAATGAGGACACTTGTTTATATATCCCAAAAAATACACACGCTACTCTTTTAGTAACTACAAGACCATTACGTAGCATGATCACTCCCTCTAGCTTACTCCATCTTGAGATGTCCACTACATTACATCAACCATCTCCAAAATTAGCTTCCCTTACAGCTCAAGCTAAGCCAAATCATGTAAAAGGGGGAAATATGGGAAATGTTTCAAAAAGTGGAGATAAATTCCTTGGGGCACCAAGAGGTAAATCCTTACAACATCCATCAATAATAATTGAGTTCCCTAAACAGAATGTTCCTAATACTTTTGACCAAGCTCGAAAAGGGAAAATGGTTATGCCACCAACTTTAACTAAAACATCCATATTTTGACCTTAAACTTTTATAAGGCCAAAAGTCACCATTATGGAATCCTCCTCTAAGAGACATACAATAATACAAAATGATTTCCCCATAATAATAATGCTAATATACAATCCCTTAAATCCTTATTGCCCTCAAAATCTCAATATAATGTCTTATTCCATACATAAGGTACCCTCTATTGGAAATATTTAAATAATCAATGTGAGAAATCAAGACATGAAAGTGAATGTATCCCCCATGGTAATGCCTCAAAAGGTGGAAAAATCTAACCAAGATCCATTATGGGGGTTTTATTCCATGATTCTTGATCAACTCCTTCAAACTTCCCTCATCACACTACCACCTATAAAGCCTATTAACTCTCATATTCAAAAACTTGCATGGTATTGGGAAAATAAGAAATAAACTTACCATCAAATATTAGGGCATGATCAAAATTTGTAATGCTCTCAAAGTTATAACCTAAGATTTATTAGTAGAGAATGATCTTTTATGGGAATAGTTTGGTCCTGATTATCCTCATAATCAAACTACTAGAGTCATAACCACCCTGGGAACTAGTACATTACAGAGAGGGTTAGAACAAACTTTAAAAAAGGAAGATAAAACCTATGATGAAACTCAATATCAACCCCTCTTAGACCCTTTAGAATCAGATGATTCTAGAAACATAACAAACCAACCAATATTTCAAATAGATGTAATACACATAGCCACTCAATCCTAGACACAAGGTCATAAAACCCAAAATCCCAACAAAACCAAGGTATCTATGACAAAATCCCCTACTTTTGATACAAACAATCATACATCACCTATCCCAAAACCCAAAGTTTCTATTCTAGGGAAAGCACAGAATAACAATCCATCTTAGTTGATATAGATATTAGTTTTGAAATAACTACACCAACTTCCTATCAAAATATCTTTATACAAACTTATCCAAAATTATCCACAACATCATGAAGCTATGATAGAGGCCTTAAAGGCCACCCAAGTACAATTAGACAAACCTTAGCCTTTATCAGCCTTCATTGGATCCTTACAAAATTTATCATCTATCACATTTCATGATTCTCAAATATCCTCATTACAACTCGAAGACCAAGATCCACCATTATTTATCACTTCCCAAGTTAATCAAACATGGATCAAAAGAGTTATGATTCATAGTGGATCAAGTATAAATATTATCTCTTCAAATGATTTTAGGCAACTCTAGTTACCATAAATAATTATGGCTCAATCTCTAGCTATCCTATGAGCCTTTAATGACACTATTATGCCAACATTAGGTATAGTCATCCTCCCCATCCAAGTAGGTATATGTACCCTCATAGATCTATTTTATGTGATATAGGGAGAATTTTAATATAAAATCCTACTAAGACAACCTTGGATACATTCTATGCATTGTATCCCGTTTACATCGATGCCTTAATATGAACATAAAGTTAAGATACATGTTATCATAGCAGACCCACATCCATTCAAGATGTGCAACTTGAATTATCAGCCTAATGATGCCTTGATCCCCATAAATAAATTGATCCCATTATTTCTATGGGAAACATTAAATATTTCTACAATACCCTCATCCTATATCCTTGATGAAAACTCCCTTGACTTGGCATTTCAACAACTCCCTTTAGGGGAGTATCAACCATTAACTCTTAGTACTTTATCAACATCTTGGGAATATTAATGCCCTAACCAAAATTTTAATTACCAACCCAACCTAGGAGATATTATCCCTTTTGACCCCCCTTACCTCCAAACACACTTAATCTATGGGGGAATCAATCAATCCCATTTATATGGGGAAAGTTAAACACATACCAAATTATTCTCGTCTAACTTTTCCTTTCTTTACAAACCACACTTCACATAAACCTATCTAAAATGTTGTGCTTGGAAAGGATTTGGCATAGGATGTTATGAACAAGGACCCCATGAAGTTATGATAAATGACCTTAGAAAACCACAAAAAAAACATGGCCTCCGTTTCAAGAAAACTCTTGAAGTTGACAATGATAGTGCTTTGCCATCCGGTCTCTGTAAATATGGATGATAAAGAACCATCATCCCCACTCAATTATCCTACAATAACTATTGATGCTATTTCCATCCCACCTAAATTTTTTTTGATTAACACCATTCACTTGGAACCACTAACTTATCAAAACAACAACAAAATCATAGACCTTCCCCTAAGTTTTCTTGACCTAATAGATGAAAATTCCTCCTTAGTCCATGTAATGGAGTGTTGGGATGACAAATATGTTTTAACATACTTAGGGGTAGGGGATTCATATCTAAATAATATCATACCATCTTATTCCCTTAGTATTTTAAACAAAGTTATAATTGATATTAACATAGGAACACTCAAGGTCCTGTAAAACATCAAAGTTAGCTAATCCTTAGATTCTCAAGAACACCAAGATTTCCCAAAATTCCTTGATAATCATATCCAAGACTTTTTTTGGTCTTATATTGATATAACAAAAATAGATCCTATTATAATCACCCATAGCATCATCACCATTCCTGAAGCTAAACCATTAAAATAAAAACTTTGAAAAATGCATCCTCATGTAGTGTTTCTTTTCAAGGATGAATTAAAATGGTTATTAACCATTAACTTTATCAAATCCATCAATTATACTCAATGGGTATCTAACATATTACCTATCACAAAACCCATAGGGAAACTACACCTTTGTACTAACTTTCACGATTTTAACATTGCTTGTCCAAAAGATGATTTTCTCCTTCCTAATATCGACCAGCTTATGGATCTCACTACAAGCCATGAATTTTCATCACTCATGGAAATATTTTTTAGCTATAACTAGATCCTTATCTCCCTATAATATTAGCATAAAATATCTTTTATCAATCCATGGGGGGCTTTTTATTATAGGGTCACGCATTTTGGTTTTAAAAATGTAAGAATAACTTACTAGCATGTCATGACATATATTTTCCATGAATTAATTCAAAAAATAATTAAATATGTTTTTGATGATCTCCTTGGTAAATCTATGTATTTTAGAGATTACCTATCTATCCTTTAGATAATCTTTGCTTGTTTAGTCAAACATTAGGTTTGTCTTAACCCAAAAAGTGTGTCTTTGGGGTTTTATCAAGAAAGATTTTGGGTTTTATCATTTTCATTTGGGGAATAGAAGTTGAATTATAAAATTAAACAAATTATTAATATTCCACCTCACTCTAACCTTAGGCAACTTTATATTTTATAAGGAAAATTATAGTTTATTCATTGCTTTATTTCATAATTATTTGATTGATGTCAACCATTCCATCATTTCTTAAGAAAGACACCCAATTTGTATGGTATTAAAATTTTCAAGTAGCCTTTGATATGCTTAAGTATCTCTTATCTCCCCCTATCCTTATTTTTCTAAGAGAGGATAAACCATTTTACTTGGATATCTCAGCTATAAACCATGATTTAGGTGCCATGCTTACCCATCAAGATGAACAACATAGATAACAAGTAGTTTATTATATAAGTTTCACTTTGGTTGATTATGAGATTCATTACATGCATATTTAAAAAATATGTTTGGCCTTAGTATTTATAGCTTCTAACCTTTACCACTATTTTCTTAATAACAAAACATACATGATTATTAATACTGATCCCCTTAAGTTCATGCATTCAAAACCCTATTAGAATCAACAAATGGCATGATGGATTATGATTCTCACTGAGTTTTATCTCAAATTCCTTTCCATTTCTGATCAATTAGCTAATGCACCCCTTGCTAATAATCTACCATCTAGTTCTAAATTTCTTGATGAGTCTATAACCTCCATATCCCAAGGATATCTTAAATATTAGATGATGTTATTCTTTGATGGATTTAAATGTGAACATGGAAGGGGATAATAGATTATTCTATTAATTCCAAAATGCATTCCTATACCCCTATATTTAAAAATTGATTTTGAAAGTACTAATAATATGGCAGAATATGAAGCCATAATTATATGTCTCCAAATTTGGCTCTAGGTGTTAAGTCAGTTTGTATTTTTGTGGACTTTTAGATGGTAGTCCATCAAATAACTAGCATATATCAATGCAATAATAAAATCCTTCAAAGTTATAAAAATTTATCCTAATATTTATTAGCCACCCTCAAACACTATGTCATCCAGGCCACTCCTCAATCAATCGAAAAGTTTGTTAATACTATGGATTCTTTGGCTTCCTTTATCCCACCTTCCTCTCAGGAATATAAATTTCTTGTCCTTATCCACAAGGTTAATAAATCTTCTTATACCAAAACTTATCTTCTTTCTATCCATTTTGTATACTAAAATAATTTAGATCTATGGTACACATAGATATTTGATTATTTTTCAAAGGTATCATTCATTCAAATTTATCCAAAAACACTAAGCATGCTTTTCAATAACAAAATTACTGGTATATAATACTAGGGGGTGTCATTTATAATTGGGGTTTTGATGGTATTCTCTTCCATTTAATCCAATATCAACTCCCTATCCATCCTAAACCATGATAAAAATCTAACATATGGCCTCCATACCACCACCTCCTCCTCTAGACCCTCTAAAATCCATTGACGTTAATTTAACTCTCGTACTCTCCCATCTCCATGTGGACTGGTGAAGTCATATCTCCATTGTAAAAATCACACACTAAATGAAAATTAGTGCCATCCCATCCATGGTATCCCTAGTGGTTTCATTAATTATATATGATCATAAGCCCAACATTGTAGTACAAAGGTCACATCTAGACGAAAACATTATTTTGTGCTCCATCCCCATAACTCCTTGTATATATATACTAAAAGTGTAGGATCCCATGCAAACACTATATGGTGTTATCACATATTTTATATTACCCTTATCAAATTCCATGTAAATATACCACCACATGAATTATAAAATGTATAACAAGATAGCCATCATCATAATAATAATCACTCATCTCTCAGTTTGGTCTTGATCATATATAACCTCTAAATTAAACCCTCCCCCTATGAAATCAATATATGCAACATCCTTTCCACACAAACATGTCAGTTTTTATGCTCATCCTCTGTCATTCATAGGAATAATGTCTTTCTTATGCATATTCAATCATAATATCTGATATATATCCTCTAATGTCAGAGTCATCTCCCTAGTAGGTAGCCAAAAGGTCCTTATAGTTGGATGCCATAACTCTATTAATGCTAGAAGTATACTCTAATCTTTATGAACTTGATGATAGTGGTGTATTACACCTAATCCTATAGCCTCTATATTCCCCTAATCCATGTTTCCCACCACCTCTCAAAGCCACTCCAATAATGGTGGCACTCGTTCCTACATGGTAAATAATATACGTGCCTATAATCTTATGAACCCCCCAAGTTTCTTTAATTTCCTATGCCACTAAATATAAATTCTAAGTTTTATCTTCTACCCCCATCGACCTTGATTCTTAAAAATCAACACCTACCCTTACATGATCAACACTAATTAATATCCCAACATCATCAATTATCTGATCAACACTAATCCATAAACAATCAATGATCGATCAGATGAATCGTTATAGATCCATTATGGATCAATATCAAATCTAACTTAACCTACCTCTTTAAAATCCAAAAATATCCAAAATATTAAAAACAACTTATAAAAAACCAAAAATTCAAAACACAAAAAAATATTACACCCTACCTCATCGTCGCCATCATTGACCACTCTTGCTAGCCTCTATCTTATATACTTCGCTAAAAGATATAAATAGGTATCAATTTTTTCTCTTCTATAAACATGTTCTTGAATCATAAATGATCTTCCACCATGTTCAAAGTACTATATATAGCCTCAAGAAATTGATCATGATTATTTTAGAATCATCATCAATTTTATGACAAATTCTATCAACTTTTATTTAATCAACATAGATTAAGGAAATTAGGATCGATTCCATTCTCTTTAGCACTATTTACTTTCCTTGAACTTACTATCTATTGTGACCCAAGACAACACAATTTCCCTTGATATCACTATCCCCTTATCTGCCACCCTATACCCCTAGTTAGTGGACATATACCCTCTATTGGTCCCACAACCTTTTCAAATGCCCTCCATTCCCCTCAATATGTTCTCCCTATGAAACTAAGAATGTATTCTATCTTGCAAACAAATGTATTAGGTCACACCCACAACCCATGCACACTAGATACTTTTATCATCCCACCCTAGCCTTTGTTCTCTCAATTCCCTTTGCTTACACATACTTTTTCATAGTTATAGGAATTTATTATTTATTTACCCTAGGAAATTAATGCCTATAATATCTTGCATTTTGACAGTACATACTTAGTGCTATTCTTGTTAGTTTGTTGTTCATCCCATTTTTTTACCCTCTACCTATAATATCCATTACCATTTACTTCAAACTCATCATTGCTTTGTTCTCCTACATTGGATCTTGGTTTGAGGGGGGGGGGTGGGATACTTCCTCACATAAGCCTAAATAATTGAACAAATATTAGTTTTTAACTCATGGTAGGTAATCACAAACCTTTCAACAAAAAGGGGAAAACGTAGACACTACAAATTTATACCATTATATTAGTATGAATATATGTGTCTTACCACTTCCCCATATTTTTTTATGTTAGTTAATTTAGTTTTACCAATTACTATCTTACTTCACATAATTAGTCTTACTAATTAATTTCTACCTAGGTAACTAATTTTAACTACTTAACCATCCTTAAATCTAATCAAATCTCCCCAAATATATCGTAAGTTTTTTTTAAACACTTAAAAACCTTTCACTATCCAAAATTCATTTAAAATAACCTAGGACTAAGTTTAACCTCATGGATTGGATTTGTTTAAATGAACTTGGAAAATTTATATTGGATTGACATTGATCCCTAAGATTATCATCGATCTTGTTGGGATCATCATCTATTTAAATTCAAACCATCCTCAAGTAGAATGATCCCTAAATTCGTACACTAGAATGCTAGACAAATTGTCTTGGAATACCTACAGAAGAATGGCATACCTATCTTAGTTCATCCTCACTCATTCAAAGATTAAGAATGTCCCCATTAATGTGATAATTCTCTACACTATTGGAATATTTTCAAAGGTAAGTATATTACTCATTTGAATATATGTTAAATCCTATATTATTTTTTTACATTCTATTTACTTAACTTAGTTTAGTCAAATTATCATTAACTATTCCTAAAGCCATTTCAAATACCTTGAATCCCACCTTTAGGCCCCATCTTGAGCTTTATTTCCCCACTATAAAGATCAATGATGATTCCTCACATTAATCATCCTCGATTAATATAATTTTTATCAATTCTAAAATAATTGATATCGATGCCTATGTTTTTAATTTATGTCTGCAATCTGAAGATAATTTAATAGTGTAAATTAATTTTAGTTAGTTGTTTCTCATCTTAAAATCATGAATCCCTATTTTTAAATGACATTACTATGATTTGTACGTGATGTGGTTCCCATGTATGATTTTCCCATAGTCCCTCACCCACTCTTCATAGATCAGAGTGATATTTCCTTTGAGCAAGGACTTTATGCAATTGTGTTTTCCCCTACTCTAGAAGTAGTCACTAAACAATTATAATTAATATAGGCATAAGAATATTAAGATATAGCTTATTAAAATTAACACTTCGTTAACATCCATGCAATATATTAATCCATTTCATTTTAGTATCACATCTATATTATCATATGATTTTTTGTAATTTCTATTATTACATTTTATACTTAATTTATTCATACAGTGGGGTGACATCCTCTTAAGGAAGTGTATCACTTTATAAATTTGGTTTAGCATTATGAAATCAGCTTATATATCCTATTAATCAATCATTTTTGACTTGTCTCTTGTATGCAGGTAATCCTTCCTAGCCAAAAACAAGTTCCCACTTCACTAGATCAATGGTGTGAAACCTTCATCATAGGTATCCCTTTAAAATCTTGTAGGTATCCCTTTAAAACCTTGTATCATAAATTCCATTTTTAGTATGTTTATTTATTAATAAAAATGAACAAAAATATGCTAAAACACTAATATAATTGATGTATAATCTATAGACACATGGGCATATCATGCCCTCAATGAGCAATATATAAGAAATGAAGTAAAACAATAATATGCTCCTGTATAGGTGATATAAAATTATTATAAGTGGATTAATAGGTTATACATATATAAGAAAGGTATAATAAATAAATCACAAGCAATGGTATGCCTCATGTGGACAATATATATGAAATGAGGCATGACAAGTGCATGTCCCAATGTTTTCAGGATATAGTAAATGAGACACAACAAGGGCATTCCCCAATTCAATCTAGATGTAATTAATTTAATCACATGGATAGTGGGTAATTATCATTCCAATTAGTGGGAAATATATTATCATTATAATCCCCATAATTGTGTGCCCCATTATGATTAGGGCATAGTCAATGCATAGGAGTACACAAATGTTATTTCCCCTAGGTAAATACCTACTATAGATCATGAAAATGTAATCATAATGAATAATAACTGGAGGGGAACTTGGTGATCAAATAAATAAAGTGAAAATAAAATAAAATAATAAAGTTTAAGTACACAAACCAAAGTATGTGAATATAATATCAAGAAATCAACATTGGAAAAGAAAGGAATAATCCAAAAAGTAAAAACTAGAGCCAACTAGCAAAGGATACTTGTGAAAACCATGTAAGTAAAAGATAATTAACTAGTTAGTCAAAAGGAATAACCAGGAAAATGTCAAATAAGTACAATAAAAAGTAGAAATAAGATGCCACCATAAATTCCCTAGAGTCAATTACAAATTCATGATCATATGTATATGGTGTAGGTCGTATATCTAATGTAATAATACCAAATAAATCATTATATTATATGAAAATATATGGCAAATAATCTAAGCCCAAAATTTTTTAGAAAAATTTAACCAATAATTTCATAAAGTCATGAATAATCATCATAGGATATATTTTTTAAAGCATATGACTTTACACTACCATACATAGAAAACAAACCTAGCAAGTCATTGTTATCAAGATAGGTGTCACTAGTGCATTGACATGAAGTGTTAAGTTTATCCTACTATGGAATTACATGATGCAATGTTTTTTTTATTTACCATAATTGGTGCTTTTATTTGGTATTGAAAACCTATTTTCTTAAGTACCCATTTAATACCTTATTTGTCATAACACCAAAAACTAACCCATAAATTTTTGGGTTTTTTTAGAGTTATGATACTTGGCTTCCAACTTAAATAGTGTAAACATGAAATAAATTCCAAAAATTTGATGAAATTATGTACATGATTGTTCTTTCCTTCTTATGAAATATATAAGCAAAGTTCATTGAGGCTCACTAGGTTAAGTGGTTAATTAATTTATATAAGGATCTCTAAATTTGTTTTCCACTTAAACCTTCATGATGTACTTACCTCCAAATTGAGAAAAATATAATAACAAGATTGAATTCAATAGAAGTGATAATGCAACAATAGTCATAAAACCCACCAATTTTTTTTTCAAGTTACAAAAAACTAAAAAGGGTTTAGGACGCATTAGGGTAATATTCACTTCATTCCAAGAATAATTTGTTCAACCACTTACAAAAATATATGTAAGATAAATACTTGCTACAAGTTTTCAAGAAGACTTGTAAAATATTTAATACTAACATCTACTAGAAAATAAAACTTATTATTATTTCAAGGTTTTATTTAAGGGTATTAGGTTTAAGTGGTTTAAGTTGAAAGTTAATGTTATTAATACTACACTAGCCCTATAACATATAGATGTGAAGTCTTCCAAATCTTCTGAATCTTTCACAAATTCTATAAATATTTCACATAAGTAGAGGAATAATACCCTATTTAGATAGTTATAAATCAAACCATAGTCCTCAAAAAATGTCATTGGACTTTATTTTATGCAATAGAATGTAATAACTTATATTTTATATACTAATTAAAAAAAAAACTCTTTCAACTGCAAACCCAAATCACATACAAAAAATGGTATAATTTACTACCAACATTAATGCTTGCAAGAAAACATTTTGTCTTGAAGTATAAGCACTACAATCCACTCTTTCATGGAAACCTTATTCCATAAGTAAGGTTTCAATAATAAATATTAGGCTTTAAACCCTAATTCCCTCATATGAACCTTGTTACAACCTAACCTTAAGGTCATGATTGTCTTGTTGAGGTTGGTAGTGTTTTTCATTAATGTGCAAGAATAGGCTTAAAACAAAAAAATGAGACAAGCATAGTTTAAGTCCTTGATTCAGATATTATGAGAACAAAAAATGATCTTATTATAAGGTATTAAGGTTGTCTCAAGTAATCTGATTCAAGATGAGAGAGTTTGTAATTACCAACTACCCTGCCAAGTGAGAACTTAGCTACCAATAAAAATTGCTCTTTAACTTCAGTATAATACATTAGTTAATATCTTATTAAAGTAAGTCACTATGATAAAATAATAATACTAATGGTATATAATGGAGTATCCACAAGTAAACATATAAAATCCACTTGAGCTCAACACCTATCTATATCTATCTATAGGAAACATAAACTGAATATTACCATAACAAATTTTAATCTCAACCTCAATAGATAGAGTTAAATACATTAACATTAGTTAATGCAATTACCACTAATTATCATCTTAGTCTCTTAGCCTAGAACAAGTTGTGCCATAATTTTGGCATAATCCATTGTTCATGATAATCCTAGACAATATTAAGATCCATATATAAGTTCATCATTCAAATACAAGTGCCTATGCCAAAAGGAATTAAGAGTAACCTATTAATACAATGAGTAATACTATAAAGAATAAAGTGACACTCAAGAAATGTTTGCTATCATTCAACTCAACTAAGGTTAAACACTTTCCTAATAGCCACACTAAAACACCACATTCATGACTTGAGAAAGTCCATTGTCTAAACATATAAAAAAATTCAACACATTCTCCTTGAATGAAATAGGGCATGCATCTTTTTACAACGTCCACTACCCAATAATTCACACACCGTAGGCCATACATACATGATGATTATTAAAATGCCCTTAATTCACAATTTACTTAGTTAAGTAGCATTATAAGAGAAATAAATGATTAAAAAGAACAAATCAAATTAGGGTTTCCTAGTAGGAATTCCCCTTTTTCACCTTATGTTTTCTATTTATTGACATGATTTTATAGGTCTAATACCAACTCAAGTAACATTATAATAATAAATTTATTACCATATTTTCATGTTTCCACATCACTAATAATAATTCATGGCATAAAATTAACATAGGAATGAAAAATATGGTTTTGATTCTCATAAATGAATGTTACAGTCAAAATATCAACATTAGTTAAGTATTATAAAACAAAAATTAATAAAAAGGTTCATTCAATTTCATCCCAAGGATTAATAAATATTAATTATTAATAATAATTTCTAATTTAAATAATTTAATATAGTACATATAATAAATTAAGATATAGGACTATCAAATTAGAACTAAGCCATTCACTATTGTTCACACAATACCCATTTACCAATGTAAATGAAAACAAGACTTCATGTTTGTTCATGTAAGAAAGGTACTAACATGCCAAACTAGACATAATCAAATGATCAAAAAAACTGAATGTAATCTTGGTTTCCAATGCATGATACAACCATGTTAAAATTTGGCTCAATCAAACATGAATGCTAATGCCTATCCAAGCCAAGATTCATTGACTCAATTACCACAATCTATAATTAACATTTTCAAAATGAACTAAAAATTGAAAAAACATATATATCAATAAGATTAACCTTTCAATAACTAAATAATATTTCCATAATTAAATTTTACCACATATTAAGTCACCAAATGACCCATATCATCTTCAATCTTATTAATACTATAGTCAAGAATGAACATAATATAGAATGTACTAATAAATAAAATAATAATTATAACAATAACAAGTATGATATTAATAAAATTTGTAGTACTAATCAAGTGCTTGACATTTACATTATGATAGGAAATTAAACACGTAATAGGCATCAAGACTTTCTTGGTAGAGGATTTTGGATCCTTTCCAACTAATACTAATAAAAACATTTCTTGGAGCAATACAATATAAGATAGATTACTATCAAGTACATGGTCATAAGGGATTATTTGATTTAATTAGAGTAATGCAAAAGATTTAGCACACAAACATATGTTAAAACTTTAAGGATATGGTAAGAATAATAATTAAAGCTATAAGATACAATAATACAACCCTAACCATTATACAAAGTATGAATCAGAAGGTAATCAAATTGAAAACCACATTGTATTAATGTAATCACCTAAAAGTGGTATTTGAGTGCTAAGAGTGTTACTTGAGACTTCATATTCCTAGCTTAACCCTAGACCTATCCTAAGGCCTATTATCACACTTTTATAGTCTTTGTATGGGCCACAAGCATCCCTAGTTAGCTCAAATGTAGTCCCAGACCTTCATTTCCTGATCCTTGCCCTTTGTGCCTAATATTATACCAACTAGACATTATCACCACATTTAGGAAACTAGAGCCACATGGTTCTAGTGTCCCCAAAATGGTGCATATGTCCTTTAACCTATCTTTCTTGAATGAATAGATTTTCAAATTTAAAACCCTCTTAAGGTTAGACTAAACATATTTTATAATCTATACAAGAAACACAACACTATAAATACATTAATTTTATCCCTCTATCCACTAGATGGAAATGAGATGAAAAATAGCTATTCAAACATGAAACAATTTAAGCAAAATCAAGGTTTTAATCCTTATTTTTCCCTACTTTTGCATACTACCATCTACAATAGCCCAAAGCTTAGATTTTTAATCTCAATCACACTCAAGGCACTCTATTCCAAAATCATACTAACAACATTTGCACTTACATCATCACTTAGGTGGGGAGAACTATATTAGGCTTGATCCCTCCTCAAAGTATTGGTATATAGGAAATTCTCTTCATAGTAGGGTGTTGAGTATGTCTAGCCTATCGTATTAATGAACACACATTTCAGCTCATACCCTACTTGCAAGGAAGATTAGTTTTTCACCATATATCAATCATTATATGCACAATACATAGTTTTAGACTCCATTCATGTAGGAATATAACCTAGAAATCTAGATAAAGAAACACCTAGAAGTTCAAGATAATCCTATACAAAGGACACTAATGTTAATATCATGACACTAGAGCCACCTAGTACTATTTTCCAAATGTGATTATACTATATATAAGGGGTTATAACATAGAGATCCAATCGATGACACTCAGACTTGCTTCTATCTCAGTTTCTAGCACTTAGATGATTCATATTAGGTGTTTTCTAGATAAGTCTTTATTTGCACATATTTATTACTATTTTAGAAAGTTAGAGCTAATTGAATATGTAACAAATTAGTATTTATTTTATGAATTTTATTTACTTGGTTGAGCATACTCAACCTTTTAATCAAATATAGGATTTACATAAGCTAAACCCTAAAAGGTTCAAACATTTGGTAAACTTGACTTACTTTGAACATTGCACAAACCCTAACCCTAGATAACCTTAGGGTTTATATTTACATCATTCAAAATTTAGATCCATAAAATTTCATATTTTATTTAACCTAATGATAATAATGATTGAAGAGGTGCATCACTTTCTATTTCACAGTCTAATACTTTCATTTGCATGCATGTTTCCTTTAATTCAGAATGAACTCAAAAAGATATAAGCACATGTATAGATGATTTATATCAATATCAATATATGTCATATTTCATAGCATGTTATCTTTATATTATGTGGAATTCCATTAACAAGCAAACCCTTACACATATAGAGGATTTAACACATAACGTAACAACTATGTTTTAATTTTCAATGTCATATCTTATGCATATGAAAGAATCTCCTTCTCTTCCTCATCTTCATGAGGGTGATAACTAATTTCCCTCTAAATAGGTCCATGATATCACTCCTCCATAGGACGAAGAGTCCTATAACATTGTCATTAAATCCTATACTCGTCATATTCACACATATTCCCTACAAAGTGTGTGCCTACATGTTCAATTAGAAGCAGCTAGGGTTTGCACTTGTGGGACTCTATGTGATCAAATTATCAGTATGAGCAATATATTTTTATGTTTAAAAAATCATAATTGAATGTTACATGAAAATATTAAAACATTAGTAAATCAATTTATAATATAAATGGCTCTAGGGAATAACATTATAAATCAGGTATATGCATCTTCACCTATTCAATTGGTGTCAAACAATGTTACATATCCCAATCATAAATCACAACAAAGTACATCTATAACTAGTGATTCAAAAAGCATTTAAAGGTTAAATAAGATTTCAAGTGAGGTACTAAGGAAAAATATTAAAGCTAAATTGATCAATCTACCCCCTTTACATTGAGTAAGGAGATCTAATTATTATTGTACATATCATATAATGCATGGGCACCACAATGATTCATGATGAGCATTGAATAGGAAAATATAACAAATAATGGATACAGATGACTCACATAGTGACACATCCACACAACATACAATGGCACATATACAAATTCAAAAGGGATTAAATTTAGAAATAGCACAAAAATAGTTACCAAAGTATAACTTAGAACAACAAAAGGTTCCAAAAGCACAATCAGAATAAGAAACAATACAACATGCTTGACTGCAAAGTTACCTTTCTAAAATGAGGTTCAACTTTTAAAATGGTATGATTTTGGTTAAAATTATCTACAACAATTTGATTATCATGGTCAAGGTTTGGGAAACAAACCCAAGGCACCTATTCTAGTAGTTGATAATATTGGTTAATAGGGTTTGGGATTTTTTGAACATCCTAAGGCACATCAATCATAGATACAGTTTATCAAGGCAACACATCTAGATACACTGTAAATGTTATAAAAATAAAAATAAATTAAGTTACAAAGTCAAAATCATGTTAATTCAACAAGTATTCCCAACAAATTCTTTATATAAAAAAGGCCTCCATAATACCATATGTCTACAATAAGCATAATGTCAAAGGGAAAATTCACAATCAATATGCCAAAACACAACTCAAAAAGTTCAACTCCATAGTATGAGGCAATTCTCTCTAGTATTATAGTTTATTATAATTATGATGATGAATAATACCCATATTCATACTACAACAACATTAAACTACAACATAGCCATCACACTACATGAGAGATTTCCATTCCTATTTTTGACATAGGCCACAATGATAGCGAGTCTCCTATGAGACTAATCAGTTAGTATGGTTTCTCACTTCTTGTACATACTTTCCTTCTCCTTTGCTCCTTGTACATAATTCATTTTCATGTTGTTTATACATAACTTATATCTATAAAATAAAAAATAATACAATATTTCAAAAACATAAAAACATTAAAATAATTATTCATAAAACTTATAGATTGTATGCATTGATATGTTTATATTTATTATATTTTCCAAACACTACATATGCTACCTATCTTAGTATCATCAGTTTTTTCATACTACATGCTTTACTTATTCTTGTCAATTTCTTAAATATTGTTTACATGACTTAGGTCCACTATACTAATCCAAATTTGGTATTATCTACCCACTAGGGGAATATACACTGATTCATGTTTATTCACTTGACACATTTGCCCATTTTGGGGCATCTTATACATAGTTTCAATCACCAGGTTCTATCCTTACATACTCTACATTCTAGCTTTAGCATTGTTATATCTTGATATTGATCATTGTTACTCATGCTTAGATTTTTTATCGATTATTACTACTTAAGACTCAGCATATATACATCCTCACTCTTACATAGATTTGTACTACAAACTCATGCATGATTTCATTTCCAACTTCCATAGTTTATATTTTATTATATTTATATGCTTCTTCTATTAGATGGAATTTGAATATGCCATTGTTATTTGGCTCTATGCCATTTTTATTCACACTATGTATGCCTTAGACATGTGCCCATGTCCCTTGTGTGTGATTTCTTGATTCTGTATGTGGACATTTGAACATGTCCTTTTATGTGTCTCTAATCCAGATTGTTTATTACTTGCATATGTGGACATTTAAACATGTCCTTGCATGTCTTATTTTTCTTAGATTTAGTGACATGTGCCCATTCCTTTGTATTGTGGCCCCTTGGCCTACTTTGTGTGCCTCAAATTTTTTGTATGTATGATTTATTATATTAATCATGGACATGACACTTGTATTTGCCTATTACACACACTAGTTTTTGATGCCATGAGGGACCTTATGCATCTACCCTTCCTATTTGGGTGTTGTGATGGACATCATGCCCCATCCACCTAGGTAGCTACATAATTCTACTCAAATTTGATGTTACATACATTTATTACATATATATTGAAACCTTTATGCAAATATATACATGACATAAATCTTAGATTACATATTTATGCTTAGAATACCTTACATTTTGATGTTATGTATGGACATTATATTGGATTATCACGTAGTTATCATAAATGCTCTAGCTAACACACATTTTGTAGAGCTTTTCATTTTAAGGAAAATTCTTTCATAGGTTCAATAACTACCCTCAAAATAGGGGCATTCACAAGGGTTTTTCATAGATATTAGGATCATATATTTGCATTCATAATACATTTTTCAGCACATAGGCTAAGTTATAAAAAATCAAACATAGGTAAACACAGTGGATAAAGTAATAACTTAGAAATTAATAATGACACAAATTTTAGACCAAAAATACATTAATATCCAAATAGGAACATTAGCACCACATGGTGCTACTATCCAGGACATGGCACTATTGTTTAGTAGCCTTATATTAAGAACAACTTAGATTAGCCATAAAAGTATAATACATATAGTACAAGTTTGTATAAATCTAGTTAAAGCTTTATCCTTTATACTCAATTTTTTCACAGATTCACACTATCTTAGCTTAGATTCATATCAATTTCTTAGATTTGGGGAATCGTGCATGGCATGACCATTCCCATATTTAGTATAGATATTCAGATATATTTATTACAATTCAGTATTGAATCAATATACTTAGATACCAGATTGGGGCATGTGCATAACACATTATTTTCATATGCTTAGTTACATACTGGTTAATTAGATGGAATGGTAAATTCCATGTCATTCTCTATGATGTATACACTTGACATCATATTATAGGTTGTCACTAGTTTCATGCCTTACTCCATTTGTAGTGGCTGGCATTCCTGAGTGGCCTAGAACTACCTAATGTACTTGAGTGGTCATAGAGTCAACATACATCATTATATATATTTATACATTTCTAGTACTTTATAGAATTTAGTGTTAGATGCATCTAATACACATGGGTGGACAATGATGAAATATTAACCTAATTTATTTCTTGAGCCACCCACATGAGAGGGTTAGATAAATTATCGGTCCAATCCAAGTTATTCATAGGTTATGATCCACCAAGTAAGAGTGAATAATGATGGAGTCAAAAATGGATTGAGTTCTTGAGCCACCCATACATGAGAATTGATCAAGCTATCAATTTAGTCCAAGCTATTCATTTTATTTTAAGATAATTATTATCAAGTTTTAAAGGTTCTCAGCATAAGGAACTTATGCCAACTACATCATCCCCTACCAGATGGGTCCCTAAGACCCCTATAGTTCACATGACACCATAGTCAATTTCATAGATTCCTAGAACCACTTCATAGGTAGGGCCATATATAGATCAATTAGTAAAATAGGATTTGGGACCACATTACCATTTCATACAACACACATGATCACTATTTTTTTAATTGACACATGCCACAGTAATAACAAGTCTCCCATGAGACTCATTAGCTAGTATTGTTCCTCCATTATTATACATATTTTTCTTCTCTCTTTATCTTTGTTTATAGTTTCATTTTATGTTACTTGTACATAACTTATATCCAAAAAATACAAAAATAATATAATATGCCAAAACACAAAAACATTTAAATATTTACATAGAAAACACAAAACTAGATTGTATGCATTGTCGTGTTTACACTTATTATATTTACCAGACAAAACATATGATATCTATCTTATTATAATTAGTTTTATCATACATACATGATTCTCTTGTTCTTATCGAGTGATTTCAAATTATTATAGGACTCAAGTCCACTAAATTGATATATATTTGTTTTTATCTACCTGTTGGGGCACCCTATACATATTTTTGATTTACAAGTTGCATCTTTATATACTCTACATCATAGATTTATAATTGTTATATCTTGATATTGATCATGCTACACTTAGTTTTTTCCCTAGCTACTACTACTTTAGACTTAGTATGTATACATCTTGGCTCTTACATAGATTTGTATTACATTTTCATGCATACTTTCATTTCTAGCTTTCCTAGTTTAGAATTGATTGTATCTCTATGTTTCTTCTATTTGAAGGCATTTGAATATGTTATTGCTCCTTGGCTCTACACCACTTATTTTCATAGTATGTATGCTTTGTAAATGTGCCCATGTCCTTGTGTGTGCTTTATTAATTATGTATACAGACTTAATAGAGTAAAGTGTGAGATATGCCATTGGTACCTAGTTTAATTTGTTTTCTTGATAGTTTATCATCAAAACTGCATCGATCTTGAGACTTGGATCCAAAGCACATAATGCTTGTTATAAAAAAATGAAATTATGCATCATAAGTATGAGGAACTTATAATGACATTGTATTTCAATTATGTTGAGATTATTCAAATGTGAATATTTATAACTAAGGATAATGATAAGAAATACCAATACCAAAATTACATCTATTTACATTTAAAAAAAATAAAGACAAGGAAAAATAAGACATAAATGAACTGAACCTAAAATCAAGATATGAACAATTAAGATTTAAGTAGGTACAAGAACGTTTAAAAATAAAGTAAGAACAACTTAACAACATGAGATCAAGATATATGTAGACCATCAAGATATACCTAGAGAAAAAAAAAAAAAAAAAAAAGAGCAAAACCAAATAACAAAACAAAAGACCAATAAGGACCAAGAACAAACAACCAAAGGAAAGAAAGGAAAAAAAAGTTAAAAAAAGAAGAAACAAGCTAGCACAACAAAACACCAATAAAAACAAATAAACACACATAAATAAGAATAATGTTAGTGTGGTTTAAAAAAAATTATTCATGTATATGTAGTAGAGGTGTTACTTTATACAATAATTTTGCAAGAACAAGGACACAAGGTTTCCCCCATATGATAGGGAAACAACACAGAAGAAATGGGGGAAGAGAATAAAATAAAGGGGGTGGGGTGGTCAAGATGAATCTAGATGTGAATATAGTCAAACAAAAATTGAGGAAGATGCATCCACACATTGATCTATTAGTAAAAGTTAAACTAGAGAAATTATTGGGAGTAGGCTTCATTAGACCATTGGACTATTCTGAATGGATATCAAACATAGTTTTAGTTAGAAAAAAGACACAAGGTATATGCCTTTTGACATATTTTGGAGACATCACCAAAGCATGACCTAAAGATGATTTTTATTTGCCTAACATCGACATGACTATTGATTCTACTACTAGGTATGAGATGTTATCCCTCATGGATAGATTTTTTGGATATAATCAGATCATGATAGCCCAAGAGGATCAACACAAGACTACATTTACCACTATGTAGGGAACATTATATTACCAAGTCATGCCATTTGGCTTGAAGAATGTTGAAGCCACATATCAGCATGCCATGACCTTCATCTTTCATGACATGATGCATGCTATTGTTGATGTCTATGTTGATGACATTCTAGTAAAATCAAGAACATGTGTTGGACATTTTGATGTTCTATGTAGAATCTTCAAGAGACTTCATGAATATAAATTCTACCTAAATCCTAAGAAGTGTATCTTTGACATCACTTCAGGTAAATTGATAGGGTTTATTGTATCACAAAGAGGGATCAAATTTGATGCTACTAAGGTCAAGGATATTATTGAAATGCCTCCACGTTCAAATTTTAAAAAACTCTAAAACCTGCAAAGATCTAATCTATCTATAAGTTCATTTCTCAAATGGAAGATAAGTACCACCCATTTACACATCTCTTGAAAAAAGGGTCACATTTAAATTGGATGAAGAATGTCAATTAACATTTACAGATCTCAAGACATATTTGGCCAACTCACTATTTTTGAGACCACCAACACTTGGACAACCACTAGTTCTTTACATATCAACAACTGAACATGTACTAGGGACACTTTTGACCCAACATGATAATAAAGGTAAAGAACATGCAGTCTATTATTTGAGTTGCACACTAGTGGATTATGAGCACAATTATATGCCTATTAAGAAGGCATGTTTAGTTATGGTGTTTGCTTCCCAAAAGTTATGACATTATATGTTGAACAATAAAATAATTGTCATTGCTAAGGTGGATCCTCTCAAATTTTTATTAACCAAAGTATCTCTCACATGATGTATGGCTAAATAGGTCATGTTCTTAAGTGATATTGATGTTGAGTATCAAAATAAAAAAGCTATCAAGGGGTAGGTTATTGTTGATTAATTTGTAGAAACACCTATTATAGACACTCGACCACTCAGATTCAACTTTATAGATGATTCTATCATGGTAGTGGAAGAAGTGTAATATGAACCTGAATAATGGAAACTATATTTTGATGGTTCTTTAACTTCTCATGGATCTAGGACTAACATATTATTGATTATGCCACAAGGGTATTTTATTCCCAATGTATTCCACATCAATTTTAATTATACCAACAATATGGTTGAGTATGCAACACTTACAACACTTATTGTAGGATTGCATCTTGCCATACAGTGGGATATTCAACACTTTATGGTCTATGGTGTTTCCCAATTAATTATCAATCATACTAATGATCAGTATCAAACTAGAGATGACAAGCTTGTTCCCTATAAAAAAATTATGGATAATCTCAAAGCTTATTTTAAATCTCTATAGTATGAACAAGTACCAAGGGCCAATAACAGATCTATCAATGTAATGGAAATAATTATGTCCATGATATAGATTGATAGTTGTGCTAAAGAGTATCAATTTTTTATTGAAAATATTCTATAGCCTACACATATTATGCTAGATTTAGAAAGGGTATGCACCATTTTTAGTCCCAATCCCCCACCCAAACTGCCTTGGTTCCAATATTTTTATAATTAATTCTATGATCATGTTGTTCCACCTAACTTATCTAATAACTGATAGAAATTATTCCTTCACCATCTATCCCATTATACCCTCCTTGAAAACATGCTTTATCGTAAAGTCTATGATGGAATGCTACTTAATTATTTATCTTAAGGAGAATCCAAGCTAGTGCTTAAGGAGGTTCATGAAGGAATGTGTGGGGCCCACACCAATGATGTAGTCTTAACTAAAAATCTCCTCAAAATAGGTTATTATTGACCAAAAATGGAGACAAATGCTTGAAATTATGTGAGGAAGTGTGTTCATTGTTAGCAACATGGCAATCTGTTACATGCACCTTCTTTACAACTATAACTGATCACAATACCATGGTTATTTTCTACTTGGGGGAATACTTTACTAAGTGGATTGAGACCATTCCTCTCACTTATGTCATCAGGAAGTAGATAACCAAATTCATTCGTTATCATATCATTTACCAATGTGGAATCCTAACTCACATTATATCCGATAATGGTGGATCCTTTGTAAATAGATAAGACACGACATCAAACAAGACCATTTTAGCCATTTTAAATAAGATTGTCAATGATGTTGACCATAATTAGTACTTGCAAATATTTCTTGACCTTTGGGATTATAGAAATAGTTATTGAACCCCTATCAGAGCCACTCCACACTCCTTTATTTTTTGTATAAAATATATTATCCCAATTGAGATTGAGATGCTTTCATTATGAGTATCTTTGGAGCATATTAAAGATGAATAATATAGAGTCTAAAGGTTGAAATGACTTGAAATTCTTGATGGTAAGCATTTAGCTTCCCTAGAAAAATTAGAAGCATGTCATAACATATTGTGGAGAAGCTATAACAAGTGAAGTCTCCCTCAGCAGTTTTGAGATCAGTGATTTGGTCTTGAAAGAGAACCAGAAGAACACAAACACTAAATGCAAGAAAAAGGGTAAGTTCCAACCTAATTGGTTGTGACCTTATGTTATCATGTTGAATTATGGATCAGGGGCATATGTAATGACTACTCTAAATCATGAAAAACTTATAGATCCCTTGAATAGTGTACACCTTAAGAGGTTATATGCTTGAAAACTTTGAACCATGGTCTACAAGACCCCTTACTTGGGAGAAATTTGTGTTGAAGTAATTTTATCCTACCATTATATCCTGAACCATCCCATGATGGACTAGATTATTATTTTTAACCTATCTTGGACCAGTTTTTTGAGAACCATATTATTTTCATGACTCTAGATAGTGAAAAATTTGGATCATTGGCACTCTGAACACATTTTTTTCCCACCCTGCACCGTCCTCTTTTGGACCCTATTCATCCTAGACCATTTTCATTGAGAACCACATTCTTTTCATGTCTTGGGTTATTGTAACTTGAACATCTTTTATCCATTGAATAATTATGATCCTAATTATGACTCATAGGCATTATGAACACATTCAATACTAGTTCTATTAATTATTTCAATGTGGATAATATTTTATAGCTTCTTCTACAAACAAGTGAACATAGATATTGTAGCCTTTGGTTTTTTCTTGCTACATGATTCTTCGTATTTATTCATGTTTTATACTATTATATTATTTTATTTCTATTTGGTATGAATTATTACCTTATCAAGACTTTTCTTTCATTTATTTCTGAGCATGGGTCATTACATCCAAATTTATCTATTATTTGAACTCTTACCTATGGACATGCATCTCCTCAGCTAGGTGGTTCCCCTAGATATTTTGTACATATTTTATCCCAAAAACATCAATCACATTATAAAATGATCCAAAAAATAACAAAAAATTGTATTATATTTTTGTATATACTGATCCCCATGATCTTGCCATTTTATAAGTAATTAACCCACATACTTGCCATTTTGCAAGACCGTTCTCACTTGTCCCACTAGCTTGCCATTTTGGCAAGACCATTCCCATCTTCCCATTTTATTCTAAAACATTAATCAAATATTTTTTGGTCATCAATTTTTATTATATCCCGCTTCTTGAAAGCACTACATTTGGTCTAAAGTTCATGTTGGGCCATGCATCCATGAAACAATGTAGGTATTATCCACGTATCTTATAGATCTAGAGTTAGATTAGCCAATCCCTTTATTTTATTCTCTTCCCCCATTTCTTCTATGTTATTTCTCTATGTTGGTCCATGCATCTAAGATGTAGAGATGGATTACAAAGATGGTTAAATCAAACATTAGATAAGAAAACCAAGAAAAATGCATAAAAAACTAAAAAGCTAAGCCAACTAATTCAAAGAGAGTGTGAATGATAATAAAGAGAAAATGAAGGAAAACACATACACATTACTATCCCAAGATCATCCCATCACACAAATGTGGCTCAAAACATGATTTTCCCCTTGATTTGGTGCTTAAGTCTTTAAAAATGATGCAAGGCAAAGTTCCTCCATCATCTCAAGAACACCAATTAAACTAGGCTCATGATATGAAATCAATGTTATGTCTATACATTAATCTATCTTATTGCCAATAAATATTTATCAAACTACTCTCAAATGGCTTATAGAGATAATCCTGCATTATAAGTTTACATAAATGAAGCTTAATCAAAGTGGTTTTGGCCCTCCTATTTATACATTTTACAAATTGATCTAGATTAACCATGAACATCCATATTAATATCAAGATATGTGGCCATGAATTAATCAAATATTGTATAATTAATGCATAAATATCCTCATAATGATTTGGGAGGAAGGGGCATTAAACAAGCATGAGGCCATAGTCTTGATATTTGTTGTATTTATGGCTTATGGATGCCAGCCCAAAAATGATGTCAATTGATGATGAAAATAATAGGAATCAATTTATAATAAATAAATATTCAATAGCTTCCATGTAATTCTTACTTAAGCTCATATTTTGGTTTAATTTGCCTAAGAAAGATTAATCAAAATTTAAGCAATTATTTTAGAAATTGGTTGTACTTCATTAGTCAAACTGGTCAAAGAGTCATATTACTAGGTCATAATTTGAGTAGAGATAAATTACAAGGTGATTTTATTTTTGTATGGACCACTATCCCATTTAGGATGTTGTCGACATAAAATAACACATGCACATATCATGTGCTTTTGAATTAGAAGAAAAGAGTGACCTAGAGTACCAAATTGTGTTTTCATCATTTTAACTCAGAATGATTTGAGAAAAGTTAATAATCACATAAAATACATTTACCCATTTAGGGATACATTAGCCTAAATTAGTACTTGTATATGATGAGCTCAAAACATTTAGTACATTTTTAATGATTTTAGCCTAATTTGTGCATTTTCACAAATTTTGAGTAAGATTGATAATTTCAACACAATGGTGTTAGG
Source organism: Torreya grandis (assembly GCA_037957365.1). Taxonomy (NCBI): domain Eukaryota; kingdom Viridiplantae; phylum Streptophyta; class Pinopsida; order Cupressales; family Taxaceae; genus Torreya; species Torreya grandis. Next base: position 6,601,716 of record JARHVA010000061.1, read on the forward strand.
AATTGGATGTCTACATTTTGCCCCTATTTGAGAAGGTGCAGTGAGACGTTATATCAAAGCAACGTATTTTCAAAGAAAATAATTTTCAAGAAGAAGTTGGAAGGAAATGATCCATGATGCGCCTTCGATAGGACATACTGGATGAAAGAGAAGGATGGACTCTTGAAAAGAGAGAAAGTGAGATTAACCCATATAATAAATTAAATCTAGATGAACTAATGCTTGCACATGTTGATGCCATCAATGATAAAAATATAATTAGAATATAATGGAACCCAAAAATGGGGGGAATGAGAAAGATACAATCCAAAAACATAAGTGACACACTTTGAACACACCCAAAGCTAGGGTGAAAGTTGAACACTTATAGAATGATTAATCCTAAGATAAATTGTACACTAAAATATTTCCATAATGAGGGAAAAATCCCACAGAGCTTGGAATTAGAATAAAATGAGATGATCCAAAGCACCAAAATGTATTTTCATCATTTTAACTTGAAATGATTTGATAAAAGTTAACAATCACATAAAATGCATTACCCCATTTAGGGATACATTAGCCTAAATCGGCACTTGTATATGATAAGCTCAAACCATTTAGAACATTTTTAGTGATTTTAGCCTAATTTGTACATTTTCACAAATTTTGATTAAGATTTATAATTACAACTCGATGGTGTTAGGAATTAGATGTTTACAAAAGGATCCAATTGTTATGGACATAAGAGGCTCAAAACATGCTTCTTAGTGAAAATGGTACTTCTTGATAAAGTATCGGTGTTTCTTGGTAAATAAGTTTGAATATGTATTTTTAATTTTTAATGCACTTGCATGGTATATGTACCTATAATATGTTTCAAGCTAAATTATCTATAAAAATATAATCTTTACTTTGTAACTATATGTTTTAATCTTTTAGGACTTAGTGAAATGTAAATCTTATGTTGTTAAAGAGTTGAGTATAATATATCAAGGGTGAAATATTTAATAAATACAACCATTGATTTGTTATATAGTTTATTAAATTTTAACTTTTTGAAAATAGCAATAAATAAGGTAAATGAAAATTTAGCTAGAAAATGACTGAGACAGATGATCTAGAAGTTGAAAATGAAGACAAAGGTTGGTCTGAGTGTCATAAAAAATATCTGGGTGTCAAAACCCCTTCTAGATAATAACACCCTAATTAGATAGTAGCATGATGTCTCGTTAATGTCCCTATTTTGGTAGTTGTGTCCTCTATGCAATACTATTTCAAGCTTCTAGGTGCACCTATGTCTAGGTCTATAAAGCCTATTCCTATATGCATGAGTTTTGAAACCCTGTATATGGCATATTTTGACTAATTTTATGAGTAAACCCTAATTTTCCATGTTGTTAGGGCATATAATTGATATAAACAAAAAAGTGTGTTTTTTAGTGTGGTAGGCTCGACATCATCAACAACCTGATGTGATGATAGTTTCTTACATACAAATACTTTAAAGAGGGATCAAGCCTGATGTAGTTCTCCCCACCTAAGTGCTGGTGCAAGTGAAAATGAAGCTAGTATTATGGTTTACTTGAGTGCTTTGAATGTGCTTGATACAAAAAATCTAAGTAATATGAACTTAGGAATGTTGTAGATGGTATTACATAGAAGTAGGGTAGAATAAGGATTGATAACCTTGATTATGCATAAATTGCTCCAAAATTGTATATGTAATTTTCATCTAATTTATATTTAATGAATAAAGGGCTAAAAGTCATGTATTTATACTATTTGGTGCTTGTGTAGATGTTAAAAGAGATCTAATCTAACCCTAGGAGGTCTAAGATTTGAAAATATATTTATTTATGGAAAAAAGGAGGGAAAGGAAAATAGTGCCAATATTGGGACACTAATGACGTGTGACAATAATGTTCCTATTATGGTGTTAGTGTTTAGGTGGAAAAACCTGAGGCATGAAGGGCTATGATGCAAAAATGAGCATTTGGGACTACTTTAGGGATTATTAAGGATGCATGTAACCTACACGAAGGTTGAAACATGAAAATAGGCCCTAAGATAGGTCTACAAATAAGATAGGGATAGGTGGTCTCAAGTAGCACTCTTATCACTCAAGTGTTATTTTCAGTTGTTTATATTTCCCCCCCTTTTTATTCTATAAATACAACAAAGAAAAATGACTAGGATGAAGGAAAAAACATACCTAGACTTACCTAAGAGGTAAATCTTGTGAGTCTAGATCTGAGTATGTGAATTATGCTTTATTTGATGTCCTATAAGGGAAATGTGTATAAATCACTCCTTATTTAATAAATATCTATTAGAGTGATTGTATTCACACTGGCTAGTGGTTTGAGTTATTTTCAAACCAATTTTGCTTTTAGCCATGTTTACACCCACTCATAGAGTTAAGATAGATTTGGAGTTTTATTATATTCATTGGATTGTTTTATTTGTGTGTACTAAGTTGATGGCTTGCTTAGTCCTCATGTGTGTGTGGCTTAAGAACTCAATCTATTTTTGACTCCATCATTTCCCACCCTTTCTTGGTGGATCATGACAAGTGAATAACTTAGATTGGACTAATGGTATGTCCAACCCTCTTATGAAGGTGGATCAAGAACTTAAGTAGACTATGACTCCATCATTGCCTACCCATGTTTAGTTGATGCATCTAAAATTTAAATTACATGATTCAACTAAAAATGTCTTGTTAGAGATATCTAACTAGAGATGTTGGCTCTACAACCACTCAAATATATTAAGCAGCTCCATGCCACTCAGTAATGCCAACCACTATAGGTGGATTAAGTCATGAAAGTGGCGTGAAACATGGAATATGATGTCTAATGTATATAATGTAGATAATGGCATGGAATTTGTCATTCCATTTGATCAACCAATGTGTAAGTGAGAAAATATAAACAATGTGTTATGCACATGCCCATAAATTTGATATCTAAGCATAGAGATTCTAGATTGAGTTGTAATAATTTGTATCTGAGTATTTAAACTAAAATTAGGAATGTTCATGTCATACATGTGCCCCTAATCTGAGCAAAATAGTATGAATTTAAGCTAAATTGGTATGAATTTGAGCTAAATTGGTAAATCTTTAACTAAAATTGTATAAATTTAGACTATACCTACTATAATTTTTTGGCCAATCTAGATTTTTTTTGAAACTAAGGTTGCTAGACAGTAGTGCCATATCTTGGACAATAGTGCCATGTGGTGCTAGTGTCCAAATTTAGGCTCTAATGTCTAAATATTTTTATTTCTATGCAACTGTACTAGTCTCTATGTCATTATTTTTCACCATGTTTACTTGAGTTTAATTTTTGTAATTTGAGCCTATGTGCTAAAAAATATACTATAAGTGCATTATGAGAGCCCAATCTCTGTGAAAAACCCCTATGAATTCCCCCTTTTTTGAGGGGAGTTATTCTACCTATGAAAGAAATATACTCAAAATAAAAAGCTTTGCAAAATATATTTTTGCTAGAATATGTATGATATCTGCATAATTATCCAATATAATGTGCATACATAACATCAAAATGTAAGATAATTTGAGCATAAATTTATAATGTGTGATGTATGTTATGTATAACATTCACAAGGATATCAAGATAGATATAAAAATGTATGTAGAGAAATATGAGAAATAACTAAGTATCTACCTAGGGGGACGGGGCATGATGTCCAACACAACACCCAAGTAGTAAGGGAGATGCACAAGGTCCCTTATGACATCTAAAACTAGAGTGTGTAACAAGAAAGAGACAAGTGTCATGATATATATGAGAAATAACTATCTACCTAGGGGGACAGGGCATGATGTCCAACACAACACCCAAGTATTAAGGGAGATGCATGAGGTCCCTTATGACATCTAAGACTAGAGTGTGTAACAAGAAAGAGACAAGTGTCATGATTATGATGCATACAAGAAAGAATACATAAAACTCACATAAGGTGCAAAAAGTAGGCTAAGGGGCCACAATACAAGGGATATGGGCATATGCCACTAAATTTGAGAAAATAAGACATATAAAGACATGTTAAAATGTCCACATATGAAAACAACAAGCAAGTTATCTTTGAGCCACATAGATGGGCATGTTCAAATGTCTATATACATAATTAATAAAGCACACACAAGGACATAGGCACATTTCCAAAGCATACATACTATGAAAATAAGTGGCATAGAGCCAAAGAGTAATAACATATTCAAATTCCCTCAAATAGAAGAAGCATAAAGATACAACCAATTTTAAAATAGGAAATCTAGAAATGAAAGTATGTGTGAAAATGTAATACAAATCTATGTACGAGCCAAGATGTATACATACTAAGTCTAAAGTAGTAGTAGCTAGGGAAAAAATTGAGTAAGTGTAGCATGATCAATATCAAGATATAACAATTCCAAATCTATGATGTAGAGTATATAAAGATGCAACTTGTAAATCAAAAATATGTATAGGGTGACCCAGTAGGTAGATAAAAAAAATATAGATTAGTGTAGTGGACCTGAGTCCTATAATAATTTGAAGTCACTCGATAAGAACAAGTGAAGCATGTATTTATGTTAAAACTAATTATAATAAGATAGCTATCATATGTTGTGTCTGGTAAATGTAATAAGTGTAAACATGACAATACATACAGTCAATTTTATGTTTTATATGTAAATATTTAAATGTTTTTATGTTTTGGCATATAATATTATTTTTGTATTTTTTGGATATAAGTTATGTGCAAGTAACATAAAATGAAACTATAAACAAGGATAAAGAGAGAAGAAAAATATGTATAATAAGGGAGGAACAATACTAGCTGATGAGTCTCATGGGAGACTTGTTATTACTGTGGCATGTGTCAATTAAAGAAATAGTGATCATGTGTGTTGTATGAAATGGTAATGTGGTCCCAAATCCTATTGTACTAATTGATCTATATATGTCCCTACCTATGAAGTGGTTTTAGGAATCTATGAAATTGACTGTGGTATCCTATGAACTATAGGGGTCTTAGGGACCCATCTGGTAGGGGATGATGTAGCTGGCATAATTTCCTTATGCTAAGAACCTTTAAAACTCAATAATAATTATCTTAAAATAAAATGAATAGCTTGGACTAAATTGATAGCTTGATCAATCCTCATGTATGGGTGGCTCAAGAACTCAATCCATTTTTGACTCCATAATTGATCACTCCTACTTCGTGGATCATAACCTATGAATAACTTGGATTGGACTGATAATTTATCTAACCCTCTCATGTGAGTGGCTCAAGAAATCAAGTAGGTTATGATTTCATCATTGTCCACCCATGTGTAGTATAAGCATCTAAAACTAAATTCTATTAAGTACTAGAAATGTCTATATATATATAAATATAACTATGTATGTTGACTCCATGACCACTCAGGTACATTAGGTAGTTATGGGCCACTCAGGAATGCCAACCACTACAAATGGAGTAAGGCATGAAACTAGTGACAACCTATAATATGATTTCAAGTGTATACATCATAGAGAATGACATGGAATTTACCATTCCATCTGATTAACCAGTATGTAACTAAGCATATGAAAATAATGTGTTGTGCACATGCCCCATTCTGGTATCTAAGTATATTGATTCAATACTGAGTTGTAATAAATATATCTGAATATCTATACTAAATATGGGAATGGTCATGCCATGCATGATGCCCCCAATCTAAGAAATTGATATGAATCTAAGCTAAGATAGTGTGAATTTGAGAAAAAATTAAGTATAAAGGATAAAGCTTTAACTAGATTTTTACAAACTTGTACCGTATGTATTATAATTTTATGGCTAATCTAAGTTGTTCTTAAAATGAGGCTACTAAACAATAGTGCCATGCCCTGGATAGTAGCACCATGTGGTGCTGATGTTCCTATTTGGGTATTAATGTATTTTTGGTCTAAAATTTGTGTCATTATTACTTTCTAAGTTATTACTTTATCCACTATGTTTACTTGTGTTTGATTTTCTATAACTTAGCCTATGTGCTGAAAAATGTATTGTGAATGCAATATAGGATCCTAATCTGTATGAAAAACCCTTGTGAATGGCCCTATTTTGAGGGTATTTATTGAAACTATGAAATATTTTTCCTCAAAATAAAAATCTCTACAAAATGTGTGTTAGCTAGAGCATTTATGATCACTACGTGATAATCCAATATAATGTGCATACATAACATCAAAATGTAAGGTAATCTGAGTATAAATATGTAATGTAAGATGCATGTCAAGTCTATCATTGCATAAAGGTTTTAATATATATGTAATCAATGTATGTAACATCATATTTTAGTATAATTGTGTAGCTACCTAGGTGGATGGGGCATGATGTCCATCACAACACCCAAATAGGAAGGGTAGATGCATGAGGTCCCTCATGGCATAAAAAATTAGTGTGTGTAATAGGCAAATACAAGTGTCATGGCCATGATTAATATAATAAATCATACATACAAAACATTTTAGGCACACAAAGTAGGCCAAGGGGCCACAATACAAAGGAATGGGCACATGTCACTAAATCTAAGAAAAATAAGACATACAAGGACATGTTCAAATGTCCACATACACAAGTAACAAAAAATTTGGATTAGAGACACATAGAAGGACATGTTCAAATGTCCACATACACAATCAAGAAATCACACACAAGGGACATAGGCACATGTCCAAGGCATATATAGTGTGAATATAAATGGCATAGATCCAAAGAACAATGGCATATTCAAAATCCATCTAATAGAAGAAGCATATAAATATAAACTATAGAAGCTGGAAATGAAATCATGCATGAGTATGTAGTACAAATCTATGTAAGATTGAGGATGTATATATGCTAAGTCTTAAGTAGTAATAATCGATATAAAATTTAAGTATGAGTAACAATGATCAATATCAAGATATAAAAATGCTAAAGCTGTAATGTAGAGTATGTAAGGATATAAATTGGTGATTGAAACTATGTATAAGATGCCCCCAAATGGGCAAATGTGTCAAGTGAATAAACATGAATCAGTGTATATTCCCCTAGTGGGTAGATAATACCAAATTTGGATTAGTATAGTGGACCTAAGTCATGCAAACAATATTTAAGCAATTGACAAGAACAAGTAAAGCATGTAGTATGACAAAACTGAAGACACTAAGATAGGTAGCATATGTAGTGTTTGGAAAATATAATAAATATAAACATATCAATGCATACAATCTATAATTTTTATGAATAATTATTTTAATGTTTTTATGTTTTTGAAATATTGTATTATTTTTTATTTTATAGATATAAGTTATGTATAAGCAACATGAAAATGAACTATGTACAAGGAGAAAAGGAGAAGGAAAGTATGTATAAGAAGTGAGAAACCATACTAACTAATTAGTCTCATAGGAGACTCACTATCATTGTGGCCTATGTCAAAAATAAGAATGGAAATCTCTCATATAGTTTGATGGCTATTTTGTAGTTTAATGTTGTTGTAGTATGAATATGGGTATTATTCATCATCATAATTATAATAAACTGTAATACTAGAGAGAATTTCCTCATACTATGGAGTTGAACTTTTTGAGTTGTGTTTTGGCATATTGATTGTGAATTTTCCCTTTGACATTATGCTTATTGTAGACATATGGTGTTGTGGAGGCATTTTTTTTTATAAATACTTTGTTGGGAATAATTGTTGACTTAACATGATTTTGACTTTGTAACTTAAGTTATTTTTCTTTCTATAACATTTACAGTGTATCTAGACGTTTTGCCTTGATAAACTGTATCGATGACTGATGTGCCTTAGGATGTTCAATAAGTCCCAAACCCTATTGACCAATATTATCAACTACTAGAATAGGTGCCTTGGGTTTGTTTGCCCAAACCTTGACCATGATAATCAAATTGTTGTAGATCATTCTAACCAAAATCATACCATTTTAAAAGTTGAACCTCATTTTGGAAAGGTAACTTTGTAGTTAAGCATGTTGTATTGTTTCTTGTTTTGATTGTGCTTATGGAACCTTTTGTTGTTCTAAGTTATACTTTGGTAACTATTTTTATACTATTTCTAAATTTAATCACTTTTGAATTTGTAGATGTGCCATTATATGTTGTGTGGATGATGTGTCACTATGTGAGTCATCTGTATCCATTATTTGTTATATTTTCCTATTCAATTCTCATCATGAATCATTGTGGTGACCATGTATTATATGATATGTACAATAATAATTGGATCTCCTTACTCGGTGTAAAGGGGGTAGATTGATCAATTTAGCATTTAATATTTTTCCTTAGTACCTCACTTGAAATCTTATTTGACCTTTAAATTATTTTTGAATCACTAATTATAGATGTACTTTGTTGTGATTTATGATTGGGATATGTAACATTGTTTGCCACCAATTGAATAGGTGAAGATGCATATACATGATTTATAATGTTATTCCCTAGAGGCATTTATATTATAAATTGATTTAATAATGTTTTAATATTTTCATGTAATAGTCAATTATGATTTTTTAAACCTAAAAATATATTGCTCATACTGATAATTTGATCACATAGAGTCTCACAAGTGTAAACCCTAGCTGCTTCTAATTGAACATGTAGGCACACACTTTGTAGGGAATAGGTGTGAATAGGATGAGTATATGAATTAATGATAATGTTATAGGCCTCTTCATCCTATGGAGGAGTGATAACATGGACCTAGTTATAAGGAAAGTAGTTATCACCCTCATGGAGATGAGGAGGAGAAGGAGATTCTTTCATATGCATAAGATATGACATTGAAAATTAAAACATAGTTGTTAGCTTATGTGTTAAATCCTCTATGTGTGTAAGGGTTTGATTTTTAATGGAATTACACATAAGATAAAGATAAAATGATATTAAATATGACATATATTGAAATTGATATAAATCATCATCTATACATGTGTTTATATCTTTTTTTGAGTTCATTCTGAATTCAAGGAAACATGCATGAAAATGAAAGTATTAGACTTTGAAATAGAAAGTGATGCACCTCTTCAATCATTATTTTCATTAGGTTAAATAAAATATGAAATTTTATGGATCTAAAATTTCAATTATTTAAATATAAACCATAAGGTTATCTAGGGTTAGTGTTTGTGCAATGTTCAAAGTAAGTCAGGTTTACCAAATGTTTTAACCTTTAGGGTTTAGCTTATGTAAATCCTATATTTGATTAAAAGGTTGAGTATGATCAACCAAGTAAATAAAATTCATAAAATAACTACTAATTTGTTACATATTCAATTAGCTTTAACTTTCTAAAATAGTAATAAATATGTGCAAATAAAGACTTATCTAGAAAATACCTAATACAAATGATCTAAGTGATAGAAACTTAGATAGAAGAAAGTTTGAGTGTCATCAATTGGATCCATATGTTATAACCCATTATATATAGTATAACCACATTTGGAAAATAGTACTAGGTGGCTCTAGTGTCATGATATTAGCATTAGTGTCCTTTGTTTAGGACTATCTTGAACTTCTGGGTGTTTCTTTATCTAGATTTTTGGGTTTTATTCTTACATGAATGAAGTCTAAAACTATGTATTCTGAATATAATTACTAATATATGGTGAAAACCTAATCTTCCTTGTAAGTAGGTTATGATCTAAAATGTGTGTTCATTAGTACGATAGGCTAGACATCCTCAACACCCTACTATGAAGAGAGTTGCCTATATACCAATACTTCAAGGAGGGATCAAGAAAAATATAGTTCTCCCCACCTAAGTGATGATGCAAGTGTAAATGATGTTAGTATGATTTTGGACTTGAGTGCCTTGAGTGTGATTGAGATTGAAAATCTAAGCTTTGGGCTATTGTAGATGGTAGTATGCAAAAGTAGGGTAAGACAAGGATTAATAACCTTGATTTTCCTTAACTTGTTTCATGTTTGAATATCTATTTTGCATCTCATTTCCATCTAGTGGATAGAGGGATAAAATTCATGTATTTATAGTGTTGTGTTTCTTATATAGATTATAAAATATGTTTAGTCTAACCTTAAGAGGGTTTTAACTTTGAAAATCTATTCATTCAGGAAAGCTAGGTTAAAGGACATATGCACCATTTTGGGGACACTAGAACCATGTGGCTCTAGTTTCCTTAATGTGGTGCTAATGTCTAGTTGGTATAATATTAGGCAAAAAGGGCCAGGATCAGGAAATGAAGGTTTGGGACTGCATTTGAGCTGACTAGGGATGCTTGTGGCCCATACAAAGGCTAGAAAAGTGTGATAATAGGCTTTAGGATAGGTCTAGGGTTAATCTAAGAATAGGTAGTCTCAAGTAACACTCTTAGCACTCAAATACCACTTTTATGTGATTACATTAATACAATGTGGTTTTCAATTTGATTACCTTCTGATTCATACTCTGTATAATGGTTAGGGTTGTATTATTCTATCTTATAGCTTTAATTATTATTCTTACCATATCCTTGAAGTTTTAACATATGTCTGTGTGCTAAATCTCTTTCATTACTCTAATTAAATCAAATAATCCCTTATGACCATGTACTTGATAGTAATCTATCTTATATTGTATTGCTCCAAGAAATGTTTTTATTAGTCTTAGTTGGAAAGGATCCAGAATCCTCTACCAAGAAAATCTTGATGTCTATTATGTGTTTAATTTCCTATCATAATGTAAATGTCAAGCACTTGATTAGTACTACAAATTTTATTAATATCATACTTTTTATTGGTATAATTACTATTTTATTTATTAGTGCATTCTAGGTTATGTTCATTCTTGACTATGGTATTAATAAGATTGAAGATGATATGGGTCATTTGGTGACTTAATATGTGGTAAAATTTAATTAGGTAAATATTATTTAGTTATTGAAAGGTTATTATTATTGATGTGTGTGTGTGTGTGTGTGTGTGTGTGTGTGTGTGTGTGTGTGTGTGTGTGTGTGTGTGTGTGTGTGTGTGTGTGTGTGTGTGTGTGTGTGTGTGTGTGTGTGTGTGTGTGTGTGTGTGTGTGTGTGTGTGTGTGTTTAATTGTTAGTTCATTTTGAATATGTTAATTATAGACTGTGGTAATTGAGTCAATGAATCTTGGCTTGGATAGGTATTAGCATTCATGTTTGACTGAGACAAATTTTAAGATGGTTGATCATGCATTGGAAAGCAAGATTACATTCAGTTTTTTTGATCATTTGATTATGTCTAGTTTGGCATGTTAGTACCTTTCTTACATGAACAAACATGAAGTCTTGTTTTCATTTACATTGGTAAATGGGTATTGTGTGAACAATAGTGAATGGCTTAGTTCTACTTTGACAGTCCTATATCTTAATTTATTATATGTACTATATTAAATTGTATCAATTAGAAATTATTATTAACAATTACTATTTATTAATCCTTGGGATGAATGTGAATGAAACTTTTTATTAATTTTTTTTTAGAAAACTAATTTATCTTACATGTATTTTTGTAAGTAAGTGGCTGAAAAAATTATTCTTGGAATGAAGTGAATATTACCATAATGCGTCCTAAACACTTTTTAGTTTTTTGTAACTTGAAAAAACAATTGGTGGGTTTTATGAATATTGTGGCATTATCACTTCTATTGAATTCAATCTTGTTATTATATTTTTCTCAATTTGGAGGTAAGTACCTCATGAAGGTTTAGGTGGAAAACAGATTTAGAGATCTTTATACAAATTAATTAACCACTTAACCTAGTGAGCCTCAATGAACTTTGCTTATATATTTAATAAGAAGGAAATAACAATCATGTACATAATTTCATCAAATTTTTGGAATTTATTTCATGTTTACACTATTTAAGTTGGAATCCAAGTATTATAACCCTAAAAAAACCCAAAAAATTATGGGTTAGTTTTTGGTGTTATGAAAAACAAGGTATTAAATGGGTACCTAAGAAAATAGGTTTTCAATACCAAATAAAAACACCAATTATGGTAAAGAAAAAAATCATTGCATCATGCAACTCCATAGTAGGATAAACTTAACACTACATGTCAATGCACTAGTGACACCTATCTTGATAACAATGACTTGATAGGTTTGTTTCCTATGTATGATAGTGTAAAGTCACATGCTTTAAAAAGTATATCCTATGATGATTATTTATGACTTTATAACATTATTGGTAAAAAATTTCTAACAAATTTTGGGCTTAGATTCTTTTCCATATATTTTCATATAATATAATGATTTATTTGGTATTATTACATTAGATATACGACCTACACCATATACATATGATCATGGATTTGTAATTGACTCTAGGGAATTTATGGGTGCATCTTATTTCTAATTTTTATTATACTTATTTGACATTTTCTTGGTTATTCCTTTTGACTAACTAGTGAATTATCTTTTACTTACATGGTTTTCACAAGTATCCTTTGCTAGTTGGCTCTAGTTTTTACTTTTTGGATTATTCCTTTCTTTTCCAAGGTTGATTTCTTGATATTCTATTCACATAATTTGGTTTGTGTACTTACACTTTATTATCTTATTTTATTTTCACTTTATTTATTTGATCACCAAGTGTCCCTCAAGTTATTATTCATTATGATTACATTTTCATGATCTATAGTAGGTATTTACCTAGGGGAAATAACATTTGTGTACTCCTATGCATTGAATATGCCCTAATCATAATTGGGCACATAATTATGGGGATTATCTTGATCACATATTTCCAACTAATTGTAATGATAATTACCCACTATCCATGTGATTAAATTAATTACATCTAGATTGCATTGGGGAATGCCCTTGTTGTGTCTCGTTTACTATATCCTAACAACATTGGGACATGCACTTGTCATGCCTAATTTCATATATATTGTCCACATGAGGCATACCATTTCTTGAGATTTATTTATTATACCTTTCTTATATATGGGTAACCTATTAATCCACTTATAATAATTTTATATCACCTATACAGGAGCATATTATTGTTTTACTTCATTTATTATATATTGCTCATTGGGGGTATGATATGCCCATGTGTCTATAGATTATACATCATTTATATTAGTGTTTTAATTTTTTTTCATTTATATTAATAAATAAACATAATAAAAATGGAATTTATGATAAAAGGTTTCAAAGGGATACCTATGATGAAGGTTTCACACTATTGATCTAGTGAAGTGGGAACTTGTTTTTGGCTAGGAAGGATTACCTGCATACAAGAGACATGTCAAAAATGATTGATTAATAGGATATATAAGTTGATTTCTTAATGCTAGACCAAATTTATAAAGTGTTATACTTCCTTAAGAGGATGTCATCCCATTGTATGAATAAATTAAGTATAAAATGTAATAGAAATTACAAAAAATCATATGATAATATATATGTGATAATGAAATGAAATAGATTAATATATTACATGGATGTTAACAAAGTGTTCATTCTAATAAGATATATCTTAATATTCTTATGACTATATTAATTCTAATTTTTTATTGATTACTTTTAGAGTAGGGGCAAACACAATTGCATGAAGTCCTCACTCAAAGGAAATATCACTCTGATCTGTGAAGAGTGGGTGAGGGACTATGGGAAAATTATACATGGGAATGACATCACGTAAAAATCTTGGTAATGCCATTTAAAAATAGGGATTCATGATTTTAAGATGAGAAACAAGTAACTGAAATTAATTTACACTATTAAATTATCTTTAGATTGTAGACATAAATTAAAAACATAGGCATCGATATCAATTATTTTAGAATTGATAAAAATTGTATTAATCAGGGATGATTCATGTGAGGAATCATCATTGATCTTGACAGTGGAGAAATAAATCTCAATATGGGGCCTAAAGGTGGGATTCAATGTATTTGAAATGGCTTTAGGAATAGTTAATGATAATTTGACTAGACTAAGTTAAGTAAATGGAATGTAATAAAATAATATAGGAATTAAAATATATTCAAATGAGTAATATACTTACCTTTGAAATGATTCCAATAATGTAGAGAATTATCACATTAATGGGGACATTCTTAATCTTTTAATGAGTGAGGCTGAACTAAGATAGGTATGCCATTCTTATGTAGGTATTCCAAGACAATTTGTCTAGCATTTCAGTGTACAAATTTAGGGATCATTCTACTTGAGGATGGTTTGAATTTAAATAGATGATGATCCCAACAAGATTGATGATAATCTTAGGGATCAATGTCAATCCAATATAATTTTTCTAGGTTCATTCAAGCAAATCCAATCCATGAGGTTAAACTTAGTCCTAGGTTGTTTTAAATTAAGTTTGGATAGTGAAAGGTTTTTAAGTGTTTAAAAAAAACTTACTTCTGATATATTTGGGGAGATTTGACTAGATTTAAGGACGGTTAAGTAGTTAAAATTAGTTACCTAGGTATAAATTAATTAGTAAGACTAATTATGTGAAGTAAGATAGTAATTGGTAAAACTAAATTAACTAACATAAAAAATGTGGGGAAGTGGTAAGACACATATATTCATACTAATATAATGGTATAAATTTGTAGTGTCTACATTTTCCCCTTTTTGTTGAAAGGTTTGTGATAACCTACTATGAGTTAAAAACTAATATTTGTTTAATGCTTTAGGTTTATGTGAGGAAGTATCCCCCCCCCTCAAACCAAGATCCAGTGTAGGAGAACAAAGCAGTGATGAGTTTGAAGTAAATGGTAATGGATATTATAGGTAGAGGGTAAAAAAATGGGATGAACAACCAACTAACAAGATAACACTAAGTATGCACTATCAAAACACAAGATATTATAGGAATTAATTTCCCAAGGTAAATAAATAATAAATTCCTATAACTATGAAAAGTTATGTGTAAGGAAAGGGAATTGAGAGAACAAAGGCTAGGGTGGGATGATCAAAGTATCTAGTGTGCATGGGTTGTGGGCATGACTTAAATACATTTATTCACAAGATATAATAAATTCTTAGGTTCATAGCGGAAATGTCTCAAAGGGAATGTAGGCCATTTGAAAAGGTTGTGGGACCAACAAAGGGTATATGTCCACTAATTAGGGGTATAGGGTGGCAGATAAGGGGATAGTGATATCAAGGGAAATTGTGTGATCTTTGGTCACAATAGATAGTAAGG
Source organism: Torreya grandis (assembly GCA_037957365.1). Lineage (NCBI taxonomy): Eukaryota > Viridiplantae > Streptophyta > Pinopsida > Cupressales > Taxaceae > Torreya > Torreya grandis. Next base: position 6,616,906 of record JARHVA010000061.1, read on the forward strand.
TCAAGGAAAGTAAATAGTGATAAAGAGAATGGAATTGATCCTAATTTCCCTAATCTATGCCAATTAACTAAAAATTGATAGCATTTATCATAAAATTGATGATGATCCTAAAATAATCATGATCAATTTCTTGAGGCTATATATAGTACTTTAAACATGGTGGAAGATCATTTATGATTCGAGAACATGTTTATAGAAGAGAAAAATTTGATGCCTATTTATATTTTTTAGCTATCGATTAAATGTTTTTTACATTTTGGATATTTTTGGATTTTCAAGAGGTAGGGTAAGTTATAGTCGATATCGATCCATAATGGATCTATATCAAGTCATCTGATCGATCATCGATTATTTATGGATTAGTGTTGATCAGATAATTGATGATGTTGGGATATTAATTAGTGTTGATCATGTAAGGGTAGGTGTCGATTATTAAGAATGAAGGTTGATGGGGGTAGAAGAGAAAACTTAGAATATAGATTTAGTGGCATAGTAAATTAAAGAAACTTGGGGGGTTCATAGGATTATAGGCCCGTATATTATTTACCATCTAGGATAGAGTGCCACCATTATTGGAGTGGTTTTGAAAAGTGGTGGGAAACATGGATTAGGGGAATATAGAGGATATAAGATTAGGTGGAATACACCACTATCATCAAGTGCATAAAGATCAAAGTATACTTCTAGCACTAATAGAGTGATGGTATCCAACTATAGGGACCTTTTGGCTACCTACTGGGGAGATAACCTTGACATTAGAGGATATATATAAGATATTATGATTGACTATGCACAAGGAAGAAATTATTCATATGAATGAGAGAGGATGAGCATCAACACTGACATGTTTGTGTGGAAAGGATGTTGCATATATTGATTTCATAGGGGGAGGGTTTAATTATGAGGTTTTACATGATCTGGACCAAACTAAGAGATGAATGATTATTATGATGATGATGGCTATCTTGTTATACATTTTATAATTCATGTGGTGGGATATTTACATGGAGTTTGATAAGGGTACTAGAAAATATGTGATAGCACTGTATAGTGTTTGCATGGGCTCCTACACTTTTAGTATAGATATACAAGGAGTTATGGGGATGGAACACACAAAAATGTTTTGGTCTGGATGTGACCTTCGTAATACAATGTTGGGCTTATGATCATATACAATTAATGAAACCACTAGGGATACCATGGATGGGATGGCACTAATTTTCATTTAGTGTGTGTTTTTTACAATGGAGATATGACTTCACTAGTCCACATGGAGATGGGAGAGTATGAGAGTTAAATTAATGTCAATGGATTTTAGAGAGTCTAGAGGAGGAGGAGGTGGTATGGAGGCCATATGTTAGATTTTTATCATGGCTTGGGATGGATAGGGAGTTGATAGTGGATAAAATGGAAGAGAATACCATCAAACCCCAAATTATAAATCACACCCCCTAGTATTATATACCAGTTATTTTGTTATTGAAAAGCATTCTTAGTGTTTCTGGATAAATTTCAATGAACGATACCTTTGACAAATAATCAAATATCTATGTGCACCATAGATCTAAGTTATTTTATTATGCAATATGGATAGAAATAAGATTAGTTTTGGTATAAGAAGTTTGATTAAACTTGTGGATAAGGACAAGCAATTTATATTCCTGAGAGGAAGGTGGGATAAAGGAAGCCAAGGAATCCATGGTATTAACAAACTTGTCAGTTGACTGAGGAGTGGCCTGGATGACATAGTGTTTGAGGGTGGCTAATAAATATTAGGATAAATATTTATACCTTTGAAGGATTTTATTATTGCATTGATATATGCTAGTTATTTGATGGAATACCATCTAAGAGTCACCAAAAATACAAACTGACTTAACACCTAGAGCCAAATTTGGAGACGTATAATTATGGCTTCATATTTTGGCATATTATTATTACTTTCAAAATAAAAATTTAAATATAGGGGTATAGGAATGCATTTTGGAAGTAATAGAATAATCTGTTATCCCCTCCGTGTTCACATTTAAATCCATCAAAGAATAACATCATCTAATATTTAAGATATCCTTGGGATATGGAGGTTATAGATTCATTAAGAAATTCAGAACTAGATGGTAGATTATTAGCAAGGGGTGCATTAGCTAATTGATCAATCAAGTTTTGGTTAATGAATTTGAGATAAAACTTAGTGAGAATCACAATCCATCATGCCATTTGTTGATTCTAATAGGGTTTTGAATGCATGAACTTAAGGGGATCAGTATTAATAATCACATATGTTTTGTTATTAAGAAAATAGTGGTTAAGGTTAGAAGCTATGAATACTAAGGACAAAAATATTTTTTCAATATGCATGTAATGAATCTCATAATCAACCAAAGTATGACTTATATAATAAACTACTTGTTATCTATGTTGTTCATCTTGATGGGTAAGCATGACACCTAAATAATGGTCTGTAGCTAAGATATCCAAGTAAAAATGTTTATCCTCTCTTAGAAAAATAAGGAGAGGGGGAGATAAGAGATACTTAAGCATATCAAGGGCTAATTTACAATTTGAATCCCATACAAATTATGTGTCTTTCTTAAGAACTGATGGAATGGTTGACATCAATCAAATAATTATGAAATAAAGCAATGAATAAACTGTAATTTCCCTTATAAACTATGAAGTTGCCTGAGGTTAGAGTGAGGTGGAATATTAATAATGTCTTTAATTTTAGCATTAAACCTCTATTCCCCAAAGGAAAATGATAAAACCCAAAATATTTCTTGATAAACCCCCAAAGACACACTTTTTGGGTTAATGAACCTGATGTTTGACTAAACAAGCAAATATTATCTGACGAATAGATAGGTAATCTATACGATACCTAGATTTACCAAGGAGATCATCCACAAAATATTTAATGATTTTATGAATTAATTCATGGAAAATATAGGCCATGACATGCTGGTAAGTTATTCTTACATTTTTTAAAACAAAATGTGTGACCCTATAATATAAAGTCCCCCATGGAGTAATAAAATATATTTTATTTTAATATTCTAGGGAGATAAGGATCTAGTTATATCCAAAAAATATGTCCATGAGTGATAAAAATTCATGTCTTGTAGTGAGATCCATAAGATGGTCGATATTAGGAAGGAGAAAATCATCTTTTGGACAAGCAATGTTAAAATCATGAAAGTTAGTACAAAGGTGTAGTTTCCCTATGGGTTTTATGATAGGTATTATGTAAGATACCCATTAAGTATAATTGATGGATTGGATAAAGTTAATGGATAGTAACCATTGTAATTCATCCTTGAAAAGAAGCACTACATGAGGATGCATTTTTCAAAGTTTTTATTTTACTGGTTTAGCTTCAAGAATGGTGATGATGTTATGGATGACTATAACAGGATCTATTTTTGTCATATTATTATAAGACCAAGAAAATTATTGGATATGATTATCAAGGAATGTTGGGAAATCTTGGTATTCTTGAGAATCTAAGGATTAACTAACTTTGATGTTTTACGAGACCTCAAGTGTTCCTATGTTAATATCAATTATAACTTTGTTTAAAATACTACAGGAATAAGATGGTATGATATTATTCAGATATGAATCCCCTACCCCTAAGTATGTTAAAACATATTTGTCATCCCAACACTCCATTACATGGACTAAGGAGGAATTTTCATCTATTAGGTCAGGAAAACTTAGGGGAAGGTATAGGAGTTTTTTATTATTTTGATAAGTTAGTGGTTCCAAGTGAATGGTGTTAATAAAAAAAATAGGTGGGATAGAAATAGCATCAGTAGTTATTGTAGGAGAATTGAGTGGGTATGATGGTTCTTTATGATCTATATTTAGAGAGACTAGATGGCAAAGCACTATCATTATCAACTTCAAGGGTTTTCTTGAAATTGAGGCCATGTTTTTTGTGTGGTTTTCTGAGGTCATTTATCATAACTTCATGGGGTCCTTGTTCATAACATCCTATGCCAAATCCTTTCTAAGCACATCATTGTAGAAAGGATTATGTGAAGTGTCATTTGTAAAGAAAGGAAAAGTTAGATGAGAATAGTTTGGTATGTGTTTAACTTTCACCATATAAATGGGATTGATTGATTCCCCCATAGATTAAGTGTGTTTGGAGGTGAGGGGGGTCAAAGGGGATAATATCTCCTAGGTTGGGTTGGTAAATAAACTGTTGGTTAGGGCATTGATATTCCTAAGGTGTTGATAAGGTGTTAAGAGTTAATGGTTGATACTCCCCTAAAGGGAGTTGTTGATATGCCAAGTCAAGGGAGTTTTCATCAAGGATATAGGATGAGGGTATTGTAGAAATATTTAATGTTTCCCAAAAAAATAATGGGATAAATTTATTTATGGGGATCAAGGCATCATTAGGCTAATAATTCAAGTTGCACATCTTGAATGGATGTGGGTCTATTATGATAACATGTATCTTAACTTTATGTTCATATTTAAGGCATCAATGTAAATGGGACACAATGCATATCATGTATCCAAGGTTGTCTTAGTAGGATTTTATATTAAAATTCTCCCTCTATCACATAAAATAGCTCTATGATGGTACATATACCTACTTGGATGGGGAGGATGATTTTACCTAATGTTGGCACAATAGTGTCATTAAAGGCTCATAGGATAGCTGAAGATTGAGCCATAATTGTTTATGGTAACTACAGTTGTCTAAAATCATGTGAGAAGATAATATTTATACTTGATCCATTGTGAATCGTAACTCTTTTGATCCATGTTTGATTAACTTGGGCAGTGATAAATAATGGTGGGTCTTGGTCTTCGAGTTGTAACGAGGATATTTGAGAATCATGAAATGTGATAGATGACAAATTTTGTAAGGATCTAATGAAGGCTGATAAAGGCTGAAGTTTGTCTAATTGTACTTGGGTGGCCTTCAAGGCCTATATCATAGCTTCATGATGTTGTGGAGAATTTTGGATAAGTTTGTATAAAGATATTTTGATAGGAAGTTGGTGGAGTTATTTCAAAACTGATATCTATATCAACTAAGAGGGATTGTTATTCTTTGCTTTCCCTAGAATAGAAACTTTGGGTTTTGGGATAGGCGATGTAGGATTGTTTGTATCATAAGTAGAGGATTTTGTCATAGATACCTTGGTTTTTTTAGGATTTTGGGTTTTATGACCTTGTGTCTAGGATTGAGTGGCTATGTGTATTGCATCTATTTGAAATAGTTGTTGGTTTGTTATGTTTCTATAATCATATGATTCTAAAGGGTCTAATAGGGGTTGATATTGAGTTTCATCATAGGTTTTATCTTCCTTTTTTAAATTTTGTTCTAACCCTCTTAGTAATTTACTAGTTCCCAGGGTGGTTACGACTCTAGTAGTTTGATTATGAGGATAATCAGGACCAAACTATTCCCATAAAAGATCATCTTTTGCTAATAAATCTTAGGTTATATCTTTGAGAGAATTACAATTTTTGGTATCATGTCTTGATATTTGATGGTAAGTGTATTTCTTATTTTCCCAATACCATGCTAGTTTTTGAATATGAGGGTTAATAGGCTTTATAGGTGGTAGTGTGATGAGGAAGGTTTGAAGGAGTTGATCAAGAATCATGGAATAAAACCCCCATAATGGATCTTGGTTAGATTTTTCCACCTTTTGAGGCATTACCATGGGGGCTACATTCACTGTCGTGTCTTGATTTCTTACATTGATTATTGAAATGTTTCTAACAGAGGGTACTTTACGTATGGAATAAGACCTTATATTGAGATTTTGAGGGTAATAAGGATTTAAGGGATTATATATTAGAATTATTATTATGGGGAGATCATTTTGTATTATTGTATGTTTCTTAGAGGAGGATTCCATAATGGTGGCTTTTGGCCTTATAAAAGGATAAGGTCCAAATATGGATGTTTTATTTAAAGCTAGTGGCATAATCATTTTCCCTTTTCGAGCTTGGTTAAAAGTATTAGGGATATCCTCTTTAGGGAGCTCAATTCTTATTGATGGATGTTATAAGGATTTACATTTTGGTGCCCCAAGGAATTTATCTCCACTTTTTGAAACATTTCCCATATTTACCCCTTTTACATGATTTCGCTTAGCTTGAGCTATAAGGGAAGCTAATTTTGGAGATGGTTGATGTAATATAGTGGACATCTGAGGATGGAGTGAGCTAGAGGGAGTGATCATGCTACGTAATGGTCTTGTAGTTACTAAATGAGTAGTGTGTGTATTTTTTGGGATATCTAAATGAGTTTCCCCATTGATAGTTTTTTCATCCTTTATTTTTGATTGGTTGCATTGAATAGGCTTAGGTAGCATCATAATAAGATCTAGAAAAAGTTGAGTGGATATTAGGATAGATCTAGCCAGTTCAGATGGTTTAAAAATATCTCCTGTAAGTAGATATGGGATCCTTGTTGTTTTGATAGATGATTCAAAAGAAATATCAACTTATTTAGGTAAAATTTGATCACAAATTGTGTTTATTACATGGATTTTATGATCTGAGGTACTTCCTATGTTTGCTTGTGTATAATTAGATATAGAAGGATAGATGGGGAATGGTTTCCTAAAGATATTGATGGATTGATTAAGAGGAGCATTAAGATTATCCAATTGTAATTCCCCTTGGTCAATAAGGTTCTAAACCAAACCTTTGGAATACTGACACTTATTGACCCCATGACTAGGTACATGATGATAAGCACAAAAAATACTTTCATTGTACCAACTAGGTTTGGGGAGATAATCATGAAGGGGTCTAATTATATGAAGCTCGATAATGGAAGATTTTAGGAGTTTATATAAAATAGAATCACATGACTCCCCTAAAGGTGTGTATCACTGAGGGGAAATCTTGTTAAGGATTTTTTTTGTTTTGTTTGAGAGGTAGAAGGTTTGGATTGGTTCAGTATTTGTGGAGGTGCTAATTTTAAGACAACAACATTTGTTGTGCCTTTAGTTTTAAAATTGTTTGTCCTTTTAGAGGAGTCAAGTTTGAATATATTATTATGTAACTTAACTTTTCCTTCATATAAGGCTTAGACTTCTAGTTTACAAGCCATTGTAAATGATTCATTAAAAGTTTTAAATGATTATACTTGTAGTGTTGATGAGATATGCTTAGTGCACAATCTTTCAAATAAATATATTAATTCATGTTGAGGAAGGGAGAAGGTTAGTTTATTTATAAGGCCTCACCACCTAGTTACAAATTTGTAATGGAATCTTCATAAATTGTCTAATGTTGTATTGGTTAATTATGGTTACTTTCCTTGCGATATTAATGGAGAAGTGTTCTAATAAGAATTGAGTCAATTACCCAAAAGAAAACAAGGAGTTTTGAGGGATGGAAATGTACTAATCTAAGGCTGGTCTAGATAATGACATGGGAAATGTAATTAAAATGAAAGCATAATCATGAGTGATAAGGTAATAACCATGTCTAAATATAAATTTATGAAGTTCCCAATGTGAGGGATATGGCCTAATTGGGATGGTAGGATTGATAGGTTTTTTACAAATTTGCTCGTACATGAGCATATTTTTTTGTCTAAAGGTAGAAGCCTCTATATTTTCCATCCTATTCATAAGGATTTAAATGAGGTCAAAATGGGTATTGTAATAAGGTATACCCCCTAAGATGTTTTGTCATAAATGTTGATAGGTGGGGAATGGAGTGGAAAATGGTTGTGAAAGGGGATAACCAACATAAGTGGTCATGATAGGTTGAGATTCAACCACATATAATGGGATTTGAGAGGGTTTGTTTTATTGTGGGGATGAGATAATTTGAGTGGTAATAAGGGATTGTGAGGGAGTTAGGTATTGATTAGTCATGGGAACATATTGCTGAAGAGGCTGACTTGGAGGAACTTATTGTGTAGGTTTTAAAGGTTGGGTTTGAGGATTCAAATTTATGTTTTTTTCGATAGGTGGGAGAGTCATAGGGATTAAGAATAATAAATTTTGGAGTGAAGTAATGGGTGGTGGAATAAGCATAAGTTAGGTTGTAGTAACATTTTGGGTTTGGGTAACGATCACATAAGGGTTACTAGTTACTAATAGTGGCTGATTATATAGGGGTTACATTACATTTGTATCATAACCCATTGGAGGTGGATTGGTGGAAGAATAAACCATGGATGCAACATGAACTTCAGGTCCCTTTGGGGGAATGCCATACAAAAACTAGGAAGTTTGGGTTTGAGGGGAGATAAGAATTCATATAGATATAGTACTAAGATAATGGTTGAGGGTAATTGGATTACTATCCAATATATTAGTGAAGTCTAGGTCTCCATATGTATAAAATTGGGGAATTCCTTTCCCCATGGATTTAAGAGAGGTAGGACTTGGTGTGTTCTCCATGGATGAGGATGAGCTATGAGGTTTGGTTCATTTTAGTGATTGCTATCATGTTACAACCATGTAGCACTAAAAAAGAAATAAAGAATGAAATGCAAAGACACAATTTTTTTTGATCATCTCATTTTTAGTGAAAGAAAACACACTCTATTAAACATACTTAAAGATTTTTAATTTTTAATAAACAAAATTTAGAATGTGGTGGGGAGATGGGTTAATGAAGGTACTAATAAATAGTAGTCGAAGTCTAGTTTTAGGTTTTATTTAAGGATGGAAACCTCTATATACATAAAGGTACGTTGAGGCATAATTTCATGTTGGAAGGAAGTATGTATCTTAATATTGGTGCCTACCCCCTCACTTCACATGCCATAGTGATAAAGTTATTGGGTGCTTAGTATTTATACTTCTTTGCCAAAAAAATTATACTCGATCAGTACACCGAGTTGGTTTTTTCCTTGGTGATGAAATCCAAATAAGTCTACCTAGGTTGGAAATGTTTTGATCCTTGTTTTTAAGATTACCATGGTCTGGTTGTATGTGAGATAATGTGACTATCAAGATGTATTAATCTACCTAAATAAATCTTTGTGGATTATCTAAATAAGCAAGGGGATGAATGCAATTATTTTTTAGACTTTAAAAAGGAAAGCAATAATTTTGCATTTTATCTTATTTGAACCAATAAATGATTTCATAATGAAACACAACAATAATCATGAGACCTAAGGCTCCCACCAGGTGTGCTAGAATGTTTTGGTATATTTTTATTCATTGTTATTAATAAATAAACTTACTAAAAATGGAATTTATAATATAGGGTTTTAAAGGGATACTTGTGATGAAGGTTGTGTACCATTGATCCAGTGAAGTGGAAACTCCTTTTTGGCTGGGAAGGATTACCTAAATAGAAGAGATAACTCAAAAAAGATTGATTAATAGGATATATAAATGGATTTCCTAATGCTAGACCAATTCTAAGAAGTGGTACACTTCCTTAAGAGGATGTCAACTCACTGTATGAAGAAATTAAGTGAAAAAAGTAATAATAATAATTACAACAAATCATATGATAATATATATGTGATAATGAAATGAAATGGATTAATCTATTGTGTGGATGTTAACAAAGTGTTCATTCTAATAAGATATAGCTGAATCTTCTTATGCTTGTATTAATTATAATTTCTCATTGACTACTTCTAGAGTAGGGGCAAACATAATTTCACAAAGTCCTATCTCAAAGGAAATATCACTCTGATCTACGAAGAGCGGGTGAGGGACTATGGGCAAATCATAGATGGAAACCACATCATGTATAACTCCTAGTAATGTTATCTAAAAATAGAAATTAATGATTTTAAGATGAGAAATAGCTAATTGAAATTAATTTGCACTATTAAATTACATTTAGATTATAGACATAAAGTAAGAACATAGGGATTGATGTTAATTATTTTAGAATCACTAAAAATTATATTAATTGAGGATGATTCATGTGAGGAATATTCATCAATATTGATAGTGGGGAAAGAAAGATCAAGATGGGGCCTAAAGGTGGGATTCAAGGGATTTGAAATAGCTTTAGGAATAGTTGATGATAATCTAACCAGACTAAGGATAATAAATAGAAGGTAATCAGACAATATAGGAATCAAAATATATTCAAATGAGAAATATTATTACCTTTGAAATGCTTCTAATATTGTAAATAATTATCATGTTGATGGGGATATTCTTAATCTTTGAATGAGTGAGGATGGACTAAGATAGGTATGTCATTCTTCCATAGGTATTCCAAGACAATTTATCTAGCATTCCATTGTACAAATTTGGGTATCCTTTTAGATGAGGATGGTCTAAATTTAAATTGATGGTAATCCCAATTGGATTGATGATAATCATGGGGATTAGTGTCGATCTAGTCTAAGTTTTCTAAGTTCATTCAAATAAATCCAATCCATGAGGTTAAACTTAGTCCTAAGCTATTTAAAATGAAGTTCAGCTACTGATAGGTTTTAAAGAGGTTAAAAAACTTACTTATAATATATTTGGGAAGATTTGAATAGATTTAAGGAGGGTTAAGTAGTTACAATTAGTTACCTAGGTATAAATTAATTAGTAAGACTAATTACATGAAGTAAGATAATAATTGGTAAAAGTTAATTTTTATGTAAAAAAAGATGGGGAAGTGGTAATACATATATATTAATACTAGTATAATGGTGTAAATTCATAGTGTCTATAGCTAGGGTAGGCCATTGATATATGTCCTTACTTACCTCTTAATCACATTGGGATATTTTATGTTTTACACCTATGTGTATTATATATTTATTATATCGGGTCATGCCCTTTTCATTTTTCATTATAGACATTTAGTTTACACCCAAACATATAATTGATTATACTTATGCTCTTAGGGGAACTCTAATTTTTTTGTGCTTATATTGATTAAACTAACCTATATAGAGGCCAACATATCCATCATATGCTTATATAAACCAAAAATTATCCATAAAAGGGTGGTACCACTAATTCCCACATTACTTTTGCTTATGAATATATGAATTCAATTAATTTTTTTAATAGTTAATCGAGGGTTAAAAGGGGGCCCTTTCCCATAGTATAGATCAAACCAAAAAAAAACTTGTAAGACTAGAATAAAATTCATGAGGGAATAAGAGGCACAAAACTACCATAACCAATAAAGGCCAAAAAAATGGACTAAGTAACATATCAAAGACATTTAGTCCAGAAATAAAAAAACCATGCAAACACTAACATGAAGAGGACCAACTGAAGACCATAGAGCTAAAAAAAATACAAACCAACTGAGAATAAGAGAAAGGGGTACTAAGCTAAATCACCCATGAAGAGTCTTCCACATTTTCCTCTTTCACTAAAGTGCCAACCTGATTACCACAAACATTATCCACTACCAGCTTTCCCTATGATGCATCTCTCAACTTACCTAAGACCACATCAATAATTACCCCCCATTTCACTTCTTGACATCAAACCCATACCACCCTTAGTAACTATCACCACCACACTATCAGTCTGAATCTCCCTAACTTCCAAAGCATCCAACACTTGGGCAAGAGGTTGCAAATCCATACCACCCATAAGAATTATATCCAAAAGATGAGTTTCATAATGCACATAGGTTGAGTAAAAATTTAGGATAGTCCTAAGCGATATAAGGGGAGCCTGTAAAGATACAATTCCCACCATTAGGATTTTCCTTCTAGAATGAGTCAGAGCCCTTATTACCCCCTAAACTTGATCAATAAAAACTAAGGCTTTTTTTCTAAATGGACATCCAAATCCTAAAACATCGCAAGGGGAACAAGTCTGACTGATTCTCATCTTGAGAGTGGGAGATTATCATGAATTTTATAAGTAAAACCAACAATGATTTTGAATAAACCCACTCTATAACAAGGCCTAATCAAACCCTCTACCACCAAATTCACTAATTCTTTATCCTCTACAGCCAAGAAGAAATTTCCAAGAAAGAGTGACACTTGATCAAAATTTACCTTGAACTTGTGAGGGGTTTGAACCACCATTATTTTGATAGCATCCATGATTTGCCCAAATTGTACCATAAACACATTCTTGATCCTCACATCACTCATAGAGCCTTCTAAGTATATATCAAAAATCTTGACTTCCACTCTTAATAGTAGCTCACTAAGAGAAAGCTATATTAAATAGTCAATAGTTTAAAATATCTAGAACTACATTCAAAGATCATCTATATAGCCAAAATTTCCCAAAAGACAAGGCATATAAATAGGGTAATTATATTATAAAAGGAACCAAGAATCCCATCTTGGCATGAGCCACAAACTCAATGATCCATCAATTAAAATTGTAACATAAACATCAATGATTAAAGCCACCAATAAGCCTAACCAACCAAATAAACCATGGGGCACCCCTCACTAGAGACTCAAAGGCCTTAGAAATTAGAAATAAAGGGAGGAGACATAGACTAGGCCCCTTAAGAATTATCACTGATAATTTTTTAAAAAAATTAATACTTTGATTTGCCAAAATATTTGCCTTCAAATTAGCTTCTAAAAAATAATGACACATCTCCTAGAGAGAAAAATAAATTAGATTGTCCCAATTCTAGCCCATGATGTTTTCAATATGCCATACACATGCATGTATATTGTGAATATCCTATATTAGGAACATGGAATAACATTTTATTATCAATTTAGAGATGCCACATTAAACCATCAAATTGATCCCCAAAGATAGGTCTTGAGCCTCTACTTCATTATTAATCCTGTCAACCAATTTAAATGATGTTACTCAAATTAAAGAGCCAATGAAATCTTGGAAAAGACACACTAAAAACACTTTCCCCCACATATTTGAAGTAAATCACACCAAATAATTATAATACATACTTATCTTGGCTTCTTCAATTAGATACACATTCAAAGATTATATAGATTCTATAGAGACATCAACATAGTTTGAATACCACTAGGTGTATTCCTTCCTACTATTTTTAGTTTGATTGGTGATTTCAATAGTTTGTTGATTATTGATTTATATAAACATTAATATACTTGAGAATGTTTTAATTGTATTTTTATGTACATTTTAGACACAAGAGTATGGATGCTCATTTTAGAATCCTCAATGGGAGTCAAGATGCTTATGTAGATAATGAAGAGACATAATTTCTTTTTTCTCGTGTCAAGTAGACTAGAATTTGTGATAAGGTAACCTCTATTTTTATTTTTAATTTAATGTCATTATCATATTTGGTATTAACTTTAACTGATATTTATAGGTTATGGTTTCAACTTCTTATTTGGGCCTTCTAGGTACACATGTTTGTTTTACTCTGATATGTATGCATGTAGACCCATTAAAATGGATAATTATGTAGACACTTAAGTTTGATACATGACTATTAATTTTATATTTTATTGGAGTGTTTATGTGCATATGGATCATTAGTTCAAAATAGGTTCTTATCGGGATGTTTTTCCTTGTGTCAATTTGAATACTACCACTTAATTTGAAATGCTTGAAATTCTAAAAAAAAATATTTATTTGTCTTTATATGACCCTAGATACCCTTAAAATTGTTTTAGACTATAATTATCACCCTTTGTAGAAGAGTTTCTCAGGATCTCTCACTCATAACTACAAGAATTGGGACAAACTCAAGTTGTGGGTATCCTGTAGTGAGCTTGAACCTCTAGGATTTTTAATGAGGCTAGTTCCTCAGATGATTCACTTCAGCTCTTATTTCCTACACTAAAATCTATTTCTAACTAAGGAAAAGGGATAGGAGGATGACATAAAAAGGAAATATAAGCTAAGGGATGTGATACACCAAATAGAGAGTGATTCACATTCAGATTGGGAACCTTAATGACTACTACTAAACTTAAACAAGACATAGTCTAGTTGATCCTATTTCAAAGCCGCAAGCACGAGTAGTTGCATGGAGGTCAAAAGGGAGGATGCGATTTGAAGGGTAGGAAGGAATAGGTCTTAATGAGAGACACTATAACTTGTAACACTTTAGAAAGGCACACAAGGCTAACATATCACATGACCTACAAGAAACCAAGAAAAATTAAAGCGAGGTGTGTAGAGAAATCGTAGATGATGAGAGAAAACATACATCCTGTAAGTTAAACTCCAATAATGCACACTTGACTTCAACAAAAATAAAAAATTTGTCTTATATTACTTCAAGAGAATGTTACAAGGAAAATTATAGATTAACTCTATCACCAGTTGAGGGATCTCTTTTAAGGCTTAAAAGCCTCTATATATAGCAGAAAGAAATGAGAGAAGATGGGGCTTTCATGAGAAAATGGAGAGAGGGGTTATAATGGCTACAATGACCACTATGTATTTGAAATCCTTTTGCCTTTAGAGCGTGCAATTTATTGACCATGAAATGAACCATCTAAGATCACCGTAAATCCCCTCAATCCCTTTGCATATTCAAGTCTCCCTTTTTGGAGCTGAGAGAGCCATGTTGTGGGTAGCTACATGTTCCTATCAATTGTACATGATTTGATCTCTTGCATTTAAAACCTGGCATGCTCCTTACTATTATTTTGGACTTATATATTTTCTATTAAAATTGATAACCCCTTGGCTTTTTGCATGTTCATGGATCTTCTTGTAAATGTGTCTATAACACTTGTCATGCACACTTTTACCCTTGAGATTCATTGACACCTTTGACTTTCACTCACCATTAATATTCAATGTAAGATTGAGTATGTGTTATCAAATTTAGCTCCCAAAATGCTGCCATGAATCATCTATATGTTTGGCCAGGGACCCCTTTGACAAATTTTTAATGCCAATATCTATTTTATGAGATTGGTCTTTAACACTAGTGATAACATCATGTTTCCCTCGAACACTTTCTTGTGGGCCTTTATATTTCAGGATTTTTGAGAATGACCCTTCAAATTTATTTTCTTTAGCCACTTCTTCAAAATAAAAGGTCTTAGAGACTTTTGCAAAGGTCCATTTCCTTTTTAGATACACTTTGAAATGCTTTTCACTTCTACTTATTCTGGTCCTCCACTTATTCTTGATCATGTCCATCTCTTTAAATTAGTCAGAATTTTGGTATGAGGGCCAAAAAATTGGCCAATAAAAACATCCAAAAAATTGTTTTAGTTTTTTTAATATACCAAGAGTGAACCTTATTATTCTAATCTAACCATTATCAAACCTTAAAATCCTATTCATCTTATTTTTGGGGTCCCTTGACCCATTTTCCTTTTTGTTTGGTTTCTTATGCCCTGTTTGTCATATTTATTACCAATAAGGTCTTAATTGAATTCATGAATTCTATATATACAAAATCATGTTAATGAATTTGGGAAGAAATATTTGATTTAAGGATCCATATATTGAAGTATAAATAAATAATTTAAATATTAGAACAACACCCCATACCAAATGCATAATTGAAAGATTAGTTGAAGAGCATGTAGAATCTACTAGTTTATTGCATCTCACTAATAATGATAAGGATAAATATATGCATGTTGCATTAGGATGCATGTTAACTTGTGTGATAGTCATTTTACAAATTTTCAAGTAACTACTCCCATTTTTTATGCTTTTTTAAAGTGTCTTAAAGTTCATTAGACATGAGAGAAAAGAGAATAAATTTTAGGAGATACATAGGGAATTTTGAGAAAATGAGAGAGGGTTTTGATGAGCACGATTGATGAGCACAATTATATCAACAACCCAAAAAAAATTGTAAACATTCAATTTACTAGGATCACACTCATTAAACAAATTAGGATTAGCTTATCAAAATTGCTAGTGCAAATATTTATTTGCACTTTTAGTTAACTCAAGTAGTTGGTTTTTGTACTAAGAATAGGTAGTGTGTAGTTAGAGTGTACACATGTCCAAGGATGCATTCAATTCTTACCTTCCCACACTTTCTACAATCATTATATATCACCTTTAATGTGGCCTATAGGAAAAGAGATGCAATTCCTTGAATTTGTTAGAAATACACTTCTCTTCCTTTGTATTTTATAATGGTTTAGATACATTGTTCTATTATTGGCACATTGGGTTTTATAAAAACACATAGATGTTTTTTATTTGATCAATATTATTGGTTTTAATTTTAGTTCTCCTCCTATTTTTCCTATCCTACATGAGTTGTCCTTCACTTCTAATTTGATCCCAGTTAGACCAGATCTTAACATTATATTAGTGCCATTAAAAGCTAGCTTCATAGCTTAGAATAGTTTATTAGGCATTTTTAAGAATAATTATTTTGTTTGGCATCTCATTTACCAGGACATGTAAATCACATTTTGTGCATATCAAAAAAATGCATGGGTAAAAATGACACAACATGAAGGAAAACAACCATTTCAACTCATTTAGAATGTCACATTTTTTCAATAATTCATGATAAATCATTAGCTATAATATTTAGATATGGATTGAATATGAGACTATTGGTTATGTATTTTTATTTGGTGTATTTCATGCATGGTACTTTTATTGCACTTTAAGGGTGTAATTTTTATCATGGCAAAACTTTTTTGAGGTCATTTTCATTACATTTGTCAAATGCAATGACACCTTTTTTTGTGATTTTTAGTAAATCATTTTAGATACCATATTGTCAAAGACTGAAGGGTGGGTTCTAGTTTGATAGTTGGTCAAACCACCCCCATAATAATTATTTTTAATTTTTTATTATTTATCCTTTCTTATAAAATCTATTGGCTCTTAAAATACACTTTGTTTTGTCTCTCACAGTGTGAAGGGTACCTAACATGGCATTGTTTTTGGGACCCTATTGAGAAATTTTTTCTCTCCTTTTATAGGACACATTTCTAGAAAGACTTTTATATTTTTGAACATGTTTAAATTATTGGATTTTGGGCCACTAGTGTAGACAATTCCTTCATTCTTTGTTTTTTTTTGACACTTTTACATGATGATCGTTCTTTGTGACTTCGATACCCCCAGTATCAGTTGATTTATATGTGTTCAAAGTAGTGAATTTTGGGCCACTTATGTAACCAATTTCTTAATTCCTTTTATTTTTTGACACTTTAACATGATTATCAATCCTTGTGACTTTTGGCATCCCCATCATCACTCAATTTATATGTGTTCAAAGTAAAGAATTTTGGGCTACTCATACAAGAATATTTTTAATTGTTATGAATTTCTTCATCAATTTGAGCATTCAGTGGTTATTTTACCCTATCAATTCCACTCATGCAAGTGATAGTTAGAATCCAGTTTACTAAATGTTTAGTTAACATAATTTAAAGTTTTTATTCAAATGTATATTTCTTGAGTTCTATTTTTAGACTTTCAATTTTCTAGTGTGCATGTGAGTGTAAATATTTTCTTAACTGATGAAGAGGATTTTTGTAATATGTCCATATCTTAAGAGTGAGCTAATTTTTTTTATCTTAGAATCTATTTTTAGTTTACCTATATTTTAAGTACAAGTCTTAATTTAAAATTAAATTGTCATGAAAGTTTCTTGTAATTGTCTAGTTTTAGCCTTTAGTATTAATAAAATAATGTGCACAGGAATGATACAATAATTCTTTTTTGAAATTTATTCTTCATATTTTTAACTCATATTTTTATTACAAGTGTTCACAAAGAAAATTCAATAATCTTAAGTATCTTAATTTGAAGTTATTAGTGCATATGTTCTCATCAATCTCACAACATTGCTAAATTAATAACTAGTAATTCTAGGATAGATTGGTTGATACATAGCTTCAATTTCATATTGATTAAGAGATTATTTTCACTTCCTACATACATTAAAAACCTTTATTTAGTATCATATCTAGGTTTAAAAAATATTTCAAAGGGTTTCAAGTAATTATTAGAAGAAATAATGGTTTCAATTAATTCTACTTCCATGAATATTTTTGTTTTTAAATGTGACAACTTTGAGTATTGGAGAGATCAGTCGAAATGAATTATTATATGAAAATAAATTTATGGGAATGCTCTCCATGGGTATACACCACCCTAAGACTGAGAAACCTTGACACAAGATTAGAAAATAACAAAAAATGATGAAGGAAAGACAAATGCACAAGCTTTTTTCTATCTTCAGAGTGTCATAGACCAAGCATCTATCCAAGAATTATATAATGCAAGAATACTCATGAGGCATGTAATACATTTAAAACATCATATCAAAGATATATTGAGTTAAGAGAATAAAAAAACCCAACTATTAAAATGAATATTGAAAATTTAATAATGTCAAATAGTGGAGGAGTTAGAAAATATTATGTAAGAATAGATGATTTAGTGCATAGAAAGAAGATTTATGGAGAAACTATACAATATAATGTTAAAAGAATATTTTGAGATATTTTAGTCAAAAATGGTTACATATAATGATCACTCTTGAAGAGTGTAATAACATGAACATTATGAGTGTTAATGAGTTATTGTGTTTTGTCTTATCCCATGAGGATAAGATGAGACTATTCACAAGAGACTAAGAAGAAGCACGTGAAACCAAGGCTAATATTTTAAATGCCAAAGTTAAAATTAAAAATAAAATAAAGGAAGTTATCAAAAAATAAAAATTCAAAGATAAAGTTTGAATCTAAATTCATAGGTAAGATCAAAAAATAATTTACTTATCATTACTATAAAAATCTAGGACACATGATAAAGTATTGTAAGATACTAACAACTAAGAATCAAGCTAATCAAGAGAGTGAAATTATTTTTTTTCAAAATAAGAAAAATATTATTAAAGTGGGCTTATATTATTGTCTCACATGTAATGTGGGAATGGAGGAATCAAATTATTGGTAGTTTTTTTATTCGGGGTGCTCAAATCACATGACAAGTCACAAAGATGGTTTTAGCACATTAGCTGACTATTTCAAAAGTAAAGTACAATTGGTAGATGGAAAGTCCATCCAAGTTGAAGGAAAGGGAAAAATTAAAATCACTATAAATCAAGCTAAAGGTGAAATTAAGGATGCTTAATTTTCTCCAAATCTAATTCATAATATGATTAATTTTGATTAATAGTAGAAAATAGTTTCAAACTACTTTTTAAAGATAATGTTTTTAATATTTTTGATAAGAGATCTAGAAATAGATTTATTGGAAATCCTATATGGTAAATAATATGATGTTTTTATTGAAGATAAATATGATGAAATTTGACACTTGTTTCTTCACCATTGAGGATGTTAACATGTTGTGGCATTCAAGACATGATCATATTAGTTTTAAGATCTTACATATTTTTGACACAAATGTTATGGTAAGAGATATTGTCAAGTTAGATTTCAAATAGGATGATGCATGGAAGTCATTTATTATTGGAAAAAATAATATGGATTATTTCCCTATCATAAAATAGAGAGTTACAAATACACATTTGGAGTTGGTTCATTCATATTTATGTGGATCATTATTTTACAGAAGTATTGGTAATAATATCTATTTTATTTATTTCATAGATGATGCTACAAGGTTTATGTAGGTATTTTTGTTGAAAAAAAAAGTGGAGATTTTTCATATTTGAAAACTTCCAAAAATTTAGGTAAAAAATAATGTGGAAAGTCTATCAAGGCCTTAAGAATACATAGAGAAGCTAAATTTTGTTCTAATGAATTTAATGACTTTTCTGCTTCACAAAGAATTAAAAAGTAGTTAATAGTTCCTTTAACACCACAACAAAATAATGTTATTAAAAAAAATAATAGATACATAATGGATTTAATAAGGACTATGGTAGATAATAATAACTTGGAAAGGTGTATTTGAGTTGAAGCAATAAAAATAATAGTTTACATCATTAACAAAAGTCTTGCAATGGTAGACAAAGACAAGACACCTTATGGAGGTTGGTATCATATATAACTAGTTTTTTTTCATTTAAAAGTATTTGGTTGTTAATATTTTGTACATATTTAAAATGAGAAGACTAAAAAATTATATCTAAAGAGTTTTCCTCATATTTCACAAGTTATAGTGATGAAATCAAAACATATAAGCTTTATAATCCTACTACTAACTCCATAATGGTTTCTAAGGATTGCATTTTTTTTGAAAACGAGGTGGATGTTGATTTTGATCATGTAGATATAAAAATAATAAGTAATGGGGGAACCTATTGAATTTTATTTTGAGGGATTACAAATTCTTACCATATTTATAGTTCGACAAGAAATAATAATCACTCTTTTCAAGAGAACAGTCATGCATCTTCATCAACTCCAAATAAGAATAGGAAATTATTGAATCTGCATCCAACAAATCAAATATTAAATTAGAATTATGAAAGGAGGATTATAAGGATTCAATATTAGTAATGTAAAATTATTATGCTATTTATGATGAAAATATTATATTTACACTGTTAATGGTGGTTAGTGAACCTATATGTTATGCATAAGCTAGTTAAAAGAAAGAATGGGTTGATGCCATGAAATTAGATATAAATTCTGTTGGGTGAATATTTTGTCGTCAACTAACTGATGACAAAATGGGTATATCAGCCACAACACAGGGAGATTTACACTATGAATAGTATGGGTTTATTAGATCTAGATGAGGTAAATCTCTCCTCTCATCAAGGGGAGGTTCCCTATCAATATTTATATGCTGGATATATATAATTAAGCAGAAAATAGCACATGGGAGTGGTATAATAGCATCTACCTCTCTTCTTTCAGAGGTAATGTATAAAGAACAAAAGAGGAAAAATCTTGGTCTAAAGCTAACAACACTCCTCTTCTTTCAGGAATGGTATCAAACGAAGAGCAAGAGATCACCTGAAGTAACAAAGTCCATAAGAATGCTCACACAAGCACAAAGTCTTCCGTAGCTTCTTTCATCGATTCAGAACAAGTACAACCGTAGAGTAAAGTGAAGCACAAAGTCTTCACCTGAAACTACAAAAAATAACTGAATCTCAAAGATAAAAGTAGCACAAAGTCTATCTTCTACCTTCCAAAAATGCCCTTAGATAATATAAACACACCCACTTGCTTATTAAATCAGATAAACAAGATATTACCAAGAAAACGACATAAGAACTATTTCCTAAATAACACAGATAATCTCAACACAAAGTCTGAAATAACCTGCTTCTCATTCATTCAACAGAATATGATTTACAAATTTGAGCACAAAGTCTCAAAAGTTGCTTCAATTTCAGTAGAGTGTTTGCTATTAATTTCTCCAAGATCATTTACAAATGAGGTCTCCACTATATATAGGGAGAAAATCCTCAAAAATAGAAAATAATAAAATATACAAAATATTTTGGTTAAAGATGACTCATCTTTGACTTTTAGATATTTTCCAAAATATTTACATGTAATTACATATTACAAAATTGCATGCATTCTACACAAAATAGAAATGCATAAAGATAGAAGAAGAGAGAAGGGGGAGAGAGAGTGTCAATTCTTACTGCCAGACTTCTTCAGATGAGCATCGTACATGGCGATCGATGCCTGAATTCCTATGTTGTCTGGCACAAATGCATTTTTGAAGATGACTCTCACTCTGATTAGTGCGTCTTTCAATGTTGTGATGGCTTTAGAGTGGCCAGTTTACCTAGATTTCAAATTCTCCAAAGTTAACTGAGCATCTAGAATGCTGTCCACCGAAGTCATTGAGAAAGATGCTTCTTCAAAATCTTTCTGGATCATCCCTTTGAAATTCTGAATCATTTCCTCTGCCGGAAGGAACTGATGGTCCTTGGAGGTCAAGTTGCACGGCAGCTCTTCTAAATTGTTCAGCAGGCTCAGGTCACTCTTTTCGCTAGCTTCCTTGAAAGCTTTGAGATCATCAATTAAGTCTTTGAGTACCTGAATTCTAAAGACTATTGACTCCTTGATCTCAACATAGAAATCTTTATTGGGGATGACACCGATAGATATCAGGGTACTCTTTTTGAGATCTTTCATTTCCTTCCATCTCTGAGATCTTTCTCTAAGCTATCAATTTCCTGAGAGATAAGGGAGACAAAGTCATCTACCTGAGCTTTTGACTTCTTCATTTTACTTGTTCTTTCCACAACTTCTGATAGCAAAGAGACTCCCTGATGGTGCATTCTTTCAACATAGTCCTCCATTACCTTTCCCTTTAGATAGGTCTTTTCAACTTTCTGAATGACTGGATCATCCACAGAAAAGGCCTCTGGGGTCACTGCTTTAGGCGGGATAGTGAACCTTCTGATTACTGCTGTTAACTGCTCCATTTTGGCTTTATAATAGTCCTTCATCTCCTTCTCTCTGTCAAATTTTTGGACCATAATGTCCATTGCTAACTGAAGATCACTCTTCGCACCTTCGTGAGTAACTTTGCCAAGTTCAACATGAGAGATGGAATAGCTGCTCATCTCAAAACCCTCAAGGGTTGCATCCTATGGGGGTTTGGCAATTTCTAAAAAATTTTGCCCCTTTTCTTCGACCAGCTTGGAGAGGATTTTTGGCCTCTTAGGAGCCCTTGATTTTGCCATCATTATCTTGCCAAAGTCAAATTCATCTGGGGAGATGGCCATTTTCTTCCTCTTCGGCGTGAAAGTAGACATCCAAGGTAGGAGAGAAGTACCTGTTGTGACAATAGTTTCCTCTACCGGTGTTAATGTAGTAGCTTCGACACTACTAGTGGTGACAGTAGTTGCAGTCAGAGTAACTGGCGAAACTGTATCAACTAGTGATTTTGGCTCAGGTGCAGGGCTTGGTGGCAGGTTGAAAGACAGAGATGATAGACTTGGAATGGACCCAAAAAAGCGAGGGGAACCTCTGAAAGGACCCTGAGGATCGCCAAATACCACCCTAGAAGGAGAAGCGGCTCCAGAAGAGGGAATATTGATGGAGGAAATAGGAGAAATGGGCACCACAAGAGATTGAGGGGGAGAAGGAGAGGTGCTCTAAATCGGCCATGCTTGTCCTGGCGAGAGTGGAGAACCAACACCTGGTTGTTCTGGGGGTTGATCTGCTATCTCCATGGGCTAAGTTGCCTGTGCCTCAGGGCTTTGTTCTTTGGTTCCTTCATCTACCTTTTTAGGCTCTTGTGCAGGCTTAGTCTTTTTGGACACAAAAATGATTCTAGGCTTGTGAGGCCTAGAAGGAGAAGGAACATCACCTTTGTTTTTTGTTCGGTTCTCTGCCTTCCTTCTCAATTCTGCTTGGTATTCAGCCTCTAATCTTGTGATGAATTCTTTCAGGGTGATCCCTTTGGCTGCTAACCAATCATTGGTGTTAGCCAATATTGGTTCAAATCTCTTCCTTAGAGAAGTCAGTTCCTTCTGAGACCAGTTAATTGGAGGGAGAGGGGAACTAGTGACCTTTTCTGCTAGATACCTGTTGTTTATAATATTCCCATCATTGATTAAACCTGAAGGGATCTCTACAAGCTCGAGGTATTCTATCTGCTCCAGTGTAAGATGGAAATAGTCCATTTTCTTTACCTCATCAGCCGTCCTTAGGTCCACCCAGATATCCTCAATCATGGGATCGTGGAACTGAGTTTTTCTTTGGATCTTCTCTTTGACCCCCCTATAGTCAAATTTCTCCCATCTCTTGAATGGTTTGATGGTAACCATCTATATTTCTGTTTTCATGACCCTGGCTTTAGTTGATGTAGCAACTGAAAACCTACCAATCTGGATAGGAAACTTGAAATTAGGTCTCTTAAGTTCCATCTGCTTCGTGTGCACGACAGCCAGTTGTCGGCAAAGCTCCATTAGGACTAACCTGTCTGAAGAGAATTTGGGGAGCATATAAGGGTATCTTTGGTAAAAACCCATCTGAAGATAGCAAAAAGTAAGAAATTAGAGGAACATACAGCCATAACCTTCACTACCGTTCAGGCCTCATCTGATATTCTCTTCTACTCCAGCTGAGGATCGAAGAGACACAAAAATATGGCAAAGAATGCATCATTTACTCGTCTGAAATGATGTGTTGACCCCTGAATCGTCAGCTGTGGATAATATGAGTAGACTGGGGTGGTCTTTCTATCTCCCTCTGTTGTCAAACCTAGGAAAGATCTCATTGCAGCAGCTATATAGACCAGGTACGAGGTCATGTAAAATTTGAAGGAGGTTTGTACCCTGATCAGTTGTTCATGGATAGCATTGCTAATCTGTTTCCCCCAAAAGATGGTTTGCTTATCCTAAAAGATAATCTTAATGAATGGATACATCCATTCATGGAATTGTGAAGAGGATGGGAGGCCCCATAATCTACTGAGGAGGGTGATTAGGTCACCAACTTCTTTGATAAAATCACTTTTGAAGAAGCTCTTCGGCCATCTAGAGAGACTGGTCCTCAGTGTCTTTAGCCATTTATAGTTCATGACCCTCTTTGCCCTTTCAAGATCTTTGACATACTCTTTTTGTGTGTTTTTGAAGTCAATTTGGGTTACTTCGATGGCTGGAGGACACAAAAAAACTTTGTCGATAAAATCGGGGTCCAACCGAATTATCATGTCGCCACTGGCGTCTGAGACCGATCTGGTCTCTTTGTTGTAAAAACATGTGCACTGGAGGACAAATTCCACATGATGTGCTGCTATCGGAAAGGCGGCCACCAGGTGGATGTTGCTCTCAACAATTTTTTTTATCCCAGTGCTGGGATTTGTTGCCTTAGTTCGCGCCAAGAATTCGGCCATGTCCACGTGGCCGATCTCGGTATCTCGAATGTCATCGACATTCAAGGTGACTGATGTGAGCAAGAAGACACCCTGGTATTTGTATTTCACGCTTTTCACCTTTGAGAGAGATGCTTCCGTCATAGAGGACAATCTTGATTAGATGGGAGTAGATGTATAAGAGCTCACTGAAGGTGCTGCAACCATGATCACAGATGAAAGGAGAGTGAGTGAGAGAGGGAGAGTGCAATTTAAGTGAAATGGGTTACTGGAGGTCACTTAAATAGGCTAGGTCTAGCAAAGAAGTGAAAAATGAGGAAGAAAAAGTGCGAAAGGGATAACTCAAAAAAATTCTAGGAGTTAGCTGAAATTAAGGAAAAATGCAGGGGCGACAAAAATTATCGCCCTTGCATAAATTGAAAAGAAACAATAGGGGCGGCGATTTTTGCCACCCTTACGGGAAGGATGCAGGGGTGGAAATTTTCACCGCCCTTGCGAGAAGGATGCAGGGGCGGTGATTTTCATCGCCCTTGCGGAAAAGATGCAGGGGCGGTGAAAATCGCCACCCTTGCACTGTAGTTACAAAAATTGTGCAGAGGCGGTGAAAATTGCCGCCACTGCACTTGACAAGGGGGAAACATGGAAGGGAAGCATTTTTTGCTGTCTTTTCACAAAAGATGAAATAAAACATGGGGGGCAAAAAATGCCACCCGCATGAGGTCATAGCGAAAAACCCGTGGGTAGGAAGGAGAAGAAGAAGAAAAAGAAATAAAACTAAAACTACTGAAAGACTAAGCTAAAACAGAAAAAAAATGAAATAAACTTAAAAAATGAACCCTACCTGAGAAAATGTGCATGCCACGAGGTCGAATCCATGAGTTGGTGCTTTGAAATGTCACTTGAGGTGCTCAGGTGCAAGAGGTAGGAGGAGAGGAGGAAGCAATGAAAAGAATGAGGCTCAAATCAGAATATATAGGGTGAAAAACCCACCCCAACAACCCACCGCATGTAGCCATTAATGTCTGCACAGAAATTTAGATGTGTAAGGGCGGCATTTTTCATCGCCCTTGCATATAGTCAGTCTATTTTTAGGTGTGGCAAAAATCGTTGCCCTTGCAGGTTGGAGTGCAGGGGCAGTGATTTTTGCCACCCTTGCACAAAAACAAGGGAAATGCAAAGGCGACAATTTTTGCCGCCCTTACACGGAAAAATAAAAAGAGACCAACTCTGGAAGGAGAAAAAAGGGGAAGGGAAAACTTGGCTTGGATGAGATTGTAACCACTCCTCGTTTCGAGGCCAAGACAAAAATGAATTATAAAATTCGTATCAAAAAATGAACTTAGAGAGACAAAAGACAAAACAAACAAGTTTTGTAGGGGGTTGTTTTCAAAAATGAGCTAAGCTAATTTTGGAAACAACAGATGGCTCCTGTTGGGGAACTCCCATTTAATCAAGTTTATTAGTGGAATCAGAATCTAGTCTCTGAGTGCCTTCATCCAAGCCATTGGGCTATGGAGTCGAGCAAAAAACGAGGAAGAAAAATAGACAAAACGTAAAAACTATACATATTTTACAAACAGACTCATCTGAGCTTCAAGGGTTGAAAAGTTTTAGATGCTACTCACTATGAGGTAGTGTAAATGGTGTTCTATTTTTATACTCTAGCAAAAAGCTGGCCTCACCACAGAGTTGTCGAATGGTGAATGGACCCCTCCACAGGGAGTCAAATTTGCCATGCATCCCTTTTGGTTCTCGTCACTTGTCCCATAACAAGACTTGATCTCTGACTTGGAACTCACGCACTCTAGCTCTCTTATCAAAAAGTGCTTTCACCCGATCCTGATGTTCCTTGATTCAATCCACCACCATAACTCGTTGTTCATTCAGCTCAGTCAGACACATGATTTGCTTGTCAACTGAGCTTTCGAAGGTTGAGTCTTCGATTGCTCTGATTAATCTGAGTGCTAGTAGTTCAAGGGTGATGGGAATTTCTGCATTTCATCCATATAGGAGTTGGAAAGGTGACATACCTATAACTCTTTTGGGTGTTATCCTATCGGCCCATAAAGTGTCATATAAAGCTTTGTGCCATGTTCTCTGATTGTCATCCACGAACTTCCTGATAATGGTGACCAGGTTCCTGTTACTCGATTCTACTTGTCCATTTCCTTGAGGGAAATAATCTGAAGTGTGAGATAAGGTAATCCCATAATGGAAACAAAATTGAGTAATTTCATGCGACAAAAAATAGGCCACATTATCTATCACAACTTTTAGTGGGACCCCAAACCTGGAGATGATATTTTCTTTGAGAAAGTTGCATACTACTTCAGATGTAGCATGCTTGGTTGGTATGGCCTCCACCCACTTAGTAAAATAATCTGTCACGGTGAGGACATAATCATGTCTGGCACTTGAAGATGGGTTAACTGCACCAATGAAATCAATACCCCATTGCTGAAATGGTTCCTCAATCACAACTGGCTTGAGGGGTAAAGCAGAAAGCTTAAGCTTTCCAACAAATTGCTGACACAGCTCACACCTACGCACCCATTTGTAAGCATCCTAAAAAAGTGTGGGCCAATAGTACCTTGCTCATAGAATTTTGTGTGCCATCACCGGTGCAGAGAAATGCCCTCCACAGACCAAATTTTGGAAAGATTCTAAAAGTCTTTCTTGTTGAGCTTTGTCAACACAATGAAGAAATGCCCCGTCCAAGTTTCTCTTATAAAGACCATTGTCCCACAGAACATAACCAACTGCTTTCAATTTAACATTCCATTTTTCTTTAAAATAAAGATGAGTGAGACACTCGCCATATGTTAGGAAATGAGCAATGTTAGAATACCACTCATCAGTAGTGGTGATAAAGAGAACTGTGGGCATGCTTTTGATATCTTGTTCTTCACTTTTTACATTGTCTGGAATGTTGTTGGCGATCAATTGGCAGAGACCCCTTCCTCGTACAAGCTTGGTTGGTTTGATGTCCAGATCAAATTCCTGAGTTTTGGAAATCCAGTTACCTCTCTTTGTACTGAACTCTTGCTGAGTCAAAATAGATTTTATTGTTGTATCTGGTACGAGAACTTCGGTGTGAGAATTCAGGATATAAAACTTAAAATGCTTGACAGCCTTGACCACGGCGTATGCATGTTTCTCCATAAGGGAATATTTCAATTCATGATTTTTGAGTGGGCAACTCATGAATGAAATAGGAGATTCTATATTTTTTGAATTTGGTTGAACCAAAATAGCTGATAGTGTATGCTCAGAGGCATAACTATATATCTTGAAACCTTTAGTATAGTCTGGACAGACCAAGACTGGTGCCCGAGCAATTGCTTCTTTAATTTTTTTGAACGCTAATTTTCCCTCGATAGTCCACCTAAATGTGGCATTGCTCTTCATCATGTTGACAATGTGACGGGTTTTCTCAGCGAATTCAGGAACAAACCTCCTAAGGAAATTCACCTTTCCAAAGAAAGAGTGAACTGCGGTCTTGCTGGTAGGCAGAGTAAGTTCCTAGATGGACCTAACTCTTTCTGAATCAATTTTGATGCCTTCTCAGGACACTATGTGTCCGAGAAGTTTCCCTTCAGTTACTCCGAAGACAGATTTCTTTGGGTTTAATGAGATACCGTTTTGACGGCAGCGCTCCAGTACCTTTTGCAAATGGTGAACATGCTCAGAATGCTATTTTGAAAATACCGTCAGATCATCTAGGTACACTATAATGAATTTTACCATCACATCTTTGAAAGCAAGATCCATGGCCCTTTGAAAATTGGTGCCTACGTTTATCAGACTGAAAGGCATCCTACGGTAAGCGAAAGTGCCCCAGGGTGTGGTGAACGTTGTCTTGTGTTGATCTGCTTTCCCGACCTCAACTTGATTGTACCCTGAAAAACCATCAAGCATTGATAACATTTCTGAACCTGTTACCATCTATAAGACTTGATCCATAATGGGAAGGGGGTAGTTATCTTTTAAGGACAACTGATTCAAGTTCCTGAAATCTACACAGATTCAAATCTTACCATTTTTCTTTTTAATGGGTACTATGTTAGTAACCCATGTTGAGTGATGGATTAGAAAAATTATCCAAGCATCCAACATCTTTTGTATCTCAGCTAAAATAGTACCTGAGATTTTTAGATTATATTGCCTGGATTTCTATTTGTAAGGCACAGAGTTGGCTTTCAGGGGGATGTCATGACAGATGTCATGTGGCCTAAGAGATTTCAAGTCATCGTAAGAATAGGCCAACACATCCCTATATTGGTGGAGTAAACTAGCAAGCTCAAACCTTTTTTTGGAAGTGCAGCATTTTCCAATGTTTACCATCTTAGGATCGTGCTTGGTCCCCAAGTTGATTTGATCAAAATCTTGAGAAGAATTTGAATTTGTTCATTGTTGTTTGACAAACCTGTCATGGTTATCAAACAACTTTTCTAGGAAAACCAAACCTTTGAAAATTTTATTCCCCTTGAGCTGTAGAAAATCTTCACTTATTTTGACCTGGGTTTTAGGGGTTAATCCACACTCTTAGGGCTCACTACCTTTAAAACACAGTTGTTTGAAAGTGTCCTTTTGCTCTAAGAAGGTGATGATTTGATCATCGTTGTTAAACACTTGCCATTGGTCGGCATTGTCTGGTACACTTGGTCAAAAAACCAGCTCAATAGTATATTTATCTCCCTTAAAATCTAGGTAGAGAATCAGGAGGGTGGCAGAAACAGCCAATGCATCTGCTTGATCATTGAATTCCCTCGGAACGGCAGAGATATTGAAGGCGTCAAATTTTTGATTTGATCCCATACCAGATTGCGATAATGGCGCAACCTCTCATTTTTGGTCTGATAGAGGTTCCTTACCTGACAGACTATCAACTCAACGTCTCCTTTAGAATGGAGTTTCCTAATGCCCTTTTCTTTGGCAGCCTGTAGTCCAAGCAATAGAGATTCATATTCGGCCGTGTTGTTAGTATTATTGAATTGCAATTTGTAGGAAAAAAGGGTAATCTCTCCCTGAGGGGATACCAACACAACTCCGACTCCTGATCCAATAGAAGAGCAACTACCATCAAACTCCAAGGTCCATAGCTCATCAGTCATTGCTTTTTTCATAATTTTTTTTTATTTTGGGAAAAGGGTTGTTTCATGTGTTCATTTTTATTGGACATTCCACCCTTCGCGTCAGCTGAAACCAAACCTGAATCACCACCTGTAGGAGTTTCATCTAATACACCATGGATTTCATCTGTGGATAAGAAATAAGTGCCCATGCCTGAAGACTCAAATAAAATTTGAGCTTCAGGTGCTGTGAAATGGGTAACTACGTACCTGGCTTCTTTTTCAAGAAGCAACTTCTTCATGACGCCTTGAACTGGAATCCTTGCTTCTGATAGGTCCATGCTTAACTCACCCCCAACATCCTTACATAAATTTTACCCAAGCAAGATGTCGTAAGATACTGGAACATCAGCTACTAGAATCATCATTTTTATCCACTTTTCTAGAAAAGCCACAAAGGCGTATTGGGCATCTTTTATTTGGTCAAGGAGGGGAACCTGCTTGTTTTCCATGGAAAAACACCTCTTGAAAATTTTGGTCAAAGTTAGGCTGAGAGAATCTGCCACTTTTGCAGGCATGACATTATCTGAAGCCCCGGAGTCTATAATACAATTACTCAATTTGTAGCTATTTATAAGTAGGGAAACATAGAAAGGTTCTATTTTCTCGGGAGTGACAGGAGGAGTTACAACTAGATTGTTTTGGGCTGGTTTGTCTTTGGAGAGATCAGAAATAACTTTCAAAGAATCTTGTCCTACAGGGATAGCTTTATTTTTAACATACTCTGCTAACCTATCAAATTGTTCTGGGTTAGCTCTTAAATACTCAAACTTTGTCATCTGAATCTTAGTCTTTCTAGCATGATCAATTATATCAAATGATTGAAAAGAAGTTGCAATAGAAGAAGAGATTCCATCATCAGAGGCTTTGACGGGTACTCCACTGGCCTGAGTAGTAGAAGAGGGGGATATCGGGTGATTAGGAGTATTTACTTTTTTATGAGTTACCTGATCTTTTGATTATGGAGGTAATGGAGTCCCGCGTTTGGTAATAGAAACTACTGGCCGGGGCTCTTCATCTGCCTTTTCTTTGTCAGTGTGTGAAGCTGACTGATTTTGAGATCTGGTAAAAATAGCGTAAGTTCCCTCTGAATCTTCCCCTTTACTTCCAGCTTCATCTTGGTAATCCAGAAAACTGATATTGGAGTCACCAGCTAATTCTTCATCCTATTCATCAAAGAGGTTAGCATTTTCTTGTTAGTCTAGCTGTGGTTGAAAGGAGTTGTCATGCTCAGCCTCTAGGTATCCAACCGCTGAATTGGCAGGTGCTGCTTCAATGGCTAATCTTCCTGAAGGGGGAGGTAGGCGGTTTGATTGCCCTTGGGTCTGGGTAGTATTACCTTGATATTGCTAATTCTGGAATGTCCTCTTGGGTGCATCTCGATAGGTAGGAGCAGATGTACCTTGGGCAATTTGTCTTTTCAAAGCTATCAATTCATTTGTTAATTTTTTCACCATAGGATCTGTAGTGCCCATGGATGAGCTTTCAGCAGGTGAAGGGAATTTATTTTTACTAGAATCTTTCCTGATCTTGCCTGCCAGGATAAGATCATCTTCAATCTCGGTAGCCAAACCTTGAGCCAAGGCTAGGTCCATAGGGCCAGCTCATCTCAACAAGAAACTTACTTTGGGAAGCTGTGAGTTGATGAAAAAGTATTTGAGATTTTCTAGTGTGGGCTGAGCCACAGTCGGAATTCGGTTCCTCAACTTGTTAAATTTAGCTATGAAATCCCTCATGGGTTCCTGGGATTCTTTCTTTAATTGTGTCAGCTACGCCAACAAAACGTGTGCATCCTCAGCGGGTTTAAATTTATCTTCAAATTTGGACTTGAGCATATCCCAACTTGTTACTGACCCAGCCTGCAGGTGATAAAACCAATCCATGACAGCTCTTTGTAAAGTTTCCACAAAGAGTCTCACTGCCACATCTTCAAATTCGACCCCAATTACGCCACATGCTATGTAGAAGGTGGCAATATGTTCGTCAAGATGAACCTTCCCATCACCAAAAAACTTAGAAAAGTTTTTCCTAGAACTACGAGGTAGTTCATGCAGAGGTGGGGTTAAGTTAAGACGGTCGAAGGAATTACCCCATGGGCCTTGAGCCATTATGATAAGAGGATTAAAAGGTGGGATAACAAACCTTGGTGGAGTGTTTATAGGTAGGTGGTGATTGACAGCGAGAAAAGGAGTTCTACCTTGTGTTGGTGACCTAACAAGGCTAGAAAGAAAACTCCTAGACCGTCGAAGAGAAGTTGATGGAGGAAATAGATCAAAATTACTCTGTTGCACCAACTCAAATACAGGGTCAACAATGCCTTTAGATCTCTGACTTCTGGTGTAGTGTGGAGTTGCCAAGTTTTAAAATGAAAATGGGACCAAAACTATTTCTAATTGAAACTTGAGGCTTCAAAATACATGTTCTTCCCAGCAGCTCTGGTATTGCAAACTAGATAATATAACAGAGACATAGGGAGATGGTAAGGCTATAATGATAATGGGTAAGACATAGAATGGATTCGCCAGACTAAAGTAATGGATAAGGATAGGGACTGTTTCAATCTGATACTTGAGGTTTCAGACTGCATATTCAAATCCCCAATGGAGTCGCCAAAAACTATTGCACAAAGCTGAGGAAAAAATAACAATGGAAAAGAACTAGAATTGCTCATTCTTTCCCTAGTGGAGTCACCAAAAACTGTTGGGTGAATATTTTGTTGTCAACTAATTGATGACAAAATGGGTATATCAGCCACAGCACAGGGAGATTTACACTATGAATAGTATGGGTTTACCAGATCTAGATGAGGTAAATCTCTCCTCTCATCAAGGGGAGGTTCCCTATCAATATTTATATGTTGGATATATATAATTAAGCATAAAATAGCACATGGGGGTGGTATAACAACATCTAACTCTCTTCTTTCAGAGGTAATGTATAAAGAACAAAAGAGGAAAAATCTTGGTCTAAAGCTAACAACACTCCTCTTCTTTCAGGAATGGTATCAAAAGAAGAGCAAGAGATCACCTGAAGTAACAAAGTCCATAAGAATGCTCACACAAGCACAAAGTCTTCCATAGCTTCTTTCATCGATTCAGAACAAGTACAACTGTAGAGTAAAGTGAAGCACAAAGTCTTCACCTGAAACTACAAAAGATAATTGAATCTCAAAGATAAAAGCAACACAAAGTCTATCTTATACCTTCCATAAATGCCCTTAGATAATATAAACACACCCACTTGCTTATTAAATCAGATAAACAAGATATTACCAAGAAAAAGACATAAGAACTATTTCTTAAATAACACAGATAATTTCAACACAAAGTCTGAAATAACCTGCTTCTCATTCATTCAATAGAATATGATTTACAAATTTGAACACAAAGTCTCAAAAATTACTTCAATTTCAGCAGAGTGTTTGCTATTAATTTCTCCAAGATCATTTACAAATGAGGTCTCCACTATATATAGGGAGAAAATCCTCAAAAATAGAAAATAATAAAATATACAAAATATCTTGGTTAAAGATGACTCATCTTTGACTTTTAGATATTTTCTAAAATATTTACATGTAATTACATATTACAAAATTGCATGCATTCTGCACAAAATAGAAATGCATAAGGATAGAAGAAGAGAGAAGGGGGAGAGAGAGTGTCAATTCTTGCTGCCAAACTTCTTCAGATGAGCATCATACATGGCAATTGATCCCTGAATTCCTATGCTGTCTGGTGCAACTACATTTTTGAAGATGACTCTCACTCTGATCAGCATGTCTTTCAATGTTGTGATGGCTTTAGAGTGGCCAGTTAACTTGGATTTCAAATTCTCCAAAGTTAACTGAGCATCTAGAATGCTGTCCACCGAAGTCATTGAGAAAGATGCTTCTTCAAAATCTTTTCGGATCATCCCTTTGAAATTCTGAATCATTTCCTCTACCGGAAGGAACTGATGGTCCTTGGAGGTCAAGTTGCACGGTAGCTCTTCTAACTTGTTCCGCAGGCTCAGGTCACTCTTTTCGCTAGCTTCCTTGAAAGCTTTGAGATCATCAATTAAGTCTTTGAGTACCTAAATTCTGAAGACTATTGACTCCTTGATATCAACATAGGAATCTTTGTTGGGGATGACACTGATAGATATCAGGGTACTCTTTTTGAGATCTTTTATTTTCTTCCATCTGCTGAGATCTTTCTCTAAGCTATCAATTTTCTGAGAGATAAGGGAGACAAAGTCATCTACCTAAGCTTTTGACTTCTTTATTTTACTTGTTCTTTCTGTAACTTCTGATAGCAAAGAGACTCCCTGATGGTGCATTCTTTCAACATAGTCCTCCATTACCTTTCCCTTTAGATATGTCTTTTTAGCTTTCTGAATGATTGGATCGTCCACAGAAAAGGCCTCTAAGGTCACTACTTCAGGTGGGATAGTGAACCTTCTGATTACTACTGTTAACTGCTCCATTTTGGCTTTATAATAGTCCTTCATCTCCTTCTCTTTGTCAAATTTTTGGACCATAATGTCCATTGCTGACTGAAAATCGCTCTTCGCACCTTTGTGAGTAACTTTGCCAAGTTCAACATGAGAGATGGAATAGCTGCTCATCTCAAAACCCTCAAGGGTTACATCTTGTGGGGGTTTGGCAATTTTAAAAAAATTTGCCCCTTTTCTTCGACCAATTTGGAGAGGATTTTTGGCCTCTTAGGATCCCTCGCTTTTGCCAGCATTATCTTGCCAAAGTCAAATTCATCCGGGGAGATGGCCATTTTCTTCCTCTTCAGCGTGAAAGTAGACATCCAAGGTGGGAGAGAAGTACCTGTTGTGAAAATAGTTGCCTCTATCAGTGTCAATGTAGTAGCTTCGACACTACTGGTGGTGACAGTAGTTACAGTCAGAGTAACTGGCGAAACTGTATCAACTAGTGATTCTGGCTCAGGTGCAGGGCTTGGTGGCATGTTGAAAGATGGAGATGATAGACTTGGAATGGACCCAGAAGAGTGAGGGGAACCTCTAGAAGGACCTTGAGGATCGCCAAATACCACCCTAGAAGGAGAAGCGGCTCCGGAAGAGGGAATATTGATGGGGGAGATAGGAGAAATGGGCACCACAAGAGATTGAGGGGGAGAAGGAGAGGCGCTCTGAATCAGCCATGCTTGTCCTGGCGAGAGTAGAGAACCAACACTTGGTTGTTCTGGGGGTTGATCTACTGTCTCCATGGGCTGAGCTGCCTGTGCCTCAGGGCTTTGTTCTTTGGTTCCTTCAGCTGCCTTTTCAGGCTCTTGTGCAGGCTTAGGCTTTTTGGACACAAAAATGATTCTAGGCTTGTGAGGCCTAGAAGGAGAAGGAACGTCACCTTTGTTTTTTGTTCGATTCTCTACCTTCCTTCTCAATTCTGCTTGGTATTCAGCCTCTGATCCTGTGATGAATTCTTTCAGGGTGATCCCTTTGGCTGCTAACCAATCATTGGTGTTAGCCAATATTGGTTCAAATCTCTTCCTCAGAGAAGTCAGTTCCTTCTGAGACTAGTTAATTGGAGGGAGAGGGGAATTAGCAACTTTTTTTGCTAGATACCTGATGTTTATGATATTTCCATCGTCGATTAAACCTGAAAGGATCTCTGTAAGCCTGAGGTATTCTATCTGCTCTAGTGTAAGATGGAAATAGTCCATTTTCCTTACCTCATCGGCCGTCCTTAGGTCCACCTAGATATCCTTAATCATGGGTTCATGGAACTGAGTTTTCTTTCAGATCTTCTCTTTGACCCCCCTGTAGTCAAATTTCTCCCGTCTCTTAAATGGTTTGATGGTAACCATCTACATTTCTATTTCCATGACCCTGGCTTTAGTTGATGTAGCAACTAAAAACTTACCAATCTGGATAGGAAACTTGAAATTGGGTCTCTTAAGTTCCATCTACTTCGTGTGCACAATAGCCAGTTGTCGATAAAGCTCCATTAGGACTAACCTATTTGAAGGGAATTTGGGGAGCATATAAGGGTATCCTTGGTAAAAACCCACCTGAAGATAGCAAAAAGTAGGGAACTAGAGGAACATACAGCCATAACTGTTCACTATCAACCAGGCCTCATCTGATATTCTCTTTTGCTTTAGCTGAGGATCGAAGAGACACAAAAATATGGTGAAGAATACATCATTTACTTGTCTAAAATGATGTGTTGACCCCTGAAGCATCAGCTGTGGATAATATGAGTAGACTGAGGTGGTCTTTCTATCTCCCTCTATTGTTAAACCTGGGAAATATCTCATTGCAGCAGCTATATAGACCAGGTATGAGGTCATGTAGAATTTGAAGGAGGTCTGTACCCTGGTCAATTATTCGTGGATAGCATTGCTGATCTATTCCCCTCAAAAGATGGTTTGCTTACCCTAAAGGATAATCTTAATGAATGGATACATCCATTCATGGAATTGTGAAGAGGACAGGAGGCCCCGTACTCTGCTGAGGAGGGTGATTAGGTCACCAACTTATTCAACAAAATCACTTCTGGGGAAGCTCTTCAGCCATTTAGAGAGACCGGTCCTTGGGATCTTTAGCCATTTATAGTTCATGACCTTCTTTGCCTTTTTGGTGTCTTTGTCATACTCCTTTTGTGCATTTTCAAAGTCAATTTGGGTTACTTCGGTGGCTGGAGGACACAAGAAAACTTTGTCGATAAAATCTGGGTCCAACCGAATTATCATGCCACCACTGGCATCTGAGACCGATCTGGTCTCTTTTTTGTAAAAACATGCACACTAGAGGACAAATTATGCAGGATGTGCTGCTACCGAAAAGGCAGCCACTAGGTGGATGTTGCTCTCAACAATTCTTTTTATCCTAGTGCTGGGATTTGTTGCCTTGGTTCGCGCCAGGAATTTAGCCATGTCCACATGGCTGATCTCAGTATCTTGAATGTCATCGACATTCAAGGTGATTGATGTGAGTGGGAAGATGCCCTTGTATTTGTATTTCATGCTTTTTGCCATTGAGGGAGATGTTTTCATCATAGAAGACAATCTTGATTGGATGGGAGTAGATGTATAAGAGCTCACTGAAGGTGCTGCAGCCATGATCATAGACGAAAGGAGAGTGAGCGAGAGAGGGAGAGTAAAATTTAAGTGACATGGGTTACTGGAGGTCACTTAAATAGGCCAGGTCTAGCAAAGGAGTGAAAAAAAAGGAAGAAAAAGTGAGAAAGGGACAACTCAAAAAAATTTTGGGAGTTAGCTGAAATTAAGGAAAAATGCAGGGGCAGCAAAAATTGCCGCCCTTGCATAAATTGGAAAGAAACAATAGGGGTGGTGATTTTTGCCACCCTTGTGGGAAGGATGCAGGGGTGGAAATTTTTGCCACCCTTGTGGAAAAGATGCAGGAGGCAGGGGCAGCGAAAATCGCTGCCCTTGCACTGTAGTTACAAAAATCGTGCAGAGGCGGCAAAAATTGCTGCCACTGCACTTGACAAGGGGGAAACGTGGAAGGGCGGCATTTTTCACTGCCTTTGCACAAAAGATGAAATAAAATATGGGCGGCAAAAAATTCTGCCCGCATGAGGTCATAGCAGAAAAACTGCGGGTAGGAAGGAGAAGAAGAAGGAAAAGAAATAAAACTAAAACTACTGAAAGACTAAGCTAAAACAGAAAAAAAAATGAAATAAACTTAAAAAATGAACCCTACCTAAGAAAACGCATGTGCCACGATGTCAGATCCGTGAGTTGGTGCTTTGAAATGTCACTTGAGGCGCTCAGGTGCAAGAGGTAGGAGGAGAGAAGGAAGCAATGAGAAGAATGATGCTCAAATCGGAATATATAGGGTGAAAAACCCACCCTAACAACCCACCACGCGTGGCCATTAATGTCTGCATGGAAATTGAGACGTGCAAGGGCGGCATTTTTTTCCACCCTTGCATATAGTCAGTCTATTTGCAGGGGTGGCGATTTTCGCCGCCCTTGCACAAAAACAAGGGAAATGCAAAGGAGGCAATTTTCGCCGCCCTTGCACGGAAAAATAAAAAGAAACCAACTCTGGAAGGAGAAAAAAGGGGAAGGGAAAACTTGGCTTGGATGAGATAGTAACCACTCCTCATTCTGAGGCCAAGACGAAAATGAATTATAAAATTCGTATCGAAAAATGAACTTAGAGAGACAAAAGACGAAACAGACAAGTTTCATAGGGGGTTGTTTTAAAAAATGAGCTAAGCTGATTTTGAAAACAACAAATTCAATTGAGAGGAATTATAAGACCTTAGTTAATCCTCTATTTAATAAATATATCATTGGTATGAAGTGTGTCTATAATACCAAAATCAAGGGTGATGGAATAGTTGATAAGCTAAAAGCTAGACTATTTGCAAAAAAGATTTGTAAAAACATATGGGGTTGACTATGAGGAAAACTATGCAATCATGGAATGTCGAGATACTATAACCCTAATTTTTTTTAGTTTCTCATAAAATATTAAAAATCTATCAGATGAATGTTAAAATTGCATTCTTAAATGGAGTGATTGAAGAAGAAGGATATGTGGGCCAACCACAAGGTTTTGAGGTAAAAGGTAAAAACATTTTCTTACATACAAGTATCAAGTTCTAATATTTAATATGTTTGTTTCTATATAGATGACTTCATACTTATAGGTAGCTCTATGGAGATTTTGAATAGCTTCATTGAATTTATGAAATACAAATTTTAGATGACTGATATTGGACTTATGAAGTTTTTTTTTTTGCATGAAATTCTATCAAAATAAAGAGGAAGTATTCATTTATCAAGCCAAATATACCCAAGACATGTTATATAAGTACAATCTTCAAGATTTTAAATCAATGAACACTCTAATTACAAGTGGAAAAAAGATAATAAGAAATAATGAAAGTCATTCAACTGATGAAAATATTTTTAGAATCATGGTTGGAGGCTTGATGTATCTCACTATGATAAGACCTGATATCAGATATGGGGTTTTACTATTTTTTATATTTATGAAAAAATCATCACTCAAACATTTGAAAGCAATGAAGAGAATTTTCAAATATGTAAAATGAACTTATAATAATGGTATTTATTTCAAAACAATAATTTTTGTATGTATCACTAGATACACATTTAAATTTAGGGGATGATCTCTTGATGGCATGAAGTCAACATCAATTTATTGTTTCACTCTAAGAAGTGGTTGGGTTCTT
This sequence comes from Torreya grandis, assembly GCA_037957365.1. Classification (NCBI taxonomy): domain Eukaryota; kingdom Viridiplantae; phylum Streptophyta; class Pinopsida; order Cupressales; family Taxaceae; genus Torreya; species Torreya grandis. Next base: position 6,655,794 of record JARHVA010000061.1, read on the forward strand.
GGTTTTGAAAGAAACAAGCTACAATTGTACTATCATCTATTTATTAAATATACAACTCTTACATCAAATTACACACAAGAATTATGGTTAAGAAGACTCTTATATAATTTTAGATAAGCTCAAATTGAGCCAAAACATATCTTTTGTGATAATAATTATGCAATATAAATTGTCCAAAAATCTAGTTTTTCATGTTAGAACAAAACACATTGAACTCACACATTATTTTGTTACAAAATTGGTCAATGATAAATATTTTTTATTAATTTTATGAGAATTTATGATCAATTTGATGATATTGTCACAAAGGGAATGTAGAAGCAGATTCATGAAAGACTTAAGAAGATGATAGGCATCTTTCTAATTTGCATCAAAGAGGTGAATGTTGAACATGAATCTAATATGGACACTTGATCATTTGTATCAGATTGAGTTTATTTTATTTTGTATTATCTTATGAAGGTTATTTAATTTATTTAAGACCTATATTAGTTGTTTGATCAATTTTGGACACTTTATAGAAAATTCTTAAAATTATCTAAAAGTGTCAGTTAGAGTCCAATTAATTTAATATTTAGTTAACTGAATTTAAATTTATTTTAATCAAATTTTTATTTTTACAATTCTATTTTTAAACTTTTACTTGTCTAGTGTACATGCTTTATTAACTAATTGCAAGTGGAGAAAAGATAATAAGAGAGGATGGAAGTCCTTCAACTGATAAAAATACTTTTAAAAGTATGGTGAGAGATTTTATGTATTTCACTATGATAAAGCCTGATATCAGTTATGGGGTTTCACTAGTTTGTATATTTATGGGCAAACCATCACTCAAATATTTTTAAGCATTGAAGAGATTTTTTAAATATGTAAAAAATAACTTATAATAATGGTATTCATTTAAAAATAGTAAGTTATTTATGTATCATTAGATACACATTTAAATTTAGGGAGGATCTCTTAATGACATGAAGTCAACTTCAATTTATTATTTCACACTAAAAATTAGGTTAGCTTCTTGGTCTTCAAATAAATAAGCTACAATTGAAATATCCTCTACTGAAATTGAATATAAAACTCTTACATCTGAGAGGCTCAACTTGAACTAACACATATTTTTATGATAATAGTGGGAAAATATAATTGTCTAGGAATCTAGTTTTTCATGTTAAAATAAAACACATTGAACTCAAACATCATTTTATTACTAACTTGGTCAATGATAAACATATTTTAATTAATTATGTGATACTTGATGATCCATTTGATAATATTCTCACCAAAATATTATACAAGCAGATTCATGGAAGACTTAAGGAGATGATATGCATATCTTCAATTTAAATCAAAGAGGGGAATGCTAAGCATGATTCCAATATAGAAACTTGATCATTTCTATAAAATTGAGTTTATTTAGTTTTTTATTAGCTTAAAAATATTATTTAATTTATTAAGTCTTAGATTAGTTGTTTAGTCAAATTTGGACACTTTCTGTAAACTTCTTAAAAAATAACTATAAGTGCCAATTAGAGTCCAATTCATTAAATGTTTAGTTAACTAAATTTGAATTTATTTTAATCAAACTTATATTTTTAAATTTCTATATTTACAATTCTATTTTTAAATTTTCATTTTTCTAGGGAGGATCTCTTGATGACATGAAGTCAACTTCATTTTATTGTTCCACACTAAGAAGTGAGTTAACTTTTTGGTATTCAAAGAAACAAGTTACAATTGCACTATCCTCTACTAAAATTGAATATACAACTCTTATATCATCTTGAACATAAGAATTATGGTTAAAAAGACTCTTAGTTAATTTTAGAGAGGCTCAAATTGAACCAACACATATTTTTTGTGATAATAATGAGGCATTACAATTATCCAAGAATTTAGTTTTTCATGCTAGAACAAAGCACATTGAATTCAAACATCATTTTGTTAATGACTTGGTCAATGATATTTTTTTTTCATTGATTATGTGAGAGTTGATAATGAATTTGATTAATATTCTCACCAAAGGATGTACAATCAGATTCATGGAAAAATTAAGGAGATGATAGGCCTCTCTCTAATTTGCATCAAAGAGGGAAATGTTGAGCATGATTTCAATATAGACACTTGACCATTTGTATCAAATTGATTTTATTTAATTTTTTATTAGTTTTATAAAGTTATTTAATTTATTTAAGTCCTAGATTAGTTGTTTGGTCAATTTTGTACACTTTTTGGGAGCTTAAAAAATAACTATAAGTGACAGTTAGAGTCCAGTTCATTGAATGTTTACTTAACTAAATTTGAATTTAGTTTAATCAAACTTATATTTTTAAATTTAAGTTTTTAATATCTATTTTTAAACATTCACTTATATATGAAGTATTTCTTGATGACATGAAGTCAATTTCAGTTTATTGTTCCACACTAGGAAGTGGGTTGGCTTCTTAGTCTTCAAAGAAATAAGTTACAATTACACTATCCTCTACTGAAATTGAGTATACAACTATTAAATCATATTATACACAAGGATTATGGATGATAAGACTCTTATCTAATTTAAAAGAGGCTCAATTTGAGCCAACACATATTTTTTATGATAATTATAGGGTAATACAATTGTCCAAGAATTTAGTTTTTCATGCTAGAACAAAGCACATTGAACTCAAACATTATTTTGTTATTGACTTGGTCAATGATAATTTTTTTCATTGATTATGTGAGAAATTATGATCAATTAATGATATTCTCACAAAGAGATTATACAAGCAGATTCATAAAAGACTTAAGGAGATGATAGGCATCTCTCTAATTTATATCAAAGAGGGAAATGTTGAGCATGATTCTACTATGAACAATTGATCATTTGTATCATATTGAGTTTATTTGGTTTTATATTAGATTATTAAGATTATTTAATTAATTTAACTCTTAGATTAGTTGTTTGGTCAATGTTATACACTTTCTAATAAGTTCTTAAAAATTACTATAAGTACTGATTAGAGTCCAGTTCATTAAATATTTAGTTAACTAAATTTGAATTTATTTTAATCAAACTCATATTTTTAAACTTTTATTATTATATTACTATTTTTAAACTTTCACTTGTTTAGTGTGTATGTTTTATTCACTAATTATGAGTGAAAAAAATATAATAAGAGATAATGGAAGTCCTTCAACTGTTCAAAATATTTTTAGAATCATGGTGGAAGATTTGATGTATCTCACTATGATAAGACCTAATATTAGTTATGGGGTTTCACTAGTTTCTATATTTATAGGCAAGCCATCACTCAAGCATCTATAAGTAGTGAAGATAATTTTTAAATATGTAAAAATAACTTATAATAATAGTATTCACTTCAAAACAATAATTTTTTGTTTCATTAGATAAACATTCAAATTCAGAGAGGATCTCTTGATGACATGAATTTAAATTAAGTTTATTGTTCCACCCTAAAAAGTGGGTTGGCTTCTTGGTCTTTAAAGAAATAAGATACATTTCACTATCCTCTACTAAACTTAAATATACAAATCTTACATCATCTTATACACAAATAATATGGTTGAGAAGACTCTTAACTAATTTTAGATAGGCTCAACTTGAGCCAACATATATTTTTTTTTGTGATAACAATGGTGCAATACAACTTTTCAAAAATAGAGTTATTCATGATAGAACAAAGCACATTTAACTTGATCATAATTTTGTTACTAACTTTGTCAATGATAAACATTTTCATTGATTATGTTAGAATTGATGATCAATTTGATGATATTCTTACCAAGGGATTGTACAAATAGATTCATGGAAGACTTAAGAAGATGATAAGCATCTCTCCAATTTGCATCAAAGATGGAAATGTTGAGCATGACTTCAATATTTATATTAGATTGAGTTTATTTATTTTTTATTAGATTAAAAAGGTTATTTAATTTATTTAAGCCATAGATTAGTTATTTGATCAATTTTGGACACTTTCTAGGAACTTCATAAAAAATAACTAGATGTGACAATTAGAGTCCAATTCATTAAATTTTTAATTAATTAAATTTGAATTAATTTTAATCAACCTTATATTTTAAAATTTTTATTTTTAAACTTTCACTTATCTAGTGTACATGTTTTATTAACTAATTACAAGTGAAGAAAAGATAATAAGAGAGGATATAATTCCTTCAAATTATAAAAATTATTTTAGAATCATGGTGGGAGGTTTGATATATCTCACTATGATAAGAAATAATATTAGTTATAAGGTTTCACTAGTTTCTATTTTATATGAGAAAACCATCACTCAAATATTTGAAAGTAGTGAAGAGAATTTTTAAATATTTAAAAATAACTTATAATAATGGTATTCATTTTAAAATAGTAAGTTCTATATGTCTCATTAGATACACATTAAAATTTAGGGAGGATCTATTGATGACATGATGTCAACTTCAGTTTATTGTTTCACACTAGAAAGTGAGTTATCTTCTTGGTCTTCAAAGAAACAAGCTACAATTGCACTATCCTCTACTAGAATTGAATATAAAACTCTTACAACATCTATCACACAAGGATTGTGGGTGAGAAAACTCTTAGCTAATTTTAGAGAGGCTCAACTTGAGCCAACACATATTTTTTGTGATAATAATGGAGGAATATAATTATCCAAGAATCTAGTTTTTCATGCTAGAACAATGCACAATGAATTCAAACATCATTTTATTAATGACTTGGTCAATGATAAATATTTTTTCATTGATTATGTAAAAATATATGATCAATTTGATAATACTCTCACCAAGAGATTGAACAAGTAGATTTATAGAAGACTTAAAGAGATAATAAACATCTCTCCAATTAGCATAAAAAAGGGAGATGTTGAGAATGATTCCAATATAAAAACTTGATCATTTGTATAATATTGTGTTTATTTAGTTTTTTATTAGCTTACAAAGATTATTTAATTTATTTAAGTCTTATATTCGTTATTTGGTCAATTTTGGATACTTTTTGGGAACTTTCTAAAAAATAACTAAAAGTGTCAGTCAGAGTCCAGTTCATTGAATATTTATTTAACTAAATTTAAATTTATTTTAATCAAAATGGTATTTTTAAATTTATATTTTTATAGTTCTATTTTTAAACTTTCACTTGTCTACAAAGTATATTTTGATGACATGAAGTCAACTTCAGTTTATTGTTCCATACTAAGAAGTAGGTTGGCTTCTCGATCTTCAAAGAAACAAGCTACAATTTTAATATCTTCTATTAAAATTATATATACAACTCTTACATCAGCTTGCATATAACTATTATGGTTGATAAAAGTTTTATTTGATTTTAGAGAGGTTCAACTTGAATCAACACATATTTTTTATGATAACAATGGGGCAATATAGTAGTCCAAGTATCAAGTTTTTCATGCTAGAACAAAGCACATTGAAATCAAACATTATTTTGTTACTGACTTGGTTAATGATAAATATTTTTTCATTGATTATGTGAGAATTGATGATGTTATCACTAAATTATTATATAAGCAGATTCAGGGAAGACTTAAAGAGATGATAAATATCTCTCTAATTTACATCAAAGAGGTGAATGTTAAGTATGATTCTAATATGAACACTTGATCATTTATATCAAATTTAGTCTATTTATTTATTTTATTATTTTAGTAATTTTATTTTATTTATTTAAGTCCTAGATTAGTTTTTTGGTCAATTTTAGACACTTTATGAGAACTTACTAAAAAAAATTAGAAGTGTGAATTAGAATCCAGTTTACTGAATATTTAGTTAACTAAAATTAAATTTATTTTAATCCAATTTATATTTTTACAATTCTATTTTTAAACATTCATTTTTCTAGTGTGCATATTTCATTAACTAATGAATAAGCTTTTTTCATGATGTCCATATCTTATCGGTGAATTAAACTTGATATCTTGGATTTTTTTTAATTTACTTAGTTATTAAGTAAATGTATTCATTTAACATTAATTTATCATGTAAGATTCTTGTAATTTGATAGTTTAAGTATTTATTATTAAAAAAATATTTTTTACAAGTGTGGTACAATAATTATTTTTGAAAATTCATTTTACATATTGTTATCTCTAAACTTTTATTGTAAGTATTCACAAAATAAAACCAACAAGCTCTAGTATACTAATCTGAATTTATTCATTACATATTTTTTGACCAATCTCACTTAAAGTACAGTTAAATTAATAACTAATAATTTTAAGATAGATTGATTGATACATAGCTTCAATCTTAGATAAATTAAAATTTCACTCCCTCCATACATTCAAAACCTTCATTAAAATTAATATTTTATCTATGTTTAGCTATTTAAATTTGGTATGTTTTAAAATATAATGTAATGCTAAATTAACACATCAAAAAAATTAATAAATGAAATTAAGTAAAAAAAATAAATAATCTCACCCCCTATTATCCAACAAAGTCAACCCGCTTCACCTACTTCTCTTTGAAATGAATTTGAAAACTCATCCTCCACCAAAATTACATCACTTCCACCACTCATGAAAATGTAATCAAATAATAAAATGAATTTAAGGAGTCTTATATACATAATATATAGATAAACCTTCAATTTTAATGGAATAAATGGTGACACTAATCCAACATTATTCATGTCACCATTAGCATGAAATTGGTATCACCATTTCATAAGAGTTGTGTTACCATCAGATCACACAAACAAAAAAGATGGAAAACTCATGGCAATGTTAATCCAACCTAAATGGTGATGGAAATTTTGCCATATTTAGTATTATTATAACAAATAAGGGTAAATATTTACAAAAAATATGCAAAATACAATGAAATTTGGAATAAATTACATATAAAATCATGAAATCATAACAAGCAAAATAAAGAGGTAATAAAATAAACATCCATACTTTTCCACTCCTATCAAAATGCTTTTAATTTTTGAATGATTTCCAAAAATTTCCATTAAACATTAAGAAGTCCTTTAAAAAATTTAGGATATACGAAACTCAAACAACAAAAAATTAATAATAATCAAAATAAGATTATAGAATGCAATTTTGAACCCAAACAATATGAAATAATTTGAGGGCTAAAATAAAAATGTGAGTCAAATCATAATTAATAATGGAATAAAACATCAAATAAAACAAAAGAAGTAGTATAAGGCTAGAAAATTAAAATACAATAAAAATTGAAACATGAAAAGCCAATGAAATTAAATTAGATGTAGTTTTGAAAGATCAATGAAATGTAAAGAATGAGAAAAAAATATAAAAAATCATATAGGAGATAATATATAAACCAAAACCAATTATAATTTCAAATCATAAAATAAATAAAGATAATAAAAACTTAAGTGGGAGAAATAAAAAATAGAACAATCATACTAGAAAGTAGAAGCTACAAACAATTAAAGAGACAAATAAGCAACACAAGAAAGTGATCAAAAGAAACAAAACTAAAATAAAGAATGTTAATTTTCAAATACAAGTAGTTGGTAAGTAAGGCTAGACATTAATATAGTCATAACCATGTGAGTCATAATGATCATTAGTAGATATACAAAGAAAACTATTAGAAGATACAAAGGACAATATAGGGTGTTGAGTTATCTAATCATCAAGCCATGATAATCCATCATCTAAAGTACCATATTCAACAATATCATCCATTACATGATCCTTCTCATTGATATGAATTATATGTTTTGTTTTCTTGTCACTATCAATTATGCTACATGCATTCTTGTTGGAATTAACTTATTTATTTTCACTTTATGCTCTCTTTCTTTTAATATTACATTATGTTCATGTTGCATTTATATTTTCATCATATTTTCATCAAAATTTAAGGTTTTTGTGTTTTGAGACAAATTTCTAAGATTTTTACGTCAACTTTGGCAATGCAAAATTCACATGAATTCAACATGACTAAGATTTTTTTGGCACATTGACTTTGTTTTGGATTTACATCATTTTTTTTCCAATTTTTCATCGCCAAAGTTTATGTAAATTTCTTGCCTTCAATGCAACACATGGATTTTTTTTAATTAGAAAAATAAAATATATTAAACTGAAAAAATTGTCACTTTTCCATAAATAGTTTATATAAATTTTATTTTATTTTAGCATGTATAGTTCTATAGTTATATGTTGGATAAGCTCACCCCTATCTATACTAGAATCAAAATTGCCATAAAATAGATTTTTAAGATAAATATAATGATGATGTCTCATTTTTAATCTAGTAGAAATAGATTAAATAATAATGCATATTTCCAATGATTTAATTATAATCATACAATGACAATTCCAATGTCAACCACTACCCATATCATCCTAAAAATCATTACATTATGTAAATTGTAGTTGAAGGAGGAATTACACATTCTACCAACTATGCAACCCCCTCGTAACATGTCTATATATTCAACCATTACACAAACTTTCATACACAACTACACATTTAATATTAAAAACTAAATCAAACACCTAGTTTTAGATGTTAGATGTGCTTACCAAAAATAAGGTCTTAATGGTTCTAATTAGGATAAATTATTACAATGAATATATCTAACAATGTAACTATAAAAGTATGAAATTTAGATCTATACAATTGACTATAAAAAATAATAAGACAAAAATGATAAATGAACTAGGATATGCAAAATAAAGAACAAAAGACAAGAAATGATCACAGCTTGTTGCTATTTTGCAATTATGATTCTATAATGTGATTTTTTATGCCTAAAAAAGAATGATCCTAAAATATAGGGCTCCTTGGTAGACTCACACTCTATGCATGTTTGATATAGGTAGATTCATGTTGGGCAAAAGAGTGATATCAGGTCTAACGATATTCTTTTGAGTTTGACCTTGGCAGGGTTATGCAATTTGAGTTTTTATGGCTAGTTTGATCCCTAATTTTTTATATTCATGTATTTTCACTTTATTGTTTTGTTGGGAAAAATATGCTAAAAATTTTATTCATCCTCATTGACCTAGTTTTTCACTCAAAACTAATAAGGGGTTATGGATTTAGGTAACCATAAAAGTAGCATTGAAAACTACATATCCAACATGTTGGAATCAAAACTCCATGTTTTTATAAGTGAAATTAAATGGAATAGCTTGAGCAAAGTTTTTAAACTTCATCTTCCCTAGAATTTATGATGTAACTACATGTAAGTTAAGACCTTCATTTGGTATAAGAGGATGATGAGATACAAAGGTAAACATATTTTTCACAAGTGTGTGATATATAACTCAATGAAGTTCAACTTGAAGTAGGAAGAATGATAAATTTTGGTGTTTGGATCTACTCTAAGTCTTGATCCTTGATAATATAATTTTATTTTCTTTTTTATCTCTTTTGAAATGAATATGATGACTTTTATATATATATATATATATATATATATATATATATATATATATGTTGTTCTAAGACAATCTATGCATGTTTTCCAACTTTAAAAATGATAAGGAGTGAAGTTAAAGGTGCATGATTAACAACACTGGTCAAAATGACCCAAAAATGTAAATGGGATGGATGCAAGCAGGGCACATGTTTACCTAATGTGAAATTTGGATCATGATAATAGATCTATTTAATCTAAGAGTGATAACATGTATATTTGGATAAGTGTTAGATGTGATTTTAAGTCTTGAGGGATAAATGGAGATTGATGGGGGGTCATAAAAGTCCTAAAATATATATGAAAGTATGCCAAAAATTATAAATTTGTAATAAGATACTATGGAAAAGGGTCTTACACCAAATTTCAATGTCTACATAATACCCCACTTTGACATGGATTTGTAAGTGTGAGTGAATACATGTGTGGATCAAAGTATAAATATAAATATTTTGAAACATGCACCTTCACTTACCTAAGGAAAATTTTGGGTTTTGAATATGTGATCCAAAATAATTCCATCCCCATGGGTTTTTTTATTGCACCTAAAATAAGTGCCAATTGCTATAGGTAGTAAATGTTCATGATATATATTAAAAATTTGAATTTTAAATTTTTTAAAATTTTTAATTTGAAAAGTGAGAAATAAATGAGTACACATGGTTGGTATTTTTATAAAATGCCACAATAAACTTCTTTTGGAACTAGACTTCCAATAGGTGTTGAAACATAGATAACACTTCTTCAGGAGTTACTAGGGTCTAATCCACTTCTTGATTAGAGAAGTAGAAAATTTTGTCAAATTTCAATTAATTTCACCCAAGATCTCTCAAATTTTATAAATACCTTGATATATTACCCCTTCTAAGGTGATGTGTGAACACTTATGTTGTGATCACTTATCTATAAATAAAAATTTAAGTGCATCATATGTTATGAAAATAATACAACTGAATTGTCAATATCCTAAAACATATGTAATGAAATTGAAAATAGTTGATACCATCATATTTTTTGCAAAATTTTATAGTTAGAATGAATGAATTAGCATCTATTCATGCCCCATACTATCATAAAAAAGTGTCTCATATTGCAATAAATATAGTATCATATCAATAACAACACAAACATATATGATGCCCCCTAAAGAAAAGAAAGAAGGGGAAAACTAGTACACCCAAAATGTCACAAATATGCCCTAGTCAAGTCATATATAAATGGAAATACACACAAGTAACATGCCCCCATATATGCATTGTAGAAACCATGGCAACATAGAAACCAAGAAAGTATATTGAAAAATATGTGCATAATAGAAATCAAACACTAGTCATTGTATAATATTATCCATGATATACATCATGGTTATAATCATAGAATAAATCAATAAAATGCACTCGAGTTGGGACCATAAAAGTTAGTGACTACACCCAAGTTTGTGATTAAACAATTTAGTGAAAAAACACATAAGAGGATGACACAATATATGACAAAAAATATGATCACTTATGGGCAATGATCCACACACAAGAAAATGTTTACACACAATAGTCAATGTAACCATGTAGCAATCATAATGAATATATTCATATGATATATAATATATGGGTACCATTAATAGATGTAGTAATTAATTTATTATAGCTTAATATGATAAAGGATAAGAAAGTAAATATATCACCATCCAAAAATTATTGTATGGCCATGCCCCCAAGATAGGATATGAGTTGTGTATGTAAATACCCACCTCCCCCCCCCACCAAGATATGGGAAAATAATATGCACTACAGTATCATGTGACATGTAAATCTACATAGTAGCCACTTAAGAAATATTATGAGAAGTAGATGTGTAAATCATGGATATGAAAACCTCTAGCATAGGTGAATATGTTACCATGTATAAAGTAATGTTTTTGAATTTTTGAGTATTTTATAATGTTTTTTATGTTTTTTAATAAGATATTACCTCTTGATGGGTTATTTTGTGAATCATTATATTTCAAGCATGATGAATATAATGTGGCAATGTGTAAAAGTTTGTGTGGGGAATCATGTCCCATCAATGCAATAATCTAAGGTACATGTGTAGTATAACTCCCAATCGTAAGATAATATGAATGTTTCATGATAATATGATATAAATGAATATGTGTCAAATATCATAAATTAATACATACTATATTGAGGATGAATATTTACATTGGGAAATAACATGCCTCCTTATGTATGAAAACTCAAGGGTTGATAGATATGGTAATGAATGTACCACGAGTGATAACTTATCATGTGTCAACGAACATGTAAGATTTATAATTTAAATAATCAACTTAGACTCATAAGTGAATGTTATTATAGATTAAACATGTAGGATATGTCAATTAGACTCATGGAGAGAGATATATGGGTACCATGCCCCCCTAAGAAAATAGATGTATAGATATGATCAATAAATAACATGTTTGGGTACAATTACCCCATAGGAAAATATGTGTCATGTACACCAATGTGTAAGATAAATTCATGTAAGTATAAAGTATGACAATCATGATATTTCAAGATTTAAATAGTACGTAGGGCATAAAGACCCCACCAATGTAATAATGTAGGGCATATGGATAATATAGGTCCATAATATCATATGGTATCAATGAGGCTCAAGTAATAATGTGTGATATGAATTTATGGGTGCATATAATATGTCTAATTATGAATAATCATGTTGTAGACACCAAAATCATGTCTACTCCTTGGTCATTCTCCCCCTTGGTCCCTCTTCTAACCATGCCTAACCTATGTCTTATTAATTTAAAATAATTATCTATTTTAAATTAATAATTCTCTCTCTCTCTCTCTCCTTGCCACCTCACACCTCTCCTAAGATGCCTACCCTTGGATGCCTCCCATCGCCCTATAACCCATTTATGACCTATTCCCCATCTTCACACCTATTAAACCACCTTCGACCATTTCTTACCCCGACACTTAAACCTGGCAGTTGGGAAAATGGACAAAAGGCTATTTTTAGCCTTTTTCCTGCCTTCCAGCCACCGATGTCGGTCAACTATCGACTGACATCAGCGGTATTACCGGCATCAGTTGCCTTTATAACTGCATTCTGCATCCAAAATGCGGGTCGTATCTTGAACAATCTTTCAATCTTCAACCATCTGCTGAATCTTCAATCTCCTTCCTCGTCTCAGCTCTCGCACCTAGATAGCAACAGGAACTCTCTGGGATCAACTATCAGACTTCAACCAGCATTCTTCTAGCTATAACAATAGTAGGTACAAGCATCCAACACCTTTGGTTCTACACCACGCAAGAGCTAAGTATCTGTTTTTCCCTTTCATTTTTAGTAGTTTAGAAAGCATTAGTAATTAGTTCTCTTTTTACTAGTTCTAAGCATTGCAGACCAGACCAACCCAACCTGTCTTCTTGGAGAGGCTGAGAAGCCTTCCTCCACCCTTGCCCCTTTTTGATACCCTATCCCTTATCTGAGTCCTTCCTTAGACCCTATCTATTGTCCTACATCCCTGCATAGACCCAGACTCTTTTTAGACCATTCTATAGACCCATACCCTTTCCAGACCATTTTGCACGACCATAAACATGTCCAGACCTCATCTAAAGACTACTGCCCCGACCAATGCCAGCCACTAGGCCCACTACCCCCATCGACTTCAGCAACCTAACTGATGTCGACAGACTTGACCAATCGATGCCGGCAGCCTAATTGATGTCAGTGACTATGGAAGATAGGTTGCCCCTTTCAGGTACACATTTACTCTCATTTCTTTGATTTAGTCTTTTATCATTTCTATTTCTGACAACATTATCTTTTATCAAAAGTGGACTGTCATCCCTCAAGGAAGTCTTTGCACTTCTGGGATCAAGCTCTTGCTTGGTATCCCACCATATGTCTATCTAACACCTTTTTTGTTTAAGTCTCTTTCTTCTACAGGTGTCATCCTCCACAGCCAAAGAGGAGTACCTTCAACATCTAGATACGGTGCGCAGACCTCATCTGGGTATCTCCTAACCCTAGACCATTTCTCTTAGTTTCTTATTCTTCTTTTGAATGTGAAAGCAAAATTTGATAGAAACATTCTGGCACGTCCAGTGGGACGCTAGGGTCTTCCTTGGGTTCTTTTCTTTACCTTTTCATCTAGGTGCATTAGATCTCTCCTTGCATCTTTCTCTTTTATCTCTCTCTAAAAGACACTATCAGCAAAGTTAAAAAGAATCTTTCTTTTTCTTCTTTTCTGCATCTTAGACTAGTCAACTCATACTCTTCAACCTTTTTCTCAACTTGTCTACATCTGAACTCACATTTCTATTTGGGCTTAAAAATCTTTTGCATTTCATTTGTGCTTGCATGCATTTTTAGTCCACACATCTAGTAACTTAAAACTACATTATGAATTAATCATAGTGCACTTATGCTACACAACCTGACCACTTTCACAAACTAAACATCAAAACACACTTGAGACAAGGCCCGAATAGTATTTCATCACCTAGCGGATACCTTACCCATCCTGGCAATCCCACTTGGACTTCACTACCAAGGGGAAAGCCCACTCTGTTCTCTGGTAGAGTCTAATCTCTAGGGGAAGTATATACTGGCTAAGCAGCCCATCTTATCACTGGGTTCGTGAAGTGAGGGGAGCTTGCTCCTTAGCACCAAGCCACGTACAGAACTTAACACAGACTCTTGAGCACCGAAACTAACCTGAAACCAACCTTAGACTACTTCTTTTAGGACCCTTTTTAATAGTCAACTTTCCAAACACACTCTTCTAAGGCATAAGCCAACAAGATTCTAAAAGTTTATTCTTAGGATTTAACATTTAGGGTCTGCCTGTCTTCGTCTTCTTTTCTATTCTTATCTAGTTGTTTAAGCTAGTGAGGACATCCTATCTTGCCTTGAATGGTCTTGACATGTAGTCAAACTAGGACTCTTGTCAACCACGCAAGGCAACAACCACTTCTGCCTTTGCCTCCTATGCCTAGTCCTTCAATGGAGTTTCATTTAGAGACCGAACGAACTCCTACCCAGCCTACCCTAACTCAACCTTCAATTGTTCCCAAAGGGGACCAAAACTTTGAGATATTTCTTGACCACAATGTCAAGGCTCTCCAACACTATCTCGCAAGAAACTAAATGCGAGACCTTTCAGGTGAAGCGATAATGACATCGACATCATCTGCTACCCAACCCACCATAACTTAGGCTATTATCTTGACTAGTCACTCGACCATGGCCAATACACAAAGTTTGGCCTCCCCATCTATTTTTGGACCTACCTCCATCGGGGTGTCATTACCCCCTCAACCACACACAATTTAACCAAGTTATACACCATACCAGAACTTGATTATCTCAACCTCACCCACTCTTGCACCCATACACGTGGGAGTGACTACCTATCCTTTTACGAGTGCCGCCAGTCAACCACCTTTGGCAGTATCTAGTCAACTTGTGTCCTCTAATTTCATGGCACAACCCCCTTTGACCTCGACATCAATCCCTATGACGAACTACCAATACCTTGCACCTATACAAGTGCAACCAAGTACGTCATATGCCCCTCCGACAACATTTTAGGTACCTTACAACCTAAGGGGTGGCCCACCTACCAATCCATCAGTTGATCTCATCAAAATGCTGATGGACAAGATGTCTAACCTTAAGACATCCATCTTTGGTTCCAACAATGTTCTTTCATATGAGCAAGTTTGCAACAAACCCATTCATCCTTCCATCCCAATCCAACCTTATCCCAACCAGTGGGATCTTCCTAAGTTTACTCGTTTCTAGAGTAAGGAAGACCCACAACAACATCTACGAGCATTCAGACATGCTTGTTATCTTATAGCACATGATGATGCATTACTGCTATGCACATTCCCCATGTCACTTTCTGTCCCCACCCTTGACTGGTACAGCTCTCTTCCCAGTCATTCCCTCTTTTCATTCACTCAACTCACCCAATTATTCCTTGACCACTTTTCGATCAACATAACCAAAATTGTCTCCATCACAGACCTCTACTCTATCAGGCAGTTCGATGATGAATCGATAGCTGATTTTGTCGCCTGTTGGAGAGGCTTAATCAACCAACTCTCCTTCTCTTTGCCTCAACCTGAGCTCATTGAGCTCTTTTCTTGAGCATGTTCTAGGCACATCTCATCCACCTTACGGGTTCAAACATTCCGCACTTTTGATGAAGCTTTCACCATGGCCCAAAAGCTTGAACTCCATGCTATTGAAGAAGATAAGGTCAAATTGCATAATACCAATGCAAAATCCAATGACCCTTCTTCTTCCAGACCTTCTTCTTCCCACTCCAAGTCCAAAGGAGTGACAAACACTGTGGTTGTTAGATCACCATCTTCAACAACAACTGACCAATCTCAACCATCCACATCTTAAAGCATCATAAAACAATTCCAACAACGGTACATACAACCCTTCCCTAACCATCCCCCTAGCCAAAACAACATTCAGACCATGACCAATGACTCCCAACAACATAATATACACACTGTCAACACTATCTCTCCTCTTGTCTCTGACCAACCTCTCTCATAGGTAGAAGAGTCTTCTTCTCCTATTCATTCATCACAGGTAGAAGAATCTTCTTCTCCTATTAGTTTTCCAATGACCTCTCTTATATTGGAGGATGCTTTGACCATACCAACATCATTAGCCCCACCTTCGTCCTTATTACTACCAATGGAGGACCCTACCTTGCCTACTCCTCAACCACAAGTAGGAGGCACCAACATCCCTACCTTCTACCCTCTTGAGGAGCGACATTCTCTAATTTCTTCTCCACCAAGAGAAGACCCTGTCTCTTCACCCACTTCGACCAAAGAAGACCCAGTAACGGTCTTCCCTTGCCTTTTGCCTGAGATCACTACATCTCACCCATCTCTATCAACATCTAAGCCCAAACCCGCGCAGGCATCCATCATGCCAAAAAATATTAAATCTCTTGGTGTTTGCTCCATATCTAACCTCGTTTCTCACAATAGTGGCCCTCAAACCAAACCAAAGAAGGCTACTAAACCACACCGGAGAACTCCTCCCCCACCTTCATCATTACCTTCAATTTTGGGCCCACATCCGTCCACCTTAATAAGAGTACTTCCTACTCCCATACCTCACAGAGGCAAGTTACCTCCATTACTTTCTCAACCCATCAGACATATATTTCCTCCCAAACATCCAACACCTCTCATCACAAAAGTGCAATCTACACGTCTGGCTACACTGCCAAACAAAAAGATGGTATGACCAATGTCTCCTACAACTAAACAAAAGTCATCAACCCTCACTGCAACAAAACATGCAGACCCATTAGTAGGTTCTTATGCCTTGCTGTTATGGCAATTGTTGTATTCTTCTCACATCAGTCTCCCACCTCTTAAACCATATCAATCTCTCGAACCAAAACCACCCTAGTTTGATGACACTACAATTTGTGCCTATCATCGCATGCCTGGGCATGATACCAAACATTGTTGTGCCCTTAAGGTTGTCATTCGCTAATGCTTGGAGAAAGACACCCTTCTTCTTGACCATATTATCAACAAACCTTCAACACCGTCCCATTCATCAACTCTCAGATCAAGACCATCTTGGTTCGATAACACCAAATTTGGTCACTATCATCACACACTGAGACATGACATTGAGCATTGTTGCACTCTTAAAGCTGTCACTCATCAACACCAAAAAAAGGATACCCTTCTCATCAAGGATCCTCTTGGCCACCCCTTTGACAAATCATCAACACCATCACATGCCTCGCAAACATCATCACCTAAATCGGGATCTCCACACAAGACTATGGTCCCTCCACCGCCTTAAACCCCATTATTCCAAATCAACACAGTCAATGTGACCACCAGCCCACCGACCCAAAAGGATAAAGGGAAAAGACATGTTTCTATCCCTTGGACATCCCCATCCATCTAGCGTTCACCACAACCAAAACCCAAGATTACTATCTTGGGCACATCTCGACCAACATCCTCAAAAACAATCCCTAACTCCGTGGTGAAACAACTTCACCACACGACCCCTGTGAATATGTCTTTGTATGATCTCATACAAAACTCTCCACAACATCATCAAACCTTAATAAAATCCTTATAATCAATGGAGGTCCAACCTGATGACCCCTGACCACTGGCCACTTTAATCAAATCATTACCAACCATTGCCTCAGTCACTATCCATAATTTTGAGATTCCTGCCTCCAACCTGGCAGATCAAGATCTCACCTTCTCTACCTAAATCTATCAAACATTCTCCTTAGCAACTAGGTGAATTCAACCTTATCCTCAATCATGACCTCAACCACCATCGACCAAGCATCAACCAGTCTCAACCAAACATTAACCAACCTTTTAATCATGATATCAACCAGACATCGACCAATCATTGACCAACTTCTTCATCATCATCAATCAACACATGACCAATATGGAAAGAAGTAAACAAGACAAGTTTGCTCCACATTGGCTCGGACCTTACATCATAACACACAAGCATGGACCAGGGACTTATCAGAACCTGAGCCCCTTTATGCTTTGCATCTGCGACCATTCTACTGTTAGTCGAGTACTTAATCACTTGACATTTTACTTGAGCTCATCACTTGAGAAACCCCATCCTCTTAATCCTCATTCCTTTCAACCCTATTCCCCTAAACAAGTCCTTAGTCACCCCTTTTGTCAAGCATAAAAGCTTTGTCCTAATAAAAGGGAACCCCTTAAACCTCTAGAGGCTCGTCCATGGCTACAAATTCAGTCAACAAAACATATCAAAATGGGATACCTAACATATCAAAGGTCATAAAAATCTAAATGTAGACTACTCCCTCGAAGGATAGCTACATAATTGATGTATTTACTAGACTGCTCCCTTGAAGGACAGCTAGGCCAACCTCAAAAATATATAAAGCAAAATATAGACCACTCCCTCGAAGGATGGCTATGACTAAATCTTGCTACAAATAGCACCTCTTTCTGAAGCTTCCTGCATTGATCAGCTTCACATAAATGACCACCAAGAAAAACAACATCCCTATGTAGACTTCCCGCATCGATCAGTCTATGCAAAAAAAAAATGACTGACAAACTATCAAGTCATGGACATGCCTATAGTCATTCTCTGGGTCACCTATAAAAGGGGCAAGGTTATTCCTGCCAAAATGGGTTACCCCTCCCCCTCCTCTCCTATCACATCACCTGCTCAAGGGATTTTGAGCTCATTTTAATGTCAAAATGATTTGATTACTTCTCTAACACAACCACTGGTCAATAACATAATGCATGAATGGGGCTCTTTGTTCTAACAACCCCTATTTATGCTATCATTCTGGTCCTTGTCAATGAAAGAGCAACACGCCTTTCACTTCTTACACTTTGGTCACATTTAACCAAACCATTTTCTACCCAACCAAACACATTTTTAGATCAATGTCATTATCATAGTCCATTTCACTAGTTTCTATGGACACCAATACACATGGAAACTATTGACCAGACACAATTTATGCTAAGCATAAACCATTACTTACTGAAGCATAAATCATCTTCAATTCATTTTTAGCATACATCCATCACGACTATGGAAAATTGCTAGGGATGAAAGACCACATCACCAATGTTACAGAATACACCATTGCACCATATGGAAAAGGCTGTAACATCATCCTCCCCTCATCATTTCAAGCATGTACCATCAGACATATGGGAAGTGCTCAGCCATCATCATGACCAAACCCAGCCTATCAACCACTTTGTCTCCTAATCTAAACTACATTGGTCTGAGACCCTTCCAACCTGGGCTATGTAGGCAGCACTCAGATGACAGAATGTCTTCTACGGTTAGCTCGACCACCCCCATTTGTTCATCTACCTAATGGAAAAACCCTATCCTCTTCTAAACCATGACTTAATCTCAACCGATTGCGTCCATAACCAACCCTCTTCCTCCCTTCCTTGGGAGAACTACATTGGCTTGAGGCCCCTTCCGATAGGGGCTATGTAGGAAGCACTCAGTATTCTGAGGTTAGCTCAGCCATTCCTTCGACCATCCATTCCTTCATTTATTCATCTGCCCATTCGTCTCTCTAAATACATTGGCCTTTCATCTTTCATCATGACTAATCAACCACCCCTACAATGTCAAAGTCACTTTTGACTTCTCATGGGGCACATTGGAGATCACATACATCTCCTTGACCACATCATCTGACCTTAGAGATCACGCCTATCTCCTCAGACCCCAACCACTTCTGAGACAACTCTATCTTGGTTTTGATTGCACATATGCTACCTCATGAATAAATAGCAAAATTGTCTACATACCACATTTTTGACCCTCACAAGTATAGGATCGTGAGCAAGCTGATCCACACTACTTGTGACATATTCATGTTTTCCAAGATCACTTCTTAAGCCTGGGATACTTGGAGCACGATGACCATTTGGAGTTACAGCTTAGATTGAATAACCCGATCAGCTACAACTACATGCTGGGGCCCAGTTATTTTAATTTTGGCACTCCTCGACCCTTAACCTGTGATAATTTGACCTACCTATCCCATGAAGTGGTATGCACACAATCACAACTATTGTAGTATTTACACTCACTCTTCATCCTATCCATCCACCTTCTATCAAATCAGCACCCAACATTAGGTTCCCTTCCTTCGACTCCCACTTTGAGGGGGAATACCTCATCCATACCTCGAGGCAATCACCTCTTCACCTTTTGTCTTGCAGTTCATTTCGAATAACCAACAAGACAAAATCAACCTCATCCTATATTTGGGGCAACCAACTCCTATTTTTGTCTTGCAGTTCATCCAGAACAACCAACAAGACAAAAAGGGGCAAATGTAGACACTGAAATCATGTCTACTCCTTGGTCCTTCTCCCCCTTGGTCCCTCTTTTAACCATGCCTAACCTATGTCTTATTAATTTAAAATAATTATCCATTTTAAATTAATAATTCTCTCTCTCTCTCTCTCTCTCTCTCTCTCTCTCTCTCTCTCTCTCTCTCTCTCTCTCTCTCTCTCTCTCTCTCTCTCTCTCTCTCTCTCTCTCTCTCTCTCTCTCTCTCTCTCTCTCTCTCTCTCTCTCTCTCTCTCTCTCTCTCTCCTTGCCACCTCACACCTCTCCTAGGATGCCTACCCTTGGATGCCTCCCATCACCCTATGACCCATTTATGACCTATTCCCCATCTTCATGCCTATTAAACCATCTTCAACAATTTCTTACCTTGAAACTTAAACCCGACAGTTGGGAAAATGGACAAAAGGCTATTTTTTAGCCTTTTTCCTGCCTTCCAGCTGTCGACGTCGGTCAACTATCGACCGACGTCAGTGGTATTGCCAGCATTGGTTGCCTTTATAACATCATTCTACATCCAGAATGTGGGTCATATCTTGAACAATCTTTCAATCTTCAACTGTCCACTGAATCTTCAATCTCCTTCCTCATCTCAGCTCTCGCACCTAGATAGCAACATGAACTCTCTGGGATCAACTATCAGACTTCAACCAACATTCTTCTGGCTATAACAACAGTAGTTACAATCATCCAACACCTCTAGTTCTACACCATGCAAGAGCTAAGTATCTCTTCTACCCTTTCATTTTTAGTAGTTTAGAAAGCATCAGTAATTAGTTCTCTTTTTACTAGTTCTATGCACTACAGACTAGACCAACCCAACCTGTCTTCTTGGAGAGGCTAAGAAGCCTTCCTCCACCCTTGCCCCTTTTTGATACCCTATCCCTTATTTTAATCCTTCTTTAGACCCTATCTATTGTCCTACATCCCTGCACAGACCCAGACTCCTTTTAGACCATTCTACAGACCCAGACCCTTTCCAGACCATTCTGCATGACCATAAACCTGTCCAAACCTCGTCCAAAGACTACTACCCCAACTGACGCCATCCACCAGGCCCACTACCCCCACCAACGTTGGGAGCCTAACTGACATTGGTAGACTTGACCAACTAACACTGGTAGCCTAACTGATGTCGGTGACTATGGAAGATAGGTTTCCCCTTTCAGGTACGTATTTGCTCTCATTTATTTGATTCAGTCTTTTATCATTTCTATTTCTGACAACATTATCTTTTATCAAAAGTGGATTGTCATCCCTAAAGGAAGTCTTTGCACTTCTGGGATCAAGCTCTTGCTTAGTATCCCACCATATGTCTATCTAATGCCTTTTTTGTTTAAGTCTCTTTCTTCTACAGGTGTCATCCTCCATAGCCAAAGAGGAGTACCTTCAACATCTGGATACCGTGCGTAGACCTCATCCGGGTATCTTCTAACCCTAGACCATTTCTCTTAGTTTCTTATTCTTCTATTGAATTTGAAAGCGAAATTCGATAGAAACACATGTGAAACACAATCTTGATATAGTATCCAATTTAATAATGTTATGTTCCCCCAAGAGTGGCAAGGTATAGATAATATGATCAAAGATGAAAGGGTTGGATAATATGTCCTAATCATCACTCCAAATTTTCAATATGTGTATAATAATATTTAAGGAGGTATGTGTGGTATATTTCCCCCTAATAGGAAGGAAATATATGTCTGATGTAAACAAAGTGTTGTAAAAAATGTTATGAGGCCAAGCTGTAATAAATAGACAAATGTTGATCAAAAGGCATGTGATAGAAAATTTACTCGTCCATGTGACTCTAATATGTAATAATTTCATGTAGATAATCATGTACATAATCAATATATGTATACTCCATCTATACAAAAATACAAGATATATAATCCAAGTAAAGTGGCTGTATATAGAAAATGAAAAAAAAAAACTACAAAGATATTACTATGAAATAGTCTCATGTATATAAATCCCCCCTAGGTGAGAAACAAATGAGTACATAAACATATAACCCAGATATAATGGATCTCACCTACTCAAAATATATCATGACAAGTATATGTGTCAAACACAAATGTGTGAAAATCCTCTAGTATAAGTAAAATATGCATGATATGTATTAAATGACTAAGATAAAGGCAAAGGGTTTTTTATTTTTTTGTCTTTTATGAATATTTTTGTGATTTTTGTGATTTTTTTTTAATTTTTATTTTGAATGCATACATGATGTTATTTATAATTAACATCCATCATAATGATGTGTTAATTAAGTAGTAGATGTATGGATGACTAGGTTATATGTGTCACTCAAGGTGTAATGTCTAGTCATGGACATATAGATGAGATAAACTAAGTGTTGAATGTGGCATGAAATAAGTGAATAAACCCTATATAACTAATGAAATAATCATGATAATTTATGAGGCTTAAATATGATGTGTTACTTCAAATAAGAGTCATAGTACATATATGTCATATATAGTGGAACTCTTAATATGTAATAACAATCTCAGTAGATGACTATGTGTATTGAAACCATATTTCATTGGTTGTTATATCAAATGATGCATACAAGACTTGAATCATAATATTAATCATTAAAAACTTCATATTTTACTTGGTAAAGAGAGGGAAGATGTTCAAATGTAATCTTTGGTCCCTTATTGTGAATGTAATGTGCTAGAAAAAATCTTTCAACCCAAGATATGTATGCAAATATCCATAGGAATATAATGAAACCAATGCAAATTTTGACCTATTAGGATTTTAGGGAATGTATTAAGAAAGATCCAATTGTTGATATTGTATTTCCCAAAAGAATCCATAAAGTACTTGAGGTTAAAATAAGGATCACCACTCCCATTAAATAGTGAAAATGTAGGCATCATGAAATCATGAGGTAGTGATAAGTTAAGGATATTATGTGATAAGAGTGATATGTAATAATTTATAATGATTGATCATTCACTTTCCATTATAATTCACCTACTCCATTCATTATGAGTAAGACCTCTTGGGAAGGACATTAGGTTTTCAAAGGGCTCATTTAATGATTAAATCTTACCATTGATGGTTGTCATTTATACACTATTATTCATGGGTTAAGAAGATGCAATCCCATTATCAAAAACCCTAGATGGATATACACTTTAATTATTTATATTTTTAATCATATGCATAATTTCATTAATGAGACTAGAAATGGCTAGCATATTAAATTCTGGGATGATATCTGGTTAAAGGACAAGGCTCTCATCACACAAGGAAACTATGGAGAGATTGCTAACTTGGCTACCCAATTTTTGGGAGATAGGGTCAGTGATTATATAGAAAATAACAATGGGATGAGGAGTTGGAAAAATCTATTGGACTATTGTGATCATCGGCCTAAGCTTTTCCCTAGAGTGTGGGAGATCCAAAAGTGCGTTCAAGAGATTAGAATCCCTCTCTTCCCCTGGGAGGATGAACAATAATAGTGGCCAGATAAGAATGGATCATTCTCTATCAAATATGATTACCATCTGCTCATTCCTGAAGCTTAGAATAAAGATGTATGGACAAAGGTTTGGAATCATAAAATTATTCCAAAAATAAACATGTTCTAGTGGGCTACTGCTCATAACAAAATCCTAACTCAGGATAACCTTCAAAAGAGAGGGTTTACCCTGGTTAACAGATGTTTCTTGTGTGGTTCAAAAGAGGAATCAGTTTCACACCTCTTCATCCACTATGATTTTGCCTAAGAATTATGGGGCACAATACTTAATAACTTTGGTATTGAATGGGTCTGTAATTCTGAGCTTAAAGAAGTAATTCTCAACTGGAATCCAACCTTCACACATCCATAGCTTATGGAATTATGGAAGCAAAATCTACCATGTTTGAGCTAGATTTTATGGAAAGAGTGCAACCACAAAAATTTTAGGGACACTACTAGAAATGCATCTCAAGTTTTTAACTCCTTTGTTAATACCATTATGGAAAGTGTCACAACAGCTCATATTCATGTTGCAGAGAAACCCCTATCTCAAATTGAAAACCAAATTGCAGCCAAATGGAAGGTTTTAAACCAGATCCCTGGCTATAATAAGTCCAAAATGCTACAGAGACTAAATACTAAATGGATCCCCCCAAAGCCTAACTGGATGAAACTCAACTTTGGTGAGGCATCCAAGTCAGATGGTAAAGATAGTGGAGGAGGAATTATAAGGAATGATAAAGGATGGATGTCTATTGTCTATGCTAGTGGAATAGGATGCTAGATCAACAACTATGCTAAAGCAATGGCTCTTTGATGGGGGTTAAATTTAGTTTTATCCCTAGGAATAAGGAAATTGAGTATACAAGGAGACTCTAAAATGGTCATAGATGCAGTTAATAAAGCATCTTATATGAGAATTAAGCTAAAAGACATCATTACAGATATTCAATTTCTTTTGCAAAAGTTTTTTGAAGTAGAGATTTCCCATATTTATAGAGAGGGAAATAGGGTCGTTGATGCTTGTGCCAACCTTGGTCAGCAATTTTTAGGTTGGAGGGTGTGGTGACAAGGTGTTCATATTCCCTTAAACATTAGGGATATTATTCAAAAGGAGATGACTTGTCAAGAATGAGGTGCATTTATGACAAGGATAGCTCTTAGAGGCAATCCATTTGGAGAAGGCCATTATGGATTTTGGAACTTGATAACCTTGGTACTTGTTTGAAAATAATTCATGATTCATTATATCATGAGGTTAAGGTGCATGGTTCTCATCACAAAAATCAATGGGAAATAATTTCCAAGCATGGGAGTATACAATGTCATCTCTGTAGGGTATTTCAAATAATGAGCCATCACATCTTCATTATGCATAAATGAAAACAAGGGTTAGTAACCATTTCAAAGCATAAGGCTAAACTTAGGAACTCCATGGTTTGGGTCTGCAAATACAAAATGGGAGGAGACCATATTTGAACTGAACTTGTCTCCTATTGTGAATTCAAAGATAATCCACTAGTTTGGCATTATTGTAAAGAAGGGGGAATCAGCCCATATTTGGAAAGGCTTAATGGTTACGATGAAAACTTGTCTGAGCAGTTTGCAAGATCCTAGTTAAATAGGTGGGTCATAGTGGGTGGAATTAGTTTTGAAATATTTGAAAAGGTGATTTCTATGGCCATGGGAATGACCATGTAGGGAATAAAACTTCAAAGGAAAACAAAAATTATGGATCTTGCAAGCCACAAACTATTTATGGGTGAGAGAGAAGAACTCGTCCCATATCAAGGAGGATTCGAGAGCGCTAAACTTATAGAGCCATGGGATGGAGTGTGCTTCATTCTCTTGAACTACTTCATGCTCAAAGCTTGATTAACCAAGTTCTACAATTACCACCTCTATTTGTTAAATCACTTCAGGTGTAATGTTATTATTAGTTTTCCTTTTTACCTGCTCTCCTCTTTGGAACACTCTATCCTGAGGGTGAGAGCTAAAATGGATAAGAAGCTAGATATTAACTCTATTACCCTACACTAGGGACCTATTTTATACTTATATAACTTTCACTAAGCCCTAGAGCCATTCAATACTATCAGAATTGATAGTGGAGACATTCCTTCCAACCCAGTGTCTAGCGATGCTATTGATGAGTCCTATCTTCCCCCTACTCCTACCAAAACAAAAGATGTTTCTTTCTCCACCATAGGAGAGACCCCTATTGATACCCTCAGCTCCTTTATGAGTAAGAAGGGTAAGAAGAGAAAGTTTTATGAAGAGGAAGAGAATATTAAAGAGACTATGGAGGGGACCCACAAAAATTTGGGTAGGGCCACAAGGGGCCAAGGTGGTAAATCTGACAAGTCTTCCAAAATTAATAAGAAAGGATTCTCCTCTAGAGTTTGAAGGTTGGGGTAGATTGCTGATAAACCCACCCAAAAGGCTAGACTGATTGATTACTCAAAAAGTGCTTCAGAAGAAGCAACCCATGAGGAAGATTCTAAGGAGCTGGAAATCCAAGAAATTTCAGAGGACACTAGAGGGAAGCAGGAGACTAGGGATTTTGAGGTTACTGAGGAGCATGGTGTTGACACTATGGAAACTACTGAAAATAAGGGGAAAATGTATGTTGAGGAAGCATGTGAGGATATTGAGAATGAGACTGAATGGAAAGATAAAATTAGGGCCCTGAAGGATAGTATTCAGCGGTTGGAGCATAATTTCGCCAAAGGACTCTAGAATACAATTCTCATAAACATGTCTATGCTAAAAGAGGTGGGTAATACTGGGCATGATGACAATGTGGAGAATACTGAGAAACTCAATGATCTTCTCAAATCAATGGTTATGTAAGGAGAGTCCTCTCTGAATCTAGTCTTTCCATTTCTTGTGTTTTATTTCTGTATCTATTGTTTCTCGGCTAGTGCCATCGTCTCTCTGAAGGCATATTTTATTTGATTGTCTTCTTGTCTTTTTTGATCTATAAAGGGTTCAGCCCCTAGTTTTCCAATTTACCTTATCAAAAACAAGATTGTTATCCCAAGTAGTGGGATTGTTATTTTTGTTAAACTAACCCAAGTAGCCATACTACCTATCTTAATCATTATTTTGTAGAGTAGCAGGATTGCACTATGGAGTAGTGGGATTGTATTATGTGAAACCTAAGAGATAATTTTGAAAATATATTTGTCTCATGTGGAAAATTTCTTCAAGGCTAAATAAAAATCTAACTTTTTCTTGTAGGGCCAACTTGAAAAAAGATCTAAACAAGCTTAATCTAGTCTTTTTAAACTCTTTTTAAGTGCTTAAAATGAATTAAGAAAATTTATTTTGGGTTATTAAATAAACACTTAGATGTTTGCTTGAATTTTTTATAGTTGTTATTTACATGTTTTTACATCTTAAATCCAAGGGGATAAAGAACATCACCGCACATTTCATTTACTTCTTTAAAATTGAACACACTTCAAGGTTTTGCAAAGTTGTTATCATTGTTTTTTTAGATTAGATTTGTTTGAGAAAATAGGGAGTTGTGCATGTATGCTCTCCCCCCATCCCCTATAGGTAAATTGTGGGATCAAAAGCATCAAATTCATTACAAATTTCCTTATTATAAATGCGTAAAAGAGAAGTTGTGAAGGCTCTCTCTAAGACCCGCATGGCTTAGGTGACCTAGAAATAACCTTTAAAGCTCTTTTACTTGGGTTTTTACTTTTATTGCATCTTGGCTTATGAGGGGAACTTCATTACCTTCTATAAGTTATTTAAGGAAGTTTTGACCTATATTTTCATCTCCTAGCATCATCTTTAACCCCTCTCCATAGAGGGGGTATATAAATTGGGATCACCCCACCAGGATGACAGTTTGAGTGGTTAAACCATCTCCTATCATTGGGGATAAGCCTATGATGTTTGATAATAATGGACATCATACTACATTGACCAAGTGATAGATGTAGTGGTTGTAAAAACTGTAAGACCATTTTACAACAAGCTAAGTGTTATGGACCCAATTGACATGTTGCATCTCTTGCATGTTGACATGAAAGTCTTGTATATGGGATCCATCTAGAAATATTCAAAAACTTCTTAGTTTAGTTAACCCCACTTTACCATACCTTATTATTTTAGGGCTTAAGATGATTATTTAGTTAATTTATCTTTGTCTTAGATTACTTGGTCTTGTTTGGAGTCAAAACTTGGTGTTAATAAAAATGACATGACCAAACAAATTGACCCTAAATTTATTTGAACAAAGAGGCATTATGCTGCCCAAGTGAAAATCTTCTTTTTCCTTGTTCAAAAAACTTATCATACACTTTGTGTCATATCTTCCGATTTGGTGCAATTATGTTACCCATTTGAATCTAGACCATTTTCCACATTTTGTTTAAGTCCCTCGCCGGTAGTTTAAATTTGAAATTGGACTCTTCCAAGTTTTAAAGGTTGATGTGTTAAATTGGGTTCACCACTTTGTACTTGACTTGTATTAACTTGATTTTAATTCCTGATTTGAATTAGGGGACATTTTTAGACTTGGCATCATTATCATCATTCAGTAGGACTCAAGTCATCTTATGTATCACTCGTGCTTTGAGTCTTAGGCAAAATTTTGTACTACCCATCCTATTTCACCTTTTGTCTTAAGTCCATATGATAACACACATTTTCCTTAGAAATTTTGACACAACTTTATGTATGGTTATAATTTGAGTTAAGGAGAGTAGTGTTACACTGCTAAAATCATGTTAGACCATTTTCCCTTAGAGTATTAAAACCAAAATTTATCACACCTTTTGATCATTTTAGTGTTGTTCCAATACTCAAATTATTTTGAGAATTTTTTCATAGACCTCTTCACATAGATTCAAAATATTTCCAACTTTCCAAAAATTTCAAGTTTCTTTGAGAACCTTTATCTAGCACAGTTGTGCCATTCACCTTTGTCTAGCTCATCGATAAAAATAGTCTAGTTTGTGCCATTATTTGGGAGAAAATAAAATATCTCCAAGTACATTTTTATTTCGTAGCTTGTACTTATTGATCAAGTTTATGTCCAAGAGCCAAATTCCTAGTTTTTGTTAGAAGTGTTTCAAATCTATAGATTAAATATCTCATATTTTAAATTCTATCTTTTGACATCATTTGGCCAAAAGTCCTAGCACATGTTTTGTTTGAGCCTAGATTTTGACATCGCATTTGGCCAAAATAACTAACAACCTTTGTTTGTACTAGATTGGACTCATTTGAAACACTTTGACCTAGAATTTGGCATTTTGAATTAAAATCCTTTTACTTGACCTTTTTGTGTGAGATGTGTAATGTTAGATACTTGATGTTAGCTTGTTTTATCATAATTCATTGCATTAATAATTTTAAATATTCACATCCATCCTTTTGACTAAGTTAGACCAAGTTTGAACCTCTTTTTTTAGACATCAGTTTTTTAGATTTTGTATAAATTTATTCATGTTTGTCACGAATAATTCACTATGGATCTTAACATGTCTTGCTACACTTGTAGTGGCCCCATGTACAATCCAATATTAATTAATGTATTTGCAAAAGAGGAAATATTTTAAGACCCTTATGTGGATAATGTTGCTTATGAGACAAATCCCTATCCATCTTATAATGTTCAAATAGGGGCATATAACTAAGACCCATTGGATAATTATTTGGTAAACATGCCTCCATAATTAGAGCAGGATCAATCACAAATAGAGAAGTACCTAGCATTGATACCAATAATTGAAGAACCATTTCCTCAACAACCATACTACATTATTACACCATCCACATATGATCCTTATCTATTTAAGTGTCACTTATTAGAAAACAAGGACAAAATTTTGGTTAGAGCCATATAAGTAGGGGCTAAGCTTCTATTAAACTTACCCCATGAGAATTTATCAAGTCTAGAAAGAATGCCTCACAACATACCTTATAGTCCACATCATTCTTCTAGTAATCCTTTAGCTCTAATCCAAACGATGTATCAGGACCCTAATATTATTGTCAAAGGAAAGGACCCCATGGAGGAACAATTTGTATAGATGTATACATCATACCAGACTTACTTAAACCTAACATGCAATTTTAATCAAATAACTATGTCTAATAGGCCTCTCATAGACTTAGTTCCTTCAATAGGAATGTTAATAAAATTAAATAGTCAAGGAAATTAGGGAGTAGACTCTTTCACACAAAATACTTTGGTCAATAACTTGTTTTATATGCCAATCATCAAAGAAGTGTCTTCTACTTGTGCATAGAATATCGATCAAAACATAGTGGATAATGCACAGGCAATATCCAATCCAAACCAATGTGGTGTAAGTACATAAGAAAATAGTCCATAAACAAGTGTACCTTTAGTTAACACCATGATTAGTTATCCAAATCAAGGATTAGGATTTTTTACATCCCAACCTCAGCTAACTACCAGCACTAATCCTTAACCACTTGCTTCTTCAAGCACTCAACCAAGAGGTTTAGTTAATCAGCTAGTGACCAATGTCATGACTTAACAACAAAATGTGACAAATATTACTCAACAAGCAATGATTAATATTACACAATAGTAGGCACAATCCATCATACTGATGTAGCATAGGTAGAATATATTTCCACCTTAATAGGGGTAACCAATGTTCCACCTCATCAAGTAGTAGCAAACATACCTATTTCCTCATAGACCAATTCAAATCCGAATGATGTCTAATCAATAGTGTATAACTATTGGTCAATGATAAATGTTGAATCTCTAACATGCATCCACTTGCCAACAAGGATTCATGTAACCTAGAGGTTCAAATGCTCCTCAAGTATTGATTAGGCAACCTTTACCTTTTATGCAAAATGTGCCACTAGTCAATGATAAGGTCTTGGTTCATAAGTACCCCCTCAAAAATGAGGTTTGATTAGTGAGTAATAGGTCCCTATTTAACCCTAATAGTCATAATATATCTATATCCCTCCATCCTAATCTCAAAATCCCCAAACTCAGACCTAATTACCTTACCCAAACCAAAATATCACATCATATTACATACAATTCCAATAATCAAACCCTAATCTATACATGAATATTCTTAATTTATTCCCTAATCAAACCAATATAACCTAGCATATACCTTCATCATACCCTAGTCAAATTGATCCACTTGTGATTGCTCAACTATCTACCCAGGCTAATATTCCACCTTAAATAATATTCCCTCTAATTTCCTAGCCCAAGAATTACAACAGATGAAGGATGTGATTTTTACCATCCAAGCTAGGAAACAAACCAAAAAGTTTAAGTTGGATTAAGTGTGTTCTTAACCATTTAACATGGATTACTTGTAGATACCATTTCCTCTAGGATATGAACCACCAAAATTTGACAAATACAAGGGGAAAGGTGACCCCAAGGCTCATTTGACCAATTTCTTTATTACATGCCATCTAGTGGCATATAGTGATATATACCTTTTGTGATTGTCACAAGGAGTCTAGTAGGACAACCCTTGGAGTGGTTTTTTAAGTTTCCAAAGAACTCATTATTCAATTTGGATGATCTTTTAGATAATTTTGTGTAGCACTTTTCATACAATCTCAAACATGAGATTTATTTGTTTGCTTTATGCAAGCAAAGATGATGAGAGTTTGTCAAGTTATCTATATTGATAGATATCCCTTGCAAACTTATTCACCCATAGTTTACCAGATAAATAATTAGTTTTTATTTTTACTAAATAAATCATAGTGAGATATCCTATCATCTAGAACTACAGTGTGTGCATACCTTCAAGGAGATCATCGACAAAGGTTTGTTGATTGAGTGAGACATTATTAACAAATATATCATAAATCTTACCTCATTAAATCAAAATTAGGGTACCAATAAAGGAAATGGATAGAACCAACATCAAGTCCAAGAGCGAGCATCACAACCAACACATGCCTATAACAATGATAGGTCAAGGTAATTCAATCACAAAAAAAAATGTTGTTAGAAATAGAGTGATATATTTGAGACATGTTTATATGGTACAAACACCATATTCTCAACCCATGTAACATTTATAAATTACTCCTGACCCATAACCTTTTTATTAAGCACAACAAACGCAATAGCCTAGGCTTGTGTAACAAATGCCAAAACCTTTACCATTACAATCTCTTCCTCTAAAGAGAACAATGCCTACTCATCATGTTTTTAGTGACCTTGAAGAGTTTATTGAGTTTGTGTTTTGAAATATCTCCATCACTCATCTGATTAGTTGGCCTATACCAAAACATTATCCTTAGGGCATTACTTATCCTAATTGGTACCAGCAAAATGAACTCTATGAATATCATCGGGTTAATGGACATAATTTGCACTACTATGTGAAAATTAAACATTTAATTAAAAATATGTTGGAAAAAGGGGAGATAACATTGGATGGTGGTTCTTCCACTTCTAATCATACTTTTGGAATCTATCAAAATCCCTTTCCCCAACATAAAAACCAACCAAAATAGTAACAATAGCAACATGACCATAGTAAAACCAACAACAATAGTTTAAAAAATTAAGGCCAAACTGACAAAACCAATAGAATCACCAACATAACCAACAACATTCGAACAGTGGATAGAACTAAGGACAAAATGGAAGCAACCAACAGACCTACCATGCAATTACACATGACTATGACAAGGTTATAGGTCATATTGCAAGAGTTCATGTTAACACCATATCCATCAATCCAAGACCAAATACCAATAAATCATGACCTTTTTAAAATAATGCCAGTCCACCAACTCACATTGATAATCCTTCCTTGGCTTGAAACCACATATAGGCATACCAACAAGTAGGGATTACTAATTTTGGACCCTATATCGATAACTCATCATTGCCTCATGCCCACACATAAGTGCACTAGTATCTAAGACTTATCCTATATGATTCCCCACCAACACCATAATTTGTTAGTAATCATGGTCCTATGTTTAGTCCTGATTATGCAATCACAACTCAGAGGTTAAAGATTACCATCTTAGGCCCATAGCCATTTTCCACTTCTCCCATCACCCAACTAGTCATTAAACCTCAAAATAATTCATTTAACACTGA
Source organism: Torreya grandis (assembly GCA_037957365.1). Taxonomy (NCBI): domain Eukaryota; kingdom Viridiplantae; phylum Streptophyta; class Pinopsida; order Cupressales; family Taxaceae; genus Torreya; species Torreya grandis. The sequence continues at coordinate 6,688,755 of JARHVA010000061.1, forward strand.
CTAAGAGAATAAATGTGACATTTTGGAATAATTGTAAAAGATGTCTGAAAAAATCTCCATTTTATATTTTTTGTGTACATCAATAATCTTTGAAAAAAATTAAATGAATTCTTGAGCCAATCCACTATTTCAAGCGACATATCCCTTGACAAATTTCAAGCTTTGGCTAGACACCTAGCTCCAGCCTAACAAGTCACTTTCAACCAAAGTGATATGTCATCCCTTGACCCACTGCATAATAACCACTTGTAAATTAAAGTTTGCATAAAGTAGCATAAAGTGAAATGTGTCCTTATAGACAATGGATCAAGGCTAAACATAGTTTCTCTAAAGCTCATCAAGATTCTTGGGTACACAACAACATATATTTAAGAAGAGACAATAAATATCAAAGCCTATGACAATGAGGAATGAGAATCATAAGGCACCATATGTTTACTACTTATCCTTGGGCCCTTAAACCATGATACACTTTACCATGTGCCAAATCTCAATTTGTCATACAATATGTTTTTATTAAGACCTTAGTTACATGAAATTTGTGCAATCCCATCAATGTTTGACCAATGTATCATGTTCTCTCATTCAGGGATGGAAGTTTGTATACCAAGAGATTTGAATCTATACAAGCATTGCAAACACCTAGAGGCCAAGTTCAAGAGCTATAACTATTATTTTGGCATGAATCTAGTGGCCAAGTAGGATAAGGGAAAAGTGATACTCCTTTATCTACCAAAGGATAACTACATTGATCCTAATACCCTCGATTCCCTTTCTCACATACTACCTCTTGAGATATTTAATCATTATACCATATCATCTAATAGCCCAAGAGAGTATTTAACTCATGATAAATTTCATATCACCAACCTTCCACAAAACCCAAAATCTTTTGTAAGACCTAAAGCCAAGCTACTTCATCCAAAATGGCAATAAAAAGGCAAAGGTCTAGGACCCATCATGTTTGTACCAACATTTGAGCTAGAATAGGACCCTCTTAAAGGAGATAAATCATGGTTGTATAGTGATAAACAAGCCAATTATTATGATAATTCCAAGTATATTATTCCCAATAGGATCATGAAGAATCAAGACAGTGAAGGAGGAGGCCTCAGACCAAATTAACAAGGAACACTTGAGCTAATTTCCATGACCAAATACAAAGGGCCCTATAGACTTGGATTTAAATCACTTGGGGGTGACCCCATGTACTTTAATCATGTTTCATCACCATCTACTAGCGATGATGATGTCGATATTGAAGTGGAGTCTAAACATAGCCTTTTATGACCTAGTCGAGACCAATCTATTTAACACTCATTCCATTTGTACCCTTAGACTACTCATTCATCATAACCCACTACAATTATATATTCCCCAACTAATATATTAGGACCAATAAGATTCCAATGTGCCAATTGTTGAGTTTTAAAATGATGAGGCCTTTTATGATTTTCCTAGACATAGAGATAATGTTATGTTGAGGGACCATAAATTAGGGTTCTCAATTAAGTTAGACCTTGAATCCTATTTTAGAGAGTGGGTGAACACATTTAGCCAAAATTAAATAATTAAAACATTAATCTCCCAAAGTGAAAACCTCTTTGAAGCACTTTTTTACTAGGGAAAAAGTAAATAAAAAGTCTAGACTAATGGTGAAAACCTGTCTTAGACACCATTAGATGGGGGTGTTCAACCTTCTTCAAAAACAACTTAAGAGACCATCAAGAATGAACTAGTTTATGATTCAGAGTTTAGTTTTGAAGAACAATAATCCTTTGATGCAATCATTCAAGATTTTCCAATAGTTTTTTTACATGGTCACATCTCCCTTTTGGGGACTCTGATTCATAATTCCTAGGAAAACTTGAATTTTTAGTCCTAATAGAGAACTCTAATATTTCCAATCAATTCAAATCTTTGCCCACTATCCTTGAAGATGGTTTGACCCTTCTAGTGTAAGATACAACATAGGAAAAACATCGGGTCCCTAGACAACCCAAAGTGGATCAAGCTAGGTGCATCCCTTACTGAGAAGGAGTGTGAAGTCCTTATAGCCCTTTTGATGGAATTTATTGATATATTTGCATGGGCATATTATGACATGTCAGGTTTAGACCCTACCTTGGTTCTATACCACCTTGTAGTCAATGCTGATGCCAAACCAATAAAATAATTTTTTTATAAGATGCATCCTTGCATTATTGTTTAGTAAAGAAAAAGTTAGAAAAACTATTGGAAGCAGGATGTATTCGATCGATCAACTATTCAGAGTGGATCTCCAATGTTGTGCTAGTTAGCAAAAAGCTATAAGGGATCATAATTTTTATTAATTTCCATGATATAAATAAAGATTGCCCTAAGGATGACTTTTCACATTGACATGATCATTGACTTTACAATAGGTTATGAAATTCTTTCATTAATGGATGGCTTTTCAAGGTACAAACAGATCAGGGTAGCACTAGAAGACCAACACAAAATAACATTCACCACTTTATGGGGAACATTTTATTATTAGGTTATGCCATTTGGTCTTAAAAATGTAGGGGCCACCTACCAAAGAGCCATGACCATTATATTTAATGATATGATACATGATATTATTGAAGACTATGTCAATGACATTCTAGGCAAATCAAAGACTAAGGCTGATCATCTAGTAGTGATATGCAGAATATTTAAAAGACTATGTGAGTATGAAGTTAGACTAAATCTTAATAAGTTTGTCTTTGAATTCACTTCAAGCAAATTTCTTATATTTATTATTTCTCGTCAAGGCATTAAATTTGATCTAACCAAAGTCTAAGACATATTAGAGATGAAACCACTAATTAATTTAAAGCAACTTCATAGTTTACAAGGTAAGATAAATTCTATTTGATGCTTCATATCATAATTAGCTAAAAATTCCATCCTTTTATGCATATTTTGAAGAAGGAAGTCACATTTCACTGGGATTATCACTACCAGACAACTTTTTAACAACTAAAAGACTATCTAGTGAATCCACCTATTTTATTGCCTCCTATGTTGGGAAAGCCATTCTTGTTTTACCTATTAGCTACTGATAATGCCCTAGGGGCACTTTTGGCTCAACATGATGACAATGGAAAATAGCATGCCATGAAATATTGAAGCCATACATTGGTAGCGTATGAACATAATTATATGCCCATAGAAAAATATTGTTTAGCCATGGTCTTCACAGCTCAAAAATTGCACCATTACATGTTAAACAATAAGACCATGGTAATTTTAAAAGTATATAGCCTCAAGTATCTACTATATAAAATAGCTTTATAAGGCCACATGGATAAATGGATCATGCTTCTAAGTGAGTTTGACATCAAATACATCAACCAAAAAGCCATTAAAGGGCAATTTCTTATAGATCAACTTACTGAAGCACCACTTGCTAATACATAACCATTAATATTTTAATTTCCTGCTAAATCCATAATGACCATCATTGACACACCTCTCAAGGAAAAACCCTATAAAATGTATTTTGATGGATCATTCACATCACATGGATTAAGGGATGGCCTTTTATTTATTACACCATAAGGGGATCTTATCCATAAATCATTTTGGATTAGCTTTTCTTATACCAATAACATGGATGAATATGAATCACTTATTGTAGGACTTCACCAAGTGGTACAATGAAACATATCTCATCTCAAAGTTTATGGTGATTCTTATTTAATCATCAATTAGGTTATAAACCACTTTTAGACTAAAGATGACAAGTTGGTGCCATATAAGGCCATGGTTGACACTATTAAGCAATAGAATATTGACATTCAATTTGAGCACATACTAAGGGCAAGTAATAGAACTATGGATACTATGGCCACTATTGGATCTCTAATTCGACAAATAGACACAACTAAAGAGGATTAGTTCCTTGTTAAGAATTTTTTATCACCAGCTCATGAACCTTTAACCATCATGATGATTTTTGATATTGTTAGTCTTATCTCCATTTAGTACTTAGACCTTTACAACTACCTCCATGACAAAATTATGCCACCTAACCTATCACAAAAAAATCCAAGGCCTTCATCCATCAAACCACTCATTACACCTTACTTGGATCAACCCTTTATCATTGTAGTTTTGATGGAACTCTACTTCATTATTTAACTTCAATAGAATCTACATTAGCATTATGGGAAGTTCACTAAGGATTATGTGGAGCCCATACTAGCATGGTAGTCATATCTAAAAATCTCTTGTGTATTAGTTATTATTGGCCCATAATAGATGCAGATGCAACTACATATGTAAATAAGTTTGACAAGTGTCAAATGCATGCCAATTTGATTCATGCCATAGCCAAGACTTTGAAACCAATGTTTCCACCATGTCCATTTACTACATGAGTCCTTGACCTCATTGGGAAGATCAATTCCACCTCATCTGATGGCCATAAACATATCTTTACTACCACTGAATATTTCACTAAGTGGGTTAAAGTTATGCCCCTCACTTACGTGACTAGAAAGTAAATTTTCAAGTTCATTTTGAACCATCTTATTTGCCACTATGGTATCCCATTTAAAATTATATTTGATAATGGAAAATCATTTAATAACAAGGATGTTGATAAACTATGTAGTTAATATAACATCGTGAAACATTTCTCCATGATATATTACCCTCAAGGTAATGGTTAGGCTGAAGCATCAAATAAAACCATTGTTAACATTATCAAAAAGATTTTTAATGATGCCAATCATGATTAACACCTTCAGATATTATGTTCCCTTTGGGCATACCATACTAATCATCATACACCCACAAGAGCCACTTCATATTCACTTATTTATGGTAATAAGTCCATTCTTCCCATTGAGGTTGAGTTACCTTCTCTATTCATCTCTTTTAAGCATGTCTTAGATGACAATGACTATTGAGTAGCTCACTTGGAATAACTAGAGTTACTTGATGATAAATACATGAATGTAGTGAATAATCTCTAAGCCTACTAGAATCAACTTTGAAGCCACTACAATTGGTGCATGAAGCATAGAGAATTTAAACTTGGTGATCTTGTCCCTAAAGAGAACCAAAAGAATACGATGGATGAAAAGAAGCATAGAGGCAAGTTCAAACCCGATTGGGTTGATCCTTTCATCATTATCACAAACTATGGAATAGGAGCATATAGGCTCACCACACTAGACAGACATGAACTTGATGAGTCGATGAACATTATCCACCTCAAGCGGTACTATGCTTGAGTAACTTTCTATATTATCTATAAGGACCTTTAAAGTTGTATCATTTTATCAATATTCTTATTTGTACTATATCATATTATCATCCTTATTTACCATCCTATCATCTTACCAACCTATCACTTTTTTCTATCGCCTGTCCATTATACCATTCCTTTCTCATCAAAAGAGTTATTTACCTACTCAGCCCTATGACCTTGGTTCCATTTCAATTGGTTTCATTCACATTTTTCAAAAAAAAGGATTTGATTTTAGTTTAATAGTTCTTTATAGCATTCCATATAGAGGAAGTATTTTGGATTAGTAAGATAACAGTTCAATAGTTGTATCCTTCATTTCTTATTTCATTATCTCTCATTGTCTTGATACTAATTATAAGTGCCTATGGGCAAATTAATCTCATTGACCTATGTCATTATATCCTAGTTATAACTACCTATGGAAAAGCAAGGGGTAACACTTATTTATTATGCTTTGACCATACCAACTAGCCATTTATTATGTTGTACTATGCCTTTATACCAAATGTGCCTATTTTGTTTGAATTGGATACTACACTAGTCAAATTCCTCTACTATAAGGCAAAACTATAGTGACTTGAGGTCTCACTCAAAGACTATATAGGAAGTACTTGATGATTATTGAATTTAGCTTAGTCAACTTTTGCCCATGCTCTTTCCATTTTATGAGCAACCTAAGCTACACTCTCACCATTTTATGAGCAACCTAAGCTATGATCTTGTTATTTTGTGAGCAACCTAAGCCGCAATCTCACCATTTATGAGCAACCTAAGTCATGTTGTCACCATTTTGTGAGAAACCTAAATCCATGTTCTCACAATTTTGTGAGCACCCTAAGTTAATGTTCTCACCATTTTATGTGCTTGGACCATTTAGTATCTCGTCATTCTCCATCGAGTTGAGATACCTAGAAAATTCTAAAAACATTTGTAAAATCATTAGAAAAATGAAAAACATTGACTATTTTTTTACCTTAAGAATTCTGAGAACCCTTAATAAGTCACAAGCAAGTAACTTGTTCCTTAGTTTCCCCATCCATTTTGCTCTTTTATCCCATGCTCTTGCCATTTTACAAGTCCATTTATATTCTTCTATCTCATCCATCATGTTTATTTTCATCAGTTATCATTTTCTTCCTATTTTGTGGGAGAACTAAATTTGGCTTGAAGTTTTTGTTGGATATTACATTCATAGAATTATGTAGGCAACATCTACTTACCTAGTGCATATGAAGACATATTGGCCACACCTTTTTCCCTTTATTCTATTCCCCTAATCATGTTTATTTTTTAAGTTGGCACCTATTTTCTAGGGGTAATATTTATTGCATAGGTTTAAGTCATGTTGTTTATACTAATATTAAGAATAACTATTATTTATTTCTTTGATCGTTTCTTTTCTTCTTTGTTTATTTATTGTTTGTGTGCTTGTTTGTTTGTTTTTAGCACTATTGACTTGATTCAATATATGTGCATTCATTGGGTGATACTTGAATCCATCCATATTCATATGTTTACATTGTTATCATGGTTTTTATCATTGGTGTATTTTTTTCCATTGAATTTTGGATTTTGAGAGTCAATCCTTATTCATCTTTCAAATTAGTCCTCATGGTGTTCTATCATGATGCCTACTATTAAGTGCTATAGTAAAAATTAGTTTCAAGAAGTCTACCTCAGAATGGAGGCATCAACATCTCCTCAGCACTGACATCACAATACAATCCTAATCATATCTCAAATACAGTAATTAATAAATAAAAGAATTTTAACCTTTGTTAGTTTGGATGTGCATCTCCCTACTAGCAAGTTGTCCCAATTCATCTTTATCCTCTATATCAAGTTACCCACATCATAGTTTCCATCATTAGCTCCATCTTCTTAATGATCATAACCACATTTGGGAAAATATTGCATTAATCAATCATGTTTTCCATAACTGGGGTCTAATGATTATAACTACCTATGGGCAAGTCATTTTACACCATCCCACTTGCATTTCTCAATTATCATAACCAATTTTGGGCAAATCATTGTGTTCTCACTATATTTACCTTCTTTTTGCCCACACAGGGGCATGTTTTTATCTTTTTTGTTTGTCCTAACTAGGGCAGCTCCATCTTCTTAATGATTATAACTGCATTTGGGAAAATCATTGTGTTATATTACCATGTTTCCACTATCGGGGTACCATGCTTATAACTGCCTTTGGGAAAACTATTATACACAATCCCACTTGTATTTTTAGTGATTTTGAATAATTTTTCAAACTCATTGTGTTATCACCCCATCATATTCATCCATGTGGTTCCCTCATTTTGCTTCTTTCTTTTGAGGGCCCATTTGTGAACTTGCTTATGTCAACCATCCCCTCGAGGGGGCATCATACAGTTCATCCATTTCCATTGAAGTTGTAGGTAGGTAGGACCTTTTCATTATTTGAGAAGACATTATTGTGTATATAGATTGTAATGCCTTCTTAAATAAAGACAAACTGTAGACACTTAAAAGTGTCCATCAATGACCTCCAACCAAACTTTTGACCAATTTCTATCAAAATGCACAATTTAGGCTAAAAACATTAAAACACACTAAATGATCTGAATTTATCATACACAAGTGATGATTTTGGCCAGAGTATCACTAAATGGTGCAATATAATATATAATATAGCTAACTTTGATCAGATCATTTTGAGTCAAAATGACATTTTCACAACTAGGTGCTTTAGATTGCTCTTTTCTAACAAATTTCTTGCACAAGACATGTGCCTTTGTTATTTTTATTGGCAAAATCCTAATTGGGATAATGGTTCTAATGCATCTAACATAGCATCTTAATTTCAATCTAGTCAAATTTTGAGCCAATTATATGATATTTTAACCAATTTGATTAATTTAAACACCAATTACCAAGATTTTCACCAAAATTGATAAATCATGTTTAACGCTAATTAATTCAGATCAATAGCTTAAGTTAATTTTCCATATAACTTGTTGAATATTTATTTTTGAAAATTGATATTGAATAACTACATCATCAAGTGGCATCATTTCTTGGGAAGGCATCCCTAGGCCATAAATGCATAAAATATCTCATTAAGCCCTGCCATACCTCATTGAAACCTTCCATGCCTCTTTAATGCCTCTCTTTCCCAATTATTTATGAGAGAATTTATTGATTTTTGCTTCAAAAATTGAATAGATTCTTAGCCACACATCTTCATCTTGAGATAGATGGTTCAAGTTCATTCTGATCATTTTGTAAAATCTATAAAGAGGAGGCCTTGTCTGTTGATTTTTAAGTTTGGATAGTGTAAATTTATCATGCACAAATCATTCCAAAACCTCATGCAATTAGTGTTATTATGCCCAAATATTGAGCCAAAGCCATCACAAGCCAATCAAATGGTGCCAAGAGGAGATCAAGGTAGCCACACTCCATTGATGAAGACCACTTAGGCACAATCTGAGCAAGTCAACCAAACAAGACACTTGGAACATCAAAGAGGGTAAGAAAGGTAAGTTTATTGAATTTTTTTTTGCTTTTTTCATTTTTATTCTTCATCATGTTCCCCCTTGAGATAAGCTTAAGGTGTTATCATTAGTGTTTTTTATTTGGATTTGATTTTATTCACTAACACCATACTAATTATTGCAATCCTATGTTCATAGGTTTCACATATTTGGATTTGGTTGTTATCAATAATGAACCAGGATTATATGATAATCACAACATGCATTTGCATCATATAAACTAGATAATGGCCTTGAATGATCAAACTCAAACCTTATTAGAGGCAAAGTCATCTTGTTACTCTCAACCAATATCTTCAAGAGTTATTCTGGATTGTTACTAACCCTATGGAATTTCCTAATATCCTTTTGTTAAGGTAAAATGAAATTTTTACAAGGTTTTTCAATGGCATTGACCACTCTTGGCATAATTCTTATGTTAAAATCCATTATCATTGCTTCTAGACTTAAAATTTGACTTTTTTGGAAATTTTGAAGCATTAGTAGTAGTAGTAGTAGTAGTAGCAGCAGCAGTAGCAGTAGCAGCAGTAGCAGCAGCAGTAGCAGTAGCAGCAGTAGCAGCAGCAGCAGCAGCAGCAGTAGTAGTAGTAGTAGTAGTAGTAGTAGTAGTAGTAGTAGTAGTAGTAGTAGTAGTAGTAGTAGTAACATTTACTTCATATTTAATTAGGTTTATATTTAATGATAAGTTTTAAAGATGAATTTGTCATTAATGAGTGAAAGCAAACTATCAACAAATATATTATAAATTTCATTGTTAATGGTTGATATGTTACTTTGGTAACTGTTGACCAAGTTTGGTCTACATGCCTAAAATGTACCTAGTCCAAGAGTCTAGTGAAAGGAGCAGGATCATGATTAAAGAGTGACCCAGTGTCACAATGAGAATACATACCTCAAGTGGAGATCATATAGCTTTTGAAAATATTTTGAAATAATTAATTAAGCTCAAAGTATTATCTGATTGATCTTCAAGGGATAGGTTTACAATTACAAGATGGAAGGGTCCAAGTAAGTTTCATGGTATCCAAGGAATCTAGGAGTGTGAACCAACTTGCACAAGCTTTAGGTATTCATTTTTATTTCATGCCTTCAAGGATCAAGTAGAATTTCAAGCATGAGTTCAAAAGAACATACATGCCTTAGAAAAGCTAAGTATAAAACCTTTATTTTAGCTAAAGTTCTCACTTGGCAAATTTATTTCAAAATTTTATTTTGATAAGTTTAAATCCTTTAGGACCCTTTTTTGGATCAGTGTTGAATATTCTTTAAGTTTATGAAGGCATGAATTCTCTCAAACATTTTATTCAAAGTAAAAGATGAAGACAAAGTTTATGAAGACCTAATTATTTAAAGGAAATTGTCCACATCAAAAAAGTATAAGTATAAATTCTCTTGGACATTTTGTCTAAAATAAAAGTCTTGAAAAATTGAATTATCTCAAATATTTTGTCTGATACAGAAATCGCAAAGGGTATTTTTTCAAGCAAATTGTCCTATACATTATCCTAAAAGGTCATTTATATATTAAAGTATCCCAAACCATTTTTGTGAATGGTATTTCTTTGCCAATAATTCCAAAGCAAAAGTTTTGAAGGGTAATTTTTCAAGCAAGATGTCCTAAACATTTTTTGAATGGTATTTATTCACCAAAAGGTCCAAAGAATTTTTATGAAGGATCATTTTTCAGTAAAGTTTCCTAAGGAAAAACCTAAAGGGTCATTTCTTCAATGAAAATCCCAAAGACAAGAATTGGAAGGAAATGGCCTGGGGAATTTTTGTTCTAACAGAGTAATTGTAGTTGTGTAAACATCAATTTTAGGCCATGAAAAATAGTCATTTGTATTCAAATGGGTCCAAGATTAATGGTGTACATTCAATCTAAGAAAATATATAATGGCAAGAGTAAGGTCAAGAAGTTAATGAGACATTTTTGCAAGTGTCAAGTTTTAAGCATAGAAGATATCTATTGAAGGTCAGATATCCTAGTGATAGGCACGTAAACATCAAATACATTCATGCCAATGTCAAATACATGCATTTAACCATCAAAATGAGGCCTCATAAAGTATTCATTTGATTTTGAATAGTAAGATAAATTATATAGATTTGATTGTACATAAGATCCAATGATAAGCAACAATTGATAGGTTAATGGGCCTAAGAAGATCAACAACATGCATTCAATTGTGATAAAGATCTAACCAAAAGATTGAATCAAACAAGTTATCAAATCCAAGGGGAAAAGGCATGTATGATAAGTGGCATAATTGAATTCAATTGGTAGAAGATCGATGATCAGAATTCATCAAGATAAGTAGGATCTAACAAAGTGAGATGGTTCAATATGTCAATGATCTAGGTCAATTTTTGATAGCCAATAAACAAGGAGCAAGCCCAGGACATTTTTGATAGAAATAAATGAGCCAATTTTCACTCGAGATAAGTAAATATAAAAGAGTTGAGTTTGAAGGCAGCCCAAGATTGAAATAGAACATATATTTTAGGATCGAAGGGGGATATTGAAGAATAATAACTGTAAAATAGGTCTTCATAAGACCTAAAGAAAACTAAGGGTTGGTGACTTTTGTCAAAGTAAGATTGAACAGCTGGAAAAATTCATCTCATCGACATGATAACTATAGTAAAACCAATAAATATGATTGGTTTTTAATCTACAATGAAACTTGTGCTTAGATATTTCTTTAGGGCATATATGTAATTAATGGGAAGCTTCTTATCTTTTGAAATGGTCATTTCCTAAACAAGCAGATATTTACGTCTACCTAAAGTAGAATAGCATGGATCTATTAGTTCCAAGGTATAAATATTTAATCCTCAAGAGCATGATATAGAGTGTTGAGATGGACACTTGGTTGATGGATAAAGATCAATGGAGCATTCAATTATTTTATAGGACTTTCTTTCCTAATAAGACCATGACTCAGCATCTTCGAGATTATTAATCCATCTAAAGTGGTTGGCCTTTTATTTTCAATGCATAACTCTCTTTCTTTATATTTTCTATAAATACATACTTCCAAGCCTAGAAATGTATCCCTCTTTTAAGGTATAACTAGACTCTACTAAAATTTTGTAATGTAACACCTTTCGATGCAATAAAGACTAAATTCTATCATTTTCCAAGCTAGATTGAAGTGTCTTATGAATTTATGTACTGTGTTTAAGTGAATGTATTTTCCTTGTCTATGTCTAAGTTTTTTCACCTTCATGAAGTGTTTCATAAATCTCACATGTCATTATAAGAGTAATTTATAGTTTGTTGTCTAGCTTGAAAGTGGATATCTACCCTCTCATGCTAGTTTGATAATTGATTCATGCCTTATTATGAAATATTTATGTGGGACTAATTTTATTTGGTCTTGAATAAATCTTATAGTGTGTTTTGTGCATGTTTGAGTGATGAAATAATTAGTGCATCACCTCTTTTTACATACTTTCATAAGTTATTATTAAAACCTTTTTCCCTTTTCCAAGCAAGTGTTAGTTGAGGTTTAGTATAGGCATTTCACTAAATTATGTCTATTTTAAATTTAAAAGAAAATAGAGAGAGGGATGGAGATAAGTGATTAGAATGAACTCAAATTTGGTTTGTGCATTGTATCCAGATGTTGTGAGCACTCCTCTTTGGCTGGGGAAGACTAGATGTAGATAAGAAAACACTACCACAAGATGTTTCTAAGCAGATAAATGAGTGGGCTACCAAGCTACGTGCTTGTTCTAGGAAGTGTGAACTTCCTTGAGATGATAGTCCACTTTTGAGAGGCAAAAGAATAATAAATAACTAAAAGAGAGGTAAATATAAAGTAAAAGAGAGATAAAATTACCAATTTTAACAAATTATATGTAACAGAGAGTGATAAGGTGTAGGTGAGGTGCTTTTTTGGTGTTTTAGAAGTTGTCTAGGTAGGTTTTGAAGAGGCTAAGGAATTGACAATCACCGATGTTGATAGGTGTGAGACTGATTTAGTTAGGTTACTGAGGTTGGTAGTGAGGTGATCAATGTTGGTTAAGATACTAAGGTCAGTAGTGAGGTGACTTATGTCAGTTAGGCTACTGAGGTTGGTAAGGGAAATAATTATCTAAGAGATTGAAAAAGGCTTTTTTGGGTCTAGAAAATGGTTTAGATCAGGTTATAGAGGTTGAGATATTTAGGAGAGGTAGTTTATGGTTTGGTTAAGTCTGGTCAAAGGTTTGATATGCATGTAAGGGTAAACAAGCAAGGAAGATTTGTAACTCCCTCATGGGAGTATGGTCATAAGTGCATAAATTAGTGTAAGATAGATATAAATAAATGGAAGAATAAATATTTAAATGACCTACAATATTAGTAATATACTTAGCTGTGGTGGTTGTTAAATGATAAGTTTCACGATGATGGTTTCTTTTTGAGAGTTTAAAAATGAATGCATAAATAGAGAGAATAAGTGGATGATATTGGTCCTCAAGTGCTTAGTTTCTGATGGTGATTGACTTACATAGAGTGATTGTAAGCCTAGATGTCAAAAAATAGAATGTTGATAGCCTAAACGAGAGTAAGAATTGATTTTATCAATGTTTGTTAACCTAAACCATAGGTTAGAGTTTGGCTTATATTTCTGATGTCAATGATCCCACTGATGTTGATAGGTATCCCATCAACATCGATCATGGGTTGATTGACATCAGTGGCCCTAAAATAGGTAAACCTTTCTATTCTTGGCCTATTTTCTATTGTTGTGCATGCCAAGCGTGACACCCATTATAAAATGGTAAAAATAAGAGGTTAGGAAGGAAGTAGTTGTTTAGCAATTTAGTTTGGGAGTGGGAATAAGTCTTGGGTATTTAAGATAAGGGGACCAGGTCTTGAGGTGACTCATCAGGGGAGAATTAGTCATAGGGTGAGGTGGCCAGGTAAGGTGGCAATAGGGGTTTTTAATTAACTTAATTAAGTATTTTAAATTAATTAAATGTGTGAGGGGTAAAAGTATGGGTTAGAGAGATTAATTGTTATTATTAGAATGGGCTTAAGTTGGTTTTGACATAGGGAGTTATGCACGTGTGTGTGATGTATTTTTGTTGTCTACATTTTCCCCTTTTTGTCTTGTAATTTGTAGTGACATGTTGTAAGACAAAAAAAATAGGAGTTAGATGATCTAAGTATTGGATGAGGTATCCCACCTCAAAATGGGAATCAATAAAGGAGAAACTAGAATCAGATACTAGCTTGATAGAAAGGTAATTGGGTGACTGGTGGAGAATTGAGAATTACTTCATACAATGAGCTATAGTTGATAATGTTAAGAATAGGCAAGGTTAAGGAGGAATCAGATAGAAGTAACCAAAGCATAACTTGTAAGTGATAGCTGACAAGTTAAATCAATCAAAGTTGTAGCTCCAATGGTCAATGTGTCCCAGGTATCTAAGGTAGGAAGTGCCCTTAAGAAACACAAAAGGGGTGAAGGTGACAAGATAGGCTTGGTTGCCATCCATAACACCTAAAATACATACGTGTGCATAATATCAAGCTATAACAGAATAGCCTAAGCAATTAGGATAAGCAATGCACAACTAGTGTAAAAGGGTCAATGAGCGAGGAAATATTCATGATCTCCAAGTACAATCATTGAGGTTAAAGATTTGAGTGATATTCAATGTCATTTTGACATGGTTTGGGGATATATATATATGATCTCTAGTTACCCTAATATATGCATAAGTTTGTGAAAATTTGGGTGTTTTTGTGTTGTAAAATAGTATTAAAAAGCTACCAACATCAGTTATATATGCCAATATCAATAATATAAAGTACAGACATCAACATAACTAGGGAAAAATTGTTGATGTCAGTAAGTGTAAGCACCGACATCGATAGGTTAGGTCAAGATTACCGACATCGAGGGTTGACCAAACTTGATAAAAGGGGGTTTGGTAACCAACCAAATTCATTTGAAACTTTGTGATTAGAGAGAAGAAATAGGGCTTTGAGAGTGATTTGAGATGGCAGTGTAATGAAGGCACCTAATAGGAGGTGCATGACCACAAGAGCTAGCAGTACCAGCCAGGAAGAGATGGCAAGATGAGATAAGAGCCCAAAATACTTTGATTTTGTATTTGCAAGTTTTAGGTTAAATGGGAGGTGGATGTGTAGAAAATAGGATTGGGGGGGAATAAAATAGGTTAGGGTAGGTGTAAGAGAAGTTAGGGGGATTTAGGGGTAGTTTTTTAGGTAGAATGGGTAGGTTGTGTTTGGGTTGTTCAGCCATGGGGCCAAACCAATTGCTAACATTGGTGAGATCAACTGATGTCAATAAATGGTTGAAAAATATCAACTGACACAACACCAAGGTTGGTAGTGTGTTATCAACATTGGTCATTATGTAGGTCGATAAAGCATCGACATTAGCATGATGTTTGTGATGGTGTATACATAAAATAAATAGGTTGATTAGGTTAATGTTGGTATGACATTATTTTTGCATCTCAAATAGATATATCAACATATAATGTGGATGGAAAAAATAAAAAGGTATAATACTCATGCATTAGAAAAGATTGTAATTGAGAACATAAATAGGCTCAAGAAAATAAGCCTATTTCATGCCTTACATCTTTGAACCATTGTGTTTGTTAGAGAAGCATCATGTTTACCTTATGCTAAGTGAGCTTCATAGTCCCTTGAAAGAGTATGAGAGGAAAATGTGTAGAATGATGGAAAATGTTTAGATAGCATAACCTATCAAGTAGAAGTGATATGTCCCCTTTCTGGGTGACCTGAGAGCTATTATAGGCAAGTCCATGACTTAAAGCTTTTTATTTTGTGTGTGTAATTTAGTCAATGTGGGAAGCCTACAATGGGATTTTGTATAGGTTAAGGTTATGCAAAGAGGTGAGGATCCCTTTACATTTGTTTTCCCTTTGAGAATAAATCTTGGCTTAGCCATCCTTTAAGGGAGTGGTCTAAGTGTTTGTTTTAATTTTAAATAGTTGTCCTTCAAGGGAGTAGTCTAATAATAATTTTAGAGGGAAGTTATGTAGTTATCTTTCAAAGGAGCAGTCTATGTTGAAAACAAGACATGAGATTTTAGAACTTTTTCAAATATCCCAATTTTTTTGTTTTACTTTTAGTCATGGATAAAACTATAGAGGCTTAGGAGTTTTCCAGTATGAGGATAAAACCATACCACTATGCAATTTATCTAGGTGTATAGGAGTAAGGGTGAAGAGGAAGCGAAATGAATGTAATAGGGATGCTCAAGGGATGAGCTCAAGTTAAACATAAAGTAAATTGATGATGGTCTAACAAAAGAATTGTCATAGGTGTAAGGAATTTAAAGGCTCAGGTTCTGGTCTTCCTTCAAGAGAAGATAAGTGATAAGTTCTTGAACCATACTTGTGAGTTATGATATAAGGTCTAAGCTAATTAGGAGTAAATTTACCCTATTTACTTTTCTCCATGTTTGTCACATATTTATTCTATTTTAAGACAAGAATTCCCATATTGAAATCTTTCTCTTTGAGGTTTTTGTTATAAGAATGTTTGATATGCTCTTAATAGATTTGGAGGTGGTTGAGGGCTATGAGCTGACACTCATCAAGTAATTAAATTTGGGCCTTACATTCTTCATGAAATTCATCGTTAGTAAGTATGTCATGTAGAGAACTGTGAAGAGAATGAATCTGGATCTCAAGAGGCAAAATAGCCTCCATCCATATACCGATGAAAAAGGTGTAGTACCTATCAGGGTTTGAATGCTAATATGATAAACCCATAAAGTAAAATGAATGTGTGTGTGTTAATCCTTGCATGTATCATTAACTAACTTCATGAGAATTTTGGTCAAAGTTTTGTTAGAAGCTTCTACCTATCCATTAGCTTGGGGATAGTATGGTGATGAGAAGCTTAATTTGATTCCGAATGCATCACAAAGACCTTGAACAATCTTATTTTTAAAAGACTTGCCATTATCGATTATAATCTTGTGAGGTATACCAAAATGATAGATGATGTGTTGGTTAATGAAGTCAACAATTTTTTCAACTTTAGTGGAGATGAGAGGGATGGCCTCGACCCACTTGATGAAGTATTTAGTGGAAGTAATGATAGAGTGATGACAAAGTGATGAATGAGGGTTAATCTCTCCAATTATATCTAAGCCCAATTAGGAGAAGGGCCAAAATTCTTTAGAAACTTGTAATGCATGACTAGGAATGTGAAGAAGGTTAGTGTGTTGTTGACACTTGACACAATGTTGAACATAGTCTTGATGAAGTGTGGGCCAATAATAGCCAAATTAGATAATATGTTTAGCAACTGTGTGACCATTGAACTACCCACCACAAATTCCATCATGGACTTCCTTAATAGCAAAGGGAGTCTCAGTACTAGTTATGCATCTAATGAGAAGACCATCAAAACTTTGCTTATAGAGAAGTCCCCCTAGGATAGTGTAATGAGTGGCATATTTTATTAAGGCCCATTTCCCATTATTAGAAAGATCAGGTGGGGTAATAGAGAAAGAAAGATAATCTATGAGTTGTTTGTACCATAAGTCTTATGGGTTGGTTGTTACATTTCATACAAAGAGGATGTTAGTTGAGACATTGGAGGGTAATGTTAAGCGATGCATAGTGACATAGATTATTGAGGAGGAGGATAAAGAGGGTATGTGTGAATCAAGTGAAGCCATCATGTCAATAAATTTGTTTATAGATTGAGGAACAATTTGTAAGAGATAAGAATCAAATGATCACAAGAGTGTATCTACACTATGTTTATACCACTATAATTTTTTTTTTGCATAGGTAGGAACCATTAACTTGGTTTCCACTAGTTGATAATCATCAAAAATGGTTATGGATTTGATACCCAAGAAGAGAGATGTTTGAAGTCCGAGAATCAAAGCCTCATATTCAACTATATAGTTAGTGCATTCAAAATCTAGTTTAAATGAAAAAGGCATAGGCTCACCATCTAGAGGAATAAGTATGACCCAAAACCCACACCATGTTGGCATTTAGATCTATCAAAGAACATCATCATTTGATAGAAGATGTCATTAGTGAAGAGTGTTGCAATAGATTCATCAAGGAATTCAATGTTTGAAGGTTGGTTGTTAGGTAAAGGGGTAGCAACTAATTGATCCCTGATTATTTTCCCTTTGATTGATTTTTGTTGAATGAACTCTAAATCAAATTCAGCAAGAAGCATGAGCCACCAAGCTACACATTACTTGTGATATGGTTTGGAATGCATATATTTTAGAGGATCAGTATGGGTGACCAAATAGGTTTTGTGATTTAGGAAATAATGGTGAAGCTTAGAGGTATAAAATACCAATGCAAGGTAAAGTTTTCTAGTGTGGATATATTGAGTCTCATAATCAATAAGTGTGTGGCTTATGTAATAAACCACCTGTTCTCAGTGTTGGTCATCTCGATGTGAAATCATAACACCTAAATAATGGTTGATTATAGAGATGTATAGATAAAAAGGTTGATTTTCCTTAGGTAGAATAAGAACTAGTAGGGAAAGGAGGTATTGTTTAAGTGCATCAAAATCTTCATGGAAATATGTATTCCATTGGAAGGAGACATCCTTTTTGAGGAGATGGTGAAAGGGTTGGTAGCAATCTGACAATTAGGAAATGAAGCATCGAATTGACTAAAGTTTGTCTTATAGGTTGTAAAGTTGTTTTATATTAGTAGGTAGAGGCATCTCTAGGATTAATCTAACCTTAGTAGGATTGACCTCGATACCATGGAGAGAAATGATAAAACCTAAGAGCTTACTAGAAAGAACACTAAAAACACATTTCTTTGGGTTTAGTCAAATGTTATATTGGAGAAGATGAGTGAATATGGTTTTGAGAATTGTCAAGTGTTCTTGACAAAGTTTAGACTTGTCGAGTAAGTCATCCATGTAATCTTCCATAATTTTGTGTAGGAGATCATGGAAAATATAGGTCATGGTGCATTGGTAAGTTGCACCAGCATTTTTTAGGCCAAAAGGCATGACCTGATAAAAAAAATTCCCCCATGGGGTAATAAAGGTGGTATTTTGTGGATCCTCAGGAACAACTAATATTTGATTATATCTAGAGAATCCATCCATAAGTGATAGCATCTCATGGCTGGTCATTAGATCAACAAGTTGGTCGATACTAGGCAATGGGAAATCATCTTTTGGACAAGCAAGATTTATATCATGATATTTAGTGCAAATACAGATTCCCCTAGTCACTTTTGTGATAGGAAAAATATGGGAAATCCATTGTAGGTAGTTGATGGGTTGGATAAATTTAATATAAAGGAGGTGTTAGAGCTCTTCTTTGACAAGGAGAGTGATATGAGGATGCATTTTTCAAAGCTTCTGCTTAACAGGTTTAGCATGTCAATTGGTGACAATATTATGGGTGATGATAGAGGGGTCAATACTAGGTATGTCATTATAATACCAAGTGAAGGCTTTGCTATGGTCATTAAGGAATGTAGCATAATCAGCTTGCTCAAATAGATATAAAGATTGGCCAATCTTGAGGATATGAGGGTTATCATGGGAGGGCAGGTTGATGCCAATGGTTGATTCATTTAACATAGCTTAGATTTTAGATGGGAGTGATCATTCGATATAATAATCATCTGCACCCATCTAGGTGAGAATTACATCATCATCCTAACATTGGATAATGTTAATAGTGGTAAAATCTTCATCAATTATTTTAGGATGAATGAGAGGAAAGGACCTTATTTTCATACCCTGATGATAGGTGACGGGCCCTAAATGGATGGCATTTATTGAAAAAAATTTAGGAGGTATAGATACCTCTAATTCTGTAGGTGATGGTGAAGATGAAGGTGGAGAAGGAGAAGGAGAGACTGGTTCTTCAAAAATTGGTTCATGGGAGGTTTTAGTGAGTTTATTTGATTTGTCATATCCCACCCCATGCCTCTTTTTGTCATTTTCAATTGTGTTGCTAGTAAGATATTCAATAGGCATGTTGACACCTTGTTCGTATCAACCCAAACTAAATCCTTTCTAAGCACACCTATATAGATAGGTGTGAGTGAATCTAGGGTTACTCAGGAAAGAGAAGTCATTGGTAAATGGTTGTAGTGAAGAAGATGGATTTTTGATAGTGGGAGCTTGATTAATTCCACCATATGTGAAATTGGTTTGAAGGTTAGGGGGGACATAAGGGATGACCATCCCAATATGGGGATCATAATTTAGGTACATGTGAATCCTTCCATATTATTGTGGAGTATAGAACATGTTGAGTGTCAACAAATGATATTCACCAAGTGATAAACATTGAAAGGTCTCCTCCATGGGATCTTTCTCAAGAATTTATGTTGCTGGTATTTGTGTAACCACATGAGTGGAGCTTGTGGAAGCTTCATAAACATCATGTGAGAAGGATGATGTTTTCAATGGGATGAGAAAATCATTGGGACTATAGGTCACATTACATGTTTTGAATAGAGGTAGGTTAGCAGGTATAACATGTACTTGTCCATCATGCTCAAACTTGACACAACGGCATAATGTCAAGGGTATACATGCCATAGTATGTATCCAAGGTTGTCCAAGAAGTATGTTATATTAGAAATCTCCTTCCACAACATAAAAGAGATCAATAATTATGTGAGGACCTACATAAAGATGTAAGATAATAGTGCCCACCGTAGTAGCTATAGTATCATTAAAGGAATGGAGTACCATATCATTTTGAGACATCAAATTATCAAGAAGAGCTAGTTGTTTATAGGCATGGGTGGAAATAATATTAATACTAGCTCCCCTATCAATCATAACTCTCTTGATATGATTTTTATCAATATATGTGGTAATAAAAAGGGAAGAATCTTGATCTTTAAGGTGTTGAAGTGGAATTTTTGAATTACTAAGATAAATCAAGGAGATAGAATTAAGGGAGCCAACCAAAGCTGCAAGAGGTTGGGGTTCATCTAATTATACCTCAATCACTTCCAAAGCACTAACTAAATTTTGATGGTGTTGGGATGAGTTTTGGATTAACTCATACAAAGACATTTTCATAGGAGTTTGGTGAATCTACTTTACCATTGAGCTTTGAATAACATGAAGATGTTATTTTAGGAACACCCAAGATGTTAATCTTAGGGTTAGTAAGGGGAGTGTCTTTGGTGAAGGGATGGGTCCAAGGTGTAGTGACCTTTTCCTTAGCTTTATCCTTTTGATTTTGTGACCTTGTGGCCACATTAACTATGTTGATTTGAAAATTTGGTGAAGGTGGTAGTAAAGGGGTTATGATGACATCTTTGGGTTTGAATTTTGGTGGAATAGTAGGAAGAATAGTAGATGTCAAAGGTGGAATAATAGGAAGATTAATAGTAGTGTCATATAAAAGAGTGTCAACATCAAAGTGTTTCTAAATAACCATTGTGAGGGATTTACAATTCTTAGTATCATGTCAAGGTGATTGATGATATAAACACACTTGTGTATCATCAAACCAAGATGGTTTCATTCCAAGAGGAAATAAGGCTTAATGGGAGGAAGAGTTATCACTAGCAATTGTAATAACTAATGTAAGAAAAAGCTTTAGGAGCCTTCAAGTGGGTTCATGCTTATTCTACTAATAAGAGTTGACACCTTTTATTTCAGTGTTAGAAAGGTAATTTCACATGGTGTCTTGTTTAGAGATGGTAGAGTTACGTGTTTTGTTGTCACTTTCTTGGTATCAGATGTGAGAGGTCTACCAAATGGAAAAGGCAAGAGTGGAGGTAGCTTAACATTTTGTTTGGCTTGGTTAGATGATATTCCAACTAAATTAGAAGGATGTGGCCTCAAAATATATGGTAAAGTTAAGGTTGAAGAAGGGATTGGTGAGGTTTAGAAGGCTTAACATTTTTTTGTGTTTTAGGGTGAGAAACTCCAACTTGTGGTTGAGGAGTCAAATATAATTTTACCTATGGATGAATTAAATTAAAAATGAGGCATACACCTAGGGGCCTGATCTACTTTAATGTAATATATTCATGTGAGGATGAGGGTTATGACATAGATGGTTGAACTTCCTATGATTTTGGTGAAGAATCTCTAGATTTTTTAAAGACCTTAGGGTAAAGGGTATTAAGGGGATTGGTGGTAAAGGTCAACAATCATTTTGTTGGATATAGAGTTTTAAGCCATTCCTAAAATGTCACATGGTCAAGCTTTGTGGAGTCAAGAAATTCTAAAATTTTCACCAAACATGAGAAGGGTTTTGACGAAGTTGACATAGGTCTTATGGTTGCATTTTTATAAATCTATGGTGTTTAGGAAAGAGGGAAATTGTTGGTTTCTTCTACTTTGGGCCAAAGATGAGAAAGAACTAAAACATGGTCTTCTTCAATAGAGATGGGAGAAGAGACTTGATCTACCATGGGTGGAGGGGAGGTAGGCAAAGCAGGTTCCTCAAGAGGGTAAATCATAGGTATTATTACTCCCTCAACATGTGAGCAAGGCATGGGTAAAGTATGATCCTCCATAGGTAAAATAAAGGGTAAGGGTGGTGCAATTGGAGTAGGCAAAATAGGTCTCTCATCTATTATGGAAATAGATGATATGGACTCTTTTAGGTGCAAAGGTGAAATGGGTGGGGTACCATTCTCTATAGGTGGAGACGTAGGAGAAGAAGGTTCCTTGAGAGGGTATAATGTAGGAATGATATTCCCTTCAATATGTGGTTGAGGAACTGGTCGAGTGTTGTCTTCAAGTAGTAAGAGGATAGGTAATATTGGTGAAAACAAAATTAGGATTACAGGCTCCTCAAGTGGAAAAAGGAGTGGCAAAGGAGGCTCTTCCTCTTGAGGGAGCATAATGGGTGAAATAAGATCTTCTACTTAAGGAGGAAGAATGGGCAAAATATATGATACTACATGTGGGGGAGGAGTCGATGAAATATGTGTCTCTTGTTGAGGGGTAGGTTGAACTGAAGATAAAGGAAAGACCATATTAACCATATAGATATTATAATCACCTGAGTTAGTTATGGATTGGACAATATTTTAGTTTGGTGAATGGTTATGAAATGGGTGTTTGAACACATATATACTTTGATTAGGAGGTCCATTAGGATTATCAAAGATAAGCTCACCTCTATCAAGCATATCTTGAACATCTTACAATTATTAGAGTTATGAACTTTAACTTGATGATAATCATAAAACTCATCTTCCTTGTACAAATTTGGGATAGGATGGGAAAGGTTGAACTATATAGGAGGTTTAATCTGAGGATGGGTTATGACACCTTGCTGCAATAGTTACTCCAAAATGGATGTATATGATTCCTGAATGGGAGTGTATTATCTTTGTTCATATGGTTATTGGAATTGCTTAGTCAGATTTTGAGAATTCAAAGTATTCAATTGGTTTGTGGTTATGGAAGATGCTGACTTAATGACCACCTCATTAGTGGAGCCTTTATCCTTTTGGTTAGAGGGAGAGGTTTTAGAAGAGTCATTTGTCTCAGTATTGGGATTCTTACTGCATAACTTGACTTTGCCTTCATTAATAGCATGAACCTCAAGTTTATGTGCCATTGTAAAAGCTTCAACAAATGTGTAAAAAGCTTGTACCTAAAGTGTGGATGAGATGTGCTTATCACATGCCCTTGATAAAATCTCAATAAGCGTTGGTTGGGGTAAGGAGAAGGAGAGTTTATTGATCAAACTTCTCCAACAAGTGATACAATCAGAAATAGACTTGTTATCAAATTGTCTAATAGAATATAAGTCCATTATAGAAACCTTCTTAGAAATGTTAATATAGAAATGGTCTAGTAATATTTGTGCAAGTTGGGTAACAAGAAAAGAGAGTACTAAGGTATAGAGTTATACCAATCCAAGGTAGCACGTGAAAGAGACATAGGGAAAGTGTAAAGTCAGTAAGGCATCATCATGTCCTATAAAATAAAAAGCATGTCTAAATGCTTACAAGTATTATTGTGGCTCCTCTTTATTCTAAAAATGAGTAAATTTAGGGAGTTCCCATTGGCTTGGATAAGGGTGAATAGGCACAGAAGGGTAGATTTGTTCATTGCATATTTGATCATAAGATAGTACATTATTTGACATTGAAATGGATGTCTCTAAGTTAGACATCTTGTCCATTAGCATCTTAATGAGCTCTGCAGGGGGATTAGTTTGAGGGATTCCTCCTAAGTTATAGGGAAGATGGTAAGAAGTAGAGGGAGAATATGACATAACTTATTGAGGTTGTATTGGGGAAATATAAGGATGATGAGTCATAGGCTAAAGTGCAACAAGAAACTGGACTTGTCCCATTGGGTTGGAGACTATACCTTGGTTGGTTATTATTATAGGTTGAATTATTGGCATGGTTAGATTGGATGAAGGGTGATTTTTAACTTAGGTTATTATAAGTGTGAGGGTAGATGGAATAGGTACCACTAAATTTTAGAATGGGATGTGACTTAGCTGAACTATTTGTGGTTGTGAAAGTAGGGAAGTTACACCAGTGTTTATGTGGGATTGGGTAGTTATAGATGCCACATTTTAGACATTATTTATAGTTGGGTTACTTGTCTAAGAGGTGGTTTGGGTAACCATGGGAAAAATAGTGGATGTAACTAAAACTAGGGTTGTTTCCATCAAAGAGGTTGGCATACCATAGATTGGATCACCCATATAATTATAGGTTTAGCTCATAGAAAGGTAATGTTGAAGGGCTACCACATTACGATCAATAAATTTATCAAAATCTTGATCTTCCTCAGGCACAATGGGAATTTGGTTAGGGCTGGGAGTATGCTCTATATCTAAATTATGCTCCATGATAGAATCAAAAGTAAGAGGGGAAGGTGGAAGTGGTTTCTAGATTGCGTAATTGGCAAGAATTCTGGCTTGAGCTCATTTTCAATACCATGCAAGAGGTGGTTTAATTAGTCTTACTTCTTTATATTTGAAATAGAATAAAGAAAAAACTAGGTTTGAGTGCAAGAAAATGGGTTATTTTAGTTTATTATTTTGATAAAATGAAACTACACAGTCACCAACATTGATAGATATGACTGATGTTGATAGGAACAGTTCATTGATGTTAGTGGAATAATCGATGTTGATAGGTAAAGTCTATCGATACCAGTAATGTTAACTAATGTTAGTCACTGTAAAATCTTAGGAAATGGAATATCTGATGTTTTAAGAAATCAAAAGCTGAAAATAGGTAAAATAGTGGATGTAAAAGGTCTGTTTAAGAAGGAATAACACTCAAAAAAATTGAGATAATAGGTTATACAAACTAAGATTTAGAAAGAGTATTGATTTTGTGAATCAATAGAAAATGTCCTTACCAACTCAAAAATACATAAGGCAATTGAAAAGGAGAAAAAGAATATACAACCAACAATTATTAAGTGCTAGAGATTAATTTTAGTCTCGTGTTGGCTTATGCCTTAATCAAATAGTGAGAAGATAATTTGGTTATCACAGGTACAAGAAAGCAATCTAGAGCTAGTTTCAAGTGTGTTTTGGTGCTCAAGAGGGAATCCATGTTAGACCAAGTACATGGCTTGTTATAGGATCTTGCTCTTCACACTTCATGAACCTAGAGTTGAGCTAGGTTGCTTAGCTAAAATATACCTTCTGTCTAGCGATTATACTCCACCAGAGAATAGAGTGGGTTCTCCCCTTAGTGGTGAAATCCAAGTAGGATAGTTGGGTAGGGTAAGGTGATCCACCAGGTCATGAAATCCTAATGGGCCTTTTCTCAGGTGAGTTTTGATGCTTGTTTATGTGAATGTGATTTTGTTGTGTTACATAGGTGTACCATGATTTATTCAAAATACTTGTAATTAACTAGGTGAGTTAATATGCAACAAACAAACTATGAAATGCAGTAAGTTTTAAACCCAAATCTGAAATGTTGAGATTCAAATGAAAACAAAGAGGAAATAGGAATAGAATATGAATTATACTATCCTAATGTGCATTCAAGAGGAAGTAAAGAAGGGATTTTCTTTTTTTTTGTAAAAGAAAATGACAAATTGTTTTTAGAGGCAAGGAGAAAAAAATAAGATTTTAGTTTTAATGCATTTTAAACAGTGAAATAATATATTGAATTTTTCATTTTAAAAAAAGAAAGAAAAAGAAAGAAGTGAAAAAAATGAAATTTCACTATAATGCACCTCTATGAATATTTAAAATAAGAAATGAACCCAAGGAAAACTCCAAGGTCCCACCAGGCATGCTAGAAATATTTCACTAAATTTTGTCTATTTTAAATTTAAACGAAAACAAAGAGAAGGATGGCGGTAAATGATTAGAATGAACTTGGATTTAGTTTGCACACCATATCCAGATGTTGTAAGAACTCTTATTTGACTGAGGAGGGCTACCTGTAGATAAGAAAACACTAGCACAAGATGTCTGTTAGCAAATAAATGAGTGGACTACCAAGTGATGTGCTTGTTTTAAGAAGTGTGAAACTTCCCTAGAGATGATATTCCACTTTTGAGAGGTAAAAGAATAATAAATAACTAAAAGTGAGGTAAATAGAGAGTAAAAGAGAGATAAAATTACCATTTTTAACAACATGTACGTAGTAGAGAGTGGCAAGGCACAGGTTAGGTGATTTGTTGGTGTTTTAGAAGTTGTCTAGGTAGGTTTTGAAGAGGCTAAGGAATTGATAGTCACCGACATCGGTAGGTGTGTGATCGATGTTAGTTAGGCTATCAAGGTCAGTAGTGAGGTGACTGATGTTGACTAGGTTGTTGAGGTTGGTAGTGAGGTGACCGATGTTAGTTAGGCTACCAAGGTTGGTAGGGGCAATAATTATCTAGGAGGTTACAAAAGGCTTTTTTGGGTCTAAGAAATGGTTTAAATCAGGTCATAAAGGTTGAGAGACTTAGGAGATGGATTTTGTGGCTTGATTAAGTCTAGTCAAAGGTTTGATATGCAATTAAGGGAAAACAAACAAAGAAGCTTTGTAACTCCCTCATGGGAGAACGGTCAGAAGTGCATAAAGTAGTGTAGGGTAGATATAAAGAAATGGAAGAATAAATATTTAAATGACCTATAGTATCAGTAATATACTTAGTTATGGTGGTTACTAAATGATAAGTGCTAGGTTGATGGTTTCTATTTGAGAGTTTGAACTCAAATGCATGAATAGAGGAATAAACAGATGTTATTGGTCCTCAAGAGCTTAGTTGATGATGGTGATAGACTTACATAAAGTGATTGCAAGCCTGGATGTCAAAAAATAGAATGTTGAGAGCCTAAATGAGAGTAGGAATTGATTTTATTAATTTCTACTGACCTAAACCATAGGTTGGAATTTGGCTTATAAAACTGACACTAGTGATCTCATTGATGTCGATAGGTATCCCACCGATGCCAACCGTGGGTTGATCGACATTAGTGGCCCTAGATAGGTAAACCTTTATATTTTTGACCTATTTTATATTTTTATGTGTGTCAAGTGTGACACCCATTAAAAAATGGTAAAAATAAGAGGTTAGGAAGTAGTTGTTTAGTAATTTAGTTTGGGAGTGGGAATAATTCTTGGGTAGTTATGATAAGGGGACCAGGTCTTAAGGTGACTCATCAGGTGAGAATTAGTCATAGGGTGAGGTGGCATGGTAAGGTGTAAATAGGGGTTTTTAATTAACTTAAGTATTTTAAATTAATTAAATATGTGAGGGGTAAAAGTATGTGTTATGGAGATTAATTATTATTATTAAAATGGGCTTAGGGGGTTTCAACATAGTTACATATGTTTGTGTGAGTTATTGTTGGTGTCTACAATAAGTGATAGATACAAAAGGAAGTTAGACTTATCTGAAGGTCTAATCCATTATTAGGATACCCACAAGCTAGGATTGGTCCCATGTTAGCCTAGATTTGAATAAGAGGACCTGAACATTCCCCTTCTCAGCTATGGTGTAAATATAGAACCCCAACAGTTTTGGCATGCCCAGTGGGACCAAGTTTCTTTGGTATAATTAAAGTTTGAAGATTGAAAATAAAAAATGCAAAAGGAAGAGACATCTACCATCATCAAAAGTTAAAAATCCTTCAAGTTGTAAAGTTAATAGCATCCTTTAGACAATGATTTCATGTTAAAGGTTACAAAAAGGTCATCAAGTAAAGTACCTTTTTGAACACATTGAATTACTTTATACTTCTTATAAAATATAAAGATTCAGTAAGACAACCCCTTATCCTCAAAAGAAACATTTATCTCCTGGTTATCCTATTAATTTAGTCTAATTTATTATCCTCATAATCCAAATCTCTTTTGCCCAAATGGTTATCAAGAATCAAGTGTTTTTTTTATTTAATATGGGTAGTCCCCTAAATTTGGCCCAATATGATGACATTCATGTGTCAGCCCTAAAAAATATCCCTTTCTTCTTAGGAGAATGGGATAAACCTACTTTGATTGAGCATATCTAAGATTTTTCCAATCTATGTTATGTTCATAATGTTACTCAATATAATGTGGCTATCAGACTGCTTGTTGCCTCCTTCAAAGAATAAATCTTCCTTTGACATCCATTGTTACTTGGGATGAGTTAGGTGCAACCTTAGTTAGGAAATTTGAAGACAAGTTTGATCACCTATCATTGGTTGAACAAGTGACTATGTCTAATTTTAACCTCAGATTCCAAAAGCTATGGATTAGGATCCCTACATTGGTTAGAACATATCCATAATATGATTTTTTTTACTATCTTAAGGCTCTCAATTTTGAGATTAGTGTCATGATATAGTCCATGGGTGGTAATACTTATCCAAATGCCTATGAACTTGTAATAAGAGTAGAGAATAACTTGATATAAGCTGGTAAGCTTGCTCTAAGGCCTCTGATGCCTATATTTCTAGAATTACAACCTATTCCCCCCTTCAAGTTCCCCAAATACCATAAATATCTCCTATTACATCTCTAAAATTCCAAGTTTTAGCCCCTTCTAATCACATTAATGGCATTGGTGATTTTAAAATCATGTTACAAGATTTTAGAAATGAGATTGTTCAATTCAAGAGACAATAATACCAAGGTAGGCCTTACCAATAGTAAAACCAATATACTTATCAGTATTTTAATATCAAACGACCCCCTTATCAAGGTTTTAAGGACAATAGGAAACCTTATCAAAATCAAGGAGCCATAACCCAAACTAATCCATATGTATCCCTTGATCCTAAGGTACCTTCCAATTCAAAATCTATTATTCCTTAAAACAAATTGATGTCAGATTGAGGTCAGAAACCATTCAATCCAAATGATACTCAAAATTAAGCCTTGATATCACTAGATATTACTATGCCACAAATGACACAAGAAGAATTGTCTCTTCAACATGGTCAGTATAAAGAAATGAATATGGAATCCCAAGGAGAAGCTCAACAAGTTCTAGGGCAGCCTGATGCCATTAATTTGAATTGGAAATTGGATGATCATACTATATTCAATCAATTTGGTAAAACTAGCAATGCAAATGGTCAAGTTGTAGCTCTGAATAGAGTTAAAAGAAGGGCAATTGAGGAATATCAAGATGTGATAAATACTTCTAATGTTCCTAAAATTTTATCTAAGAGTGTCAAATATCAACCTATTATTCTTATAGCACAAAAGATTCATAATGTATAGGTAGAAAATGTTCTCCAAATGTCTCTAATTAAATAACAACCATTGGTTCAAAAGTTACAACCAAAGGTTAGTGGAGCCTCATTCAACATATAGATCAAATGAAGAAATCAAATGTTAGAATTGGCATGTGGGATTCCCTTGATATTTTAGGGGAAAAATCATGATAATTCAAGAGCTTTCAGCTCTTAAGGTGTCTAAAGAACTAGTTGAGAAATAAGGAGCTGGCTTGGCCAATTTAGATCAGCCTACCAAATAACCTGATCAATAGGTAAATAACATGACAAATGTGTACAAAACCAATGTCAAATTAAACAAAACCCCTCCTTTTTATCTCTCTTTGATAGTAGGTGACTTCTTAGTCCATAATTGTATGGTAGATAATGGAGCTAGTAGTATTGTCATGCCCAAGAAAATTGTAGACAAGTTGGGACTTATCTATGAGTTGAATGCCAAGGGAGTATTGTAATTATATGGGTCACCAATAAAGATAGTACGCATAATAAAATATCTAAAACTGACATTACATGCTTCCCATAATGTTACCATTCATCAAGATGTACTTGTAGTGGACATGCTTCCCTATTTTACCATGTGTCTATCAAGAGACTTTACTTCAAAGATTGGAGATATTTGTTAGCTAATTAGACATATTTAATGATCAGAAATAGGTATGGTACTAAGATAATAATATATTCTGAGCCTATTGAAATATTTCATTTAGAGTTGTATATGCCAAGTATGATGAATACTAATTGTGTTATCTCAGACAAGGTACTACAAAATAGTTAGATGGAAACTGAGTCATCTCTAAATGGAGTTTTAGATCTTTTCCTTGATGAGTGGGAATATGATTTGCATGGACATGATCCCTACAATTTAATTTAATAAGAATGACTTGGTGTCTATTGTCTTCATGAAAATGATGCACTAATTCCAACATTGATGAAAGATGATCAGCCTAGTGATGGACTATGGAAACTATATTTTGATGGATCTAGGAACAAACATGGCACTAGGTCTAGAATGATGTTAATTTTTCCAACCAATCAAAGGTATTTTTATTCTCTAAAGTTTCATTTTGGTTTTTCCAATAATTTTTTTGAATATGAAGCACTAGTGCATGCCTAACAATGGGCAATAAAAATGAAAGTCAGTAACTTATAAGTTTTTGGTGATAGTGAACTAGTAGTTCACCAAGTGAGAGGACTTAACATATGTAATAATAAAATACTTAGATCTTATAAGCATAGATTATGGGACTTACTCAAAAACTTAAACATTTTAATATTTATGCCATATCAAAAAATAAGAACAAATATGCAAATAGGTTGGCTTCCATTGGGTCACAATTTAGTATCCCAGATGACATAAAGAATGAAAAGGTCCAATCACACATCAAGGTTATTGTAAGCCCTTTTATCCAAGACAATAATGACAATTGGAAAGTATTTGAAGATGATAGTTAGATTGTTAGGCTCTTACAAGAGGAAGTTAAATTCTCCTCGAAAAACCAAGACAAGCACATGTAGTAGTATGGTGATCAGATTGTGCAATTGAAGATAAATAAGTTTCCTAAAGGGATAGTCACCCTTCAAAACATAATTAGCAAAGATGATGAATTAATAAAATAAAAGTTTTCTTTGTCAACCAAATAATAACACTATATAAATGTGGAGATTGAAACTAGTAAGATCTTAAAGCTGGGCAAAGTTTTCATAGCTTCAGAGAAGGAAAATTTTATTAAGTTATGTTCACTTTTTATAGACGTCTTTAAATGGTAGTACAATGACCTTAAAGGATTTTATCCAAGTCTAGCTCAACATACCATTGAGTTAGAAGATGAAACTAGGAATTTTAGATAAATACAAAGGCCTATTAACCCAAAACTTGAACCTTTGATGAGAGATAAGCTTCATAAGTTCATTGAGTTGGCTATAATATTGCCAATTGAGCACTCAACTTGGGTGGAAAACCTTGTTCCAATATGGAAAAAGAATGGTGAAATCATATTGTGTGTCAATTTTTATTACCTAAACAAGGCCTTTCTTAAAGATCACCATTAATTTCCATTTATGGAACAAATTTTACAGTTGGTTTTGGGTTCATAAAGGTTTTCATTATTGGATGGATACAGTGGTTACAATCATATTTTGGTCAAAGAAGAAGACCAGTTCAAAATAACCTTCACCACAAAGTGGGGGACATTTGTATACAAAAAGATGTTATTTGGTTTATCTAATGATGGATCCACTTTTTATAAATACATGGATATGGAATTCCAAGGTCTCATTAACAAGTATATACTTGTTTATTTGGATGACATAAAGTATTCTTTGATAGTGCAGTTAAGCACATGATTCACCTCGAGCAAGTATTTGAAAATTTTAGATAGTTTGGGATATCTCTAAATCCTAAAAAGGGTGCCTTTTCGGTTCATGAAGGTAATCTTATTGGACATTTGATTTCCAAAAATGGTACTAGCATAGATCCTTATATGATAGACTTAATCCTTGCACTTTCATTACTTAAACACAAGAAAGCCTTGCAAAGATTATTAGGCAATATCAATTCCATAATAAAATACATTTCAAAGTTTACTACTTTAGCTAATCCACTGATAGCTATGTTAAAGAAAGGTTAGAGTTTTATCTGGTCTAAAAAGGAGTAATAATCGTTGAAGAGATCAAGAAAGTTATAACCAGTGCTCTTACACTCCTGAACCCTAATTTCACCAAGGATTTATTTTTGTATACTTATGCCAATGTAGACAAAATTTTAGGTATTCTCATGTAGCAAAATAAAAATAATTTAGAGCATCCAATAGACTTATTTAGTCAAGGCTTATAACAGTATGAAACAAGGTATTTTTTTGTTGAGAAGCATGTACTTTTAGTTATAAGGTCTCTTAAGAAGTTTAGGTACTTTTTGTCTAATAATAAGATACATTTGATGGTTGCACATCCAAGTGTCAAAGACTTCCTCTTGATTAAGGATATAAATGATAAAATAGTTGGATGGATAACCAAGGTCATGGAATATGATGTTGAGATCAAGGTCACAAAGCTAGTAAGAGGCAAAGGACTTTGTGAACATATATCCCAATATTTATAAAAGGTTAACACGGTGGCTATGGTGTCAAATGATGAAGTCACAAATGATCACACCTCATCTTTTAGCTAGTTTTAAGCTATGTTAAGATACAAGATGGTGTTTATCCTTCTCATCTCACCCCTTTAAAGAGAAGATATTTTAGATTATAGTCAATTCCTTTTCTTCTTGTTGATAATGTGTTGTTCAAAAAGGATATCAATGGCATGTTTCTAAGGTGCATAGAACTAGGTCAAACATAGAGACTGCTTGATCAATTCCATGATGGAAATGGTGGAGGTCATTGTTTAGTAATAATCATAGCCCACAAGATCATGAGAGGTGGGTATTACTAGCCAAGTATATTTGGTGATTTTCATGCATGGACTAGGAAATGCAGATAATGTGCTATGTTTGTTGGAAAAGTTAAGCTTGCAACCTTACCTCTGCAACCAATTTTAGTGAATCAACCTTTAATCCAATAGGGATTGGAATTTATTAGTCTAATTAACCCTCTTTAAATATCAAGACATAAATGGATCCTAACTGACATAAATTATTTTACTAAATGGACAGAGGTAGTAGCATTAAAAGAAGCCAATGAAACCAATGTTTTGGACTTCTATGAAGGTTTGCTTACCAGATTTGGGGTCCCTTCAACCATAATTTATGATAATGCTATGGATTTTGTAGGATCTAAGATCAGCCAATGAGAAATTCAACATAGTGTTTTCCTCAGTATCTCATCGAACTATTATCCCCAAGGAAATGGCCTTGCTAAGTCCATTAACAAGAATTTGTTAAAGATCATTAGGATGACTGTTGAAGATAATCAGAGATCATGACATCTCAAATTGAAGTCAGATCTATGGGCTAACAAGATCACCTATAAGAGGTCAATTTCCAATTATCCATACAAGTTAGTATATGGTAAAGAAGCAAGAATGCCTATTTATCTTGAATTCCCTACTTTGGAACTAATGCATCAACTTGAGATTTGGGGAATAAGCCAATGAAAATCAGATATGTTGAGCTCATGGAGCTAGAAGATACAAGACATCAATCCATGTTAGCCATAGAATCCCATCAAGCAATGGTGAATAAATATTCTGATAAAGGAGCTTCTTCAAGAAGTTTTCAAGAGGGAGATTTGGTTCTCAAGTGGGATGAGGATAGAGCTAAGCCATGAAGACACATTAAATTTTAATCTCTTTAGAGTGGTCCATATACAATCTCCAACTGTAACTATCATAATGCCTTCCATCTTCCAAATATGGATGGTGAAGAGCTTCCTATCCTAGTCAATGGGATACATCTAAAGCTTCGCTATTCAGGAAGCTAAGTCCCCTGTACATAGTTAGTTTTTTTTATTTTTTTCTAAGTGTTATTATAACCCTTTTAGTTTGTTTTTGTTCTATGACAAATAAGTTCTTTGTTTTCATAGATTTTTTTTAGGTTAGTTTCCTTTACTTTATTAGGTTAGTTTCCCTTTCAATTTGTTTCTTTCTCTATTTGTTAGAAATATTTGTTTTACAAGTCAAAAGGATGTCTTGCACTCATGTAAATGGTCCATGTATCATATAAATGATCCAAGAGTCATAGAGATGGTCCAAGTTATTAGAATAACCAGCATGCTACCTAGCTAAGTCACCAAAGATGTTGACCAAATTTGATCTACATGCCAAAAATGTACCTAGTCCAAGAGTCCAGTGGAAGGAGAAAGATCTTGATTGAAGAGTGACCCAATGTCACAATGATCATATAGACCTCAAGTAGAGATCATATAGCTTTTGTAAATATTTTGAAACCCTTTAAGCAAGCTCAATGTGTGATTTGATTAATCTTCAAGGGACAGGTCTATAATTATTAGTGTATTACATAAGTTTGCTTTTAGATGTACTTTTGTTAGCTTACAATTATACATATAAGTGCAGTTATTGGCATGCTACACTAAAATTAAGCCTAGTTAGGTTTAGCACAAGTGATGTTAAGTGGGAGTTAATGATTTGTCACACTACACTAACACTAACATCTTTTGGCTATATGTACACTCCTCTTTTCTATTCAATTTAATGGTGAACAATCTTCTTTGTTGATGTTTGTTTTTAACCTAGAGATTTTGGGATATTTTTACATGGTATCAGAGTAGATATGGGATAACCAAAAGTTTGGTATTTGGTGGAGAAAAGAAGAAAACATAGTGGGAAAAAACTCCCATCCAAAAAGAGATAAAATACTAGAAGATAAGGTAGGACTAGAAATCCCCACTCGAACACCCCCCCTTAAGCATAGCTTAGGTGGACTATAAAATTGGGTTTTGACAATAATACCTTATCAAACTTTGATATATTTTAGCATTAGTAGAGAGACATTTGAGCACTTTCTAGAGATATATATCATGATTCTTATCTACATTCCACTTGAGTGGGAGTTCAATAGTTTGATAGCTCATGGTTTTTTCCTTCCAAAAGGAAGAGAACATTTATTGTAGAGGGACCTACTACAACATTTTCCATACAAAATTATGTACATAGATTCTCTCTTCTTTATGGAGGAACACATCCTTCATATTTTTTAGGATATTGAGATCATCACTATGTACTTGAGTACCTCATCAGGCATCATTGATGGGACCCAATTTTACATCCCACCTAATCTATGCTTAAGGGGGGGGGGGGTGTTCGAGTGGGGATTTCTAGTCCTAACTTCTCTTTTAGTCTTTTATCTCTTTTTGAAGGAGAGTTTTTTCCCAATGGGTTTTCTTCCTTTCTCCAATTTTTGAGATATTGTTTTGTATTTGGGTACCTAATCAGGCTTAGTTGTTGGGACCCAATTTTTTTATCCACCTAAGTTATGCTTAAGGGGGGTGTTAGTGTATTACATTATTTTGCTTTTAGATGTACTTTTGTTAGCTTCTAGTTGTATATGCAGCTATAATTATTAGCATGCTACACTAAAATTAATCTTATTTACGTTTAGCATAGGCGATATTAAGTGGGAGTTAATACATTTGTCAAACTGCACTAACACTAACATCTTTTGGCTATATGTACACTCTTCTTTTCCATTCAATTTAATGGTGAACAATCTTCTTTACTAATGCTTATTTTTAACCCAGAGATTATAGTATATTCCTACAAAAAATTATAAGATGGAAGGGTCCAAATAGGTTTCATTATATCTGAGGCATCCAAGAGATGGAAGGGTCCAAATAGGTTTCATTATATCTAAGGCATCCAAGAGCGTGAAATAAGTTGCACAAGCTTTAGGTCTTCATAGTTCTTTCAAGTGGTCAAGGATCAAGAAACATTTCAAGCATGAGTTCAGAAGAACATATAGGCCTTGGAAAAGCTAAGTACAAAACCTTTATTTTAGCTAAGGTCCTTACTTGGCAAATTTATTTTGGGATTTTATTTTACTAAGTTCAAATCTTTTGGGACCCTTTTTTGGCTAAGTGTTGAAGATTATTTCAGACAAATTATCTGAGACAAAGTTTCTAAAGGCATGAATTCTCTTGGACATTTTTATAGACCTAATTATTTCAGAGAAATTGTCTACATCAAAAAAGGCCAAGTATAAATTCTCTTGGACATTTTGTCCAAAATAAAAGTCCTGAATACTTGAATTCTCTTAGACATTTTATTCGATATAAAAATATCGAAGGGTATTTTTTCAAGCAAAGTGTCTGAAATACTTTTTCCAAAGGGTATTTATTTGAGAAAGTGGTCTAGTACAAAAGTTATAAAGGATACTTTTTCAAGCAACGTGTCTTATACATTATCCTGAATGGTTATTTCTATAGTAAAGTATCACAAACCATTTTTTTGAAGGGTATTTCTTTACCAAAATGTCCAAAGCAAAAGTTTTGAAGGGTATTTTTTCAAGCTAGATGTTCTAAAACATTTTTTTGAAGGGTATTTATTATCCAAAAGGTCCAAAGCATTTTTTCAAAGGATCATTTTTTAGAAAAGTATCCTAAGACAAAACCCAGAGGGTCATTTCTTCAATGAAAAGCTCATAAACAAGAGTCTGAAGGAAATTGTCTAGGGAATTTCTATTCCAATAGAGTAATGATAGTTACACAAACATAAATTTTAGGCCATGGAAAATAGCCATTTGTATTCAAATGGGTCCAAAATCAATGGTCTGTGTTCAATCTGAGCAAAGATCTAATGGCAAGCTTAAGGTAAAAAATTTAATGAGATATTTGTGCAAGTGTCAAGTTTTAAGAACAAAAGATAATCATTGAATTTTAGATATCCTAGTGACAAGCATACGTATATCAAATACAATCATAATGACATTAAATATAGGCATGTATATGTCAAAGTGAGGCCTCATGAAGTAGCCATTTGATTTCAAATATTCAGATCAACAATCTGTATTCGATCATATAGAAGATCCAATGACGAGTGGTGATTGAAAATTTAATGGGCCTAATTAGATCAATAGCACACTTTCAATCATGAGAAAGATCTACTGGTGAGCGTGAGTCAAAGAAGTAAACAAATCCATGGATTAAATGCATGCATTATAAGTGGCATAAGTGCATTCAATTAGCAGAAGATCAATGATCAATGGTCATCCAAACAAGCAAGATCTAACAGAGCAAGATGGATCAATATGTTAATGATCCAGGTTAATTTTTGACAACTAATAAATAAGGGGAAAGCCCAAGACAATTTTTATGGAAGTTGATGAGCTAGTATTAAACCAAGACAATTAAATAATAAAGAGCTAAGTTCAAAGACAACCTAGGATTGAACCATAATGTATATTTTAGGATCAAAGGGGGCCATTGAAGCTTAGTAGGGGCAAAATATGTCTTCATAAGACCTAAAGTAGACTAAGGGTTGGTGACTTTTGTTAAATTAATATTGAAAAGCAAGTAAACTCCATCTATCGATATGATAACTACAGGAAAACCAATAAATAGGATTGGTTTTCAATTTATAATGAAACTTGTGCTTAGATATTTCTTTGGGGTAGATATGTAATTAATGGGAAACTTCTTGTCCTTCGGCATGGTCATTTATTAGAGAAGCACATATTTACAACCACCTAAAGTAGAATAATATGCTATGTCAGTTCCAAGGTATAAATATTTAGTCCTCAAGAGCATGATGTAGATTCCCAAAATGGACACCTGATGGATGGATAAAGATCAATAAAGAATTCAATTCTTGTATAGGACTTTCTTTCTTGATAAGACCATGACTCAACATCCTCGAGATTGTTAAGCCATCAAAATTGGTTGGCCTTTTTTTTAATGAATATCTCTCTCTCTTTCTCTTTTCTATAAATATAGGCTTTCAAGCCTTGAAATATATCCCTCTTTTTTGGTATGACTAAACTCTACCAAAATTTTGTATTGTAACACCTTTTGATGCAATAAAGATTGAGTGCCATCATTTTGCAAGCTAGATTGAAGTGTGTCTTATGAATTCATATACTATGGTTAAGTGAATGTATGTTATTTATCTATGTATAAGTTTTCTCACCTTCATGAAGTGCTTAGTAGCTCTCACATGTCATTATAAGTGTAATTTACAATTTGTTGTCTAGCTTGAAAGTGGGTATCTTCCCTCTCATGCTAGTTTGATAATTGATTCATGCCTTATTGTAGAATATATATGTAATACTAATTTTATTTGGTCTTGAATACATCCTATAATCTCTTTTATAAGTTTGAGTGATTGAATCATTGGTGCATCACCTCTTTTTACATGATTTCATATGTTATTATTAAAATATCTCTCCCTATTCAAAGCAAGTGCTAGTTTAGGTTTATTATAGGTGATAGATCTAAAACGAATACAGCCTTCTCTAGAGGTCTGATCCATTATTAGGATACCCACAGCCTAGGTTCAATCACATGTTGGACTAGATTTAAGTAAGATGACCTAAATAATCCCCTTGTCAACTAGGGTGTAATTCTAAAACCCCAACAATAACCTTGGTCTTAATAAGCACATAGACACCAATGGTTTCATTTTATCCTTATTTAATTTGAGTTAATTTTTCATAATTAACTTTCACACTGTATACCTTTTATTTTTTCTTACCAACACTTTTTTTAATATGTCTTATCGAATAATTAATCTTATTGAATATATGTTTGCGAATACATAAGGTGGGTCAAATTATGGCACTTTATGAGAGATTTTTCATTCACTATCATTCCTTCATACCAAATCCATAAATCTTATTATTTATTCCTAAACATTTTAAAACTTAAAATCCTAAAATCCTAAAATATGGCTAATTTTGTAGTGTGAAGGGATTCTCCAAAAACTATAATCTTTTATAAACCCTAGAGGTTTGAAACTACTCTCAAACATATTTAAATTATATTTATAAAATAAACTATATAATTTTCAAGATATAAATGTAAACTTATACCTAAATATTCAATTTATACATATACTTTGAGTGAAAGGTCAGTCAAGATGACTATGTCTATGTTCCATACCTCTATTTAAAGGATGAACCCTATGCATTTATAAAATAATAAACAACATTAAATATGATTTACTCATGCTTATGAATCCACCCTTAGAAGATTATGATGAATTATGGTTCAAATGATCTTCCACCATGGAAGGAAAGTTATCATAGATTCTTTGAAGATAAAGAAATGGAGTTGTACCATTGAGCTCCACCATATCCTTTGGATTCCCAAATTGTGGTTCACTTAGGTATTATCCCATATGGATTGACTTTACCTAAAATAATGTATCATAAAATGCTACAATCCATATGGGATATTGATGCATTAATAAGTCAATCCAAGATAAGTATCCCTAACCTTATACACTTTATTTTGTATTTTGGTTGGTTAGCATATGTTTGTTAATTTATCATTATCTTTTACATTCTTGTTATTAATAGTTATTGTTTATTGCCTAGTGGAATTTTTACTTTGTTTTACAACCCTTGTATTAGATAGCTCATGCATACCACCTAATGGTTTTTAGTTACTTAT
Organism: Torreya grandis; assembly: GCA_037957365.1. Classification (NCBI taxonomy): domain Eukaryota; kingdom Viridiplantae; phylum Streptophyta; class Pinopsida; order Cupressales; family Taxaceae; genus Torreya; species Torreya grandis. The sequence goes on from JARHVA010000061.1 coordinate 6,728,275, forward strand.
AACTCAAGTGTTTACCTTCTAGTGTTTACATTCTGTTGATAATTGATATATTATGTATATGTTGGATATAAAATGATATTATACATTTTCCCATTTTAGAGGATCCTTATGTTAGATATTTATTTTAGGCTTACATACACATGAAAATATTGATTTGAAAGTGAGCCAATAAATAATCAACTAATTTTATAAAGGTATGCATGAATCCCCTTGTAAAAACATGATTCGATCAAGGTCAAAGTCCTTTAAGATCCATGAAAATAACTTAGTCAATAGTTTGTCATTATGAAATGAAAATTGAAATAAGAAGAAAAAATGGCTCTAATGTGATGTGAAGGATGTCATTTTCCATTAAACATTTCAAATTTTGGAGCTAAAATTTACTTGTAATAAAAGGATATACAATCACTTCATATGCCAAATGGTTTAAGAGTGACGCTATTATTTGACCTATGAGACCCTTGGGTAAGGCTTTAAAGTTGATTTTACATGTCACACAAAGTATACATCATAATAGTCATTTCAGGTGTTGTATAATAAGTAGGTGGATAAGTAGCATATGTTGGATTAAAATAATTTTAAAAACATGAAGGATTAACAACATCTTGAGAATAAAAAGGAATATTTTAAACATCAGGTTGTTGAAAAAGAGAAGGGATATTAGAAGAAATAAAAGTAAATAGATTTGAGAAGTAATATAATCATGGAGGTGTCTTGGAGCACTACAAGTGGAAGATGAATAGTCTTCCTCCATTGATGAGCTTCAAGCCCTCATTCTTGACAATTTATAGCCTTGGCCACCTTTGCTACCTTGGTCTTTCGAATGTCCTTTGCTTTTAATCTTGTTGGGTAGCCTTGTTCTCGTGACTTATATTTGGTGGGGTTAATTTTTATTTATTTATTTCTTATTTTGGCTATTGGTCTACCTTTCCTCGATCTGTGTGTCATTGTCCTTAGTAAAACTTGCTTCCCATGCATTCATTGTAATTGTGTATGGAGGTGGTATAGAGAAACAGTGTTATGCATGTTAATTTTTTTTTTGAAGGATGGAAACATTAATGAACCCTTAGTTTCCCAAGCAAACAATAAATATTGCCCTTCGGAGAACCTTGTAGATGATTTGGGTGAAGAAAAGGAGGATAAACAAGATTTTGGAAAGAAATTATTTAGTGAAAGTTATACATCAAGAGGAAGCATCAAAACATTCTAATGGATCCATTTTATACTCTACAATGGAGAACCAACAAGTTTTGGCCTCAGTGCCCAACACTTGGTAGAAATTGGTAAGCTTCCTTGCTTGGGAAAGACCCTCTCTTTATTTCCTAATGATTTGATGGATCTAGATTTGTAATCAAAAGAAACCCGACTCAATAATGTTGGGATTTTCTTTGTGTGCCTAAACAAGCATTGGTTACCTTTGAGATTCTTTTTTGAGAATTGGATTAATTCTTTATGGGGTAAAAATGATTATTTATGTTAATTTTTGTATAATGTTTAAGCAAGGGTTTTTTATGGTTCTTTTAAAAAATTCAAACATGTAAAGAAGAATCATCAGTAAACCCCTTTGGAATGTTGGCCAAATGATGTTTATATCCATCATGTGGAACCCCTTAGTTGATTTTGATGATTTAACCTATAAAATGGTTCCATGGTGGGTTGATATTGAAAATTTTCCTATCCATCTTTGGATTTTTTTACCTCAAGCTCTCAATCCCCTAGTATAGGTCTTAAGAATGGAGGACACTAGGAGATCACTAGTGCATATGAATGCTCGAGTCTTAATCTCTCTAAAACCTATGGATGTTTTCCTAAATATCTAGTATTTTATCTTGAAGGATCTGCTTTCTCATGCTCTATTAAGGGAATGGGTGGCCTTAATTCTTTTTTTTTAAATATGGTCATCTCAAGAAAAATTTTCCATTTTTAAATAAGGATGTGAAGGTGAATAAAAATAATGTACAGATAGACCCTATTCTCCCTAAAGTAAATTCTCCCAAATTTTTTTCTCATGACACTTTAGAGAATGTTGTTATGAGGGATAATATATGTTTTAACCTCAACCCTAATAAAGGAACTGTATCCCCTTCAGGCTCAGGTTGTGTGAGTTTAGAGGATTTTTATGGGGAGTCCATCTCTAATGATCCCCTGAAGAAATTATCTTCAGTGAAGCATCAATCTATAGATATTCCTCATTCATTTTCCTTTGATTTTCCATCTAGTGATAATTTGGGTATGGTGGACCCCCCTTCCTATTGATCTTTTAGCCTATAACTACCTAGTTCAAAGTGATGTTAGTGTTTTTAGAAGGAAATCCTCCCTTTTGTAAAAGTAGGTTGTTAGAAGAATATATTATAATTAGATCCAAACACCCTAAAATTGTTTCATATACCCCTAACATCTTCATGAGCTCTATTTTGCAAGAGTGCCTTGATGCAGCTTCCCTAATGATAGTTTGCCTTGAGCTAGTTTATGAGAATATGGTCCTTGGAAATCAAAAGGACCTTGCCCCTTAGTCAATATTGATGCGAGCATCATTCCTCTAGGGAATAATAAAGGATGTTCTAAAAGACTTAAAAATGGCCCAAACACTAGTCACTTCCCTACCCCAGTGGTTGGGGATGCAAGTATCAATCCTAAAACTAGTCTCCTTGGTTTTGAAGATGATTGAAAGCATAAGACTAAGGAGAACAAAGTCCCTTCATGTTCAGTGAGGCTTTATCAGAACAAGGGAGGGGATATGCCCTCACTTTTATCTAAGTATCCCCTCCACCTCTTTTATTTTTTATGAATGGTATCAGTTGGAATGTGAGGGGTCTTGAGTCCTTTGATTGAAAGCCAATTGTCAAAAAGTTTAGACAGTCGAGAGGGGATCTTGATTTTATTTTATGCTAAGAAATTAAAGTTATTGAGTTTAATCTTGAATCTTTACTTAATTTCATTTGGCCAAGGGCCCCCAATTTTCCACTAATCATCCTAAAGGGAGAGGTGGTGCTTCCATCCTTATGTGTCTAAAAAGGGATGAATTTGTGTTGGATCATGGTTCATCTCCATGTCAAAGAGTTGTTCATATTATCATGGAAAAAGATGGTCAATCTTTTGGACTATGTAATATCTATGCCCCGAATGACTATAGAGATAGATCAAATCTTTGGAATTTGTTGGCCTCAAACTTAAAAGTTATCCCTTGGATTTTTGGCAGAGATTTTAACATCATTGAAAAAAAAAGGACAAGCATGGTGGTGACTCATTGCTTTGGAAGGGAAATAAGGTTTTTTTTGGTCTAAAATTAAAAGGATGCATATTTTTTTTATCACTTACAAAAGTATAAAATGCAAAGTAAATTTACTTGGTTGACCTGGTGTAATAACTAATACAATAATAGGATGGTAACTCTAGACTAATAGATTATACTTGAAGATAGTTTTTTTAGTATAGTAAGAGGCTAACTCTAAGCCTTTCAAGGTTCTCCATTTTACCATTTCTGACCATCATCCATTTGATATTGAGGTGTTTGTATACAATTTTGGGATTGATAAGGCCTTGGATTGGAAGGGGTTATATAAATTCAATGTTTCTAATCTAAATGATGTTGATTTTAGAGATAAATTTTATGCTTCCTAAAATATTGGCAAAGCAAATTCAAATTCCTCATCATTTATTGATGGGTGGAACTCTTGCATGGACCTTTCCAATAAGTTGGTATAAGTTTTGGTTAGTTTAAAGCCAAGAAGAGGGGAAAAAATGGCTCTTGATGCCAAAGAAGAATTGATTACTGCAGAGCTTGCTATTCAAAATGTCATTTGTAATGATAATCTTATGGATTATCCTTCATTGCTTAAACCTTAGCTTAGGCAGCATAAGGCCTTTATCTCTAGGGGAGCCAAAATTCATTTTAGCTTGAATTGGCTTGAACTTGGTGATAAAGGATATAAGTTTTAATTTAAGTTCCTTGAGACCAATAACTCCAAGTAGAAGATTCCAATGGGTAACTGTGGTGGTTTCTTATCTAGTTACCCCAAGGAGATGAATTTTTTTTCCCTTCTACTCCAATCTTTTCCTCTCTAGTGTTATGGACCTTGATGTTATTAAAAGCAGAGATCTGTGTGCCAAGTGTATCCCTAGAAAATTCTCTCAAGAGCTTGCTACTTTTTTTTATAGTGAAATCTCCTTGGATGAGGTTAAGTCTACTATTGATTCTCTTAAGGATGATAAGGCACCTTGGATTGATGGGTTTCTTGTTGAATTTTACAAGGCAAATAAAGAGTGAATTGCCTAGGATTGTCTCTTTGTGTATAATGAATCCCTTAAGTTATGATATTTAGGGCTTGATATTAACAGAGGGGTTATTAAGCTCATCCTTAAGGATGGAGATCACACCCAAGTCAAAAAATGGAGGCCCATCACCCTCCTTAATGTCTCCTATAATATTTTTTTAAAAATTTTAGCTAGGAGGTTCTCTTCTTTTCTTCCCTCTATTATTTTTGAGAATCAGACAGGGTTTGTTGAAGATAAATATATTATAGATAATCTTATCTTGAGTTGGGAAGCTATGTAGTGAGATCTTGATTCTATTTAGAATGTGGGAATGATCTTGCTTTACTTCAAAAAACCATATGATAGGATTGAATGGCCTTTTATTGAGTTGATGTTGAAAGCTTTTGGGTTTTAGGATAGATGTTATATAATGGTCAATGTTCTTTTTAGAGATGATTCATTTGTTATTGAAGTGAATGGTGAACTTACCGAGTCTTTTGAGCTTCAAAGATATATTAGAAAAGGGTGTCCTTTGGCACCTTATTTGTTTGACATTATTGTTGAGGCCTTGCACTATACTCTAAGAACTTTTATGGTTTTCCCCTAGTCAAAGGCTTCTCCTTGATAGATAAATCTGAACTTATTGATGTATTTTTTGAAGATGACATTACCTTGTTTGTTTTTCTTAATAAGGATAATTTGAAACAAGTTCATTCCAAGATTTATTTTTATTGATTTTCCTCTAGTTCTAAAGTTGTTCTTCATAAGTATTTTATGATTGGTTGGAATGAGAATCCTCTGAAATGGTTGGATGGTTTTGGTTGGGTGTGGAAATGCCCTAACCACTTGATTAGATATCTGAATATCCCCTCTAATCTTGTCCCTCCTTTAAGAAAATGTGGGATTGGCTATATGAAAATATCAATAAGAAGATTGATAAATGGCATGGACATCTCTTGTATCTACCTAGGAATATCCAAGTGTGCCAGAAAGTTCTTTCTTATTACAATATTTATTATGCCTCTTGTTGGATGTTTAGTAAATCTCATATTGGCATGCTTCATAACATTGTTAGATATTTTTTGTGGTTTGATGGTAGGGGTAATAGAAAAAGACATGCATTGTCTTAAGAGTTTTGTTGTGTCCCTCATAAATTTGGTGGTTTGGGGTTAAAATATCTCTATCTTCAATGTGGTTCTTTGGTTATTAAATGGATTGTTAGATATTCGAGTGGAGATGAGCTATGGAAAGTGTTGATCAAAAATAACATTACCATGGGTTTCCCTAAAGGTAAACCAAATTGTAAAGGGCTGCACATGTTTGATTTGTTGGTTGGTTCTTTTTTTTGGGAAGGTGGTTGGCTCTCCTATTTTCGCTTTTTTTTTGAAAATCTTGAGAATTGATTAAGCACCTTGTGGTGGTGCCTTGTATATTTAGTGGCTTGGGTACATAGTGTCAGGGGCCTAAATTAATTCAGTAGATTCTTGACATCAACAAACAACCTCTAGATTTGATTAGGGGATGTTTTACCTTTGTTAGTTACTTGAAGGGCCTTAGGAATTTGAGGGATCTTTTCTTTCATGATGGTTAGGCATCTTGGGCTAACATGTCCAACAAGTACCTCATGCCTTCTTCTCAGAAAAGGACCTTCAACTTTATTTTTGAGGCTCTTCAATCTACTCACGTTGTTTCTATTTTTTTGAGGAGAATGAGTTTTGGGATCATATTAAATGGTTAAATGGTCTACATCTACAAGATTTTTCCACTAAGATGTTGTATGAGAAGATTGCTTTTCCCAAATGTCCTTTCCTCACCCTTAACCATTCTTGTCATGTTTGTGACCCCTTATATAGTTGGATGTTTAGATTTAATGTTATTTGAGCTTCTATTCTTGAACCTAAAAAATCTTGTTTTAGATGGTTGTTGTTTAATAAGTTATTTTTTGGGTTAGTTATCTCAAAATCTAGAATTTGCTAGCCTTATTATTTATTTTGTGTTGAGTTGGAAACTATTGATCATGTGTTTTAATATTGTACTTATGCTACCAATAATTGGAAGTATTATCTTAAAATTTGGTCATGTTTATTTGGTTGTCAGATCTCTTGGTACAATATTGCTTTTGGTTATGTGTGTTATCCTAGAAAGCTTCATTTTTTATTCTATAAATTTTGGTTGGTTTTCTCTATTGAATTCCTTTGGTTTATTTGGAAATAGAGAAACATGGATGTTTTTTAGTTTGAGGGAAGGTTTCTTACTAATTTCAACATTGAAGTTATCTCTAGAATGTTTTCCTTGCTGTAACTCAAGATTCCTCAAGATCAATTGGATTTTTAAAAAAAAAATGGGATGTTAAACATATCTTCTAGCTTCTTATTAGACACTAGTGGCTTTTCTAAATGGTCCAGGATGCCAAATTAGAGAGTTATTCAAAACTCTACCACTGACGTTCATTTATCTGAGCATGAATGGGAGCTAATGAAGGATGTTTTTTTTTGAACAAATAGATGAATATATTTTATCTGATTAGTTTGGATCTCCTGATTCTGATAAGATTAATCTTAATAATTGGCTATCAGATCATAAGGAGGTGATGGATGCTTTGAGGCATGGTTGTCTTATCTCCCCTTAGGATATCTCTAAATAGGTGGTTCCTTTGTTTTCTACCCCTATTTTTTTTAATACTACTATAATATTTGATGATGTGCAAGGTAATAGTGATCAGATGATGGTTGATGACTATGGTAAATGGGTGGATGATTGTATTAACAATATCTTAGCTCATCTTTAAAAGGTTATTGATTCTATAAATATGACCAGTGTTGAGAAATTGGTGAATTATGTCAAGAATTCCAACATTCATATGTTGCTTGATAAGGCTGAAAGTTTCTTATTGTGTGTATGTGATCCTCAGTAGGGACCTAAGTTATAGAAGGAACCTATGGAGCAAAAGGATTTTATGGTAGATGAGGTGTCTCCTGACAGAATATTAATGGACACTAGTTCTTCTGAGTAGGCTATGTGGCCTTTTTTCCTGTTGTTTTGTCTCATTTTTTGTTGCCACAACTGTGTGGCTTTTTTATATTATAATATCATACTTGTTCTTGGACCTTGGTTCTCTTGGGTATTCGCTATTGTAACCTAGTTTTTTTATGTTTTCATCTTTGAATTCATATACTTTTATAAACTATCTTATAATATAAAAAAAAGTAATATAATCATGTTGAGCCTAGGAGGAACATTAAAATCAATATAAGTATATCGATAAGGAACTAAAACATTTAGAGCAATAGGATGAAGTTTTGAATTAATTAAATCAAAATTAGAGATAGGAGGTTGAGCATCTATAAAAACAGATGCAAATTGGAAAAATTACTACAGTAGGTGGTTCACTTTGACATGCAAATTCTTTCATAACATCAATGAATCTAGAGATTTCAGCAAATTTTGTTGATATATATATATATATATTCCTAAAAATTTTCTATATCTCGATTTCTATCAATAGTTTCTTGATCAAAACCTTATATGAATATCATGTGATTTGTTACCAAATTTATCACATTTTAATTATTGATATTTGAAGAAAATACATTAGCAAAAGGCATATCATTCACGTCTTTTACTTAAGTAACCTTAATTTTTACACCATTAGACACGTTTCTGAATTCCATGTTCATTTCCAAGATCATCTTAGTATTAAACAAATGAATTTAATCAAGATATATGGGTTCATGATTAAAAACCTAGCATTTTGTCTAGTTGGAATTGCATATATAATACATTTAGGTGGTATAAGATGAAATAAAACATTAAAATACACATCATACAAGGACATTGGGTTTGAATAATATTTTAGAAATTAATGTAAGGCTTGGGATCAAGAAAATAAAACAAAATATAGGTCATGGATTTTACATCCAACACAATAAACCTAAGACAAAATACAAAATTTTAGATCTAGCACAACATGGAAATGATTTAACTTGAGTAAGTATAAGGAACATGAAATATAATGCGAGTTCACTAAAATATGAAATCTTAAAAGGGTGCACACTAGTTTGAGTTCACCAAAATGTAATATGGATAAATGAAATGAATTTAAATGCAACACAATTAAATTGATTACTTTCAATTAAGCATAAGACACATATACAAAATAGTAATAATTCGTAATATGTTTTTTCAAATCTAGTAGTTGGGTATATGCATAGGGTTTTTTTATTTAGATTTTAATAACATGGGGTCTGGTGACATTCATATGAACCTTAACTTGGAAATGTGCACCCATAAATTTTGAGAACCACTGAAAAAATGCAAAACTAATTGGAGCATTTTTTCCATAAATGTTAGGATGCTTGTGGCAGATGTCAAAACTATACAAAAGCTTGTGGAAGATGACAGATTGGTCTCAAAATGAATTGAAAACCATGTTATCTTGGCCCAATTCTTTTGTTTGCTCTCATATTCACATATTATGACACACTTAATTATGACACACTTAACCTACAAAAAAAACTTTGTTTTTACCTTAGGGAAACTCAAACATGTTTACAATATTTTAGGGCTTAAGGAAAACACCATAAGATTTATGGGCGTATGTTGATAGTTAGTTGGGTTTGTAAGCACCATATATTTATCATGGCCTAAATTATGTAAACCACTCAATAAAAATATGTCCAAAAGAAGTAAAATTATATAAATGAAAATACTTCAAATATAGATAAAACTCTAGGTCATGTGCCAAATGTGTTCTATGGGAAATACTAGGTTTAAACAATAATAAATGTTCTAATGATTGCTTGATATATCTAGAATTCTTACAAGTGATCCTATATAATCTCTATATGATTTTATGTGTCAAATGAACTAAAATGCTTGTGTATTTATAGACAAGTGAATTCAAATTTGAAACCTATCAACACATAAGTTGCCATCAAATGGTTAAAAAGTGAAAAAGATGAGACAAAGGAGATAGATGCACCCTAACCATGTGAAGAACAAAAAATGGGACCAAAAATGTTTTTATATTTCTAATATGTGTTAGAAATGTTGGGATGTTTCTAAGATAGACCCTGAAACATGAGTTAGAGAGACAAAGAATTGAGGGGGGAGACAAAGAACAAAGGTCATTGAAAACAAATAAATGCACCAATAAATCTTAATTTGAACCAATACTTGACGAATAGACAAGTATTTTAAATTCATGTTAATTAATAATTAATAAATTTTTTGAGACCATTTTTAGGTGTCTAAGCATACCAATTTGAACATCATATTTCTATTATACCATTATTATATAATGTTTAATCAACATCATTATATATTGAAATATTATTACAATTTAATATACTTAGAATATAAAAAATACTTAACCAATTAACCTAAAAAAATCATTAAAACCATTTTTAAGTATCTAAATATATCCCTTTGAACATCATGTTTCAAAAATAACATTATTATAAAAAGTTGTGTCAACATCACTATATATTAAAATATTTAATGTACTTAAGTAATCTAATATATATATATATATATATATATATATATATATATATATATATATTAGATTACATGCTATTTTTTAGAATCTTGAAGGTGACCAACGAAGAGCAAGGCTCAAACCCAGAGTAGTTGGGTGGAAAGCCCCCAACCTATGGCCTAATATATCGTATATATATACACTATATAATATGTTTAGAACTAATTGGTCAATGATGGTGAGCGGAAGCTGGTTGAAAGAATGTATGCTTAATAAGGAGAAGGGTGATCATAGGGTGAGCAAGAAAGGAAAGGACCTAGATCATCAGGGAGAAACAGAAAGTGGTGGCCTTGAGAAGGGTTTGATTCTAAACAAGACTCGGTCTGAGGTCATAAGAGAGGCATCTGCTGATCCAAGGGTTTAGAAGACTCCTTCAGACCCAGTCTTTGTTTTTACAGAGTCCTATAATAATAACAATCCCTTTTACAGTTGTAATGATTACTGTTGGAGAAAGATGATTCAGAATTTCCATCTATTCTTTGCATTTTATTCCTTTATCCTTTTCATGTTTAGCTGTATGACTGTGTCACCTTTAAAACAAGGCACTACAAAATATTTGTGTTGTCTGCCTCTATTTACTATAGAGCTAGGGCTCAATCAGATCCATTGGAGTCATGCCTTATGTTGGGGATGTACCAATCCTATTTATTAATTCATCCCTTGAGTTGGAGCTGGAGGAGGACTACATCATTTCCATGGAGAAATCCATGGTTTTGAAGTCTTTAATTTGAAAATGTTTGGGGAAACATCCTTTGCTCAAGGAGTTATGCATTTGGGTGAAAGAACCCTGCTCAAATTATGACCTTCCCTCTGTCTCTCTATTGGAAAAATATTTTTTTATTCTATTTTCTTCAGTTAAATACTACTTTTGTGATCAAGCATGGACTTTGGTTTGTTAGGAATACAGGGTTATTTTAATGTCCCTCGATTCCTTTCTTTGATGTTTCCACTCTTCAGATTTCTTTGGTGTCAATTTGAGTTACATTGTACAATATTCCTTTGGTCAAGGGGAGTCATGCTATGTTAAAAGTGCTTGTTAGGGATATTGGGGGACTTTATCAAAGTGGATGAATCCTCATTTGTAATTTAGAAGAGATTCATAAGGTTTGTATTTTAATTGATATGTCCAAAAAATTTATTCACAAAATCAAAATTGTTTTTTAAAAAAGGGTTTGGACTCAAATTTTAAATTTTGAAGGTTTGTTTTTTACTATTTTTGATGTAATTGGTTGGGTCATAATATTTCATAATACCATTTTGATCATCAATCAACATTGCATTCTTTTCAGCATCAATATTTGTTGTTCCCAAAATTAGCTATGCTCATTTTGTGGACAACCCCTATGAAACTTGTCAATTTCATAGTATATACTATAAATTCATTGTTCAAGACAAGTTTTCCTTGATATTAGGTGAAGTTAACTGAGATCTTGGAAAAATTTACAACACTCACTCGTCATGGTTTATCAAAAATCATGAAACCCATTGTAGTCTTGATCTGATCAAAATGTCAATTTTGATCATTTTTAAGGTGTTAGCTTAATTTCATTCTTTCCATGCAAAAGTAGCAAAAATCACCACTCTTGAATGTTTTCATTATATCCATGAAAAAGTGGCAAAAATTATTTCTCTTGCATGTTTACATTCTTTTCATGCAAAAGTGGCAAAAATTGCCACTCTTGCATGTTTTCATTTTTTCATGCACTAGCGGCAATTTTTGCCACTTTTGTAGTTTTTTTCATTTTTCACTTCTTTATGCATGGGTGGAAATTTTTTCTGCCAATGCATGACTTTCCCTGTCCAATGCGAGGGTGGCAATTTTTTCCCTCCAAGCAGAGATTTTGGAGAAATATTGAAAATCATGCAACATTTATGGTCGCACACACCGAGTTAGTAAAACTTGTTTTATGGCATTTAAATTGCCTTTTGATTGTCATTTTGATCATTTCAAGTTTCCTAAGACTCCTCCCTATAATCATTAAAATTTGCAAGCAAGTAATATTATGGATTCACCGACTGCCAAGCTTAAGACTTTGAGATTGCCAGGTAAGTTTTGGTTTTTAGTTTTACTTCTAGGTTTTTGTTTTTTGATTTTTTTTCCTTTAGGTTTGTCTTTTATTTTTATTTGTTTTTTTTTTTCAATTTTCTCCCTTGTTTTATAGCTTTACCCTAGTGAGACTAGCTAGTGGATAAGTCCACCAACCCCCCATATGCAAAGGTAGTGATTTTTGTTGCCCATGCAAACTAAAATTTCTCCTCCCTGCAGCATCAGCATTTCTTGCTACTTCCACATGCAGATGACATGCTTAGGTGGTAAAATTGGCCACTTCTACATTTATACAATTTTCTCCTCCTAGAAGGGTAGCAATGTTTGTCACCAAATCAAAAGGCAAATACCCCCCCATATGCAAGGGTGGCAATTTTTGCCACCCATGCAAACATCCTCTCAAATTTCATATCTCTGGGATATTTTCAATTTTGCCCTTTTGAGCCGCTTTCTTCCAATTTTTTGGTCTACTTGCACTTTAGCCCTTTTAGACACATCCTCATGGTTATGATCATTGACATGCAATTTTCTTAGATTGCTAGTATTTCCCCTAATTGCATGATCATGACTTTTGTTATATTTTCTTCTGTGGATCCTTCTTCATCAACATCTTTTTGATTGAAGTATTTTTAGATGACTGAGTTTTCTTCAAAAAAGTCAAAGGAAATGAAGTATAAATATCAAGGTGTTTTTCCAATCACATCGATTACTTATAATGTTGATGACATTAAAGATATAAAGATCAGTCATGTAGACATGGCTGAGTTCATAGAAAGAACTAAGTCAAGTAATCCTAGTCACAAAATGAATAAGATAATTAATAGCAATATGCATTTGGTATCTTATTTCCCTGTAGAAGCTCAACACATAGAATTTATTCTCCAATGTGCTCAGTTTTATAATAAAGATACTAGGGCTATGTTAGATGCTAGTGGTAATGTGATAATTAAACTAGATCCTGAGTTCATTGATAAAGTGTTCATGTGTCCTCCTGCTATAGAAGTGATAAAGATTGATTTTGTTGAAGCACAAAGAGAATATGATAGATCCTAAAAAAGAAAAGAAGGTGATCAACAATAAATGGCTAAAGAATCCAAGGGCAAATTTGTCAAGGTGACCACAGATTTTTAAAAGAAGTGACTTTACTGAAGAATTTGGTGATCTGATAACTCTTCTCAGCAGGATAAGAGGTTTACCCTCTTCATCATAATTTTATGAATAGATGTATCCCTTCATCAAGATAATTTTCCAAGGTAAACAAGTCATTTTTTGGGGAGAACAAGTCAGCAACACTTTTCACAAGAAATTGATGAAGGTATCTACTACCTTTAAATTCTACATGACCTCTTACCTAGTCTATATTATAGCATCAATGAGAGTCTTTCTGAGTTTAACATTAGAAGGAGATAGGAGAGTAACCCCAGTGTATCAATACTACCTTCAGTTAACATTGAAATGTTTTATTCATCATTTTAGGAGGGTAAATGATGCTTTCTTTGCAGTATTTTTGTGTCTTTTTTATCCTCAATTAGAACAAAGAAGAGTGTCAGATGAGGCCTCGACAGTTGTGAATGATTTTGGATGTATGTTCTTATGATTTCCTTCTTTCTCATTCCTAAGAGTTAGATTTTTTCAAGGTCATCCTTATATGCTTGTGAGATTCCCATCAGATAAATTGGTCTTAATGGAACTATGTAGATAAATGATCATCATGCATAACAAATAGATGGAACTCAAGAAGCCTGATTTCAAGTTTTCAATTGAAATTGGTAGGTTGTCAGTGTTAACCACTAGAAAGGCTAGAGCCATGAAAACTAAAATGCAACTCATGACCTTCAATTAACTCAAAATAAGACCAAATTTTGATTACAGTGGTGTGAAGAATGTAATCAGGAGGAAAACCCAATTTCATGAACCTATAATTGAGGATGTTTGGGTAGATTTGAGAAGAGTGGAAGATGTCAATAAAATGGACTACAGTAGGTTATCTCTTGAGTATATTGAATATCTGGGACTTACTAATATCCTTGAAAATTTAGTGGATGATGAAGATTTGATTAATAATAGATATAATACTGAATAGATTGCTAATGCCCCTCTTCATCCAATCTAGTGGTCGTAAAAAGTGCTGACTTTTTTGAGGAAAAGATTTGAACTTATATTGGCAAACACCAATAATTGGTTAGCAAATAAAGGAATTACTTTGAAAGAATTCATCATAGGTTCAAAAGTTGAATATCAAGAGGAAACAAGAAGAAAAGTAGAAAATAAGATGAAGAACAAAAGTGATGTCCCTTCTTCTTCCAAGCCACATAAGCCTAAGATCATATTTGTGATGAAGAAGTCAAAAGTTATAGAAAAAGAGTCAAAAATAGAAGATATGGGAGTTGAGAAATAAGGCACTAAAGATTCAGTGATGGAATAGATGGAGACTAATGTTAGGCCTACAGATTAATCAAAGAAGGAAACTTTGTCTCCACAAGGGAATGTGCAATAAGAAACAAGAATCTCTTCTTCCCCGCTTGACACACCTATTGCAACTCTTTCACCTATTTCTTTGATTAGTGTTCCCTTTTCTGGATCACCCTCTCCTTCCAAAATAATTTTTGACAACCCTCAAAGCACTTTTGAAGATATTCTTCATTCCTCAAGGTCAATTCCTAATTTATCATCCCCATCTTTTGATATTGAAAATAGTTCTACTTTTGATCACTCAACAAAAGGTGTAGTTTTTAATGATACTCCACTTATTATTTCCACTACCTATGCGAGTGCAAGTCTGGTAATGCCAACAATGGAGATAGATCATAATGTAATTACCCCTATGCTCCCACCATGGTTATCAGCTTATACACCCAAAAGGAAGAAGCAAGCCATCTCTCTAGATGACTTTGATATCAATAAAATGGTGCCAGTAAAATCCAAGGCCCTAAAGAAGCCAAGGATTCTTTCAAAAATGATTGGGGATAAGGGACACAAATTTCTGGAAATTGTAAGACCTCCATAAGATGCAACCATTGAAAATTTTGATGTAAGTGATTACTCTATCTCTAGAGTTGAATTAGGTAAGATAACTTATGAGAGTGTCAAGAGTGATATGCAGTCAACCATCGACATCTTGATTCAAAAATTTGATATTGAGAAAGAAATGAAGGATCACTACAAAGTAATGGTGGAACAATTAACTATAGTGGTAAGGAGAATTACTTTCACTTTAGAAATAGTAAATCGTAAGGCCATTTTGATAGAATACCCCATTATTTAGAAAGTGGAAAAGACCTATCTCAAAGGAAAAGTGCTTGAAGATTACATAGATAAGATTCATGCACAAGGATTTTTCTTACTCACAGAGTTATCTGAGAAGATAGATAAAATGAGAAAAATAAGAGAAAAACTTGATGATCTCATTAATGTTATTTATTAGGATATTGAAAGCATAGAAAAGTATCTTGACAAATAGATGGATATGAGGAAATTAAAAATAAGCACTCTAATATCAATCGGTGTCATTACTAATAGAGACTCTTACACTAAAACTAAAGAGGCATTGACATATAAGAGTCAGGTGCTTAAGGAGTTGCTCAATGACTTGGAATCTTCAAAGAAACTTAGTGAACAAAATGATTTCAGTCTTTTGCATAAATTGGAGGAGCTACCTTGTAAACTTACATCACAAGATAACCAATTCCTTTCAGCAGAAGAAATGATTTAGGAATTTGAAGGTATGTTCCAAAATTAATTTAAAGGCAAGTCATTTTTAATAGCCTCTGTAGACAATATTATGGATAATTAGTTAACTCTAGATAATCTGAAAACTAGGTTAACTAGCCATGCAAAATTAGTCACAATAATAAGAGATGCCATAGTCAGAGCTAAGATGATTTTCAAGAACACTGTTAGTCCAAATAATATCAGGATGTAAGCAGCTATCACTATGTACGATGCTTAAATGAAGAAAGATGAGGATACAAATTGAAACTATTTTTCCTTAGTTTAATTTCCAATTTTCATATATACTTTTGTAACTTCTTTAGACATTTTTACATGTACTTTTTTCATATGTAATTACAAATAAAAATATAGGAAGTCCTAAGTCAAAAAAGACTGACTCGGTCAAAGTAATTAGGTCTTTTCTAAAATATTCAAGGCCTCTCCCTATAAATAAAGAGGGCCTCTATTATAAATATATATTTGAGTTATTGGAAGCAAAACTTTGTCAAAATTGAAATGGTTTTTGAGACTTTAAGCTCAGATTGTAAATCATATTTTATCAAGTGAATGAGAAATCAAGTGACTTTTCAAACTTTGTATTGGAATAACTTGTGTTGTGTAGGAAATTGTTCTTATGTATTTTCCTAATACAATATTATCTATTTGATTAAATAAGTAGAGTGAGTGAAAATAATCTAAAAGATGTTCTAAATTTGATTATGGATACTTTGTGCTACTATAATTGTCTTCAGTTTGTATTTTATTGTTTTAGAATGAAAGATATTGAATAGACTTTGAAATACTTGTATCTTTTGTGATTATACACTTTGTTCAAGTTTTTGATGAAGACTTTAGGTTTCACCCCATTTTACTGTGATATAAGTTATAAATCAGCAAGAGGAGCAATGATACCATTTATACTCTCGTGGGTTTCTTGTGAATTCGATTAATATCAAAGAAAGTTTTTTTTCTTCTTTACTTTGTAAACATTATTTCTAAAAAAAGAGAAATAGATGATATGATCTCACTCCTGAATTAATATTTAGTTTAGATTAAGTTTTTGATAGTTTATAGGGAACCTCCTCTTGCTGAGAGGAGAGATTGATCTCATTACACTATGGTTGATATAACTATTATGTCCTCAATTAGTTGATGACAAAATATTCATCCAACAATTTTTTAGCCACTCTATTGGGGATCAAACATACAATTTGAAGCCTCACGCTTTGAGTTGAAGTATTTCTAGTTTTTTTTCATTCTACATTCTAGCAGATGCATGGTAAATGCAAAGCCAGAGAGGTCGAGCTATTATTGATCCTATATTAAAATTGATACAACAAAATAATTTTGATCTCTTACCTCTATGATCTCACCTTCAACGAACTAAGATTTTTCCTCCTACCAACACCAGATCTCTAATACCATGTGAAGCTTTTAGTCCTAGTGCTAATAGAGTTGTGTCTATTCATACTCGATAAAGGTTTGTTATCCCTCCTTTTAATCATCATATAATGGCAGCCCAAGGCCCTTGGGGTAACACTTTTGGCCCTCTAAATCTATCCCCACTTTTGCATGAGCTACTTTATAGTTCAAAAAAAAATTCCCAAGTTCTATGGTGATGGAAAAGTTCACCTTGATGAGCATATTACAGCCTTCTGCATAGCTTGTGATGTGATAGGCATTGAATATGAATATATAGCAGTAATATTTTTTGTAGAAACACTACAAGGTGCTACTGTAGATTGGTTTTATCATCTTAAAACTCATACTATAATCGATTGGAACACTCTTAAGACCAAGTTTGAGGCTAGATTCAAACCTGTAGAAGATGCATATGCCTTATTAGCTTAGCTTATGTAAATGAAGAAATAGCCTCATGAGCCTATTAGAGACTTTATCAATAAATTCAATAAGTTGAGAAACAAGATTCCTACAATTGCTTAGCCAACACCAAAAACAATTAAGTGCTTCTTTATCAATTCTTAGCTTCTTGAAGTGAGTTTTTTGTTAAGGCAAGCTGGCCCTGTAGATCTTTTTGCAACTTATATTTTAGCTACCAAAGTCGTAGATGATCTTATCTTTGAAGATAAGATAATAAAAGATTTTAACAAAAATAGATTTTTATCTTCTACTAAAAATTCTTCCACAAGCACCACTAATCCTATGGTGCAAAAGTTAGCAAATGAATTGCTAGCTTTGAAAAGACAAATGTCCCAAGATATGTCTACTCCTTCTTATTGAGATATACCAAGGAGGACATTTCCAAATAATTCATATCAAGGCAATGCTACCAGAAATCAAGGGCAACCCTATCATATTTCTTCCACATAAGGGAAGCTTGCTATTGAATCATCACTGGTCAACTTTGCAATTAGTTATTATGAAGCTAAACATGATCATTCTTTCCAACCTAAGTTGGACCAAAATAATGATGCTAATCTCTTTGTAGAAGTAGAATAAAAATTAGTTGGTGACTCTGCTATTAATTTTTTGAATTACCAATCCTAAGGTAAAAAAGAGAGGTGTATGATGGAGTATATGCTATTTTTACTAGGTCCCAAAATTAGTCAACTCAAAAAGTTGATAAGGGAAAAGTAGGAGAAGAACCTCAGCCAATGATCTCGATTGATAAATGAGGAACTTCTCTACCTTGCTAATTAAAGGACCCGATGGCCAATAAGCAAGTAAGTACCTAAAATAATCACGTACCTTCTACTTCTATTCCTCAGACCAGTACTACATCAAATAAAAATTCGAATGATGGACTTCTTTCCTCCATTCTTAGTTTATTATAGTTATTCAATATAATTGATCATGCTAGGAAGACCAAGGTCCAAATGTCTGAAGTTGAGTACTTACAAGCTAATTTTGAATAGTTTGATAGGTTAGTTAAATACATTAAAAACAAAACCATCTTTGTAGGACAAGATTTTCCAAAAGTGACCCATGATCCTTCAAAGAAAAAGTTCACCCAAAATAATATTGTCACTACCCCTCTTGCTACCTCTGTAAAAATAGAACTTTTCTATGTTTCTCTATTAATAAATGGTCATAAGTTAAGAAATTGTATAATAGACTCTAGAGCCTCTGATAATGTTATACTAGTCAAGGTAGCAGATTCTCTCAGTCTTACCTTAACTAAGACTTTTGGGATATGTTTATCTATGGAAAACAAGTAAGTATCACTTTTGGGACAAATCAAAGATGCCCAATTTGCATTTGTGACTTTTTCAGATAAGAGAATTAAGATGATAGTCTTAGTGGCTGATGTTTTAGCTTATTATGGCATTCTACTCTAATATAATTTTTGCAAAGAAGTAGGTGGAGAGTCAAACATGGATCTATTTAAAGCAAGGATACCTATTAAAAGTTTCATGCAAAAGTTGATTCCTGAGAAAGAGTCAAAATATATTGTTACCCAAATGTCAAACCTTGAAGCTCAAATTTTATTTGAATCATCATGAATAGATAATTATTTTCTATCCACTAAAGGTGTTTTTAATTTATCAAATGAAAGTTCATTAGGTGATAATTTAGATAATTCATATAGAAAATCAAAAGAATTTTTAGAGAAAAGTTTAAGAAAAAATTAATCTTTCCCCACTAATGAAGAAGAATCTTTAAGAAGATTAAATTTTAATAAAGTTTGGATTTTATAATTTGATGGCAGCTACTCCTCTACTAATTTTGGAGCTGTAATTGTTTTGATATCTCCATAAATAGATATTTTTCTTTGCTCATATAAGTTACAATTTAATAATACTAACAACATCATTGAATATGAATAATTATTTCTTGGATTGAAAGCTGCTCGTGCTAGAGGTGTTAATATTTTTCATGTCTGAAGAGATGCTGAATTGGTGGTTTGTCAAGTAAGAAATCTATATCAAATCAAAAATGAAAGATTATGACATTATCACAATCGTGTATGGGATTGCATTTAATGTTTTGATGCTTTCAATATTTCTATGGTGCCAAGAGAGTTTAATGATCATGCAGATTCATTGGCTATCTCCACAACCCTCATGGTTCCTCATGAAAATTTTAAAGGGAATAAGTACACTATTGAGCTGGTCTTTTGACCAAGTGTACCTGATAATGCTGACCATTGGTAGGTGTTTAATAGTGATAATCAGATTATTTCTTTTCTTGAAAAGATGGATAGCTTTGAAGAGCTCTACTTTGAAGGTAGTGAATCTCTACCACATAAATCAATTCCTGAAATAGATTCATAAATTGGTGAAGAGTTTCTTCAACTAAAAGGGAATAAAATTCCAAAATATTTGGTTTCTCTTGAAAATATGTTTGATAGGTATGATAGATATATCAATCAATAGCAATAAATGGATTCAAGTTCCGTTCTGGAGTTTGATCAAGTGAATTTGAGTTCTGAAGAAGATCCCAAAATGGTCAACATTGGAAAATGTTGCGCTACTCATGAAAAGTTCAAATTAATTACTCTTCTTCATTATTACATTGATGTTTTGACATATTCTTATGATGATTTGAAATGCTTCAGGTCTAACGAAATTCAGCATGAAATTTCTCTTAAAGTTGGGTCATTACCTCACAAGTAGAAACAAATGCAATACAATTCCAAAATATCGAGTACTATCCTTTCTAATATTTAGAAGATGTTGAATACAAGAATAATTTTTCCAATTCATCATTCCACCTAGATTGCAAACATAGTTCTGGTAAGAAAAAAGAATGGAAAAATTCATTTTTGTGTTGATTTCAAGAATCTCAATCAATCTTCTCTAAAGGATAACTACCCCCTACACATCATGGATCAAGTATTGCAAATAGTAATTGGATCAAAAATATTATAAATGTTAGATAGTTTTTTTTAGTATAATCAAGTGGAAGTTAATGAAATAGATCAATATAAAACTACTTTCACTACACCTTGGAGCACATTTGCATATCACATGATGCCTTTTGGTCTGATCAATGTTGGTGCCACCTTCTAAAGAGCCATGAATAATGCCTTTAGAGGTGAAATAGAGAAGTTTATCATGTTATATATTGATTACTTGACTATTTTTTTCAAACATTGTCCTGATCATGTGCATCATTTACGAAAAGTGCTGAAATGTTGTCGATAAAATGGTATTTCTCTCAATCCTAAAAAGTCAATTTTTGGGGTTACAAAATTTAAACTTGTCGGTCACATTGTATCCTAAGAAGGCACAAAAATTGACTCAAAAAGATTTAAATCTATTCAAAATCTTACTCTACCTGCTAGTAAGACTAAAATTCATTCCTTCTTTGAAAAAGTGAACTTTCTGTGAAGATTTATTCTTAAATTTTTAGAGAAAACTTGCCACATTGTTGACATGATGAAGGGTAAGGATAATTTTAATTGGAATACATAAATTAAAATGGCATTTGAAGATATTAAAAATGCTATTACTCATGCTCCAATCTTGGTTTATCTAGATTATACCAAAAATTTCATAGTATACATCTATGCTTCTGAACATACACTTTCAACTATATTGGTTTAGTAGAATGAAGAAGGTGTGGAATCTCTCATATCATTTATAATTTTTCCTCTCAAATCTCATGAATTAAAATATTCAAACATAGAGAAGCATGCTTATACCATGGTTAAGGTAGTAAAATGTTTCTAATTTTATATCTTGAATTCGCATACTATTGTTCTGGTGCCTGATACAATAGTAAAGTCTATTTTAACTTAACAGGAGTTCAATACTAAAAAATTCAATTAGATTGATAAAATTCAAGAGTTTGATCTTGATATCAAACCTAATAATATTGTATGGGGAAGAAGTCTCTGTCAATTGATCACTGATAATGTACCAAAAGAAATAGAATATGAAGAAGTAAAAGTTGAGGACATACCAACAGTTCTTTTTATCACTACTACTGATGATTGGTATTCTAATATCACTCATTTTCTTACCTATGGTGGGTGTCCTACCCATCTGAATTATAATAAAAAAATAAATGTTAAGTTGAAAGCTGCTAACTACATCTTATGGGACAATGGTTTGTACAAAAGAATCCTTGAGGGAGTATTTTTTCATTGCATAAATAAAGTGCAACAAAGTAAAATTTTAGGGTCTTTCTACAATTTAGCTTGTGGAGGATATTTTTCTACACCTATGATAACTCACAAGATTCTATGAGCTAGATACTATTGGCCTACACTATTCTAAGATGCGTACAATTGGATACGTAGGTGTGAGTTATGTCAACAATTTATTGGGAAACCCAAGTTGGCCATATTACCTCTCAAGCTGATGGTGATTGAAGAAACTTTTCAGAAATGGGGTATCAACTTCATTAGTTCCATGAACCCATCCTCAAGTGCTGAACATGACTATGTTCTCACTGCAATAAACTATTTTACCAAGTGGGTGGAAGCCATTCTAGTTAAACATGATACTTCAGAAGTGGTATGTAATTTCCTTAAGGAAAATATTATTTCATGATTTGGAGTCCCAAACAAGATTATAACATAAAATGACACTTATTTCTCTTCTCATGAGATCACTAAATTTTACTACAATTACAGGATTATTCTTTCCCACTCCTTAAACTATTATCCGTAAGAAAATGGTCAAGCATAATCAAGCAACAAGAATCTGGTTACTATTATCAAGAAAGTGGTAAATGACAATCAGAGAACTTGGCATAAAAAATTATTTGATGCTTTATGGGAAAACAAGATTATGCTTAAGAGGGCAATAGGTATGTCACCATTTCAACTTCTATATGGTCTGAATGTGAAGATACCAATTACCTTGGAACTACTAGCACTGAAGTTGGCAAAAATAGTGGAAGACCAAACTTTTGAAAATTCTATTGATAAGAGGATCATGTACCTAACTAAATTAGAAGAGAAATAAAATATGATAGTGGATCATATTGCTGTCATATTTCTAAACATCAAAATTAGGTAAAAAAATTCTTCAATAAGAAAACAAGGATTCATGAGTTTCAGATTAGAGATCAAGTCTTATTGTGGGACAAGAGGAGAGAACCAAAAGGAATGCATAGAAAATTTGATTCCTTAAGGAGAGGTCCATTCACCATTCAATAATTATGTTTTAAACATAGTTTTTTGCTAGAATATCAAGATGGAACACCATTCTCACTACCTCACAGTGGGCAATATCTGAAACACTTCAATCTTTGAAGTATCAGATAAGTTCATTTGTATATTTGTATAGTTTTTTGTTTTTATTTGTATTTTTGTTTAGTTATGTATGTATTTTTATTTTTGGTAGCTTGACTTTGTGGCTCAATGACATAGATGAAGGCACTTAGAGACTAGATTCTACTCCTTTGATCATTTCAAAGATCAATTGATGGAAGTTCCCCATCTAGAGCTAGTTGTTGTTCTTAAAATCAGCTACACTCATTTTATGAACAACCCTTACGAAACTTATCTATTTCATAATCTATACTCTAAGTTCATCATTAGAGACAAGTTTTCCTTGATCTTAAGTGAAGTTAATTGACATCTTGGGAAAGTTTACAACACTCCCTCATCATAATTTATTAAAAATCATGAAACCTGTTGTAGTTTTGATCTGATCTAAATGTCAAATTTGATCATTTTAAGGTGTTAGCTTAATTTTATTCTTTCCATGCAAAAGTGGAAAAAATCTTTGCTCTTGAATGTTTTCATTCTTTCCATGCAAAAGTGGCAAAAATCACTGCTCTTGCATGCTTTTCATTCTTTCCATGCAAAAGTGGCAAAAATCACTGCTCTTGCATGCTTTTCATTCTTTCCATGCAAAAGTGGCAAAAATCACCGCACTTGCATGTTTTCATTTTTCTATGCACTAGCGACAATTTTTATTTATTTTGCAATTTTTTTAATTTTTCACCTCTTTATGATTGGGTGACAATTTTTTCTACCAATGAATGACTTTTGTTGTAGTTCATTATTCTATGCACCGAGTTGGTAAAACTAATTTTGGGGCATTTAAATTATATTTTAATTTTCATTTTGATCATTTCAAGTTTCTTGAGACTCCTCCCTACAATCATTCAACTATGCAAGCAAGTAAGATTATGGATTCGCTAATTGCCAAGCTTAGGACTTCGTGATTGCTAAGTAAGTTTTAGTTTTTAATTTTACTTCTAGGTTTTTATTTTTTTAGTTTTCTTTTCCTTTAGGTTGGTATGTTATTTTTATTTGGTTTTTGTTTTCAATTTCCTCCCTCATTTTATAGCTTTACCCTAGTGAGCCTAGCTAGAGATTAAGTCTGCCAACCCCCCATATGTAAGGGCAACAATTTTTATCGCCTGTGCAAACTAAAGTTTGTACCACCTGCAACGTCAGAATTTTTTGCTGCTTCCACATGCAGATGACATGCTTCAATGGTAAAATTGGCCACTTCTACATAAATACAATTTTCTCCTCTTGTAAGGGTGGCAATTTTTTCCACTGAAGCAAATGACAAATACCCCCCATATGTAAGGGCGATGATTTTTGCCACCCATGCAAACATCTTCTCAAATTTCATAACTTTGGAATATTTTCAATTTTGCCTTTTGAGCCCACTTTCCTCTAGTTTTTTGGCCTACTCACACTTTATCCCTTTCAAATGCATCCCCATGGTCATGATCATCGACATGCAGTTTTCCCAGATTGCTAGTATTTCTCCTAATTGCATGATCATGACTTTTGTTGTAGTTTTTTCTATGGATCCTTCTTCATCGACATTCTTTTGATTGAAGTCATTTTAGATGACTGAGTTTTCTCTAAAGAAGTTGAAGGAAATAACGTATAAATATCAAGTTGTTTTTCCAATCACCTTGGTTACTTCTAATGTTGATGACATTAAAGATACAGAGATTGGTCATGTGGACATGGCTGAGTTCATAAAAAGAACTAAGTCAAGAAATCCCAGCCATGAAATGAAGAAGATAATTGACAATAATATTCATTTAGTATCTTCTTTCTCTATATCAGCTCACCACACAAAATTTGTTCTCCAATGTTCTCAGTTCTATAATAAGGATACTAGGGCTATGTTAGATGCTAGTGGTAATGTGATAATTAGACTAGATCCTGAGTTCATTGATAAAGTGTTCATGTGCCCTCATGTTGCAGAAGTGATAAAGCTTGATTTTGTTGAAGCACAAAGAGAATATGACAAAGATACTGAAAAAGAGAAGAAGGTAATCAACAATAAATGGTTAAAGACTCCAAGGGCAAATTTGTCAAGGTGGCCACAGAGTTTTACAAGAAGTGACTTTACCAAAAAATTTGGTGATCTGATAACTCTTCTCATCAGGGTAAGAGGTTTACCCTCTTCTTCACAATTTCATGAATGGATGTATCCCTTCATCAAGATAATTTTCTAAGGTAAACAAGTCATCTTCTAGGGAGAACAAGTCAACAATGCTTTGCATGAGCAATTGATGAAAGTATCCACTACCTTAAAATTCTACATGACTTCTTACGTGGTTTATATTGCAACTTCAATGAGAGTCTTTTTAGGTTTAACATCAAAAGGAGATAGGAGAGTAACCTTAGTGTATCAATACTACCCTCAGTTAATATTGAAAAGTTTTATTCATCATTTTAGGAGAGTAAATAATGATTTATTTGTAGTATTTTTGTATCTTTTTTATCCTCAATTAGAACAAAGAAGAGTATCATATGAGGTCTAGACAGTTGTGAATGATTTTGGATGTATGTTCTTATAATTTCTTTCTTTCTCATACCTAAGGGTTGGCATTTTCCAAGGTCATCCTTATATGCTTCTGAGATTCCTCTCAGATAAATTAGTCTTAATAGAACTATGTAGATAAATGATCATTGTGCATAACAAATAGATGGAACTCAAGAAGCCTAGTTTCAAGTTCCCAGTTGAAATTGGCAGGTTTTTAGTGTTAACCGCTAGAAAGGCTAGAGCCATGAAAATTGAAATGCAATTCGTGACCTTGAAGAAATTCAAAAGAAGACCAAATTTTGATTATAGGGGTGTGAAGGATGTAATTAAGAGGAAAACCCCATTTCATGAACCTATGATTGAGGATGTTTGGTTAGATTTGAGAACAATGAAAGATGTCAAGAAAATAGACTATAATAGGTTATCTCTTGAGCAGATTGAATATCTGAGACTTTTTGATATCCCTGAGAATTTTGTGGATGATAGATATTTGATTAATGATAGATATAATATTGAATAGATTGTTAATGCCCCTCTTCCTTCAATCCAGTGGTCACAAAAAGAGCTAACTTCCTTGAGGAAAAGATTTGAACTTATATTGGAAAACACTAATAATTGGTTAGGAAATAAAGGAATTACTTTGAAAGAATTCATCACAAGTTCAAAAGTTGAATTTCAAAATAAAATAAGAAGAAAATAAAAAAATAGGATGAAGAACAAAATTGATGTCCCTTCTTCTTCCAAGCCACATAAGTCTAAGATCATATTTGTGACGAAAAAGTCAAAAGTTATGGAAAAAGAGTCAGAAATAGAAGATATGGGCGTTGAGAAACAAGGCACTAAAGATCCAGTGATAGAATAGATGGAGACTAATGGTAGGCCTACAGATCAACCAAAGAAGGAAACTTTGTCTCCACAATGGAATGTGCAACAAGAAATAGGAATCTCTTCTTCCCCGCTTGACACACCTATTGCAACTCCACCTGTTTCTCTTATTAGTGTTCCCTCTTCTGGATCACCCTCTCATTCCAAAATAATTTTTGACAACCCTCAAAGCACTTTTGAAGATATTCTTCATTACTTAGGGTTAGTTCCTAGTTTGTGATCCCCATATTTTGATATTGAATATAGTTCTCCTTTTGATCACTCAATAAAAGGTGCAGTTTTTACTACTACTTCACCTATTGTTTCCACTACCTATGCGAGTGTAACTCCGATAATGCAAACAATGGAGATATATCCTAATGTAAGTACTCATGTGTTCCCACCATCGTTATCATCTTATACACCCAAAAATAAGAAGCAATCCATCTCTCTAGATGACTTTGATTTCAATAAAATGGTGCCAGTAAAAGCCAAGGCCCTAAAGAAGCTAAGGATTCTTTAAAAAATGATTGGGGATAAGGGGCACAAATTTTTGGAAATCGCAAGACCTCCACAAGATGAAACCATTGAAAATTTTTATGTAAGTGATTAATCTATCTCTAGAGTTTAATTAGGTAAGATAACTCATGAGAGTGTCAAGAGTGATATGCAGTCAACCATGGACATCCTAATTCAGAAATTTGACAGAGAAAAAGAAATGAAAGATCACTACAAAGTAATGGTGGAACAATTAACTATAGTGGTAAGGATTGTTACTTTCACTCCAAAAATAGTAACTCCTGAGGCCATCTCCATAGAAGACCCTATTATTTAAAAAGTGGAAAATACCTATCTAAAAGGAAAAGTGCTTGAAGAGTACTTGGACAAGATGCATGCATAAGGAGTTTCCTTACTCACAGAGTTATATGAGAAGATAGATAAAATGAGAAAAATAAGAGTAAAACTTGATGGTCTCATAATGTTATTTCTCAAGATATTGAAATCATATAAAAGTATCTTGAAAAATGGATGGATATGAGGAAACTAAAAATAAGCACTCTAATATCAATTAGTGTCATTACTGATAGAGACTCTTACACTGAAACTAAAGAGGCATTGACATATAGGAGTTTGGTGCTTAAGGAGTTGCTTAGTGACCTCGAATCTTCAATGAAACTCAGTGAACAAAATAATGTCAGTCTTTTGCATAAATTAGAGGAGATACCTTGAAAACTTACATCACAAGATAACTAATTCCTTTCAGCAGAGGAAATGATTTGGGAATTTGAAAGTATGTTCCAAAAAGAATTTGAAGATAAAGCATTTTCAATAGCCTCTGTGGACAATATTATGGATAATCAGTTAACTCTATATAATCTAAAAACTAAGTTAACTAGTCATGTAAAATCAATCACAATATTAAGATATGCCATAGTCAGAGCTAAGATGGTTTTCAAGAACACTGTTAGTCCAAATAGTATCGGGATGTAAGCAGCTATCACTATGCATGATTCTAAAATGAAGAAAGATGAGGATACAAATTGAAACTATTTTTACTTAGTTTAATTTCCACTTTTTAGATATACTTTTGTAATCACTTTGGAATTTTTTACATACACTTTTTTCATATGTAATTACATATAAAAATATAGGAAGTCCTAAGTCGAAAAAGACTCTTAACTTTGACTCAGTCAAAGTAATTAGGTCTTTTCTAAAATCTTCAATGCCTCTCCCTATAAATAATGAGGGCCTCTATTGTAAATATATCTTTGAGTTATTGGAAGAAAAACTCTATTAAAATTGAAATACTTTTTGAGACTTTGAGCTCAGATTGTAAATCATATTTTATCAAGTGAATGAGAAAGCAAGTGACTTTTAAAATTTTGTATTGGAATAACTTGTGTTGTGTAGGAAATTGTTCTTATGTCCTTTTCCTAATACAATCTTATCTATTTGATTAAATAAGTAGAGTGAGTGAAAATAATCTAGAAGATTTTTTGAAGTTGATTATAGAGACTTTGTGCTACTATAATTGTCTTCAGTTTGTGTTTTATTATTTTAGAATGAAAGATGTTGGAAAGACTTTGAACTAATTATATCTTTTGTGATTATACACTTTGTTGTATTTTTTGGTGAAGACTTTAGGCTACACCCCATTCTACTATGATATAAGTTATAAATTAGCAAGACGAGCAACGATAGGATTTGTACTCTCGTGGGTTTCTTGTGAATTCGATTAAATTTAAAGGAAGTTTTTTTATTTACTTTATAAACATCATTTCTAAAAAAATATAAATGGATGATATGATCTCACTCTTGAATTAATATTTAGTTTAGATTAAGTTTGTGATAGTTTAAAGGGAACCTCCCCTTGCTGAGAGGAGAGATTTATCTCATTACACTGTGGCTGATATAACCATTTTGTCTTCAGTTAGTTAATGACAAAATATTCACCCAACATTATTTTTTTTAGAAATCCAACATTTCACAGCATGAATACCACATACCCCTTAGTGTTTTTCATCATTCCAATATTATGGTGAAAGTGAGTAGCACTGAAAGCATTGCAACAAATTTTCCACTATGAAAATTGGGTGTTGGGTCTGCTACACCTACGGAGAATCTTGTTATTTCTCCCAGTTTAGAGAATTAGCATGTTGAAGGTTTTTATCAAGTGTGTTTGATTTTGAGTTTAATAATACCAGGGTGATTGATGGTTTTTGAAATTTTTGTTTTGAAAATTAAGTAGAATTGAAGAGTTGATTTGTGGAGAGGGTGGTAGAGACTCAACGGAAGATGGAAAATAGGGTTCAATTAAAGTTGGTTCCAAGTGAATCAGTAGGGGCTAAGAGCATGGAGCAACAAAATCTAGACCTTTCTCATCACTTACCCTAGCTTCCTCCCCCCTCTGTGCCCTCACCCATCTTGAGTCAGATATGGATGAACCTTCTTATTCCTAGGATAGTGAAGCATATTTTGGATCTAGGTAGATCCTCACCATTTCTCAAAAAAGTTTCAAAATATGATTATACCAAATTCTAGAAAGAAATGTCAAAGAGGAAGAAAAATAGAAGCATAAAGACTTTAGATGCTTTGAATTCTATTAGTGAGGGGATGTAATGGAAAATGAAGGCTCTTCTTTCATGTAATTCTATAAAAACACTTTTCACTTGTGAGTGACGCTCCTTTCAATGATAGAGCTAGTGTTATTTGGTTTATTCGATGATTTTACTTCTAGGATTTTGGGTTTATTGACATATCTAGGTTTGTGGTTTTTTTATCAGCATGATGGATGTAGAGTAAACCATTAATGAAGGAACCTCTATGGAAACAAGAAATTGGTAGCAATCGTAAAGATAGGTGGCAACACAAAAGACATAATAAAGAAGAAACCTAATTAGAACAATAAAAGCAAACCACTTAATTGAAACACATGGGAAGAAGTTTCTACACCCAATGTGGTCACATCTCTTTGCCAAGTTATTTAAATGCTATTAACCCATTTCACTTTTGTTGTGAATTTTTTCATTTGAATTTAAAACCCTTTTTGTTTAAATATTATCCCAAAACATGTTAATATATGCCTTAGTTTAAATGATGGTTATTCTATAGGCCTATATGTTAATTTTGGGGGTAAGGAGAACTCAATGTCCCCTGTTAGGACTCCCAATTGGGATATTGGAGGTTCATTACATAAAAAGGAGGGTAAACAGAGAGTAATTTAAATCACAAGGTGTGGCTAATTTCTCTACCTAATTTTAGGGCTATTAGAATCCCAGACACCGTAGTCTTGTGGGATATCGCTATTCATTTGGTGAAGGTGGCAGTTGAATTATGTTTTTTATAAGATGAGGAAAATTTACTTGAGTAGGGGATGAGGAATAGCTCTTTGGTTGGGAAATTTGCATCCAAGATATCTTCTTAAATAAAGACTCGCTGATGGATGGAAATTGTTTGGAAAGAGATGTCGTGCCCTACTATGACCATGCTTTCATAGGGTTTTTTTCTCATCAACTTTCACTCATTAGATGAGTGCAATTTTGTGTGGAAAACTATCATTGGTTCCTTGGCAGGGTGTGGTTTTTAATGTCCATGAGAATTATTTTTCAACCCAATGGTGGAAGTTATTGATAAAATCCCCATATGGGTCCCTCTATACTATATTCTATTGGGATTTAAAAATTTAGATATGATCTTGAATTACTAGTAGAGAAGGTTAGGGAGTTTGTGAAGATTTGATCCTAAATAAAATGGATGCCATTCTTCTTTTGGGAAGGTTTGCATCTATGTGGATGTATCTAACCTAGTTATCCATTCTATTCAAATCTCTTTTGAGCATGGTCCTATGGTTGTAGCATGTGGATTTCAAGGGACAACGTTTCAAATGCTTCCAATGCAATAAAATTGGGCATAAATTTATTATTTTCCCCTCTCATAAGAAGACCCAAAAATGGATTTCAAAATAAAAATATGTTAATTTGATCACTCAACCTCAAATCCCAAGCTAACCCCATTAATCTCTAAGAAACTATTGCAAATCTTTGAGAAAACATGGGCATTTATAGAAAACCTAGGGTAGGGCTCTTTGCCCACATGTAGGGGTGGTGAGGGAGGATAAGGTATGAGAATTTGAGGGATTTAATTTTAGCTAGTAAAGGTGAATCACTAACAACCAAAACTCTAGAGCAACAGGATATAAACTTTGTTCAATAATTGGAGGAGGCTTCTTGTCAAAAGGATGATGATGATCACCACTTAGGCTTCAAGAGTGAGTCTCAAAATCTTAGAGAGATAATATTTATCCAAAGTAAAATGTTAGAAGCATTTAGAAACTCTCTCTTATACTCTTAAGACAATGATAAATTAAGGGATGAAATGTTAGAATAAATAATTAGATCATTGTCTATTTTAAATAAGGTTGTAATTGGTGTTATTAAAACTCCTATACTAGTTTCTAGGTTGGTTAGTTGGGGTGCTAAACACTAGAATAATATGCACCATAGATTGTAAGTTAGATTTCTAAATAGATGGAGCCAAATATAGTATGTTCTATCTATAAATATCTCCATCTCTTTGATGTAAAATTAATGTAATTAATTCAATAAATTATATTTGGGTCTCATATATGCATGACATACTCTTGAGAAAGATGTGTCGTTGTCCATCTTCCACCAGTTATGTCTATACTGTTATATGTTATTTGATGATTATCAATCTATCTAGACACATATGTTATTTGATGATTAACAATCTATATAGACACATATGTGGTTTGTCGGGAATACAGGGTTATTTTAATGTCCCTCGATTCCTTTCTTTGATGCTTCCACTCTTCAGATTTGTTTGGTGTTGGTTTGAGTTATGGTGTACAATCTTCCTTTGGTCAGGTGGAGTCTTGTAGTGTTAAAAGTCCTTGTTAGGGATAATGGGGGACCTTATCAAAGTGTATGAATCCTCCTTTGGAATTTATAAGAGATTCGTAAGGTTTGCATTTTAATTGATATGTCCAGACCTTTTATTCATGAAATCAAAAATGTTTTTTTAAAGAGAGGGTTTGGACTCAATTTTTTAATTTTGAAGGTTTTTTTTTTACTATTTTTATGAAATTATTAATTATTTGGGACATAAGTTTCATAATGTCATTTTGATCATCAATCAACATTGTATTCTTTTTAGTGTCAACATTGTTTTTAGAAATTTGACATTTCACAACATTAATACCACATACCCCCTGGTGCTTTGCATCATTACAAGATTATGGTAAAAGTGAGTAGCACTGAAATTGTTGCAACAACAAATTCTCCACTATCGCAATTGGGTGTTGGGTCTCCTACATCTATGGAGAATCTTGTTATTTCTCCCAGTCTAGAGAAGTAGCATGTTGAAGGTTTTTAGTAGGGGTGTCTGATTTTGAGTTTAATAATGCCAAGGTGATTGATGGTCATTGAAAGTTGTGTTTTGAAAATTTAGTGGAATTAAAGAGTCGATATGTGGAGAGGGTGGTAGAGACTAAATGAAAGATGGAAAATAGGGTTCAATTAAAGTTGGTTCCAAGTGAATTAGTGGGGGCTAAGAGCGTGGAGCAACACAATCTAGACCTTACTCATCACTTACCCCCCCTTCCTTCCCCCTCCATACCCTCACCCATCTTGATCTATATATGGATGAACCTTCTTATTTTTAGGAGAGTGAAGAATATTTTGGATCTATGTAGATCCTCACCATTTCTCAAAAAAATTTCATTATTGACTATACCAAATTCTAGAAAGGAAAGTCAAAGAGGAAGAAAAATGGAAGAAGAAAGACTTTAGCTAGATGCTTTGAATTCTATTGGTGAGGGCATGCAATAGACAATGGAGGCTTTTCTTTCATGTAATGATATAAAAGCACTTTCCACTTGTGAGTGATGCTCCTTGTAGTGATGGAGTTAGTGTTTTTTGGTTTTTTCGTTGGTGTTACTTCTAGGATTTTGGGTTCATTGATATATTTAGGTTTGTGGTTTTTTTATCAGTGTGATGGATGTAAAGTAAACCAACAATGAATGAAGCTCTATGGCAACAAGAAATTGGTAGCGATCGTAAAGATAGGTGGCAACATAAAATACATAATAAAGAAGAAATCTAATTAGAACAATAAAAGCAAACCACTTAATTGCAACACATGGGGAGAAGCTTCTACACCCGATGTGGTCACATCTCTTTGCCAGGTTGTTTAAATGCTATTAACCCATTTCACTTTTGCAGTGAATTTTTTTGTTTGTATTTAAAACCCTTTTTTTCAAATATTGTCTTACAACATGCTAATAGATGCTTTAGTTTGAATGATGGCTATTCTATAGGCCTATATGTTAATTTTTGGGGTAAGTAAAACTCAATGTCCTTTATTGGGACTCCCACTCAGGAGGTTAGAGGTTCATTGCACCAAAATGAGGGTAAAAAAAGAGTAATTTAAATCACAAGGTGTGGCTAAGTTCTCTACCTAATTTTAGGGCTATTAGAATCCCAAAAATCATAGTCTTGTGGGATATCACTATTCATTTGGTGAAGGTGGCAGTTGAATTATGTTTTTTGGAACATGAGGAGAATTATCTCATGTAGGGGATGAGGAGCAGCTCTTTGGTTGGGAAATTTGCATCCAAGATATCTTCTTAAAAAAATATTTGCCAATGGATGGATATTATGTTGAAAGAGATGTCGTGCCCTACTATGACCATGCTTTCATAGGGTTTTTTTATCATCAAATTTCACTCATTAGATGAGGTAATTTTGTGTGGAAAATTATCATTGGTTCCTTGGCAGGGTGTGGTTTTTAATGTCCTTGGGAATTTTTTTTCAACCCACGGGTGGAAGTTATTGATAAAATCCCCATTTGGGTCCCTCTATACTATCTTCTATTAGGATTTAAAAATTTAGATATGCTTTTGAGTTACTAGTATAGAAGGTTGGGGAGTTTGTGAAGATTTGATCCTCAATAAAATGGATGCCATTCTTCTTTTGGGAGGGTTTGCATCTATGTGGATGTCTCTAATCTAATTATCCATTCTATTCAGATCTTTTTTGAGCATGGTCATGTGGTTACAACATGTGGATTTCGAGGGAGAACCTTTCAAATGATTTTAATGCAATAAAATTGGGCATAAATTTATTATTCACCCCTCTCATAAGAAGACCCAAAAATGGATTCCAAAAGAAAAAGATGTTGGTTTGATCACTCCACCTCAAATCCCAAGCCAACTCCATTAATTTCTAGGAAACTAGTGTAGAGCTTCGAGAAAACATGGGCATTTATAGAAAACCTAGGGTAGGGCTCTCTACCCACATGTAGCGGTGGTGAGGGAGGATAAGGTATAATAATTCAAGGGAGTCAGTTTCAGCTAGTAAAGGTGAGTAACTAACAACCAAAACTCTAGAGCAATAGGATATAAACTTTGTTCAATAATTGGAGGAAGTTGTTTCTCAAAAGGATGATGATGATCACCACTTAGGCTTCGAGAGTGATTCTCACAATATCAGAGAGATAATATTTATCCAAAGTAAAATGTTAGAAGCATTTAAAAACTCTCTCTCTTATACTCTTAAGACAATGATGAATTAAGGGATGGAATGTTAGAATAAATAATTAGATCATTGTCTATTTTAAATAAGGTTGTAATTTGTGTTATTAAAAATCCTATACTAGTTTCTAAGTTGGTTAGTTGGGGTGCTAAACACTAGAATAATATGCACCATATATTGTAAGTTAGCTTTCTAAATAGATGGAGCTAAATATAGTATGTTCTATCTATAAATAACTCCATCTCTTTGATGGAAAATTATTGTAATTAATTCAATAAATTATATTTGGGTCTCATATATACATGACATACTCTTGAGAAATATGTGTGGCTGTCTATCTTCCACCCATTATGTCTATGCTCTTATATGATATTTGATGATTAACAATCGATCTAGACACAAATGTATACATAGTGTTCCAAATTCACACTATGGGGGGATCCATCCCTTTGAGAATGAAGGCAACAACATTGTAAGAATTTGGTGGTATCATGCATTGTGAGTGGACATTAGTGGTTTGGTTTGTATTTACGTGGAAACCTAATAAAGCTATTGATGAAAAACACATAAGGTTTGGCATTAATATGGATGGCAGCATGCTCGACCTACCTTAATTAGTTCGTACCACTAGAAATGTGTGTGTGGCATTTAGTGGAGATGGATTGGTGATCTTGGAAGTATTATGGGCCTTTTGAAAGTCTTTGACAGTATTGTAGACCATGAATCATGCAATGGAATTACCACACACCATGAAGCATGAATCAATAACATTAATGCATGCCATGCGAATGGGCTTCCTAGTATGATGAAAATGTATTTTGAGAATCCCCCTGGACCAATCTGTTACCATTAGTAACTCATCAAGCATATATCTTATTAGAAAATAATAATATATCCATAGACACAAATTTTCAAGATTATTAGGAATGGGTATTGGAGTGTAACCCCATCTCCAATTGAAATAATTATAAATAGTAAAAACCACACATCTTGATGAATGGTAGGACAATAAAAATACATTTTAATTACAGTCAGTTTTTTATGAATACCAAAATGGCTTACCACCATCACGACACATGGCATGGGCCTTTGAAGAATATGTGCATACAATTCAATAAACATTTCAAAAATTTTGCATAGAAACATATCCCTTTACATTATTAGTCTTTTCACATAGAAGTTCAATCCAACTTTTAGATATCATGATGCCACATTCCTTATTTGCCCAAATCAATCCTTTGTGAACTCATACACATTTTTTTAAATATTGGGCATATTCAAAATCCAATGACATTTTTTTTATATGGTTGTTTGCATGGGAGAGAAGATATCAACATAACTAAACATCACCATAATTATGGTGACTTACATGTTTATTTCTTTATGAATTTTATGTCAAGTGCAATATCAATGAGGATTTTCACTATTAAGAAATATATACCCCAAAAGGCTGAAATAAGTGGAATGCTTCTTGTTAAAATTAGATTATTTTATGTAATGTTTCCTTGCAATAATGACATAATCCAGAATCACAGCCATTTGAGCACACCACAATCGCAGAGACAACCCCTAGTTGAGATTCACTTTGATACGCATGCTTTGCAAAGCATCTCATAGATACAAAAATATTGGTGAAAATGCACACCAATATCCTCAAAAATAATATGGGCCGTTGGATGGCAAAGCATCTCCTAGATTAACCAATCTCCTCGAAAAGAATCCTGCAGACGTGTCCACCCAGCCAATTTTTGTTTCAAGGTGGAAGTCTCAAATGAGATTTTTTTATGAAATATATGAATTTAAGGGTGAGCTTAATTAACTTTATGTACGTTTTATGAAAAAAATGGTAGACATATTATAAATTTATTAATTGATAAATTTAAAAATTATAAAATTTGTAATACATTAGCTAGAGGGTGAGTGTAATTAACTTTATGTACGTTTTATAATAAAAATGGGAGGACATGTTATAAATTTATTAATTGGTAAATTTTAAAATAATAAAATTTGTATAAATTAGTTAATAAGTGAAAAATATTTTTTTGTAGATAATTTAGATTGGATATATTTGTATGGATATGAAGCAATGTTAATTACTTATATTTGTATGTCTTTTTATTCAAATAAAAGATCTTTTTTAGATATTAGGTTTATTATTTATTGGGTTTTATTATTGAACTTGTGAAAAGGTGATAATCATTGATTTTATACAAGATTTTATCATGGGCCATTGGTTATTAGAATGATACTTTTTTCTATTGGTATGAAGTTTCCCAATTTAAATACCAGTTCTAAGAAAACTCATATGGATATGGGGTTCCATGAATATATGTGTGTGATCACGACTTATCATGGGATGTCACAACAAAGCATGGGGTGAAACGATTATCCAAATATATATCAAGGTTGATTGTGACATTTTCTCTATCAGTCACAAGGATATTAGGTTGACCTTCAGAGTGCATCCATGTTTTAGTTATATAACAAATAATACATGTACCTACTAGATAATGCCCGAAGATACCTAGAACTATTTTCAACTACCTACAACTACATAGATATACCTAAATTTTACCCATATTTGTGTTTTAGAGATACTTGGCAATACATGCAGGTGTAATGAATTACATGGAGCAACCTGGGCATATTTGCATATACAATGAACAATGTCAAATGGTTACAATGGTGTGTCCATTTATTCAAACAAAAGATGGTCTTCATTTCTTGATAATTTTGTGGTCCCCATTATTGAACCTGGGAAGAGGCAATAACCATTCATTTTTAGACATATGTAATGAATGTTACATTAAATGCTTGAATGTTAGTGACTCTGCCCACCAGGGTCTTAACACCCCACCACACTTCTAATAATCCCATCCTCAGGATGGGTGTGTGACTCCACGCACATGTAGGATTCCCAGATGAACACAATCATACCGACATTACCACTTGAGACTTGAGACTCAAACATAGGTGGGCACTTTGATACCACATGTAATGAACCATTACACCAAAAGCTCAGACTATTAGTGAATCTGCCCATCAGGATCTTCACAACATACTTGATTATGAACCATTGATTATTTATAAAGATGTCTAACCCTAAATTGAGAATCTATAAAGGGTTAAAAGTGTAGAATAGCCTATACATAAGGATGAATGAAACTATTCTAAAGCAGGTCAATAATTGAAAACTCAAATAAATGAATATTTTGAATTGAAATGCTAAGTTGTGTTAAATATAGAAAGTACATTCAAAACAATAATTTGATTGCACAAACATGAAGAAGATATACTACTTAGCTCATATGTAAATGCATAGGTGGTTTGAGATATGTAGAGGTGGAAATAGGTATGAACAAGATTAGGATCCAGTTGTCACATTCTAGAAATATTAAATTTGAAAACCTAGACACTTGTGTCAGCTTTGAGATATTTATGTCAATGTAAGTGTCCTAATACAAACATAATTATCTAGTACAGAATATTCATTATATTATTGTTGATGTAGTGGATTGCAGCCTCGATAGGAGGTGGAGCTCCATCCTTCCACACACAACAATGGAAACTCCCCTCTTGCCTGTGGGTTTGACAAAACTATGGGGAGAGTCTCTAGATAAGGGATAACTCCCTTCGATGTATCTTTTAGGTCCTAGATTTCCTACTACTAACAAATAAATAAAAAAGGGGGGGTTGAAAAGGGAGAAGGCTGATGAAAATAAAACCTCAACCTAAACTAAAAAGGTGATACACCAAAAAAAGTTGATCCACTCAGCCCAAACATACACTTTTCACCAAGAACAAGCTCCCATACACTTCATTTGACATGAGAAATCCTTCTGCATTAGTGAGCTAGGGGTCTGTGGAGATACAGGGAGGAAGAACTACCAGAGGTGTTCTAAGACACTCTATGGTAGCCTATTCACATGTGCCTATATTCTTGTTGGAGACACTTCTGGTGGACCTGCAGAAGAAGAAACCTCACAATGCACTAGACATGCTAAAATCATATTGTGAAAACATAAAGGAAAATGAATTAACACATAACAAAGGCATAGACACATATGAAAGTGCAAGCTCAAATAGAGGTAAAAATGCTATGTCTTGATTCAAGGTAAAATTTGGTAGAGCTCTGCCTTACAAGCCCAAGAGATTTTTGGGTAGAGTTTTGCCTTAGGGGCTAAGAGGATCCCTTTCTCAAAATGAGAAGTTTAAAATATATATAAAGAGGAGAAGAAGTAAAGGCACTTTCTGGAAAAGACTTTGGCACCCTTATTACAAGTGGCCCATGTGCATTGAGAGCATTGGGAAGAATAAGTCACTTGATAGATAATGTTGTGTTGGCACCTGATTTGACTTTGGCATTCAAACAATAATGTGAAAGCATGGGCCGTGCCTCTTTTCTACAAATAGACTACTTCCTTTTAGATATTCACATAGTTTGTCTGCTCATAAATGCAAAGTAGAGAAAATAGGCCATGTTGCTTACTATTTTCATCATTTGATGACCACTTGGCAAGCACTATTCCAACTTCAGGAGTAAATCCTTGATTTGACACCTCTCTTTGCCACCTAGACTATTTGTCCATTTCTGCACTTTGTCTCTTCTTGGTTTTGTCTTCTCTATCTCCTTCAGCCCTCAAGGATATCTTTTTAGTGGGTCACTAAGTTCACTTGTGGCCTATCCTTAAGCCTTTTCAAAATCAATGGATATCTCACCACCTTAAATTCAATGTCTGTGCACCCATCACTGGGCATTTGAACTTACAATGGCTAGTTTGTCATGCTTGATTTTGACATCTTCAGGCCTGTCACCCCTTGGAATTTCTTCGGCCTTTTCCTTTCCTTCATATTTTTTCTCTGGTCAGGCTTTTCTTTTGGCCATTTTTCTCGCGAATAAAATGTCTGCAAGAATTATCTCACTTACTTCCTTTCCTTCAGAGTTTTCTCTTGGGCTTTTCTCCCATGGTATCTTTTCCCAAATTTCTTCAGACTCTTTATCCGAAGGAATTCCTTCAGACAAAAGTCTAAAAGAAATCACTTTGTCTTTGGCTTGAGTCCTTTTTTGTGGGATTTTTTCATTCATAGCCTTTCCAAATTTCTTCATACTTTTTTTCTGAAGGAATTCCTTCAAACAAAAGTATGAAGGAATTATGTCCTTGTCTTTTCCTTTGACTGCCTTCGAAAACTACCCTTTGAAAATGTTCCCTGCCCTTTGTAAGGGCACTTGAGTCTAGAACTACCATCTGCAAGGGCACTTGAATGGTTCCTTTTGCACCGAAGTGTCAGGAACTCGT
Source organism: Torreya grandis (assembly GCA_037957365.1). Lineage (NCBI taxonomy): Eukaryota > Viridiplantae > Streptophyta > Pinopsida > Cupressales > Taxaceae > Torreya > Torreya grandis. Next base: position 6,767,703 of record JARHVA010000061.1, read on the forward strand.
CTCTGCTTGTAGATTTTGTAGAAACACCTACAGATTCCATAGAAATTTCTTACAGAGTCCATATAAATTTCTTGTGGAGTCTATAGAAATTTCCTACAGAGTCCATAGAAACTTCTTGCAGAGTCCGTAGAAAATCCTGTAGAGTCTGTAGAAACAAGACATGTGCAAAATCAAAAAATGTACTTACTCAAAACAATAGGGGAAAAAAAGGGGGACTGATTTTGGCCTGTAAGACCAAAATGGTCAACAAATTGGTGACTCCTAGGGGAAGCATGCCTGCTATGCTTAGAAACTAGTTGCCTTAAAATCCATTGGGCATAGAGTCAAAATGTAGCTTGAAAAAGTTAGAAATAGCCCCGATAGATCCAATAATCAATCATGAAGCTTTTACCCCAGACACAAGGGAAAATACACACAAGGCTAAAAAACACTACTTGTGCAAACAACACTTAGGGAAAATAGGAAATAAAATTTCTTAAGTCCCCTTCTTGGCAAGGAAACTTATGGTGCTAGACAAGTGACTAAATCAAATGGAGACTTGGTGACTTGCTCCTCTTTCCTATCACCTTGATTGGCTTGCATCTAAGTGGATCAGAATCAAACATGCTCCCAACATATATGTACTCTTATTATTTTAGGAATCTTGTCCAATGTTGGTTCTTCATGCTAGTACATTTCACCAAGAAATTGATGGTTGTTGGCTCATCACCATAAGCCCTTTGATATGCATAGCTCCCTTGCAGTGCATCATGGTTTTACTTGTTCCCTTTTACTTCATTAAATATCCTATCAAACTCATCTTCTACTCCCTCATGGCTCTCTTAAATAAGGATGACTATTGTGATGTCTGTAATGGAATCACAAACTAATTTCTCATCCCACAGAACATCACCTTCTTATTCGAAGCTCTCTTCTTCAAAGCTATCCTCAAAATGGGCATGCCTCTCCTTTTCTTGCTCAAGGATCAGAGTCTCTAATTATTTAAATACATCCATATTATCCTCCTCCAACTCTAGGTCCATGGCATAATCATCCTCCTCATCGAAGCAACAAGGAAGTTAATCAAACAAGGGGGGAGAGAGCTCACCATGATTACATTCCTCTTCATATTATTGGAACATCCACATGTATGCATGACCTGCATCTTCTCCATTACTGATGATGTCTTCCAAGGGAGCCTCCATGATGATTTCAGCTTATTTGTCACTCATGATAGCCTCTTGGGAAGCTACAGATTAGATCTTCTCTTCCTCACTTGCCTCTTAAAAAATAGGTTCCTCCTCGAGAGGGTATGAAGTATAAGGCTTATGATTAAACCCATGTGGAAGAGGAGGTAGTCCTTGAGCTAGAATCAAATGATTCTCCTCTTTCCATTTGGATAACACTTCATCTATATCAAGTGTGGCCTAATAGCTCTCTTGGGGGTGTGTAGATGGGGTGTGTTCAAACATGGAATATATTGTTTGGTCTGAACTGTCCATCACACATTGGCTAAGGAATCTCACTCTGGATTCCAACTCTACAATTCTCCTAGCTATATCTTCTTTAAAGAGCCTTTCTTAGAGGTCACAATCATCATCATGATGAATAGGAGTAGTTTCATCTTCTTCAAGGTTTTGATCAAAACCTTTCTCCTCCTCCTTCCTGCCCCATGATTCCATTGTTTGCTTCCAACTCATGACCTTGGGACTAGAACTTTTCATTTGGGAAGAAACAACAACTTTGTCTTCTTCAAGGTCCCAAGTTGGTTCATGATTTTCCTTCTTCTAACTTGGAATTTGGAGATCATGTTGAAATAATTGAGGAGGTTGGGGAAGATTTGGGAGGGTTTGCTCATGTACAGGAAGAGTTGCCTGAAGAGAGGCATGCTGGAAAGCTAATCCCACAAGATTAAGAGCAGGATTGATTGATGCATCATATGAGCTAGAATGAGCAAGTGCTATCTGATAGAAAGGATTTGGTGCACAAGAGGGGGCTTTCTTTATAATAGGAGGGGGAACACAAGGCTAACTACCTTGCATGAATTTATTCCTCCATTTTGTTACCTCCTCCTCCATGGATTGCAAGGCCTAAGCTTGCCTAAACAAACACTCCTCTTTATACAATAGCTCCTGCTGATATCCATACTACTCATCCAATCTATCAATCTCAATTACCTACTTCTCAAACTCCAATGCTAATTCCTGTATAGTTGTAAGACAACTAGGAGAGCTACTTGAGGGGATTGCATGAATATTTTGAGCTTGATCAAAACCATATGAAGGAAAACAAAGTCCATGATTCTTATCAATGGGATTATAGATACAAAAAATGAGATTTCTTGATGGCACCAGAATTGCTTAACCATCTGATTCAACTTGGAGTTACCATTGGTGTTGATGAAAAAATCCTCCAAAGGCTATTTGGTTGAAGAACACACCAAAAATTATTCAACTCTTTGGACAAAAATTGTCCTAATTGGTCCCACCATGGGTGCCAAAAATTATTGACATAGTGGATTTCACCCTCGATAGGAGGTAGAGCCCCTGCCTTCCACACACAATAATGGAAACTCCCCTCTTGCCTCTGGGTCTGGCAAAATTGGGGGAGAGTCTCTAGATAAGGACTAGCTCCCTTCAATGTATCTTTTAGGTCATGGATTTCCTACTACTAAAAAATAAATGAAAAGGGGGGGGGGGGTTGAAAAGGGAGAAGGATGCTAAAAATATAACCTAAACCTAAACTAAAAAGGTGATACACCAAAAAAAATTGATCCACTCAGCCTGAACATACACTTTTCACCAAGAACAAGCTCCCATACACTTCATTTGACACGAGAAATCCTTCTACATCAGTGAGCTAGGGGTTTGTGGAGATACAGGGAGGAAGAACTACCAGAGGTGTTATAAGACACTCTATGGCAGCCTATTCACATGCATCTATATTCCTACTGGAGACACTTTTGGTAGACTTGCAAAAGAAGAAACCTCACAATGCACTAGACATGTTGAAATCATCCTACAAAAGCATAAAGGAAAATGACTTAAAATAAAACAAAGGCATAGAAACATATGAAAGTGCAAGCTCAAATAGAGATAAAAATGTTATGTCTTGATTCAAGGTAAAATCTGGTAGAGCTCCGCCTTACAAGCCCAAGATATTTTTAGGTATAGTTTTGCCTTATGGGATAAGAGGATCCCTTTCACAAAATGAGAAGTTTAAAATATATAGAAAGAGGAGAAGTAAAGGCACTTTATAGAAAAGACTTTGGTTTCCTTCTTATAAGTGGCCCATGTGCATTGAGAGAATTGGGAAGAGGAAGCTGCTTGATAGATAATGTTGTGTCGGCTCCTACTTTGACTTTAGCATTCAAACATTAATGTGAAAGTATGGGATGCACCTCTTTTTTTTAAACAGACTACTTCCTTTTAGATATTCACATGGTTTGTCTACTCATAAATGGAAAGTGGAGAAAATAGGCCACACTGCTTACTATTTTCACCATTTGATGACCACTTGGCAAGCATTGTTCCAACTGTAGGAGTAAATCCTTGAGTTGACACCTCTCTTTGCCTCTTGGACTATTTGTCTATTTCTACACTTTGTCTCTTCATAGTTTTGTCTTCTCTATCTCCTTTGGCCCTCAGGGCTATCTTTTTGGTGGGTCACTGAGTTCAATCGTGGCTTGTCCTTAAGCCTTTTAAAAATCAATGGCTATCTCACCACCTTAAATTTGACATCTACACACCCGTCACTGGGAATTTGAACTTCCAATGGCTAGTTCACTGTGGTCAATTTTGATGTCTTAAGGTTTGGAATTTCTTTGGACTTTTCCTTTCCTTCAACTTTTTTCTTTGGTCAGGCTTTTCTTTTAGCCATTTTTCCTGTGGACAAAATGTCTGCAAGAATTATCTCGCTCACTTCCTTTCCTTCAGAGTTTTCTCTCGGGCTTTTCTCTCGTGGTGGCTTTTCTCAAATTTAGTCAGACTCTTTGTCTGAAGGAATTCCTTCAGACAAAAGTCCAAAAATAAATCACTTTGTCTTTGCCTTGAGTCATTTTTCATGGGATTTTCTCATTTGTATCCTTTCCAAATTTCTTCAGAATTTTTGTCCGAACAAATTCCTTCAGACATGTCCTTGTCTTTTCCTTCGACTACCTTCAAAAACTACCCTTTGAAAATGTTCCCTACCCTCCACAAGGGCACTTGAGTCTGGAACTACCCTCTGCAAGGGCACTTGAATGGTTCCTTTTGCGCTGAAGTGTTGGGAACTTGTCTCTACCTATAAATTCCATAGAAACACCTACAGAGTCTATAGAAATTTCCTGCAGAGTCCATAGAAAGTTCCTACAGAGTCTGTTGAAATTCCTTGTAGAGTCCATAGAAACTTCTTGTAGAGTCCATAGAAAAGCCTGTAGAGTTTGTAGAAACAAGACTTGTGCAAAATCAAAAAATGTATTGGCTCAGAATAGGAGGGGAAAAAAGGGGAGACTGATTTTGGCCTGCAAGACCAAAATGGTCAACAAATATGAAATGACCACCTGGAGCCTTTTAAGTTTTATATCACCTTTATGTTGATGCCTTTTCTTTGTGTACATAGGGTGTAGATGACTGTTTATGGAGAAAAACCACATCTCTTCACCTTAGGTCTTTGTACCTTACCAAAAATGGGTTAGTGGGTTCATGAATTTGAGCTGACTTCAAGGATACCTATGTCAATGAGCATTTCCCACATAGCCATTATTCGAAAGAGGGCCTCAAAAATATATAATTCTCCCCTAAGTATTGTCTTGTGTGTGCAAAAGGGTGCAATATGCTATATGCAAGGGCATGTAATGATCTAACTTGTAACTTGACAAATATTAATCATGGATTGCTCTTTGAATGCTTCAAACTTGTAATATGATTGATCCTATGACTGATATAGAAATAGAGGAGAATATGGTGGTTTTAATTACTTGAAAGTTGATTTGATATGTGTTTTCTTGGTAAGCTTTTTGAATATGACATGATGATCTTGAATGGTATTTGTTTTGTATTTATGCCACATCCTATGAGAATATCTCATGATAGAGTTCAATAAGACAAATAGATTGATCCATATGTTTCAAAACGTTTGCAATTTGGATGACATTTGAGAACTAGACATATGATAAGAATTTGTACACTTGTGTTGATGTAAGTGTCCCTATGTGGGATACAAGTGTCCAATAGACTAAGAAGCTATCGAGGATTTAAAACTAATAGTGAAAGATATAAACCAATTTTTAGGCTTGTTGTATAGTGTAAGAGATCTGAGTCATTATAAATGTTAGGGTTGGACCAAAAGATAAGTAATTTGACATAGATAGATGAGGAAAGCAAGCCTTTCAGCAATAGGGAGGTCTAAAACTAAAGAGTAGAGACATAAAAGGTATTTGTCAAGTATACAAGATTGAAATGCTATATAAATCAAATTTTAGTATGTATATTTTCTTCCCTTTAATCTAGCAATGCATGTAATGATTAAATCAATAGTTTAAAAGAAAGAAATGCATACCTAGGTTTATACAACACACTTGCCTTTTTTTTAGCCCACTTTGAGTGCTTTGTTGGGGTATGCCCTATAACAAAGAGCATGTTACAGTATAAATAAGTGTATATAATCTAAAATTTGAAATAATTGAAATGCTTGAAAATAAAGAGAGGAAGGAAGGAGTACACTTGTGTGTCGATCCAACCATGTTTCCCCTTGGTACTTTGACTTGATAAATATGATTACTTATGAAGCATTGGAGATGAGAGAGTTTAAAATTTGAACCTTAGATATTTTAAGGGGGAGATTGGAAGGTAATTATGCCCTTAATCTAGGGTGGATGCATAAAGTTGGGGGGCATATAAATGACACAATGAAAAATACAAAACATTTTCTGTAAAGGATGTACACACTTTTTGTATAAAAAACCAATGGGTATGTGCATAGAGTTGGGGGACAATTATGTGGAAATAACCCATAACATGTATGTGTTATTGTTATAACATGTATGCATTATGGCTCTAAATTTCCAAGCCATAATGTGTACCTATTATAACAATAATGCATATATGTTATTAAAACTTATAGAAACATGTACACGTTATAAGAAAGAATATGCATTTTTGTCAATTTCAATAAAGCATACATATTATTGAAACTACAAAATAAAAAAATACCATCATCCTCCTCATTCTTCTCATTCATGTTTTGTTGATTCACATTCACATTTTTCCCTTAGGCTCACATTTTTGCTAGCAAGATTCATGTTTTGCCCTTCATTCACTAGATCGATGATGTCATCATGAAAAAGAGGTATGTTGTTTGTATCTTAAATATATATATATTTTTGTGAATATGAATTGCATCTAGATTATTTGTTCATTTTTCTCCAAAAAGGTTGACATGCTCTACCTAACCCTCCTCTAATCCTCTGCCTAACCTTCCACCCAATCCTCCTAACCCTCCTAAACCTCCACCCAATCCTCTGCCTAACCCTCTTGTAGTTCCCCTAGATCCCCCAAACAGATAGGAGGATATAGTTGCTCGCATAGTAGAAAACATAATTGAAATTGAACAAATAATTAAGAGAATGAGGGAGCCGACTTCCACAAACACCCACTGCACCTATTTGGCAAATAACCTAGAATTAGTATTAGGTCAAGTTGACTCGATAATGAGTCAAATTGATAGATGGAGGTAATATAAGGATAGCTGTAGGGATTACTATGCTAAAAATTTGTTAACATTTAAGGTGAATAACAAAAACATAAAAATGATCAAATTTATGCCTTATTTATCGACCTGACCACCAATGCCACAGTTCCCATAATGACCAAACATTTCTCAATCCACTGATGCCAACATGATTTAATTAAAGATAATTTTTGGGAGCGATGGTGGATGGTGTTTGGATATCCCCTTTGTAATAACCATGAGGTCCCTTTGTACTTTTTGAGGAAACTCTATTATGAGTTTGTCCTCAATCAAATTCTAAACTACTTTGACTATGGTGAGTTTCAACGTCGAGGGAAAGGCTTCATACAAGATTGAATATGTACACATCGTGCACCTAATCAACCTACAAGGATCCCTACCCAAAAGCCACTTCATCTAGAGATTCCCTTTGTGGTGATAGAGGTTGTGGAGATAGACACTTTACATGCACTTAGTGCACTTATTGACACACTCATTCATGATATGAGTAGATTTTTAGAGATAGATGCTCATGATACTCCAACTAGTGGCTATACCCAACCCCACCTATCAAGATGTTATGGTGCTATATGCACTAGACCTTTAGATGATGATGGTGGTGCTTTAGGGGGATTGGAGGATATGGTCTTGACTAATGATTTTTTGGCACACACATTTGGTTTGGATATGTTAGGAGTCTCTACAAACATGCAGATATCTTTTATATAAATTTAATGTTAAATTTTTAAGTTCTATTTGCATTTAAGTAAAAAGGTAAAAATTAATTTACAGGTTTAAATTGAATATAATATGTGTATTTTTTTGTGTTCCAAGAGGAGATGTTGCTTTCGAAATCACAACTAGGTAGTGGGCCAACCTAGGCTACTACATCTATGCATGTGAATCTTATATACTTTATATGCACATTCATACACCTTAATTGCATCTTTGGTAGATTTTGTGTAATAAAATATAAAATACCTAATTTATAATTTTGTTGGGATTTTTATTGTTTGATGTATTAACATAGATTGGTGTAACTTGTTAGAAACTCATCCTCTATCTCAACTATGTTTTTAATAACCAAAATAGCGAGTTAAACATTTGCTTGATATCCCATTATATTTAGTTTCCATAGTGGGTCAGTCCCAATCAATATATTGGATATACATACATACATACATACATATATATATATATATATATACACATATATATATATACATACATACATATATATATATATACATATATATATGTATATATATATATATATACATACACACACACACACACACACACACACACATATATATATATAAAATTAATTTGATAAAATTTGTTTGGTACAATATATTTCTATCAATTTCCCAATCGAGCATATGATGTCTTCATCAATATGCACACTACTCCTTTCTTTTAAATACTAGTCTCATAGCCAAGCACTTGAGTCCTTGTTATCCTAATCACATATAGTGGTTTAATTTCTATGATTGATATCCAAAATGGTCATAGCAAGTAATTCAATTCCCATCTTGATTCCATCTGAGCATAATAATTTCATCTCTATCTATGGAGTTATGAATTTAGATAGCATAACCTCTTGATCCCATTATACCTAGTCAATTCCATTGGTTTGTTGGGAGAGTGTCCATTAGATCCCATTGGTTTATTGGGAGAGCATCGAATATAAACTATAACCTATATGTATATGGCATAGGCCTTATGACCATATACAAATAGGGGACCTCAACCCCATATAGTTAGATGGGGTCGATTAGTTTGTTACCACCACCTACTTAGGGGTCCCAAAGACCTACTATATCTAGTTGGGGAAGAGATCCTATCTATATCCATTGATGCAGAGATATATCAAATTCTATACCAACCTCCACCTATAACCCTTCCTTTGAAGGTTTTCCTTCATCCATTCATAACTCATTCCTTTAGTCCTTTGTTCAATCAAATAACAATGATAATATTAGTCAAATCAATCCTTATATCTTGTTATCACACTCTCTTTACATCCTTGGTCATGTCACTAACTCAAAATCTATGTCTACTTACCCCTCACATACATCTTTCTAGATTTACCTTCTATTATCCCTATTTTTGGGTAAAACTCCTTATCTAGGCCTGAACCCTTTTCCCTTAAACCTTCTCCTTTAACCCTTCTCTAGGCCTAACACTAGATCACAACCTCATTTACATACTTTTCCATATGTGACAAGTCTGAAACCACCTCCATTAGTGAGAAGACATAAATAATGTAATATTACAAGCTTTTTGAATTTTTCAACCGTCAAATCTCATTTTATACACTAAACCCTAGAATCGGGGTTTCTAAGCCATTACCAAGGCTGAGAGAACACTAAAGGGGATAAATTTTGTTTTAGTGGGTTTCAAAACCCCAAACATTTTTTATTGGGTCTATATTGACCCTATACAACTTTCTCATTTAGACAATAAGTTTTGAAAGCCCATGATTAATTGCAAACTCAAAACTCTCAGTTTATAACCTTGCCTATGCACACAAAAAAATAGGGTACAAGGTTACTTTGCCTTTCCTTAAACTTCTAATATCTTCAAAATATAATATGGGGTTATATACACTTATATTGACCATCTTATACCCCTTATAATCTCAATGGAATCCCAAACTAGTTTCAACATAATAAAACTCAGTCTTTTGACTGTATGTTGCCCTTTAGCAAATAGGGTACTCAGGGATTGTTTCATCTTTCAATGTCAAAGCACTATAAACATATATCAAGATGATATCCCCCTTTATATGATCATTTAACATCCTACTTTAAACTCATTAGAATCCAACATTTGAGTTATCAATTACACACTAACTAGACTAACTTAGACAAAGGGAAAACCTATTTGATGTCAAATTCAAATTTAAACATTTTAAAGACACATTTTAGACCTTGTATTAGCACAAGATGCCCTTGCATTCAATGACTCAATTTTAAAAAATCCACTAAAAAATCCTCCCTCATTTTCTTGTCATTTTCCCTCATGAAAATGACATTTCTTGCCTTCAATCCAGTGTTACAAGTCACATGTTGCACATATCCACTTGTCACATTCATGCTTCCTATGACCTCATTAGATTTTTTCGTATCTTATGCAAGACTAAGTTTGTTAGAAACTTGTTTAATCAATGAATTGCCCAAGTTATTAATTATTAGGTTGTTTGTTTAGCTAATGACTGGAGTGGACACTCCTCCATGATTGTGAGTCAAGATAGACTCAGGCATTGTGGCTGTAATGTCATCTACATAGGTACTCATCGAGGTATGTATATTCACTTGTAATTTGAATTGTAATTTAGTAATTTTATTTTAATAATTTTACTATATAATTTTTCAAATATAACTTATATGCATGAATGTATTGTGTATGTAGGGTTGTCATATGACATTTGATAGTCCAATTCAGATGACTACTACAATAGCTCCTCATGAGAATAAATAGTACATAAAGATTAATCTTATACTTGAATATACTAGATTGGATATATGGTCAAATTCATGTGAGGATGTCATGTTAGTAAGTTGAAATGCTGGGAGAACCTAATATATGTTGATTAGAATTAGAGGTTTGGAACTCCAATCATCCACCCATTCTTGTTACTCACACTCATTCCAAATAAAGTCCATGCATGCAAAACAAAATCATGCCAAGTGTCATGTATGAATAGTCAAAGAACCTGTATTTGAGCTACAAAATGAGTGGAGCTCACTTGAACCTATTAGAGTCATATAATCCTCATAGTTTACCAATTATTTTTCCTCCATAAACTAAAAGTGTCTATGAATAGTAAAATTTACTTGACCACCATGACATATGTTCTCATTACACCAGTCAACCATAGTTTTTGCATCAATCAAATTAGCAACAGTGTCATATTTTAAATCATCTCTTGCAATAGCTCTCTTTATACATGCTCTAACACCATCATGCTCCCCTTTTCCATGGCCAGCCTCAATGAAACTCTAAATATGTTCTACATGAGTGGTAACATGCATCCTACTCAAACAATAAAACATATGTGCATTATTGAATTGTCATGTGCAATTGTCTAACCAAATGTAATGTCATTTGAAATTAATGTTCCTTTAAGTCAACTATCCATATAACTTTTCAAAACAACCTTACATGTACTGTATACAATGTGATCAGTCATCATTGATATATAAATGACACTCCCTTAATATTTTTTTATCTTCTTTTATAATATCAGGTGCATGCATGAATGTTATATGCATGAATATGGAAATTTGTGTTGAGTTGTAATACTGTGATTGAGCTTCCATTTATGGTTTGAATGTGTAATTTTCTATAAAGTTGACTACTAAAATAATAGAATCAAGTGGGAATGTGTCCTTTCTTAGCTTGAAATGTTTGTCAAATGATTTATCCCTATGTGTGTGCCTTGCTTACTCATAAATAATTTTCTCCATGAATTTGACCATAAATTCTGAAACAGGTATCTCTTTTGTAACAAGCTCACACCTTTTAGATTATTTGCCATATTTTAATTGATAATTCATATATTTGTATTTGATCAAACTAACTAATTCTTGTCTAATTTCACTTGTACACTCCTCATGGATAAATTTTTTCAATTTTGGTAATCCACCACAAATGTTGTAATTTCCATCCAAACATGCTTTCTTATAAAAGAACTATCCATCTGGTCTTTTACAAAAAAATATTTGAAATAAATTCCATAGCTGATTTTGGGATAACTTATATGACACACTCCTGAAAAATGTTAGTAGTATGCAAATTACAATGAATATGGCGAAAAACATCATAGTGCAATGAAAATTTAACATGTTGCCTACAATAAGTGGTGCGTGTGTGATTTATTTTTACATAAAAAAGTTTGGCCATCTCAAAAATTATTTGAATAATAATAATTTTTGGATGTTTTTCCAAAAACTTAGAGTAAAATTGTCTTTGAGTCATATCCAAGAAATGTTTCGGATGTGGTTCACGATTATGAGAAGCAACTCTTCTTTTCACTACATCTCTTGCATTGGGAAAAACTCTTGTAGTCTTTCAAAGCATCAACTATTGCCTTGTCCTTTCATGGAAGTCTACCAGAGAATGCCAAAGCTATTTCATGTTGGGTTCATTAAGTCTTTCAGGTCATGCAAAATATTTTATTAATGTTTTTCTATTTATATCAAGTTTTGACTTGTTTTTGAAATCAATCATTTCCCCTATTTTAGCACTAATTGCACAAGTTGTCATAATTATGTCAGGTAACACTATAATATTTATTGCAAGATTTTGGGCCTAAAAATGATATGCATCATGTATATTTTCAATAATTTCATCATTTTCATTATCCATGTTAGATTTTCTTAGTCCTAATGTGTACATTATAGGTCTCATCTTAAGCAGTTTCATCAATGAAAGAAATAATTGACATCTTTGACTATCATACTCCAAATTATGAAACTATCCCAAATTTATTGAGTCAATATTCTTGAATGGTGGTTAGACATTTTACTATGCACTAGTTTCAAAATATTTTCATCGACTTCAATTTAGTACTTATCTTTTCTATTCACAATTTTCAGAGGTGTTGTCATCAGTAGAATCTGTTCAAAGGGTGTTTCAAAATAATTATATGTTTCCATGAAATTTACCTCATTATTAATTTCATCATTATCTAAGTACATTAAACTTTATTTATTATTTGTGGGTAAAGTATCATGCATAGGCTCTTCATCAACATAATAAAAAGACTTTAAACTTTGAATGTGAATTTTCAACATTATTTAATATTTTATTGCCAATTTCATCATAATTTAATTCATTATTATGAATTTTATCATAATTCAATTAATTATTATAAATTTCATCATTATTCAATTGATTATTATCAATTGCCTCGTTATCTAAGGCATTTGGATCATTAGGGTTAGTGTTTATACCTTATATGGAACAAATTGCTTGCATTTGTACCTTGTTTTTTCTCTCAACTCTTCTAATTGATCTGATGTTTTGTTCTTCAACTTATTCCTCCTCCTTGAATGTGAATCGGAGCCAATTTTGACAAAACCAACCAAGAAAGTACTTCAAATGTGGGGTCCAAAAAAATTACAACAAAGAAAGTACATAAAGCATGCAGTGAATGTGTGTGGGGACAAAAATCTCAATTAGGGATAAAAATAGACATTGAAAAGTGAGTTTTTGTTTTTACTCTAAAGAACACATACATGTTATATTAATGTGTACTCATTACTCTAATGTGTATGCATTCCTTGAAGTATAGCCATATGATATACTAAAAAGCAAAAAGGCTCATATTCAAACATTTTTTCCATTATATTACTATAATATGATGCAATAACACTCGGTAAGACTATAATATGATGCATAATTCCATAATATGATGTAATAAGACTATTAGATATTGCAATAACACTATCATATCATGTAATAAGGTTCAATATCATGCAATAAGACTATCATATGATGCAATAAGATTATCATGTGATGCAATAAGACTATCATGTGATGCAATAAGATTATCATGTGATGCAATAAGGCTCAATATAAAGCATAAATCCCAAATATGATGTATAAATATCTAATACATGATAAAATAAGACTCTTGATAAGACTATGAAATAAAAAGACTAATAAATGATGCAATAAGGCTTAATATGTAAGACAAAATGAACTAAGTTTTCCCAAAATCCCATCATAGGTCATTATAAAACTAAGTGAATAATAGGTTCACAAATTGGTATTAATCAAATTCATTAATTTATGCATTTGTGATGAAATCAAGGAACTTAGGGGTTGTGTTTGTTATAAAATTAGGATTTAGGGTTAGGAGTTTAGTGTAATGAATTTGTACATCTGTACATGTCATGAAATTAGGGTTTAGGGGAACTGTACATGTTTAAATGATAAAATTAGGGTTTACGATCAACATGTCATGAAATGTGACCTAATTTAGCCCTTTCAATGACATCATAGACTCCAATTTAGGTTCAATGGGTTAAAATTGGCCACAGTTGCATTCATATTTTCATTTTTGATTAAATTAGGGTCCATTAAGTCATACATGTTGCATCTAGATTATATGATTAATTAAGACATAAATTTGGTTTAGGGGCTCAATTTTTTACCAAATCATGTCCCTAATTGAACCAATCAACTAATTAGTTCAATTTATGATAGATAAAACTATACTTAATTTTTTCCCAAATTATATATATATCATGATCTTATAGTTATGTCAATAAGGGGTTAAAATTGGCCTCCCATGCCTCATTGATTGAATTGCCCTTGTAATTGAACCTTATTATGCCATGTGTGTACATAATACACCTAAAATGTTAAATATATCAGAGATGCATCACATCCTAGAAGTTTTATAGTTTAAAATGCCCTGGGAGGCCAAATCCAATTATATATCACCATGTGTACCTTGTACATGCTTGAAAGTGTCAACACTGTTAAAGGTGTCAGGTCCTAGAAGCATTAAAAAAATTTATTAGATCCCTGTAAGGCCTGATCTAATTAGATATACACATGCACATGTGTATCTTGTATACACATGCACATGTGTATCTTATATACACATATATTTGTGTTAGAGATCGAACTGTCACTTGTCTTAGGAGCATCAAATTTATTAGAGCCTCAAAATGCCCAATACAACCAAATATTTCCATGTGTTTAGGTGTAGTACACCTAAATAAGTGTTAGAGTTATCAGATATGCACATCTTTGATACTCAGACACATACCATCACTGAGCCAACCAATCCAACTAAGGCCTATTCACAAATTTATCATACATACATACATATAAGACAATAATGTTTAAAGATCAACATTGATCCAATCAACTCATGTCTATTAAATAATTCACATGGTGTGAGCCTCAGAATTTTCATTACTATACAATAATTATCATGTAGATCCATTTAAGGTCCCATCTGAATTGAGCAAGAATCAAACGTTATCAATTTTCTACACAGATGTATTTAAATTATTTATATCCCTTTGCCTTGAATTACCTAGATAGATATCCCAAAACATACATTCATATTAAGTCCTACATGTAGGAGAGAACACAATTCAACAACATGGATGAGTCTCAACCTCAAATCCTAAGTTGGAGCAAGAATTTTGAGACACATGTACTACTTTCTTGTAATCCACATCATAAGGTTTAAGCTCATTACAATGAAATATGAACAAGATGATTGAAGATATATGTACAAAATATATTTAATCTTGAAACCTTTAGCAAGGGGGTGGACAATGGCATTCAATTCTAATCAACTATCTATATGAGGTGAGTATTTCATCATCCATATGAATAATTATTTGGTCTCTCTGCTCAACATCATCCTTGAGGGGAAGCAGGTCTCAAATTTAAGGGACATTATCACATGTTTAATGTATATCTTGAGTAATTTTAATGGAGTTTGAGCTGAGGTAACTTATACATATGTTTTACTTGGTCAATGTCAAGTCTACACCATCCCTTAATAGTTTAGAATAAAGTCCCTAGTGCATTTAGATATTTTCTAAGCTATATATTCATCACTATAGGCATGACATCTTAATACCACATCATCACTAATGGATACATGTGACCATTTCATGTTTATTGAGCTCAAAACCACATCTTATACAAAATTAAATGCATACCCAAATTGACCAAAATATTTAAGAATTTAACATGTACATACATTATAGCTCCATCTTCCTACTTTCGTATCTTACCATCCCAATTACATAGTAAGGTATAAAACTCTATATATTATTGATAAACATCAAGTGTTGTCTAGCTTGTTTTTGAGAATGCAATTGTTGCATCCATGGTGTGGCTAGGACTAGTCCAATGTCAAAGACACACTCTTTAGATGACGTGGGAATAGACGGAGTGGTTGATGGTTATCCCATGTGTGATGGAGGGGTAGATGAAATGGGTGCATGGAATGGAGGATTAACCATATTTTCACAAGAGATCTTAATTTTAAGAAAATTTTTAATAATGTATTTGAATATATTATGGGAATAAAACTTTAATAATTATAACAATAGAAGACTCTTGTTAGAGTTTCAATTGGGACCTTAAAATGCATCCATTGAATTAGATGCACTAAGTGACCTTGGAGGAAACTTAAGGGATTTTATTCAAAACATTTTAGGAATGTTTTTAGGACAATCCAAGGCAAGATTGATAGGTATTGGGCTCCATTAGATAACATTATTGAAATTTATATCAAATAGATGCACTATTACACCAAGGGCTCAATTCTTATTTCTACTTACACAATATTATCTATACTACATAGTCTAATTCAATGGGTTTTATAAATAAAGGGGTCTGGTCAAAGATATCAAAGAAATGACAAAAGGGTAAGATAATATTTTAGGCATGTAGGATAATATCAATAAGAAGTACAAAATTTAAGAGCAAGTAAACTTTTAGGAAATTAAGGTGGTAAGGTATATCCTTGCCTTACTAGGGGAAATATCCCAATAGTTGTGCATGTTTCAATTATCAAACAAGTCTTTTGTTAACATGTGTTCTATTAATGAAACATATTGGTGTATATAAATATTAAAGTGCACCAGAAGCTAAACATGTAATATATAATATTGTTCAATATTTATTCTATAAAATTAAAAGTAACCAATCACATCTTGACATGTAATAGTCAAGTATTGATACTCTAATTCACAATGATTGGCACAATAAAGGTTAAGTTTTGATCATAGGTTTAAAAAATGCATTTTATGATATCTCGTGATAAAACTAGTTATATTGTCAAATGTATAATGTGTTAGACCTTGAAACCATATTTATAAGTAGTTAAGATGACATATTGAAATGGGTAAAAAATTTGAAGTCTAATGTGATGTTAATTCACTGTCTAAAGCTAATGGGATCTTTCCCCTATAAAAAACATGAAATTTGACATTTCCCCTATAAGGATGCATGGATAATGGGACATTTACCCCATAACAAACATGAATTTTATTTATTTATTTTTATGTAAAAGAAATTCCTACACATTATATAACATGTACACATTCTTTATTGCATCACGCATTATTTGAATTTGAATTTAAAACCAAGCCTTTGGGCTTGAGAATGGCTTGGATTTTTGAGCCAAAGGCTTGGGACTGTGCATCTAAAGTTGAGATCGAGAATTTTAGGAAAAACTAATAAATTTCAAATTCAATCACCAAATATGCTATTGATTTCAACATCAAAATTCAAAAAATTATTACTGTTATGAGGAGCACATTGTCCTCTTTCTAAATGTATGTTTTTTATAATTTTTGGGCTATTTTAAGGGTTCAAACTATATTTATTTCTGAAAACACCTTTTTTAGTCCACTACATGCGTCACTCATACATGCCTACTCATTTTACCTAATTTTTTATTTATTGATCCAAATGCAAAAAAAATTATATGGTAACAAACTAGGCCTAATTTGACACACATTCAAAAAAAAAATCAAATTTCATTTTTTTGAGGTAGTTAGGGTTGGTTGTATGGATGGATATCCATTTTTTTGTCATTTTTTAGGACATACTTAATTTCAAAATTAATAAAAAAAAATATTCATCAAAAAAATATAAAAAAAGTTCGTAACACACTAGAAGATCTAATCTAAATATTCACCAAAGGGTTTCTAACAATATCAAATGATTCTCAACAAATGGTGGGTCGCAAAAAATGGTACAATTTAAATTTTCTTAAAAAGGTAGGAGGTCCTATTTAAATTTTAGATGTTTTACCTATTTATACTTAACCATTTTTCAAAAAAAATAGTTTTTTAGAAACTAGATGCAGAATTATACAAATTCATCAAAAAAATATTTAAAAAGTTTATAACACACTAGAAGATCTAATATAAATATTCACCAAAGGGTTTCTAACAATATCAAATGATTCTCAAAAAATGTTGGGTCGCACAGAATGGTACAATTTAAATTTTCTTAAAAAGGTAGGAGATCCTATTCAAATTTTAGATGTTTGATGTATTTAGACTTAACCATTTTTCAAAGAAAATAGTTTTTTAGAAACTAGACGCATAATTATACAAATCATATTTTTATACCATCTTCAAATTTTGAGTGTAGCTATCTCTAATTATCTATAGAAATTCACATTTCTAAAATTTTAGAAAAATCATTTCCACAGGTAGGCCCTTTTTTTCCCCAAGTTGGTGCACTTACTCCAATGAAAATATTGAAAGTGCCGATCCCAACCTTAAAGGGCATATTCCCTTTATAAAGGACATACACCCTTTTACAAAGGCCCTTTTCAATCCAAAGGGTCTACACCCTTTGATGTTTTTTTTTGTATTTTTTGATTTGACTTATTTGTTTTTTTGCAAGGATATATTTTATAAAATAAATATAATAAATATAAGTTTATATTTAATTTTATATTCCTATAAATTTATTTTACTAAATATAAAAAATTAGGGTCACTCTACATCTTCTGAAATTGATTATAGAGTTGTAGGAGTTACCATTTAAAAGTTAGTTTTTCAAATTCCATTCTAGTCAATACTTAGTTTTGTAAATTTTAGGATCAAAATATAGAATGAGAAAAGAGGTTTCAAATCATGTTATTCATGTAATATATCTATACCATTGAGGATTGCATGCCTACTTTACCTAATTAAGTATTTCATACCTACTTTATCTACTTGAGTATGCCCTACCTGATTAAATAACTGAGCCATATCTTGATCGCAAGCAGTACGACCTACCTAAATACACAAGCCATATTTTGATATTTACTATTCCCTACTGGTGTCAAAGTAAGTTCTCCACTTACTCAACCTGGTCTACTTTAATATCCTCTAAAAAATTGCTTGTAATTAGGTCTCTTCCTAACCATAAACTATCTATTGGTCTAGATCACAAAATGTTTTCTAAATATTGGTATTGAAAGACTAATGACCTTAATATTTAGTATTATCTCTTGAATTCTTAGAATTTGTATTTAGATCAAAAGAAGATTTCAATGTCTTAAAATAGGGTACTCAATCCCAAGTTAGTAATCTACCTTTAAGCAAAACCCTTCTTTGACTCCTAAAGCACTCAATTGTACATCCTCACTTCTTTGAACAATACTGTGAGGGTTTAACCAATTATTTAACTCAAGCTACTTAGTGAAAGAATAAATTCATCTCAAAACTCAAATGATAATAACTCTACCCTTTATAGGCCTATTAGGCTAAATTATACCTCTTAAGGACTTGATACAAAGAAGTACAAAATTGCTTTGTTTTTTGGACTCATTCACCTAAAAAACTCAATGAAAATATCAATACAATGATACAAGACTCATAGGTGTCTGTTGATGGTTAAAATTATGCTTGTTTCTAACACCAATAATGGGAAGTTTCAAGATGTGGGACTTGTGACTTGAAACAACCTCTAGATTTTTAAGAAGCTAGTCTCTTCTTTATATCAAGTGTATACTGGGAAAAGGGATAGGAATTTTAAAACAAACACAAATGCAAGAAATAAAATCTAACTATGGTGATGCACCTAAATGTAATTCAACCTTAATCCTAAGCACAGTGAGACTATATGTAAGATTCAATTACATTTAAGAGAATACAAGTGCATGATCAATGTAAAAGATGGAAACAATAGAAACAGAGGCTCATAGCATAGACTACTTTTGTAGTGATACAAAAAATATCAACAAAGGCACAGGGTTAAATCTTCTTATTTTAATTCTCCAGTCACATAAGAGGCACAAAAACATGCACAATTACATAAAATTTCCAACTTAAGAAAATATAACAAAGGAAATTGATATTCCTAATCATAGCTCTAGAAAGTCTAAAACTCTTGACAACATAGCCTAGACTACTTTTGAAATGACACAAAAAATATCAACAAAGGCATAGGATTCAATCTTCTTATTAATTCTCTAGTCACATAAGAGGCACAAAAACATGCACAGTTAAACTTTCCAACTTAAGAAAATAGAATAAAGGCAAATGATATTCCTAGTCACAACTCTAGAAAGTCTAAAACTCTTGACAATTTCTCTCAAAAAATTCTCTCTGGTATCTGATCATGATAATCATTATGGTGATCTCTGCACCCTTATTTATAGCCTCAAATTCACTCTAGATTATCTGCTTGTTCCCAATCTAACAGCCCAACTAAAATCTTACCGAACTAGAAGTGTCTAACAGAAGATATTTCTTAGATTTTGAAACGCTTTGTCTTCTGGTAGTTCATTGACTAAAATAGATCGTAGGACGCTCCCTTCTCTTAAACAAAAGAAGACACTTAGTCAATTCCTTAAAAACCTTCTTATTACTTTAGAAGACACTGGAGGATGACACTTGGTGGGTTTCACAACCTTTCCAAGGACACACGACGCTCTCCGCTTTACCTATACTCTTACTATATCTTTGCTCAAGAATGTTCCACCTTTGACACTTGTCAAAATCCACTTCTTCGACAATTTAACAGAAATAAGACCCACAACATTTCTTACATGAGCAATTTTTAAAAAGACATGGGGACAGGTGGCAATCTCTACTTACTTCAACAAAGGACACGTGGCAATCTTTGCTTTACTTAACTAGAGATATGTGGCAATCTCTATTGCTTTTAGCTACCTTTTGAGGAACCTGTAGAAGGTGACACATGCTGGTCTCCACTTTACTCTATTTCTATTATAAAAATAAATGGGCCTTATTTCATATTTACACGGATAATGACACTTGATGGCTTTCACTTGTTTTAGAAACAAAACTTGAGACTCACCACAGTCTTTGCTATATCAGTGAAGCAAAATGAAGATAATTTAGATCTCAACATGTGGTGGCTTCTACTCTCTTTAGCTAGGATACGTGGCATCTTCTGTCACTTTTAGAAAAGCAAATTGAGACCTTTCATGATTGCCACTTGGTGCTTTCTACTTTACCTTGATACTTAGCTTGTTGAAACCTTCTACTAAAAAGAGATTTAGAATGCGGGTGCCAATATGAAATGTGGATGCTGACACTTGTCACGTTCCAATGAGTTGCTATGAGATATGTGGCACATTTCATAGCCTTATTAAAATTATGAAAAGTTCCTCAAAAAATGACACTTGGAAGCTTCCACCTGAATTTGAAACTTAGACAAAAATGAATCAAAATAAAATACAAATCATGCTCTATTTTGAAACTTCACCATCTCAGATCAAAGTATGTGGGAACACAATTTTTTAGCATGTGACTGAAAATTAGAATGAAACGTAGAGTATTTTTTACTCTACAATTTTTGGTGACCCCAAGGACTTTTGAGCCTACTCAAAAAGAAACCACAACTCCCGCTAGATCAAAATTTCAAAATTATAGCTTCATTAATGCTATTTGGTAGGTGGACCACTTATTATTAGATAACCCTTGCTTATTCTACAATTCATTGAAGGCTAAATCAAGGTTAATAATATCTTTGTGTGAAAATTTTTGCAAAATCTGAACCGTAGCCTTCAATTTGAATTTGAGTTGGGAAACAGGAACCAAGATAGCTTCTATTTTAGGGATTGATGAATCATCCCTTAAATTCTAAAAAATTGTTTGATCATTCTATTTGGCCAACAACAAAGATTCAATTTCATCAACCATTAGCACCGTGTTGTCATCAAAAAATGGAAAAAGGAAGACCTAATTGCACTAAATCTTCAATATGTTGTTTCATTTCACTGATGCCTTCTTTTATGACATCTAGGAGCTCTCTATAATTTATGGCTTTGGAATTGCAACTGAGAACCTCATTCACTCGCTTAGCAGTGACCATTGTATTCTCAATTTTTGTTGCTGACAATGTTGCATCCGTTGCATCATAAAGCTTTTGTAGCAATGTTTTAGAGTCCATTACTCTCCCAGAGACTATAGCCAAGTGTTTGCAACTAAATTC
Source organism: Torreya grandis (assembly GCA_037957365.1). Taxonomy (NCBI): domain Eukaryota; kingdom Viridiplantae; phylum Streptophyta; class Pinopsida; order Cupressales; family Taxaceae; genus Torreya; species Torreya grandis. The sequence continues at coordinate 6,789,354 of JARHVA010000061.1, forward strand.
TCCACCTTTTTGCACAATTTTTGTGCATTTAGTAAGAAGGTGAGAGAAGGCCTAAGCTAAATAATCTCTTAGGAGATTATTTTCCACATGGATTCATAGAGCTCCTTCACCAAACTTAACACTCTGACACTCTTTGGCCTATTGGCCAACTCTAGTGTCAATTGTGCTACTCTTAGTTGCTCTACTTGAAATTAGGCTTGTATAGCCACAGTATTATTCTGTTCACTTAACAGATTTTTTTATAATTGGGTAACCTATAACAGGTATTCCTCACATTTTTATTGCAATGCTACTTTTTCCCACCTTAGGGTTGTCACCGCATCCTTTACCTTCATTAGCCTTGCTTTTAAGAAATCATTTTAGGCCTGGACTACCTAGTGAGTCTAAATAGAAACATTATCTTGCAACTCTTTATTCAGATTCTCTATCTCATTATCTTTTCTATTGATCTCTGTGGTCAAATTATTACAATTTTCCTTTTCCTTGGCTAAATCAACCTCCATCTTCTATAGCCTCCTTGATGTCTTCAAGTAGTCTTCAGTAACTACAGAAGTTGATTTGGTTAGCAACTCAATTTTATCATGTGGCTTGAAGAGGGACATGTTGATGGCCACTGCATTCATCATGTAGTCTTCTGACTACATCTGCTCAGTTGGCTTGATTACATTTGGTGACAAATGAGTCACTATCAATTACTGCTGAATGGGGTCAAATTGTGACCATAGATGGGGTGTAGCCAATGCTTTATTTTCCTTGATCTTCTTTTTATCTCTTCGGGCTTCCCTTGCCTTTCTAGCAGCATTCGCTTGGGTTTAAAAGGTAAAAGGAGAGGTAATGTGCCCACCCACAAAAGGATGTCCCTATGGTAAACCATATTGAATAGCAATCCAAGGGAAAAGTTTCTTGGGAATAGAGGGGGAAAAATGAGGTAATGTTAAAGCTTGAGGTGGCATAGATGGGGCAAAGTGAGAAATGGAAATGGCAGAGGTGGCAGGGTATGTCATCTAGCTAGATGGAATCATCATGCCAATAGGAGAAGAAAGAGATTGAGAAGGAGAAGGAGGAATAATACTTACCTAAGGAGCAATTATAGTACTTTGTAATTAGTGTTGTGGGGTGTTCATCTCCTCTTCTGAATCAAACTGAAACTACACCCTCTTTCATTTCTTGGGTGTCTCTTCTTTGGCTATGTTTCTTTTCCTTTCAATGATGCTTATGGAGAACTGGGAATATCTATAACCGATGTTGATGGAGAAGTTGTTGGTGGTGAAGGCACCACACTCTTTTGCTTTTCTATGATGCTAAGAGATTGGGGCCAAACTGATATAGTTACTGTAGTTTTAGTTTGCCCTGAGGCCTATGGTTCTTGGCTTAGTCCCACTCTAGCTTCTAGCTCTACACCCAGTGTTAGAAAATTACTTGTCTTTGGGCTAGATACAGGGGAGAGATGGCACTCATCCCATAGTTCCTCCCATCTCTCATTTGTGTCTACATTCCTAAAAGAATGGGTTATTTGACAAATTTCCTGTCTATATTTCCAATAGGATTCTATTTTCTTAGCATCCCAATATTTATTATTTAGTGTCCTTCTTAAGCCAGAAGTCATTCTGAATTTAGGATCATAATCCCTCTGCTTAACATAGAATGTTTCCTAGGGTCTATTTTGTGGAAGGGGAAAGTCTGTTAACTCAACATAAAATCTAAGAGCATCTTCTCTAGGATTTTTCTTGGTTTCCCAAAAAGGGTGGCCCTCATGTATAATTATGGTTGTAACCTTATTAGTCCTTATCTAGGAAGCTATGAAACCTTTTGGGTCATAAACCCATTTGTCTATTAGAAGGAAACCCAAAAAGGCCAGCTTTCTGAGCAACACAACTTTAACATCTCTAGTTTCCAAAACCATGTTGTTGTCATCCATGGGAGGTCATACATTTTTATTTTCCTCTTCCCAGAGCCATATTCATTGTCAACTGTAGATACCTGCCTGGTGACCTCTAAGAATGCTAATCTAAGAGTCAAAATCTTAGGTAGAAACATTGGTTCCCCACAAAAACCATGGACTCTTATAATTGTATGGTGAGATCCAAAATAGAAATCACAAAGAATTGGGCAATTGGCCATAAGGTTTGAAACACTTGGAAATAATATGTTCATCACTGGTTTAGGTCTGAGGTGATAAAAAGTAGGGGTAACAAATAATTCCTAGAATTCATATGGGTCACTAGTCTTTGACAAAACATGTGTCCATGCAGACACAAGAATGGTCCTTTGGAGATCAAAACTTGGGTCATACATATCAAGATACATATGTTGGGCAAAGAGGTCAGAGTTTTGAAACAACATGAGGTGAAATAAATAAGAAGAGTACCTAAAAACCCCTTTCAATTTGAAATGGGCCAGTTGTTCCACCATTGAGAAAGCAATTTGTTTAGAAAAGTCAAGCCTATACTCCTGAGTTTTGTCAATAGTCTTTAGCCTGAAGAGGATAGCCATTTGTTCTTCATAAACTGCCATATCATCTTTCATGTTGAAGATGAAATCCATCATAGACAGTGCATCTTGGCTAGCTTGTGCGAATTGGGCTCTTGCTGCAGGGAGTGTAGGCACAATAGTGTCATCATCGCCCATATGCAATTTAGATCTCAAGAACATCAATTGGGTATTGATGTTTTCCCATGTTCTTTAAATTTTAGCAATAGTAGGAAATGTAGTTGTCTTATCATGATATAGGGCTAACATATCTCTAATAGCTTGCGGTGTGATTTTCACCATGAATAGACCCTATTGAATGGTGCATGAGGGTGCATGGAACAAGTCTGCACATAATTTGATCAAGTCAGGGCATGGAGGTACAGCTAGTATAAGGAATTGTGCCAGTTGTGAAGTCCATATCCTCATGTAAAATGTCTCATATTGCCCTACTCTGGCCCTTTGTAAACACCTTTGATGTGCCCCTTTTCTAAGAGTTTTTCTACTTGCTCTTTGAATGATTAGATCCATGACTCCATTTGCATAATCTTTTATCTTTGCTAGGTTACTTGCTTGACCAACTTCAGGGATTCTGGTGCTTGGATAGGTCTTCAATGGTTACACGGGAGCTGAATCATATGACTTGCTCGCAAGAAACTTGTCAAGGGATTCATACATCCTAGCTCCTTGCTATGAATACTATGATCCTTCCATTTCTATATCTATTCTGTGATAACTTGTATGAACCTTTGCAAAATAGAAATCTCTTTCACTAAAGCAAGTTTACTAGGCACTAAAAAATGCAAGTAGCAGGATATTTTCTCATAGATGCATGAATGTTTGAGAACTTATAAGCTTTAACTCTTGCTAAGAGGTATTTATTGACCTATCAAGTCTCAAAATGGAATTAAACTCAGATAAATATTAGCAAATCTTACTCAATATTTATGGGACAATGAGGCAAACATGTTATGCAAGTGGTAATGCAAGGTACCTTGGGGATTTCTAAAGATTTGGGAGACATTCAATGCATTGATAAATTTTGAAGATTTTGAAAATTTTGAGCTGCCGACTACGTGTTCAAAGAACACTTATTTAAAAGAAAAGCAGGAAAACAAAAATGGGAAAACAAAGCAATATGGAAAGGGAAACTACCTAACTATAATACATTAACCCAATATCTTTATCTCCCTCCTAGATTAAAAAAAAATTCTAAAGTCTCCTTCATGACAAGATGACTTATGTTGTTGAACAAGTGGTTGAATTAGATGTAGCTCAGATGGTTTGCTCTCTTTGTATGCCACATTGATTGGCCTACATTTGAATGAGTCTGAGTCAAACATGTTTCCAAAATATATAAACTCTTCTTGTTCTTAGAAGCTTGTCAAATTCTGATTCTTGATATTGGCATGTCTTATCAAGAAATTAATGACTATTTGCTTATCAACATAAGCCCTTTGATATATATCATTTATTGGCTTAGCTCCTTCTGCCTCAAACTCAGGTTCTATTACATGATCATCCTCTTTAATGACTTAAAAATTATCAACTTCTTCAAAAGATAATTCTGAAAGTTTGCAATGATTTTGCATATGTAATTGAGTCTCAATGTTGTCTTGTTCATTTGCAACTAGCTCATAGCCTCCTTGAAAAATAATATAACCTGATCCAATGATTTCGAATAAATCATTCAAATCATGATCAAGGAAATGCCCATGCTCCTCCACATCATCTTGCAAAGTAAGAAGAAAATCAGAAATTATTTCTTCTTCATCAGAGATTAAGGCATATGCTTGTGACTTCTCATTCAGAATCTAGAATTCATGTTGAGAGACCCAAGGATTAATAGAAGAGATATCTTTTGACTTTTCTTCCTCCAAAACATTTGGGATTTTATGATCTTCATCAAGTATAACGTAAGTACCCAAACCAATAGAATCATAATTTCCATATGGGTCACTTTGTATCATAGCTAATAAATGATCATTTTCCTCTTCTTGATCATGTCCAATCCATTCACCTAACTCCTCAACAAAAACCCTTTCTTATTTATTCATCATAACATGAGCTGCCTCTAACTTTGTAGTTGGTTCATTGGTGATGTGATCCTTATATAATGGCTCAGATAATATCTTCATCTTTGAACAATACTTGGTTTTTAGGATGAGGTGAGACCAATCAAGGGACATATATCCTCCTATCTTGGCTGTAAAGTCTCTCGATAAACATAAGCCAAAAATAGGAGGTATATCTATAAACACTACATCTTGATTTACAATTATATTGGGACAAGTATATAATTGTAATGGGATTTGTTTAATTCTCCCTATTGTTTGTACTACTTTACCATCTAGCTGCATGACTCCTTTAGTGAGTGGCTCATATTTTATCTTTAAAGCATCAGCTATATGCTTAGGCATAGCTATAGTACTAGCCCCTGAATCAATCATTGCATTATGTAGTAATTTATTACCCACTATCAAAGTTAAATAGAAGGGATCTAGTTTGGATTTGCTTACCTCTGCTACATTATTCACTAGGGTTGTTATCTACAGATGAATTGTATCTTTGAGATTTTCTTTTTTAGTAGGTCCTTATTTGATAACAATACATTTGGGCACTACTTGGCCTTGTATAGCTTCTTGTAGTATTATCTTCTATTAAGGAATAGCCAATATATCCCATATTGATACTTGTGTTGGAATCTTCTTCAATTGATCCACCACATTTATTGGTCCTAGAATTTGAGTTCTTTAAAAATAAGGATATCTTGTTTTTTATTGAATTTGTGCAGGAATCACTTGATTCTGCACCAGCTGAGGCATTTATTATCTGACAGTTGTGTTTCTTTGTCCTTAAAATGGAGGGTTCTCCATGACTTGAATATTTACAACTTCAAGTTGTTCCACCATCCTTCTCTTTGATCTAGTGTAATAATTAGATTTCACCACTGGTTTCTTGAAAGTGGAAGCTTCGTTCAAGAAAATTGATTCTTCATCTTCAACCCATGAGAACAAATCATGTTTCAGGGTTATTTCTTCCTCTTGTTTCAAATAAATCCCTTGCATCTAAGCCATTAAGACTAAATTTTGCATACCAAAAGACTGGTAGGCTTTATTTTCACTGAAACTTGCAAACTGACCATCCATTCTTCTTTGCTCTACCACATTTTATTGTAGATTACCCATGGGACAATCTCTAGGTGTATGAGCATTATTGCAAGGGAAACACTAGGCATTAGTGTTATCTACATAATTATTTTTCCCTAGAATAATCTCCCTATTTGAATTGGGAGGAATAGTCTATGAGGGTGTAGGGACTGTAAATAATTGGTTTGTTGGTTGAGGGTTATTTTGCCTTGGAGGACCCTGGTATTGGTTTGGCTGAGACAAAAATCTATTTCCTTGATAGCTCTGGTATTGTGTTTTAGGGAAAGAATTCTGCTGTCTCTTTATATTAATCAGCTCATTAGAAAATGTCCTCAAGATATTCTTGATATCATCTAGCTCAGATGACTGAGTAGGGACAATTTATTTAGCAGGTGGTTGAGGATATGTGTATATAGACATAGGTGGGGTTATGGATTTAGGGGCTTCTTGAGGTAATGGTCAGGATATCACTAGGAACATGGGCATGGGAGGCCCTGGAGGCAATTTTCTAGCATCTATCAAATTATTTTCAGCTCTGACTGCATAGTCATAAGCCTCTGGTAGAGTATGACCTCCAAGTGACTGAATCATAATAGATATATCTGAATTTAAAGCCTTAAAATAAACCACTATGGCCATACCTAGTAATGGTCTAGCTGTAGCAGGGATTCTTTCCCAAGTCTTTTGAAATTTGGAATTGAAGTCAGTCATCACTTCTTGTGGTACCCTTTAGATGGTAATTAATTTCTATATCAAAGAAGACCTATCACCCTTCTCTTCAAATCTTTCAAAGAAAATATCTTTGAGTTGATCCCATGTAGATATGGTATTTGGGGTCTAATACCGATACCATTATAGAGCCTTCCCTTTAAAATAAGTTGTTAATAATCTTATGGCCACATTTTGCTATGTGACAACATGTTTAACATAGACATCTGATACATCCTATAGATGTTCTTCAGGTGTTTTAATGTCTTGCCCACTAAATTTAGGTAGAGATTTTAGGGAATTCACTGGGATAGGGTCCCAAGTGGCTAGTGGTATTGGGAGAATCAATGGACTACCAATGTTTCAACTTACATAATTTCTTAGGGGTATAGGGGCTCCCATATTTGCTCTTGGTATTGGTATAAACTGGTTGACTCTTCTTCTTGGACTAGTTACCAAAGGTGGCAAAAGAATACCTAGATTTATAGTAGATTGTGATCTAGTTACTGGTCCATAGCTCTGACTCCTTGTAGCTCTCTAGTTCATATGATCATGAAAGAAACTTCAAGATTTGTCCCATCAGGCATGCTAAAAACTATTGATGGTTAAAATTACACTTGTTTCTAACACCAACAATGGGAAGTTTCAAGATGTGGGACTTGAAACTTGAAACAACCTTCAAATTTTTAATAAGCTGGTCTCTTCTTTATATCAAGTGTATACTAGGAAAAGGGATAGGAATTTTAACACAACCAAAAATGCAAGAAAGAAAATCTAACTATGGTGATGCACCTGAATGTAATTCGACCTTAATCCTGAGCACAGTGAGACTATATGTAAGATTCAATTACATTTAAGAGCAAACAAGTGCATGATCAATGTAAAATATGGAAATAATAGAAATAGAGGCTCACAGCATAGACTGCTTTTGCAGTGATATAGAAAATATCAACAAAGGCACATGGTTCAATCTTATTATTTGAATTCTCTAATCACATAAGAGGCACAAAAACATGCACAGTTACATAAACTTTCCAACTTAAGAAAATATAACAAAGGCAAATGATATTCCTAATCATAGCTCTAGAAAGTCTAAAACTCTTGACAACACAGCCTAGACTACTTTTTCAATGACATAAAAAATATCAACAAAGTCACAAGATTCAATATTATTATTAATTCTCAAATCACATAAGAGGCACAGAAACATGCATAGTTACATAAACTTTCCAACTTAAGAAAATAGAACAAAGGCAAATGATATTCCTAGTCACAACTCTAGAAAGTCTAAAACTCTTAATAATTTATCTTAGAAAATTCTCTCTAGTATCTGATCATGATAATTATTCTGGTGATCTATGCACCCTTATTTATAGCCTTGGATTCACTCTAGATTATCTTCTTGTTCCCAATCTAATGGCCCAACTGAAATCTAATCAAACTAAAAGTGTCTAACAGAAGATATTTCTTAGATTCTGAAATGCTTTATCTTTTGACAGTTCATTGGCTGAAATAGATCGCAGGATGCTCCCTTCTCTTAAATGGAAGAGGACACTTAGTCAATTCATTGAAAACCTTCTTATTACTTTAAGAGACACCAGAGGATGACACTTGGTGAGTTTTGCAACCTTACCAAGGACACACGGTGCTCTCCACTTTACATATACTCTTACTATATCTTTGCTTAGGAACATTCTACCTTTGACACTTGTCACAATCTGCTTCTTCAACACTTTAACAGAAATAAGACCCACATCATTTCTTACCTGAGAAATTTTTAAAAAGACATGGGGATAGGTGGCAATCTCTACTTGCTTCAACAAAGGACACGTGGCAATCTCTGCTTTACTTAACTGGGGATATGTGGCAATCTCTACTACTTTTAACTACCTTTTAAGGAACCTACAGAAGGTGACACATGCTGGTCTCTACTTTAATCTATTTATATTATAGAAAAAATAGGCCTCATTTCATATTTACATAGATAGCAACACTTGGCAGCTTCTACTTATTTCAAAAACAAAACTTGAGACCCACCACAGTCTTTGCTATATCGGTGAAGCAAAATGAAGATAATTCAGATCTCAACACATGGAGGCTTCCACTCTCTTCAACTGGGACACATGGCATCTTCCATCACTTTTAGAAAATTAAATTGAGACCTTTTGCGATTGCCACTTGGCACTTTTCACTTTACCCTAATACTTAGCTTGTTGAAACCTTTTGCTAAAAAGAGATTTGGAACGTGGGTGCCGATATGAAATGCGGATGTCGACACTTGTCATGTTCTGCTAAGTTGCTATGAGATAAGTGGCACATTCCATAGCCTTATTAAAATTATGAAAAGTGCCTTGGAAAATGACACTTGGTAGCTTCCGCCTGACTTCGACACTTAGACAAAAATGAATCAAAAGAAAATAGAACTTGTGCTCTATTTCAAAACTTCATCATCTTAGATCAAAGTATGCAGGAACAAAATTTTACATCACACAAATAGAAATCAGAATGAAATATAGATTATTTTTTTACTCTACATTGTCTTTACACAAGCTCAAAATACCAATTAGATCACCAAAGTGCCCAAAACGTTGACCAAGTCCTAAGCATTGTTAGAGTATCATGTATAGGCATGTATGGTCTTGAAAAGGTGTTATTATTCTAATATCATCAAAGGATTCTTATAAATATTTATTAAAATGTTTGGATACTATTTTTTAGGATGAGAAACCAATTTCCTTTATTTCTTTCTTAATAATTGGACTTTAATGGAAACTTTGCTCTTTAGGTTTGGATGGCCTAATATGCTTACTTAGAAGGATATTGACTTGGCTTAGTTGTAAAATGCTTTGAATCACTTTAATCAATTATTATATAGTGTTTAAACAATAACATTGGACCTTCATAATAGGTTTATACTCAATCAACAAAGTAAAACACTTGAAGTTTCTCTTGATTGAGCTTTTTTATGACTATATATAGGTAGATCAAAAGACAGTCCTTTGTATTTGTTAGAACAAGGTGAGTTTGAGCATGATACATATTGGAATAACTTATAAACCTTCTCAAAAAACTTTCATATGATTTTTAGGAGATTCCACTAGTTTAGATGGAAGTTATGGTTCTTTTTGTATCAAAAACCCTATTTTAAGGTTTGACTCTACATACAGATCCTGATAGCTTCAAATTGATTATTCATATAACTTAAAGACTATTTTCAAGAACTAACACTTGGAACAGAGTCTTGAATACCTATCTCAACTTCTCCAATCTTCTAAATAAACTCATGCAACTTTTTCTATGTGATATAAGAGAATTCAAGTGATTATAGATACATATAAAATAGGCTTTAGAAGGTTTTAATCACATGAACCTTGGATCAAGTATAAATTATCTTCAAATGAAGTTATATTTCTTTCACACATGAAATAAATTTGTAAATACAAAAAATTAAGTAACAACACACCTTTTATTCACAATAAAATGATTATTTTGACTATATATACCCTTGTTCTATCTTGGAAAACTATCAGCTATACTTGCAATCATGAAGTTCTTCACTTTTTAATCTTGTTCTCACCTTAAATTCCTTCTTTTTTATAGTTCTGAATTTGATCAAATTGTTAGAGATGTAATATACTTGGAGTTTTGTATCTTTTCCTTGGAATGTTCTTAACAACCTTGTTCTCAACTTAGAAAATGAACTTTAATTAATGGGTCTATCAATATGCATAAATGAATATCCTGTAGCATGCAACCTATAGGTTGGAAGGATAGGGGTTATTTTCACCTATATAGATAAAAGAGTGCCTAGGGACATTCATGTAAAAATCTTGAAGGTGGATTCAAGATGAATTCTTAAATAATTTTTGGGTTTTTTAATCAATGGGTCTACCAATATTGTTACATCCTATTTTCTTCTACTAGGTTTTAGTCTGATGAATTGTTGTCCCTTTGGCATATGTGTCATTGTGACATGTTGGCTATGGTACATGTGCTTACATGTGTGTGAATATTTAGTCTTGATATGCAAATCAAGAAACTAGATAGCTTATTTTATGAATAAATTAATAAAAATATCTTTATAAACATCTTTGAACATTTAGCCAATTCATTATTGATATCAGAGATATCAATATAGTACAAAATATATCAATATAACCTTTATGTACATATACACTAGTTTTCAAAGGTATAATTATCTTTTAATTATGGGCTTATGAATGTATATCTATTAAATAACTAGATAAGGTTGCTTTAATAATTTTCATGCAAAGTAAAAAAAATTATATGTTTATTATATTGATTAACTAGACTTATTGTTTATTAAAGTGGTGTATCACTCAGTACTAAGCAAATTATATATTTTTATCTAAATTAAGGAATTATTCAGTGATAAAAACTATGGATTTGAATAATAAGTTAAAAATAGAAAATAGAATTATAATTAATTATTGAGGGAACTTAAGACAAGATTGAGAATTAGAAAATGATGATTAGGACTTGTAACAAAAAGTTTACAAGAAGAAAGTGAAGTTTAAAGAAGAGTTATAAACCATGCAGGTAAAGAAATTAGGTACATGATATCAAAGGAAATAAGATAAGGCATATGGGGAAATGAAAACTAAGAGTGCCATGTTTTTTTAGATGAGACTAAAAAAACCCTGTAACTTAAATGCTATATGGGGGCCATTCATCTTGCCTTCTGAATGGCCTTCATGAAACCCTTTTTATCACCATGTCTAGGGTTTGAACCTCTAGGAGTAGCTTTTTCATCCAAAATTATTAATGTTTCTACCATTCCAAGTTTTTTTCTTATCTTTAACTCAGCCAAAAAACAACATTGCCACCATTCTTTTTATCTTAGTTGATTCAACTCAAATGCATTCCATTACAATTAAGGATTAAAATGTACCTTAAAATCCCTTCTATACTATCAATAGACTACTATATGTGCTTATTTCCATGCCTAGGCATGACATGTGTGTGTGTGTGTGTGTGTGTGTGTGTGTGTGTGTGTGTGTGTGTGTGTGTGTGTGTGTGTGTGTGTGTGTGTGTGTGTGTGTGTGTGTGTGTGTGTGTGTGTTGTGGTCAAGACTTCTATGGGGAGTGCAAGTTGTTTCAAGTATGTTTCCTAAATTTAACAATTATAAGTGAGGGGGATAATGTTGGAGGGTTTCATGGTCACCAAAGGAGTAAAGGAGAGAGAAAGGTGACGAATGGTGTACAAGCAACAAGAAGAACACAGAAGGTATGGAAGGAGAAGAGAAGCTGATGGATGAAGAAATATTAAAGAAGAGAGGATAGTTTTGGAGGTAAGAAGAAAGAGAAAACAAATAGGAACATATATTGACCCAAATCCATTTAATTTGGCAAAGCGTATACCAGATGAGTAAATATTTTTACTTTAAATTATTCAAATTCTTCCTTTTATTTTGTAGCTGTATATTTTGTGGTATGTTTTAAGTTCTTGGATATATACAATAAAATTCTTGTTTTCAATAAATATGCCTTTATATGATAGAATGAATACCTTACCATTAAATGTATCTTTAATATTTCCATATAAGCATCAATTTGATCTTTGAAATCAAAATTTATTTTGGTGTCCCAATTAACCTAGGTCCTTAATATACGTCGCCTATTTCTGGTCATCTTATATAAAAGGATATATATAAACAAAACCTTGTGTAATGATAATTAGATCTTAAATTTTGATCTTTTATCCTTATGTCTTTCTACTTGGTGTCTAACTGATCTACTCTTGGATTGAGTGTTTAGGTAGTTTATATCTATAGTGTAATTATATATGCATGGATTTGGGATGCATGAGGTGGTTACACTATAGTTTATATATCTACCGAGTTGCTAAATGATCTATGATAAACACACTACATATGATGGCGTATGACTTGTGTGAGTGTATATAGCATGTCTATATTATTAATATGGAAATTAACAATATTTTTTGAATTATCATAAATGTATCATTGTTAAGTTCTAATATTGTCTAAATCGAATGTAGTGAATGAACAAGATTATCACATAGATATGATAAATGGAAAGATATTATAAGGCTTATAAATAAATCAACATAATATGTTTTAAAATGATTGAATTATGGTAATACATATTTTGTGTTATTTTAAAATTACAAAAAATGGGTAATTAATTTTTTTCTTAAATGTAGTTCTCTTGTACAAATAATTGTTTTATGCTTAAAATTATCTATTATAATTAAGTTAATATAGACTTTTATTGTCATGTTTGGTTGGCATGTTTTTGTTAATGTATGCTTAATTATATTAGATATTGCATGTATGTGATCATGATCCTTAGATTAGTTTACCCAGATGGTGAGCTTATGCTTTGGATTATTTATTTGATATGTATATTATGGGCTTGCATTGATGATACTGCGCAAGCAGTGAGATGGTTTCTCGAACCTAGTTAGCATCACCAATGATGGGTATGAATAACCTGATCAAGTGATGTGTTATGAATTTGAATAATCTAGATGATCATATGTTATTTAAAAACTTTAGTGAAAGTAATGTTAAATTAACATTGTTAATTCGTATGTACAATTCTCATGTTGTATGATATCATAATAGAAACATATTTTTATTTATGATACACGTCATGTAGTAAAATATTATAACACATAGGGGATTGTTGGTTCATGTTTAGAGTGGTAAAGAGCTCGAATGATATTCTCCCTCCCCCACTATAGTACATTATTGGATACAACATTTTAGGTTATCATAGATATGTGAGTTGTTACAGTGTGAGCTCTAGAGAGTTAGTTATTTTTAATATAATTCTAAATGCCTATGGAATTTGTAAATGTAATATTATGTTACATAAATAGTCATTTTTATATTGGGAGACCAACCATAGATGTTTCATTATGTAGTTAATAAATACTTGTATGTCTAATGTGCATTTAGACATGGTAATTTATACACTTTGTGGCTAAGACAAACCTGCTTATATGCTAGAGACTGTGAGAAGTTTTCCAAGTAGATTTATTTATATATGTATAACTATCCATATGTGTATATATTATGTGATAATGTACATCTTTGACATCTTAAATTATGTGAGTTTTGATGCAAATTATATTATGTGGAGGCCTATTGAGTCTTCTCACTATAGTTAAGGAACATGGTTATCCTTATGTATGCAATTTTTCAATAATCACATATACATGTAGTAGCTATGAGAGAACTACATCTATCCCTAATTTTATGCATGTAGGAGACATAACAGATATGTATGGTAGTTTAGGTAGTGAGCACGGGCATATGAAACTAACCTTGATAGGTATTCCTTAGTATGGCATCTGCTATAAATGCTAGTGAAAGCAAATAGCCTTTTTGTAGCACAATATTATTATGCAAACTTGTCGATAGAATCAAGTTTGTAATATCTTGTAAGGATGAACACTATATGTAGTATATTTCATGAGAAAGTTAAATATGCAAGTGACTAGACATTTATAGAATAGCATAGTGCATTGTGAGGTGTACCTAGAGATTATGCTCTCTTTGAATTGTTATTGAAGGTATACTCTGATAGTATAGTCTTGACTTGCTTTATTATTATGGTTGGGTGTAAGATTGTTGTTGGTGTTGAGTTCGATACTCAAACACAAAGACCTATTACTATATGGGATGTCATAGAGTTTTATAATATGAAAACTAATTAGATGGTACATATTATATTCATTATATCTTGACCCATACCTAAATAAATAAATAAGTTATGGTTATTAAATGCTTGGATAGAGTAATCATGAACTATTATAGTATGGGATATCATAGGATACTTCAGCTTAGATGTATATACTTGAGTAGTAGATAATGTAGTTGTATGTTTGAACTCTCACCTCAATTGATTGCTCTAATGATTTTGTTGGTTATTACTTGAGCAATATATTCATAATAGTTACTAGGACAACATGTATGCATGCATATAATCTTGAGAGTATTAAAAAATGATAAGTTCAAATGTTTTGTATGGCACGTCTTACTTTATTTTGTATACTTAGATTACTTATATGCCTAGCATGTGATTCTCTATGGATCTAGGAATGTAGATTCCTTCATCATTGCTATAATCTAGGTTTTATGTGAGAGTGCTTGGTAAACACACAACCCTAGATAGTAAGGTGTTATATTTGAGTGTGTCACTTAGCCACATGATTATAGACCATAGCTTTAAAATCTCATCTATGTCATGAGTAGATTTTTCCCTATTTAGATTAGAGTGCCAACCCCTTTGGTGGTGACGTCCCGTGGAGGAGACCATCACATTTGAAAAGAGAACTACATTGGACCCTGATTCTGAGGAGTGAATATGTAGGCTACCCAAGATTGTGGTGGGATAATGGGTCTAGATCCTTAGGCTAGGTTAGGGTAGACTTGATTGCTTAGTAATATGAGTGATTGGTTGAATTAGTATCAATACTTAGTATGAGAATTTGGATTGTGCTAATGTTCCTTATGAGATAGTAAAAATTTTGTATCTTACATTTTATTCTATTATTTATAGTATTAGAATGTTGAACTATTATTACATTACATTACTAATTATTAATGACTAAAGTATTCTAACAACTATGGTTGAAGAATGTTTAACAGTTAGTTTTTTTTTTAAAAATTACTGCATTTTCTAAGTACAACTAGGAGGGTTGTTACATGTGGTATCAGATCTTAGGCTCAAATTCTAGGACCTAATGAGTCCATTAACATTTTCATATCTTTTGTTTGTCAAAAATGACAACTTAGAAAAATATGTGGTACATTGAGTGGGTACCCTAAGAACATTGTAACCCCTTAGAGTTATTAAAGGGTGGGTTTATCGAGTTTCTCATTGGTGATGGTTTTATAAGGTGTATGGGTAGGAGAGTACATATCTTAGTTCTTGAGTTGTGAACAAGAGTTTCCTACCATATTTTTTATCTTTTGATTGAACACCTTGAGTATGACTACGTCTTTCTTGGTAATCAAATCATCTTCACATTTACATTTGTGTTTGACATGCACGAAGTGATTCTCATATATATATATATATATATATATATATACATACATACATACATATGTATATATACATATGTATATATATATATACATATGTATATATATATATGTATATATATATGTATGTGTATATATATATATATATATATATATATGCTTGTATTTTGTGTCTTGTTTATATAAAATGAGGAATGGGAATTTCATTAGTTGATTGCAGATGACTTGAATATAAACTCCTTTATGTTAGGAGTTTGTAGATTAGCATCCTTGTTTTATTTTATATACTTTAGAAGAAGTATCATCTATATTCATTAGCTTAGAGGTGAGTTTTTATGATCATTCTACTTGTACATCATTTTAAGCTATGAAAAAGGTTCATATGTTCAAAATTTTGATTTAGTGTTTTCTTAAGTGGAAACTTGTTTCTGAAATATTGTTTGATCTCATTTCTCTTAAGTTCATGGGATAGTGTTTCCTACTTCTTATTGAGAAATTTTTTAGGATTGGATGGATTGGTGCATCCTTGTGGTTAATATTTTATTCCAGTTAAGGAAGTAGATTATGATTCTACTCTTGAAATTTAGTAAGTAACGTGGATTGTGGTGTTATTTTTTACCATATGAGGATATGTAGGAAGTATTGTTTTGAGACATTATCTCTCTACTTTTTACTTGTAACTTTATAGAGTTACTATTTTATCTAAAATATAAACTTGACCATGAGGAGAGGATAACAATGGATTTATATTAATTATATTTGATCATAATTAGTATGTTATTATCTACCTTTGTTAGACTAATATTATTCTCTTTTTTTTAAAACATGTGTTTTTGAAGAGTAGTATGTGTAACTTTTTACCATGAGCAAGTAAGGTATTAGATGTATAGAACATCTTGGTAAAGGTAGAGATAAAATTTTAAACGTGTTGTGTGCTAGACATGCAAGTAAGAGACATGGTCTCACTTATGAGGTTGAAGTGCAGTATAATCCTTCACCTACTTATGTTATGTTAATTGTGAGATTATTTATATAATAGGTTAAGTTGTGAAATTCTTATACTAGTTAGGCTAGTAATAACTTAATACAATATAAAAATGATTGTTTGATTTTCTTATATGTATATTAGTACATATGGAAATCTTATAACTTATAATATTGCTTTTTATGATCAGTTAGTATAGATTTGTGTTTCTTTGAGCCTTGTGCACATTTTTTTTCATATCATCAAGTCATGGAGACCCAAGAGAAGAATGGTGAATTAGGAATGTGAGTTCAAAGTGATAAGATGGTATCCTACTTAGACTCACATTAGCTCAGATTATTGATACTGTGTTGGATCTGATAGATAGACTTATCGAATCTGAGATTTGACAGGCATAACTTATCAAATTTAGTCATATGGCCATATGCATGTATACTACATGGTTTTTTGATGTGGATGATTATTCCATGATTGTATACATTATTACCAATTCTTATTTATCATCATACATGTCCAGTGCCCTGATTGAGTTAGGACAATATTGACATGTTATACTTATCCAAGGCTACACAAAGTAGTGATAGTATTAACATATATACATTATTCTTGCCAGGTGTACTAAAATATTTTCTCCAATTTGAGAAAAATAGTCTCTAGGTTAGAGAGATGTGCAAAGGGACTAGAAGGTTTTGTGGAGCTCTACTTGGTTATTTGTTTTGATTTATTTGTTTTGATACGTCATCGAGTAGGGTCTTATGGGACTGATACTCTGTGAATAATTTTAAATGAGTGCACTAGTATGATTTTTCAAGGTAAAATTTGTAGTTATTTACATACTATGATATTAGATACTATGTTTATATGGTGATAAACTCTAATGTCATTTGGAACTTTTGTGTCATCGAGGTGATGACCAATTTTAGGGGGAGGATGTTACATCCTATTTTCCTCTACCAAGTTTTAGTCCAATAAACTTTTTTCCCTTTATCATATGTGCCATTGTGACATGTTGGCTATGGTACATGTGCTTACATTTTTGTGAATATTTAGTCTTGATATGCAAATCAAGAAACTAGATATTTGATTCTATGAATAAATTAATAAAAATATCTTTATAAATGTCTTTGAATGTTTAGCAAATTCATTATTGATATTTAAGAAATCAATATAGTACAACATATGTCAATAGAACCTATATGTAAAATTACCCTAATTTTCAAATATATAATTATCTTTTAATTATGGGCTTATGCATGTATATCTATTAAATAACTAGTTAAGGTTGTTTTAATAATTTTCATGCAAAGCAAAAGAAATGAATATCTTTATTAAATTAATTAACTAGACTTATTGTTTAGTAAAGTGGTGTATCACTTAGTACAAAGAAAATTATATGTTTTTATCTAAATTAAGGATATATTTGGTGAGATAAACTATGTTAAAAATAGAAAGTAGAGATGTAATTAATTATTGAGGAAACTTAAGACAAGATTGAGAATTAGAAAATGATGACTAGGACTTGTAATTAAAAGTTTACAAGAAGAAAGTGAAGTTGAAAGAAGAGTTAGAAACCATGCTGGGATAAAAATACCATGTAAAGAAATAAGGCACATGATATCGAAGGAAAGAAGATAAGGCATATGGGGCAATGAGAATTAAGAGTGCCATGTTTTTTTAAATGAGATGCAAAAAAACCATGTACCTTAAATGTTATATATGGCTAACTGATCTTGACTTCTGAATGGCCTTCATGCAATCCTTATTATCACCACATATAGGGTTTGAACCTCTAGGAGTAGCCTTTTCATCCAACATTATTAACGTTGTTGCCATTCCAAGTTTTGTTCTTTTTTTGTCTTTAACTCAACCCAAAAACAATTCTACCACCATTATTTTTATCTCTATTGATTTAACTCAAATGCATTCCATTCAAGTCAAGGATTGAAATGGACCTTGCAATCCCCTTTACACTGTCAACAAACTACCATATGCACTTATCTCCATGCCTAGGCATGACATATATATAATTTTATGTGTTTTTGTCATGCCTTTTACAAGGAGTGTGAGCCATTTCAAATATGTTTCCTATGTTTAACAATTATAATAAAGTGGGAGAATGTTGAACGGCTGTATGGTCACTAGAGGAGTGGAGGAGAGAGAAATGTGATGATTGGTGTATAATTATCAAGAACATAAAAGGTATGAAAGGAGAAGAGAAGATGCTGGATGAAGAAATAATAAAGAAGAGAGGTTGGAGTAGGAGGTGAGAAGAAAGAAAGACCAAATACGAGAATATATCGATCCAACTCTATTCAATTTGGCAAAATGTATACTACATGAGTAAATATTTAAACTTTAAATTATTTGAATTCTTCCTTTTATTTTATAATTGTGCATTTTTTGGTATGTTTTAAGTTGGTATGTTTTAATTTGTTGGATATATATGGTAAAACTACTTTTTTCAATAAAGATGCCTTTATATAATAGACTGAATACCTTACCATTAAATGTATCTTTAAGATTCCCATCTAAATGTTGATTTGATCTTTGAAAGCAAAATTTATTTTGGTGTTTTAATTTACCTGGGTCCTTAATATATATGTCACCTATTTCTAGTCATCTTATATAAAAAGATTATATATATATATATATATATATATATATATATATATATATATATATATATAACCCTGTGTAATGATAATCAATTCTTAACTTCTAATCATTTATCCTTATGTCTTTCTGCTTAGCTTCGAATTGATCTGATCTTGGATTGAGTGTTTAGGTAGTTTTTACGTATAATGTAACTATATATGCATGGATTCAGGATGCATGAGATGGTTTCACTATAGTTTATATATCTATCGAGTTGTTAAATTGTATATGATAACCACACTATATGGCATACGCCTTGTGTGAGTATATATAGCGTGTCTATATTATTAATATGGAAATTAATAATATTTTGTGAATTATCATAAATGTATCATTGTTAAGTTCTAAAATTGTCTAAATAGAATGTAGTGAATGAACAAGATTATCATGCAGATATGATAAATGGAAAGATATTATAAGGCTTATGAAGAAATCAACAAAATATGTTTTAAAAATGATTGAATTTTAGTAATACATATTTTGTGTTATTTTAAAATTATATAAAATGGGTAATTAGAACTTTTTCTTCAATGTAATTCTTTTGTACAAATAATTGAATTATGCTTAAAATTATCTGTTATAATTAAGTTAATATAGAATTTTTTGTTCATGTTTGGTTGGCATGGTTTTGTCAATGTATGCTTAATTATATCAGATATTGCATGTATGTGATCATGATCCTTAAATTAGTTTATCTAGATGGTGAGCTTATGCTTTGAATTATTTATCTGATATGTATATTATGGGGACTGCATTGATGATAATACCCAAGTAGTGAGATTATTTCTTGAGCTTGGTTAGCATCACCAATGATGGATGTGGATAACCCGATCAAGTGATATGTTATGAATTTGATTGATCTAAATGATCATATGTTATTTAAAAACTTTTGTCAAATTAATGTTAGATTAACATTGTTAATTCATATTTATGATTTGCATGTTGTGTGATATCATAATAGAAATGTATTTTCCTTTAGGATACATGTCATGTAGTATAATATTACAACACATAGGGGATTGTGTGGGGGATCCTTGGTCCATGGTTAGAGTGGTAAAGAGCTTGGATGATACTCTCCCTCCCCCACCAAAATACATTCCTGGAGATAACACTTAAGATTATCAGAGATACGTGAGTTGGTGAAACTTGAGCTTCGAAGAGTTAATTATCTTTAATATAAGCCTAAACACGTATGGAATTTATAAATGTAATATTATTTTACATGAATAGTCATTGTTGTATTGGGAGACTAGCCATAGTTGTGTCATTATATAGTTACTAAATACTTATATGTCTAATTTGCATTTAGACATGGTAATTTATACACTTTGTGGCTAAGACAAACCTATTTATATGCTAGACACCTGAGAAGTTTTTAGAGTACATTTATTTATATATGTACAACTATCCATATGTGTATCTATTATGTGAAAATGTACATCTTTGAAATCTTATCTTATGTGACTTTTGATGAAAATTATATTGTTTGGAGGCCTATTGAGTCTTCTCACTATAGTTAAGGAACATGGTTATCCTTACTTATGTATGAAATTTTCTAGTAATCGCATATACCTATAGTATTTAGGAAAGAACTACATATAGCCTTGATTCTGTGCATGTAGGAGACATACCATATATGTATGGCAGCTTAGGGAGTGAGCATGGGCATAGGAAACTAACCTTGATAGGTATTCCTTAGTATGGCATCTGCTATAAATGCTAGTGAAATCAAATAGCCTTTTTATAGCAAAATATTATAATGCAAACTTGTCATTAGGGTCAAGTTTGTAACATCTTGTAAGGATGAACACTGCATGCAGTATATTTCGTGAAAAAGTTAATTATGCAAGTGACTAGACATTTATAGAATAACATAGTGCATCATTAGGTGTACCTAGAGATTATGTTCTCTTCAAATTTTTATTGAAGGTATACTCAGATAGTATATTCCTGACTTACTTTATTATTGTGGTTAGGTTTAAGATTATTATTGGTGTTGATTTAGATACTCAAACATAAAGACCTATGACCATATGTGATTTCATATATTTTTAAAGTATGAAAAGTACCTAGATGGTATATACTATATTCATTATATCTTGACCCATACCTAAATAAATATAAGAGTTATGGTTATTAAATGTTTGGATAGAGTGATCATGAACTATGATAGTATGGAATATCATAAGATACTTTAGCTTAGATGTATATACTTAGGTAGTACATATTGTAGCTGTATGTTTGAAATTTCACCTAAATTGATTGCTCTAATGATTTTATTGGTTATTTATTGAGCAATATATTCATAGTAATTAGCAAGACAACATGTATATGTGCATACAATCTTGATATTATTAGTGAATGATAGGTTTGAATATTATGTATGGTTTGTCTTGATTTATTTTTTATACTTAGCATACTTATGTGCCTAGCATGTGATTCTCTATGGAAGTAGGAATATAGATTGATTCATCATTACTATTATCTAGGATTTATGTGAGAGTGTTGGGTAAGCACACAACCCTAGATAATAAAGTGTTATATTTGAGTGTGTCACTTAGATATAAGATTATAGACCAGAGCTTTAGAGGCTCATCTATGTCACAAGTATATTGTTACCTATTTGGATTAGAGTGCCAACCCCTTTGATGGTGACATGTCATGAAGGAGACTATCACATTTGAAAGGTGAAATACATTAGACCCTAATTCCAAGGAACAGTTATGTAGGATGCCCATGTTTATAGTAAGGTAATGGGTCTAGAAACTTAGGCTAGGTTAGGGTAGACTTGATTGCATAACATCCTGAGTGATTGGTTGAATTAGTACCAATACTTAGTATGAGAATTTATATTTTGCTAATTATTCTTATGACATAGTATAAATTTTGTATCTTACATTTTATTCTATTCTTTGTAGTATTGGAATGTTGGATTTTTATTACTTAAAGTTGATGATTATGATTGACTAAAGTATTCTAGCAACTATGGTTTAATGAATTTTTAATATTTAGTTTTTTTTAATTAATTACTGCATTTGCTAAGTACAACAAGGAGGTCTGTTACAAATATGCATAAATGGCTATCATGTAACATTTAACCTATAACATACATATAATAATGATATAGTCATTCATACATTACATCTACCCCATACCTAGTATTACATGTAGGTATATTGTGACTCATACTTTATATATTCCTATATTCATGATA
Organism: Torreya grandis; assembly: GCA_037957365.1. Taxonomy (NCBI): domain Eukaryota; kingdom Viridiplantae; phylum Streptophyta; class Pinopsida; order Cupressales; family Taxaceae; genus Torreya; species Torreya grandis. The sequence continues at coordinate 6,811,575 of JARHVA010000061.1, forward strand.
CAATCACTCATACCAGACATAAAAGTAGCTAATCATCCTAGTACACACAATTTACACCTACACCATTAACCCTAAACCCCAAACCCTAAACACCATAAACCTGAACGTTGAACACTAAAAATAAATCCTAAATGCCATAAACCTTTAATTCTTAACCTAATATTGTATCCCTAAACCCAAATTAATAATACCTAAACCCTAAAACCTATACCCTAAACATTGAACGTAAAAACATTAAACCTTAGACTTTATACCCTAGACCTTAATCCCTAAAAACTAAAATTTAAGCCCTTAAACCTAAAGACCAAACCATAAGCTTAAAATTATATATCCTAAACATTTGACCATAAAACCTTATCCCTATACCCAAAATATTAAACACTAAACCTTAAACACTAAACCTTAAACCCTACACTTTGAACCCTAAATTCTTAGCACTAAACCTTACTCCTAAAATTCTAAGCACTAAACCCTAAAGCTTGAAATTTTAACCCTAAACCACAAACCCATAACCATAAAACCTTAAAATCAAAACTATAGACCATAAATCCTAAAATTGGATAAACCCTAAACCTTAAAACCTAAATGCTAAAACCCAAACAATCAACCCTGAACACTGAACTATAAACTTTGAACCCTAAATGCTTAACCTAAAACCCTAAAAAATAAACCTAAATTACAAACACTAAACCTAAATAAAAAACACTAAACATACATTATGGATACCATAACATAGAATAATGATGCAAGCATTGGTAGTTCTTCTCAACCCCCTCTCCACTTTCTTATCATAATTAATACACAATCACAAAGATTTCAATAAATGGAGAAAACATGCCATAACAAAGTCAGTGGAACAAATTATAATAATTTAGACTCATGACCCACATCATTATTTGAGAATAACTCATTAACATGAGAATATCCAAAATGCTCTGGCCCTTTTGCTCAATGATTTGGAGATAATTATGTCTAGAAGAAGGATTTCACCTCATAAAAATCAAATACAAAGAGGTAATTTTTGATCTATCATCATTTTTCATCATACCTCATCACTCAAAATGAATTTATACCATGCAAGTGCAAAGAGTACACTATCTTATTTCCACCATGTAAATCATTCAATAATCTCCCTAGAGTAATCCATCTTGAACCTACTTAATCTACTAGACATGAATGAGAATAATCACCCTAGTACACTCCAATTAGAATAAAAGGAATCAAAACACCATTCAATATTCATCTGAAAAAGATATTGTTTAGTCTAAAACAAATTTTTACTAATTACTAGATTGGAACACACTCTACTAGATTAGGGACTGACTAGGGATGATGAAGGAGTGATTAGGTACGATGAGGGCCAATGAGGGATGAGTTAATATGAGGAGGGGTGAGTAGGGATGATTAAGAATGATGAGGGTTGATGAGGAAGTGATTAGGGATAATAAGGGATAATGGAACATGATGAAGGTTTGACTAGGGATGATAAGAAATGATGATAGTTAATGAAGAAGTTATTAGGGAGGATGAGAGTGTGACTATGGATTATGAGGGATGATGAGAGAGTGATTAGGCATGATTAGGTATGATGAGGGTTGATGAGGGAGTGTTTAGGGATGATCAATGACAATTAAGGATGATTAGGGATGATGGAGTGATACTAAAGGATGATGATAGCCAATGAAGGAGTGATTAGGGATAATGAGGGGCAATGAGAACCAATGAGGGAGTGAATATGGATGATAAGTGAATATGAGAGTTAAGGAGGGAGTGATTAGGGAGGATAAAGGTAAATAAAGGAGTGTCATATGAGATTTTAGTCCTTGGTAATCATAAGGATCTTTCCCGCTTGGTCAATATTGATATAAACATCATTCCTCTAGGTAAAATTAAAATATTTTCTAAAAAACATAAAATTGGCCCAAACATTGATCAGTTCCCTACCCCAGTGGCTGGGGATGCAAGTATCAAGCCTATTAGTCTCCATTTTTTAAAGATGATTCAAATCGTAAGGCTAAGGAGAATAAATTCCCTCCATCCTTTATGAGGCTTTATTAGAATAAGAGAGGGGGTGAGCCCTCAATTTTGCCTAAGTAGCTCTCCCCCTCTTTTATTTTTTGTGAAGGGTATCGGTTGGAATGTGAGGGGTCTTGAGTCCCCTGACCAAAAAGCCATTGTCAAAAAATTTAGACAGTTAAGAGGGGATCTTGATTTTCTTTTCCTCCAATAAATTAAAGTTGCGGGGTTTAATCTTGACTATGTACTTAATTTCATTTGGCCAAAGGTCCCCCAATTTTACACTAATCATCCTAAATTTAAGGGGGTGATTCCATCCTTGTGCATCTGAAACATGATGAATTTGTGTTGGATCATGGTTCATCTTCATGTCAAAGAATTGTTTGGATTATCATGGAAAAATATGGTCAGTCTTTTGGACTATGTAATATCTACACCCCAAATAACTATAGAGATATATCATATTTTTGGAATTCGCTAGCCTCGAACCTAAAAATTTTCCCTTGGATTTTTTGGGGATATTTTAAAATGTTTGAATAAAAAGAGGACAAGGAGGGTGGTGATCTATAAATTTGTAAGGGAAATGAGATTTTTTGTGGTCTAAACTTAAAATGATGCATAATTTTTTTGATCCCTTAAAAAATTCTAAAAGGAAAAGTAAAGGTATTTGGTTTACCTAGTGTAATAACCAATACAATAATAGGAGGGTATATTATAGACATGAAAAATTCTACTTGAATAAGGGTTTTTTTTGTATAGCAAGAGGCTAACTCTAACTTTGTCAAGGTTATTCCTTTTACCATTTTTGGCCATCATCTGATTGAGATTGAGATGTTTGTGAATAATGTTAGGATTGATAAGGACTCAGACTTGAAGGGGTTGTATAAATAATTTTTTTCTCATTTAAAAGGATGGTGATTTTAGAGATGGATGGAACTCTTGCATGGACCTTTCCAATAAGTTTTCTAGAAGTTTTGGTTAGTTTAAAGCTAATAAGAGGATAAAAGTGGCTCTTGATGCCCAAGAAAAATTGATTATTTCAGATCTTGCTATTCAAAATGACCCTTTTAATGACAATCTTCTAGATTGTCTTTCATTGCTTAAACATCAACTTAGGTAGCATCAACCCTTCATCTCTGGGAGAGTCCAAATTCATTCTAGGTTGAATTGGCTTAAACTTGGTGACAAAGGATCTAAGTTTTTCTTTAAGTTCCTCAAGGCCAATAGCTCCAAGAAAAAGATAACAATGGTTGATTATGGTGGTTCCCTATCTAGTGACACTAAGGAGATGAAAAAGTTTATTTTCCCTTCTAATCCATTTTTTTCCTCTTTGGTGGTACAGATCCTGACGGTGTTAAAAGCATATATCTATGTGCCAAGTTTATCCATAGAAAAGCATCTCAAGAGATTGATACTTTTTTTATAGTGAAATAATTGTAGATGAGGTTAAGTCTACTATTGATTCTCTGAAGGATGATAAGGATCCTAGGGTTGATGTGTTTCCTATTGAATTTTACAATTCAAATAAAGAGTAGATTGCCTAAGATTGTCTCTCTATGTATAATGAAGCCCTTAAGTTAGGATCTTTAGGGTTTGATATTAATAGAGGGGTTATCAAGCTCATCCCTAAGGATGGAGATCACACCCAAGTAAGAAATTGGAGACCCATCACCCTCTTTAATGTCTCATATAATATTTTTGCTAAAAATTTTAGCTAGGAGGCTCTCTTATTTTCTTCCCTCTATTGTTTTTGAGACTCAGATAGGGTTTGTTGAAGGTAGATATGGTATAGATAATCTTATCTCAAGTTAGGAAGGTATGCAGTGGACTCTAGATTCTAATCATAATGTGGAAATGATCTTGCTTGACTTTGAAGAAGCATATGATAGGATTGAATGGCCTTTTATTGAGTTGATGTTGAAAGCTTTCGGGTTTAAGGATAAATTCTATAGAATGGTCAATATTATTTGTATAGATGCTTCTATTGTTATTAAAGTGAATGGTGAACTTACCTAGTATTTTGAGCTTTAAAGATCTATTAGACAAGGGTGTTCTTTGTCACCTTCTTTGTTTGTCATTATTATTGAGGCCTTGTACTATCTTATGAGAAGTTCTATGGTTGGCCCCCTAGTCAAAGGCCTCTCCTTGACAACAAATTTGAAATTATTGATGTATTGTTTGTTGATGACATTACCTTGGTTTTTTTTATCTTAATAAGGACTATTTGAAACAAGTTTAGTCCAAGATTGATTTTTATTTCTTTGCCTATAGTTCTAAAGATGCTCTTCATAAGTCTTTTACAATTGGTTGGAATGAGAATCCTTTAGAATGGCTGGCTAGTTTTGGTTGGGTGTGGAAAGGCCCCAACCATTTTATTAGATATTTGGGCATCCCCTTTTCTATTATTCCCTCCTTTAAGCAAATGTGGGATTGGTTATATGAAAATGTCAATAAGAAGATTGCTAAATGGCATGTGCATCTCTTGTCTCTACATGGGCTCATCCAAGTGTGCTAAAAAGTTCTTTCTTCTTATAATATGTATTATGCCTCTTGTTGGATGTTTAGTAAATCTCAAATTAACATGCTTCATAAAATCATAAGAGAATTTATGTGGTCTGATGGTAAGGGTAATAGAATAAGACATGCGGTGGCCTAGATGTTTTATTGTGTCCCTCAAAAATTTGGTTGTTTGGGGTTGAAAGATCTTCATCTTCAAGGTATTTCTCTAGTTGTCAAATGGATTGTTAGACCTTTGAGTGGAGATGATCCATGGAAAGTGTTGATCAGAAATAACATTACCAAGGGTTTTCCTAAGGGTAAACTGAATTGAAAAGGGTTGCACATGTCTAATTTATTGGCTAGTTCTTTTTCTATTAAGGTGGATGGATCTCCTATTTTTGCTTCTATATGAAAATCCTAAGAATTGGTTAAGCACCTTATGGTGGTGCCTTCAATCTTCAATGGCTTGAGTGCTTAGTGTTAGGGGTATAAATCAATTTGGTGAAATCTTTCTATCAATAGACAACATATGGATTTGATTAGGGGATGATTTTCCTTTGTTTGGTACTCAAAGGGCCCTAAGAATTTTAGGGATATTTTCTTTCATGATGGTTGGGCATCCTAGGTTGAGGTCTCAAATAAGTACCTCATTCCTTCTCAAAAAAGGACCTTCAACCTCCTTTCTAAGGCTCTTCAGTCTACTCATGCTATTATTATTTTTGATAAGGAGAATGAGTTTTGGGATAATATTAAATGGTTAAATGACCCACCTCTATAGGATTTTCCCACTAAGATGTTGTTTGATAAGCTTGATTTTCCCAAATGTCCTTTCCTCAACCTTAACTATTCTTGGCATGTTTATGACTACTTGTATAGCTGGATATTAAATTTTAAATTTATTAGGACTTCTTGTCTTGAACCTAAGAAATATTTTTTTAGATGGTTGTTGTTGTTATTGTTTAATAAGTTGGTTATTGGGTTTTTTATCTCTAAATTTGGAATTTGCCAGCCTTATTGTTTGTTTTGTGGGGAGTTGAAAACTATTAAGCATGTAGTTTACTATTGTCCTTATACTACCAATATTTGGAAGTATTATCTTAAAAGTTGATCCTGTTTGTTTGGCTATGATATCTCTTGGTACAATATTGCTTTTGGTTATGTGTGTTCTCATAGTAAGCTTCATTTGTTCTTTTATAAATTTTGGTTGGTTTTCTATACTGAAGTCCTTTGGTTTATTTGGAAATAAAGAAACATGGGTGTTTTTTAGTTTGAGACAAGGTTGTTTACTAATTTCAACATTGAAGTTATCTCTATAATGTTTTCCTTACTACAACTCAAGATTCCTCAATATCAATTTAATAAAAAATTTCAAACTGGGATGTTGAAGATTTCTTCTAGCTTCTTATTAGACACCAATGGCTTTCCTAAATGACCCAAACTACCATATTGGAGAGTTACTCAAGATTTTGTAGCTGAGGTTCAATTATCTCAGCATGAATGGAAGTTGATGAAGGATACTTTTTTTGAACAAGCAGATGATTGGATTTTTATGGTTGGCTTGGATATTTTGATTCTGATAAGATTAATACTAATACTTAGCTATCAACTCAAAAGGAGGTGATGGATTCTTTGAGATAGTTGGTCTTAGCTCCCCTTAGGCTAGCTCTAGACAGGTGGATCCTTCATTTTCTCCACCTACTTTTGTTAATGTTGTTGCAATATTTGATGATGTGCAAGGTGATAGTGATCAAATGATGGTCAATGGCTATCATAAGCATGTGGATGACTATATTAACAATATATTGACTCATTTTAAAAAGATTATTGATTATGGAAATGTGATTGATTATGAGGAATTGGTAAATTATGTCAAGAATTCCAACATTCATATGCTACTTTGTAAGGTTGAAAGTTTCTTGTCATGTGTATGTGCTCCTTAATAGGGACTTGAGTTGCAAAAGGGACCTATGGAGAAGAAATATTTTGTGGATGATGAGGTGTCTCCTAACACAATATTAATGGACACTAGTTATTCTGAGTAGGCTATATTGGGAAATTTGCATCCAAGATATCTTCTTAAACAAAGTTTCTTTGATGGATGGACATTGTGTGGAAAGAGATGTCATGCCCTACTATGACCATGATTTCATAGGGTTTTTTTCTCACCAACTTTCACTAATTAGATGAGTGAAATTTTGTGTGGAAAACTATCATTGGTTCCTTGGTAGGGTGTGGTTTTTAATGTCCATGGGAATTCTTTTTCAACCCAATGGTGGAAGTTATAAATAAAATCCCCATATGGGTCCCTCTATACTATCTTCTATTATGATTTAAAAATTTAGATATGATCTTGAGTTACTAGTAGAGAAAGTTGGGGAGTTTGTGAAGATTTGATCCTAAATCAAATGGATTCCATTATTCTTTTGGGAGGGGTTGCATCTATGTGGATGTCTCTAACCCAGTTATCCATTCTATTCAGGTTTCTTCTGAGCATGGTCCTATGGTTATAGAATGTGGATTTTGAGGGACAACCTTTCAAATGCTTCCACTATAATAAAATTGGGCATTAATTTATTATTTTCCCCTCTCATAAGAAGACCCAAAAATGGATTACAAAAGAAAAAGATGTTGGTTTGATCACTCCACCTAAAATCCCAAGCCAACCCCATTAATCTCTAGGAAACTAGTGTAGAGATTTGAGAAAACATGAGAATTTATAGAAAACCTAGGGTAGGGCTCTCTGCCCACATGTAGGGGTGGTGAGGGAGGCTAAGGTAGGAGAATTCAAGGGAGTAAATTTTAGCTAGTAAAGGTGAGTCACTAACAACCAAAACTCTAGAGCAACAGGATATAAACTTTGTTCAATAATTGGAGGAGGCTTTTTATGAAAAGGATGGTGATGATCACCACTTAGGATTTGAGAGTGATTCTCACAATCTCAAAGAGATAATAATTATCCAAATTAAAATGCTAGAAGCATTCAAAAACTCTCTCTCTTATAATCTTAAGACAATGATGAATTAAGGGATGAAATGTTAAAATAAATAATTATATCATTATCTATTTTAAATAAGGTTTTAATTGGTGTTATTAAAACTCCTATATTAGTTTTTAGGTTGGTTAGTTGGGGTACTAAACACTAGAATAATATACTCCATAGATTGTAAGTTAGCTTTCTAAATAGATGGAGCTAAATATAGTATGTTCTATCTATAAATAGCTCCATCTCTTTGATGGAAAATTAATATAATTAATTCAATAAATTATATTTGGGTCTCATATATAAATGACATACTCTTGAGAAAGATGTGTGGTTGTCCATCTTCCACTAGTTATGTCTATGCTCTTATATGTTATTTGATGATTAACAATCTATCTAGACACATGTGTATACATAGTGTTCCAAATTCACAAATGCTAACGAAAAGTTATGGAAGATGAAATGGTTTCTCTTCCACAAGACTCTTCATCCTCTTGTGATTGAGATGAATGATGTCCAAATGTAATAGTCGAGTCATATGGGGGGACCCGTCTCTTCAAGAATGAAGGCAACAACATTGTAAGCACTTGGTGGTATCATGAATTGTGAGTGGACATTAGTGGTTTGGTTTGTAATTACGTGGAAACTTAATAATGCTAATGATGAAGAACACATAAGGTTTGGCATAAATAATTAATTAATTCATACCTGCCTTAATTAATTTGTACCACTAGAAACATGTGTGTGGCATTTGGTGGAGATGGATTGGTGATCTTGGAAGTATTGTGGGCCTTTTGAAAGTGTTTTACAGTATTGTAGACCATGAAGCATGCAATGGAATTACCATAAACCATGAAGCATGAGTCAACAACATTAATACATGCCATGAGAATGGGCTTTCTAGTATGATGAAAATGTATTTTGAGAATCCCCCTAGACCAATCTGTTACCATTAGTAAATCATCAAGCATATCTCTTATTTAGAAAAAAATAATATATCCATAGACACAAATTCCCAAGATTATTAGGAATGGGTATAGGAGTGTAATCCCATCTCCAATTGAAATAATTATAAATAATACAAATCATGAATCTTGATGAATGGTAGGTCAACAAAAATACATTTGAATTATAGTTAGTTTTTTATGAATACCAAAATGGCTTACCACCATCATGACACATAGCATGGTCCTTTGAAGGATATGTGCATATAATTCAATAAACATTTCAAAATTTTTGCATAGAAACATATCCCTTTACATTATTAGTCTTTTCACATAGAAGTTCAATCCAAATTTTAGATATCGTGATGCCACATTGCTTATTTTCCCACACTCCTTTGTGAACTCATACACATTTGTTTAAATATTGGGCATATTTAAAATCCAATGACATTTTTTTAATATGGTTGTGTGCATGGGAGGCAAGATATAAACACAACTAAAGATCACCATAATTATGGTGACCTACATGTTTATTTCTTTATGAATTTTATGTTAAGTGCAATATCAATGAGGATTTTCACTCTTAAGAAAGATATATCCCAAAAGGTTGAAATAAGTGGAATGCTTCTTATTAGAATTATATTATTTTATGTAATGTTTACCTATAATAATGACATGATCCACATATTTTGCAAATAATTTAGGGTTAGTTTAGATTGGTTAGTCATTGTGTGTGACCGATTACTTAGGCATCTTGTATATAATCTAGGGTTAGTTTAGATTGGTTACTAACCATGTATGATTCATTAGTTAGACATTGAGTAGGAATAAGTTAAGAGAATGGTCAATAAATAAATATCGTAATGTACTTACTCATGTTATGAAATATTAAATTTCATCATTATTTTATATAATTAATTTACTTTTTTAATATAAAAATTAATTTATTGTGGTAATATTGGTATCTCTAAATTTCAATTGTGTGATTTCTTATCCCAAATCCAACATATGCAATTGACAACTACTTATACGACATCTTTAGATAACTAAAAAATTGATATTATTTAGTATAAATAACCTCTACAATATATAAGCTCTAACTACGAGTGAATTGAGAGCATACTCTTATAGAGCTATAACATAAATATCTATAAAGAAACACATCTTGAATTTCTTTCCATACTAAAATACAATTTATCTACAAGCAAAAATTAGAAACAAGATCCACCCCTAAAAATAAATTGATAGAATAATTACATGTAACTGATATACGTATGTATTATCTTTAGTCACTGGGTAAAGAAAATTACATAGTTGACTAAAAGTTTCCCATAAAACGACCCAATTATAAACACTTAAGTGAGCACCCAATTACCCAAAAAGTATTTGGCCATAACAATCTATCTTTGAACAAAAGAAATATTAAAACATGTGAATCTTTTTAATAGTATTAAACTATTCTAAAGTAGGTCAATTAATTGAAAACTTAGATAAATGAATATTTTGAATTGAAATGCTAAGTTGTGTTAAATATAGAAAGTACATTCAAAACAATAATTTGATTGCATAAACATGAAGAAGATATAATACTTAGCTCATCTGTAAATGCACAAGTGGATTTGAGATATGCAGAGGTGGAAATAGGTATGAACAAGATTAGGATCTAATTGTCACATTCTAGAAATATTAAATCTAGAAACCTAGACACTTGTGTCAGCCTTGAGATATTTATGTCAATGTAAGTGTCCTGACACAAACATAATTGTCTAGTATGGAATATTCATTATATTATGAAGTGACCACCTAGAGCCTTTTGAGTTTTATGTCACCTTTATGTTGATGTCTTTTCTTTGTGCAAATATGGTGTAGATGACTGTTTATGGAGAAAAACCACATCTCTTCACCTTAGGTCTTTGTACCTTGCCAAAAATGGATTAGTGGGTTCATGAATTCAAGATAACCTCAAGGATACCTATGTCAATGAGCATTTCCCACATAGAAATTATTCCAAAGAGGGCCTCAAAATTATATAATTCTCCCCTAAGTGTTGGCTTGTGTGTGCACAAGGGTGAAATATGCTATATGCAAGGGCATGTAATAATCTAACTTGTAACTTGACAAATATTACTCATGGGTTTCTCTTTGAATGCTTCAAACCTATAATATGACTGATCCTATGACTAATATATAAATAGAGGAGAATAGGGTGGCTTTAGTTACTTGAAATTTGATTTGATAGATGTGTGCTTGGTAAGATTTTTGAATATGACATGATGATATTGAATGGTTTTTGTTTTGTATTTATGCCACATTCTTTGAGAATATCTCATGATAGGGTTCAATAAGACAAATATATTGACCCATATGTTTTGAAACATTTGCAATTTGGATGAGTTTTGAGAAATGGACATATGATAAGAATTGTTACACTTATGTTGATGTGTCCTTATGTGGGATACAAGTATCCAATAGGATAAGAAGCTACCGAGGATTTAAAATTGATAGTGAAAGATATAAACCAATTTTTAGGCTTGTTGTATAGTGTAAGAGATCTGAGTCATTAGAAATAATAGGGTTGGACCAAAATATAAGCAATTTGACATAGATAGATGGGGAATGCAAGCCTTTTAGCAATATGGAGGTCTAAAAATAAAGAGTAGAGACCTAATAGGTATGTCAATTATACAAGACTAAAATGGTATATAATTAAAAATTTAGTATGTATATTTTCTTCCCTTTGATCTAGCAATGCATGTAATGATTGAATCACTAGTTTAAAAGAAAGAAATGCATACCTAGGTGTGTACAACACACTTGCCTTTTTTTATCCCACTTTGAGTTCTTTGTTGGGGTATGGCCTATAACCAAGAGCATGTTATAGTATAAATAAGTGTATATAATCTAAAATTTGAAATAATTGAAATTCTTGAAAAGAAAGAGAGAAAGGAAGGAGTACACCTGAGTGTCGAGGCAACCATGTTGCCCCTTGGTACTTTGACTTGATAAATATGATTCCTTATGAAGCATTAGAGATGAGAGAGTTTCAAAATTGAACCTTAGAGATATGAAGAGGGAGATTGGAAGGTAATTATGCCTCTAATATAGGGTGGTTGCATAAAGTTGGGTTACAAAAAAATGACACAATGAAAAATACAAAACATTTTCTGTTAAGGACGTATGCCCTTTTTGTATAAAAAACAAATGGGTATGTGCACAGAGTTGGGGGACAATTATGTGGACATAACCAATAACACGTACATGATATTTTTATAACATGTATGCATTATGGCTCTAAATTTCCAAGCCATAATGTGTATGTGTTATAACAATAATGCATATGCATTATTAAAACTTATATAAACTCATACACGCTATAAAAATGTGTATGCATTTCTATAAGTTTCAATAAAACATACATATTATTGAAGCTATAAAATAAAAAAATACCCTCATCCTCCTCATTCTTCTCATTCATGTTTTGTTGATTCCCATTCACATTTTTCCCTCAAGCTCACATTTTTGCCTACAAGATTCATGTTTTGCCCTCCATTCACTAGATAAATGATGCTGTCATGAAAAAGAGGTATGTTTTTTCTATATTCAATATTTTTTTTTATTTTTTGTGAATATGAATTGCATCTAGTTTTTTTTTCATTTTTATCCAATATGTCTGTATGCTCTCCTAATCCTCTACCTAACCTTCTGCCCAACCCTCCTAACCCTCCACCCAACCCTCCGCCTAACCCTCTTATAGTTTCCCTAGATCCCCTAGGCAACTAGGAGGATATAGTTGCTCACATATTAGAGAACATAATTGAAATTAAATAAATAATTAGCTAATGAGGGAGCCCACTTCCACAAACACCCACTGCACCTATTTGGCCAATAGCCTAGAGTTAGTATTAGGTCAAGTTGACTCGATAATGACTCAAATTGATAGATGAAGGTCATATATGGATAGTTGTAGGACTTATTATGTTGATAAATTGTTAGAATTTGAGGTGAAGAATAAAAATATAATAAAATATCAAATTTATGCCTTATTTATCAACCTAACCATCAATGCCCCATTTCCCATAATGACCAAACATTTCCCAATCCACCAATACCAACATGATTTAATTAAAGATAATTTTTGGGAATGATGGTGGATGGTGTTTAGATATCCCCCTTGTAATAACCATGAGGTCACTTTATACTTTTTGAGGAAACTCTATTGTGAGTTTGTCCTCAATCAAATTCCAAACTACTTTGACTAAGCTGAGTTTCAAGGTCAAGGGAAAGGCTCTGCACAAGATTGACCAGGTGCATGTCATGTAACTAATCGACTTGCAAGGATCCCTACCCAAAAGGCACTTCATCTAGAGATTCCCTTTGTGGTGTTAGAGGTTATGGAGATAGACACTTTACATGCCCTTAATGCACTTACTGACATACTTAGTTATCATATAAGTAGATTTTCAGAGATAGATGCTCATGATACTCTAGCTAGTGTCCAAACCTGACCCCACCTATGCAGATGTTATGGTGTTATATGCATTATAACTTCAAATGATGATGGTGGTGCTTCATGGGGATTAGAAGATATGGTCTTGACTGATGATTTTTTGGCACACATATTTGGTTTAGATACATTGGGAGTCTCTACAAACATGCAGATATCTTTTATATAAATTTAATGTCAATTTATTAAGTTATATTTGCATTTAAGTAAAAAGTTAAAAATTAATTTACATTTTCAAATTGAATAATATATATGTATTTTTTTATGTTCCAGGAGGAGATGTTGCCTTCGATATCACAACTAGATAGTGGGCCAACCTAGGCTACTACATCTATGCGTGTCAGTATGACACCATACACATTTATAGAGGTAAAATTTCAAGTGAAACTTATATCCTCTATATGTACATTCATACATTTTAATTGCATCCTTGGTAGATTTTGTGTAAGAAAATATAAAATACCTAATTTATAATTTTGTTGGGCTTTTTATTGTTTGATGTATTAATGTGGATTGGCATAACTTGTTAGAAACTCATCCTCCATCTCAACTATGTTTTCAATAACAAAAATAGAAAATTAAACATTTACTTGATATCCCATTATATGTAGTTTCCATAGTGGGTAAATACCAATCAATAGGATTGGATGTACACATATATATAGAATTCATTTTATAAAATTTATTTGGTACAATATATTTCTATTAATTTCCCAATCGAGCATATCATGTCTTCATCAATATGCACACCACTACTTTCTTTTAAATACTAGCCTCATAGCCAAACACTTATTCCTTGTTATCCTAATCACATATAGTGGTTCAATTTCTATGATTGATATCCAAAATATTCATAGCTATCAATTCAATTCCCATCTTGATTCCATTCAAGCATAATAATTTCATCTCTATCTATGGAGTTATGAATTTAGATGGCATAGCCTCTTGATCCCATTGTACCTAGTCAATTCCATTAGTTTGTTGGTAGAGTGTCCATTAGATCCCATTATTTTATTAGAAGAGCTTCAAATACAAACTATAGCCCATATGTAGATGGCATAGGCCTTGTGACCATATACAAATAGGGGACCTCAACCCCATATAAAGAGATGGGGTTGAGTGGTTTGTTACCACCACCTACTTAGGGGGCCCAAAGACATACTATATCTAGTTGGGAGGAGAGGTCCTATCTATATACATTGATGTAGAGCTATATCAACTTCTATAACAAACTCTACCTATATCCCTTCCTTTAAAGGTTTTACATCATCCATTCATAACTCATTCCCTTAGTCCTTTGGTCAATTAGATAATAATGATAATATTAGTCAAATAAATCCTTTTATCTTCTTATCAGACTCTCTTTACATCCTTGTTCATGTCACTAACTCAAAATCTATGTCTACTTATCCCTCACATACACCTTTCTAGCTTTACCTTCGACTATCCATATTTTGGGGTAAAGCTCCTTATCTAGGCCTTAACCCTTTTCCCTTAAACCTTCTCGCTTAACCCTTTTCTAGGCCTAGCAATAGATCAAAACCTCATTTACATACTTTTCCATACCTGACAAGCCTGAAACCACCTCCATTAGTGAGAAGACATAAATAATGTAAGATTACAATTGTTTGGAATTTTTCAACGGTCAAATCTTATTTTATACACTAAACCCTATAATCAAGGTTTCTAAGCCATTACCAAGGCCGAGATCACACTAAAGGGGATAAATTTTGTTTTAGTGGGTTTCAAAACCCCAAACCTTTTTCATTGGGTCTATACTAACCCTATACATCTTTATCATTCAGACAACAAGTTCTAAAAGCCCATAATTAATTGAAAACTCAAAACTCTCAATTTATAACCTTGCCTATGCACATAGAAAAAAGAGGGTACAAGGTTACTTTGCCTTTCCTTAAAATTCAAATATCTTCAAAATCTAATATGGGATTATATACACTTTCATTGACTATCTTATACCCCTTACAATCTCAATGGAATTCCAAACTAGTTTCAACTTAAAATAACTCAGTCCTTTGATTGTATTCTACCCTTTAGAAAATAAGGTACTTAAGGATTGTTTCCTATTTCAATGTCAAAGCACTATAAATCTATATCAAGATGATCTCCCCCTTTCTATGGTAATTCAACATCCTGCTTTAAAATCTTTAGAATCCAACATTTGAGTTATCAATTACACACCAACTAGACTAACTTAGACCAAGGGAAAACCTATTTAAACTCAAATTCAAATTTAAACATTTTAAAGACACATTTAGACCTTGTATTATAATTCCAACATGCCCTTGCATTTAATGACTCAATTTCACAAAATACACTAAAAAATCCTCCCTAGTTGTCTTGTCCTTCTCCCTCATGAAACTGACATTTCTTGCCTTTAGTCTGGTGTTAAAGGTCACATGTTGCACATATCCACTTGTCACATTCATGCTTCTTGTGACCTCATTAGATTTTTTCATATCTAATGCAAGACTAAGTTTGTTATAAATTTGTTTAATCAATGAATTTCCCAATTTATTAATTACTAAGTTGTTTGTTTAGCTAATGACTAGGGTGGACACTCCATCATTGTGAGTTGAGATAGACTCGATCATTGTTACTGCAATGTCATATGTACAGGTACTCATCAAGGTATGTATATTCACTTTTAATTTTGAATTGTAATTTAGTACTTTTATTTTAATAATTTTACTATATACTTTTGTAAATATAACTTATATGCATGAATGTATTGTGTATGCAGGGCTATCATATGACATTTGATAGTCTGATTCAGATGACTACTACAATAGATCCTCATGAGAATAAATAGTACATAAATATTAATGTTCTACTTGGATATACTAGATCAGATATATGGTCAAAGTCATGTGAGGATGTCATGTTGGTAAGTTGCAATGTTGGTAGAACCTGATATGTGTTGATTGGAATTAGAGGTTTAGAACTCCAATCATCCACCCATCCTTGTTACTCACACTCATTCCAAATAAAGTCCATGCATGCAAAATAAAATCATGCCAAGTGTCACATATGAATAGTCCAAGAACCTACATTTAAGCTATGAAATGAGTGGAGCTCACTTAAACCTATTAGACTCATACAATCCTCATAGTTTGCCAAGTCTTTTTCCTCCATCAACCAAAAATGTCTATGAATAGTAAAATTTACTTGACCACCAGGACATATGTTCTCATTATACCAATCAGCCATAATTTTTGCATCAATCAAATTAGCAACATTGTCATATTTTAAATCCTCCCTTGCAATAGCTCTCTTTATACTTGCTCTAACATAATCATGTCCCCCTTTTCCATGGCTAGCCTTAGTGAAACTCCAAATATGTTCTACACCATTGGTAACATGCATCCTACTAAACCAATAAAACATCCATGCATTCTTTAATTGTGATGTGAAATTGTCTAACCAAATGTAATGTCATTTGAAATTAATGTTCCTTTAAGTCAACTATTAATATAACTTATCAAAACAATCTTACACATACTCTATACAATGTGATTGATCATCACTAATATATAAATGGTACTCCTTTAATATTTTTTGATCTTATTTTATACTATCAGGTGCATGCATGAATGCTATATGCATGAATATGTTAATTTGTGTTGAGTTGTAATACTATGATTGAACTTCTATTTGTGGTTTGAATGTGTAATTTTCTAAAAAGTTGACTAATTGTTGACGTAGTAGATTGCACCCAGGGTAGGAGGCCAAGCTCCTACCTTCCACATGCAACAATGGAAACTCCCCTCTCACATGTGGGACAGGCAAAGCTGGAGGGGAGAGTCTCTAGGTAAGGGATAGCTCCCTTTGATGCATCTAATGTGTTCCAGTAAGTGCTAACATATATATATATATATATATATATATATATATATATATATATATATATATATATATATATATATATATATATATATATAATGGGGGGATGAAAAGGGAGGAAGATTGCAGGAAAACAAATCTACTCTAAAAGGGGTGATGCACCAAAATGATCTCACCTTCTCACACTCACACTTAAAATTAGATAAACACATACATACACTTCAAACTGGCAGAAGGACCAGGCTGCAAGAAACTTGGTAAGGCAACTTTAATGGAAAATATAGAAAATAGAGATTCACCAAAGGTGCTGTGAAAGGCACTTTGTATAGTAATTTCTTCTATTTTTGCACTTCCAAATAAAACTCTCCTTATCAGTTGCAGAAATGGCACCTTATAGACACTAGGTATGTTGGTGTTGAACCTATGGAAGCATCAAGAAGCAATGACTAAACACAAACTAACACTTAGACATACATAGAGATATCTAACCAAGATAGATGTAAAAAATGCATTTATTGATTCAGGTGAAAATTTGCCAGGGCTACGCCTTACAAATGTGGAAGATCCTTTCTCAAATGACAAGTCCTCAACATATAGGAGAAGAAAGGAGGCCTTTTGGCACCCTTTTTACAAGTGACCCATGTGCCTTATGAGCATTGGGAAGAGCAGGCCACTTAAACATAAATGTTGTGTCGGCCCTGGCTTTGACTTCAGGCATTTTTTGACATGGCTACACCATTTCCCCATTAACCAAGACTGCTCCTTGAAGGTACCTACATAGTTTGGCTACTCATAAATGTGAAATGAAGAAAAATGGGTCACACAGTTGGCCATTCACACCTTCTAATGGTCAATTCATAGACACTATTTCACTTGCTGGAGTAACTTCTTGAATCGATGCCTCACTTCATCACTTAGACTATCTACCTTCTCTTACACTCAGCACTTTTTTCTTTTCCCTACCTTGTCTCTTACTGGCTTTTTTGGCCCTTGAGCTATCTCTAGGTAGGTCACTGCATTCCTTAGGCTCCTTTCATGGCTGGTGCTTGGGCATTTAAAAAACAACAACCTTTTTACTGGCTTAAATTTGATGTTTGCACACCCATCATCGCTTGAAAACCAATGGCTAATTCACCCTCTTAAAGTTGACAGCTTTCAAGACGTCACCATCCTTGGCTATTTCCTTTAGTTTTTCCTGCTTAGCACCTTCCCAAAGGGAAGCTGACCCTTCAACCTTTGGAAAGTGCCCCTTTATTTTGGCCAAGAGTCCCCCACAAGGGCATTCACCCTTTAGGGTCCTTCAGCTCTTTGGCAGGTCTCTGTCTTCATTATTTCCCTAGGCTTTTTTGCTTCAGGCCCTTTTCTTGCAGACAAAAAGTCCACAAGAATTGGCCACCTCCAAATTTTTGTGCTTTTTAGTCTTTGCTTTAGTCTTTCGAGTAGCCCATCCAAATTCTATGGGCTTTCCTCCTTTGTGGTCTCTTTGAAGTACCTTTTCCCTCTGCAAGGGTTTATTGAACCTTGATTGCCCTCTACATGGGCTCCTACCCTTCAGCTTTTGGGGCACCTTATTGAACTAACCTTTTAAACCAATCACATTGAACCAAAACATTGAACTGGTTCAATGGTTCAATGCTACATGCTAAGCTGATTGGACCAAAGGTAGTCAAACCATTTTCTTTGAACCACTTGCTTTAAACCATTCACTTGAACTAATCCATTAAACCATTTGAATGAACTGGTTCAATGGTTCCATGCTACGCACTGAGCTAATTGAACCGAGCCTTTAAACTTTTCTCATTTGCCTTAGCCATTGAACCTGCACATTGAACCAAGTGATTAAACCAATGCATTGAACCAAGTGATTGGACCGGTTCAATAGTTCAATGTTGTGCGCTGATTATTGAGCCAATGCCGTTGAACTCTTTGTTGAACCAAAGCGATGAACTTGAAGATTGAACCCAAGCTTGAAGTTGAAGTGATAGACTTAAAATGATGAGCCAAGGCCTAAAACAAGGCCGATTGAACTGTTGATTGAATTAAACCATTGAACCAATCTATTAAAATTTATTGATTGAACTCTACATTGAACCAAAGCTTTGAATCAAAGCTGATTGAACTACCGATTGAACCAAGGCTGTGAACTGAAGCGATGGTTCAATGGTTCAAAGATGATAACCTTCCTTGAAATTTTTCTTTAGATGAAGGCCCAAAAGATCCTTGTAAACCCTAACACTTTCTAAACTGATTTCTCATCTACCAAGGATTTCACCTGTTGAATCCGTAGAAAACCAAGCTCTATAGAGTCTGTAGAAATAGACCTGTAGAGTCCGTAGAAATTCTTGGACTTGTGCAAAATCAAAAAATGAATTGGCCTTAAATAGTAGGGGAAGAAGGGGACCAATTTTTTTCCCTATTAGGCAAAAAATGGTCAACAAATTGGTGACTCCCAGGGGAAGCATGCTTGCTATGCTTAGAAACTAGTTGCCTTAAAAATCCATTGGGCACGGGGTCAGATTGTAACTTTAAAATTAGCAATAGCCCTGATAAATTTTAGAATCAATCACAAAGATTTACCTCAAAGGAAATGAAAACACACATAAAGCTAAGAAAACTACTTGTGCAAATAGCATTTAGGGAAAATAGGGAAAGAAAATTGAAATCAACCTACTATATATAGTTAACCAGGTATTTTTTATTCCCTCTTAGATTAAAGGGAAAACTTCTAATGTCTCCTTCATCTGACACACCCAATATCGATAATGGATCCCACAAGGAAATATTTATGTGCATCTCCTTCACTTGGTCTACCATGTTGATCTGAGGATTGCTCCCTTCCATATTTTCTTTGGGGTCACTTGCAGCCTTTTGAGGCATAGGCTAGGGAGCTGAATGTACAACTGGTGACCTAAAATTTGGGAATTTTTGGTTCACCTGTGGTGGAAGAGATGGTGTGGATGTTTGAATAGTTGCTTGAGTTTATTTCATAGCTCTCCCTTTGGATCTTGTGTTGGCTGCAACACAATTATCCTAATTGTTTATAGTGCCCACATAATTCACTAAATAAAATTCCCCTTCCATATGATTCATGAGGATAGAATCAAGTTGGGCCTGATCGCTACTCGTGCTAGGTTGAATTGGAGCCTCAAAGACCTGGGAATGAGTGGCTACCTGATTGTCTACATTTGGGTAATAACTCATCATCTCATTTGTATAAATAGCCTATTCTTAACCATATCCCATGGTCAAATAACTTGGCTGCTCTTGTACCAAGTTATTTTGAATGGGAACCATAGCTTTAGATGATGAAGGGGTGCCTGGGTTGTAGTCTTTGAAAGGTCTGGTCTGAGTAAGCTGACCTTGTCCTTGATTGTAATTTTGGAAAGGGGCTCTTAGAGCTTGACCAAACTACTGGTATCCTTGGTTTGGTTTGTTGCTTTGAGATTGTTGCCTTTCAAGAGCTACAAGTTCGTTTGACATACTCTGCAACAGACTCTTAAATTCATGAAGCTTATTAGATGGAGCAGTAGCTGGTTTCTCTATGCTAGGTAGAGGAACTAATGTGGGAGTAACGGCCTAAATTAGAAGTAGAATTTTTGGGAAAAGTGGCATATGGGGTCTAGGGGCTATTTTCCCATCCTATATTAAGCAATTTTTAGCTACTATGGCTACGTCATAGGTATCAGGCAACACATGCCCTCCCATGGATTGTATCATCATAGTAATATCACTATTTAATGCCCTTAAATAATATAGAAAAGCATAGCTAGCATTTGGTCTTACCAAAATGGGTATTCTATCCCAAGTCTTCTAAAATTGTGTATTGAAATCCTGCATATATTCATGTGGGGCTCTTTTTATGGTCGTTAGCTGCTCAACAAGTGAGAGGTCATCGCTCTTTTCCCCAAAATGGTTTGTCAATTGAGTACCCAATTCATTGTAGGAATGGATTGAATTTTTAGGCAAAGTCTCATACCAGTCAAGAGCTTTGCCCTTGAAAGACAATGCCAACAATCTAATTACAATATTCTCCTTAGTGACACTGTGAATATTGCAGAGGTTAGAAATATTTTTGATGTGTTCAATAGCTATAATGGGCCCCTCTCTATTAAAAGGAGGCACACTTTTGAGGACCACTCCTACAATTGGGTCATAACGTTGGAAGTTCAATCAACTCTAACCACGAAAGCTCACAAAGGGTAATGCCATAGCTATAAGGGGATTCAAACGGGGTACTTCTCCTGTGAAGGAAGCACCTATAGCTAGACTGGGAAGACAACTCACTAAATAAGGATGAGTCCCTTTGAACCTTAGTCACTTTTTTGAGTTGAGAGGTAATTAAATGAGTTCAAAAGGGACACCCTTATTAGCAGATCGTGTGCTGACTTTAGGCATAGGAAGTCAGACTGGTCTTTGATTAGGAAATGGGGTTCTTACCAGTGGAATCACTAGATGCTATAAATAGTTGATTTGTTGTAACAAGACCAACATTAATCCTAAAACTTTACTGAGTGTAAAACTAAGTCCCACCAAGCATTCCAAAAACTATTGACACATTGGATTGCACTCGAGGTAGGAGGCCAAGCTCCTACCTTCCACACGCAACAATGCAAACTCCCCTCTTGCCTGTGGGACTGAAAAAGTTGGAGGGGAGAGTCTCTAGGTAAGGGCTAGCTCCCTTTGATGCATCTGATGTGTTTCAGTAAGTGCTAACACACACACACACACACACACACACACACACACACACACACACACACACATATGTAGATATATAATGGGGGGATGAAAAGGGAGGAAGATTATAGAAAAACAAATCTACTCTAAAAGGGGTGATGTACCAAAATGATCTGACCTTCTCACACTCACACTTAAAATTAGACAAACACATACATACACTTCAAATTGGCAGAAGGACTAGGCTGCAAGAAACTTGGCAGTGAGGCTTTAATGGAAAATATAGAAAATAGAGATTCACCAAAGGTGCTATGAAAGGCACTCTGTATAGTAATTTCTTCTATTTTTTCACTTCCAAATATAGCTCTCCTTATCAGCTATAGAAATGGCACCTTATAGACACCAGGTATGCTGGTGTTAAACCTATGGAAGCATCAAGAAGAAATGAATAAACACAAACTAACACTTAGACATACACAGAGATATCTAACTAGGATAGAGGTAAAAAATGCATTTATTGGTTCAGGTGAAAATTTTCCAGGGCTACTCCTTACAAATGTGAAAGATCCTTTCTCAAGTGATAACTCCTCAATATATAGGAGAAGAAAGGAGGCCTTTTGGCACCCTTTTTACAAGTGACCCATGTGCCTTACGAGCATTGGGAAGAGCAGGCCACTTAAACATAAATGTTGTGTTAGCCCTGGCTCTGACTTCAGGCATTTTTTTCACATGGCCACACTGTTTCCCCATTAACCGAGACTGCTCCTTGAAGGCACCTATGTAGTTTATCTACTCATAAATTTGAAATGAATAAAAATGGGTCGCATAGTTGGCTATTCACACCTTCTAATGGTCAATTCATAGACACTATTTCACCTGTTGGAGTAAATTTTTAAATCGATGCCTCACTTTACCACTTAGACTATTTGCCTGCTCCTACACTTGGTACTTTTGTCTTTTCCCTACCTTGTCTCTTTCTAGCTCTTTTAACCCTCGAGCTATCTCTGGTTGGGTCATTGCATTCCTTGGGCTCCTTTCATGGCTAGCACTTATGCATTTAAAAAAACAATGGCCTTTTTACTGGCTTAAATTTGATGTTCACGCACCCATCATCACTTGAAAACCAATAGCTAATTCGCCCTCTTAAAGTTGATGACTTCTGGGATGTCACCATCCTTGGCTATTTCCTTCAAGTTTTCTTGCTTAGCACCTTCCCGAAGGGAAGGTGACCCTTCGGCCTTTGGAAAGTGCCCCTTTATTTTGGCCAAGAGTCCCCCGTAAGGGCATCCACCCTTTGGGGTCCTTTGGCTCTTTGGTGGGTCTTTGTCTGCATTTTTTCCCTGGGCTTTTTTGCTTTGGGTCCTTTTCTCATGGATAAAAAGTCTATGAGAATTGGCTGCCTCCAAATTTCTACGCTTTTTAGTCTTTGATTTAGTCTTTCGGGTAACCCCTCCAAATTCTCTGGGTTTTCCTCCTTTGCGGTCTCTTTGAAGTGCCTTTGCCCTCCACAAGGGCTTATTGAACCTAGACTGCCCTCCACAAGGGCTCCTGCCCTTTGGATTTTGGGGCACCTCATTGAACCAACCCTTTAAACCAATCGTGTTGAACCAAAGCATTGAACCAGTTCAACGGTTTAATGTTGCACGCTAAGCTGATTGGACCAAAGGTAGTCGAACCATTTGCTTTGAACCATTCACTTGAACTAATCCATTAAACCAGTTCAACGGTTTAATACTGTGCACTGAGCTAATTGAACCAAGCCTTTGAACTTTTCTTACTCACCTTAGCCATTGAGCCTGTGCATTGAACCAAGTGATTGAACCAACACGTTGAACCAAGTGATTGAACCAATTTAAAAGCTCAATGCTACGCATTGATTATTGAGCCAAGGCCATTGAACTCTTTGTTAAACCAAAGTGATGAACTTGAAGATTGAACCTAGGCTTGATGTTGAAGTGATAGACTTGAAATGATGAGTTAAGGCCTGAAACAAGGCTGATTGAACTACCGATTGAATTAAACCATTGAACCAGTCTGTTAAACTTTTCTGATTGAACTCTACGTTAAACTAAATCTTTGAATCAAAGTTGATATAACTATCAATTGAACTAAGGTTGTGAACTGAAGTGATGGTTCAATGGTTCAAAGATGCCAACCTTCCTTGCAAATTTTCTTCAGATGAAGGCCCAAAAGAGCCTTGTAAACCCCAACACTTTTTGAACTAATTTCTCATCTGCCAAGGATTTCACCTGCTGAATCCGTAGAAAACCAAGCTCTATAGAGTTCGTATAAATGGACCTGCAGAGTCCGTATAAATTCCTGGACTTGTGCAAAATCAAAAAATGAAAAATAGTAGGGGAAGAAGGGGACCAATTTTTTGCCTTGTTAGGAAAAAAATGGTCAACACTAATAAAATATTAAAATCATGTGGGAATGTGTCTTTTCTTAGCTTTAAATGTTCATCCAACCATTTAACCCTATGTGTCTGCCTTGATTACTCATAAACAATTTTCTCCATGAATTTGACCATATATTTTGAAATAGGTATCTCTTTTGTAACAAGCTCACACCTTTTAGATTATTTGCCATATTTTACTTGATAAGTCATAGATTTGTATTTGATCAAACCAACTAATTCCTATCTAATTGCACTTGTACACTCCTCATGGATACATTTTTTCAATTTTGGTAATCCACCACAAATGCTGTAATTTCCATCCAAACATGATTTCTTATAAAAAGAACTATCCATCTTGTCTTTTACCAAAAATATTTGAAATAAATTCCATGGCTGATTTTGGGATAACTTCTTTGACATACTTCTGCAAAATGTTAGTAGTATGCAAAGTACAATGAATATGGCTAAAAACATCATAGTGCATTAAAAATTTAACATGTTCCCTACAACAACAAGTGGTGCGTGTGTGATTTATTTTTACATAAAAAGGTTTGGCCATCTCAAAAATTCTTTGAATAATAATAATTTGTGGATGTTTTTCAAAAAGCTTAGAGTACAATTATGTTTGAGTCATATCCAAGAAATGTTTTGGATGTGGTTCACAATTATGAGAAGCAACTCTTCTTTTCACTACATCTCTCGCATTGGGCAAAAATCTTGTATTATCTTTCCAAAATTGTGTAAATAAGTCTTTCAAAGCATCGACTATAGCATTGTCCTTTCATGGAAGTCTACCAAAGACTGCCAGAGATATTTTGCATTGGGTTCATTAAGTCTTTCACATCTTGAAATTTCTTTTATTAATGTTTTTCTATTTATATCAAGTTTTTGACTTGTTTTTGAAATCAATCATTTCCCCTATTTTAGCACTAACTACACAAGTTGTCATAATTATGTCGAGCAACACTATAATATTTATTGCATGATTTTGGACCTAAAAATTGATATGAATCATGTATATTTTCAATAATTTCATCATTTTCATTATCCATGTTAGATGTTCTTAGTCCTAATGTGTACATTATAGGTCTCATCTTAAGCAATTTCATCAATGAAAAAAATAATTGATATCTTTGACTATCATACTCCAAATTATGAAACCATCCCAAATTTCTTGAACCAATATTCTTGAATGGTGGTTAGACATTTTTTTATGCATTGGTTTCAAAATATTTTCATCAACTTCAATTAAGTACTTATCTTTTCTATACATAATTCTTAGAGGTGTTGTTATTGGTGGAATCTATTCAAAAGGTGTTTCAAAATAATTATATGTTTCCATGAAATTTTATTTATTATTAATTTCTTCATTATTCGAGTCCATTAAATTTTATTCATTGTTTTTGGGTAAAGTATCATGTGTATGCTTTTCATAAACATAATAAAAAACTTTAAATTTTGAAAGTGAATTTTCAACATTATTTAATTTTCTATTGTCAATTTCATCATAATTTAATTCATTATTTTGAATTTTATCACAATTCAATTCATTATTATAAATGTCATCATTATTCAATTAATTATTGTTAATTACCTCATTATCTATGTTGTTCCCAAAATCTGTCACTTGTTTTTGGGACAACATATCAACTATTTTGGTCCTACAGGCCAAAATTCTCTCTTCCCTTCTCAAAAAATGTTCTGAGTGCTCAAGTTCTTCAATTATTCAAGCATTTTCAGTCAAGGGACTCGCAGGTTTAATGGGTTCAACAACTTCAACAGGTGGACTCTCATAAAGGAACAACTTCTAAACACTTAGGAAATTTCAATGTTGGTTCAACATCGAGGTTCAACCAAAAGGTCCATTGGTAGGCTTCAAACAAATGGAATGAACCATTGAACCATTAAATCCTGTTCCAACAAGGTTTAAACGTTCAACGATTTCAAAGGTTCAAAAAGAGTTAAGCACTCAACGAGTTCAAAGAAGTTCAACTGCTTCAAAGAGTTTAACAAGTTTGAAGACTTTGGCAAGTTCAAAGGTTTAAAGACTTCAGAAAACTTAGAAGAACAAAGGATTCAAAGAAGAAAGATTGATCTGTTGAACCATTGAACCTTGAACCTTGAACCAGAAGAGTTAAAAGTTCAAAGGTTCAATGGGTTCAATAAAGTTTGAGAAACTTAGAAGAATAAAGGATTTGAAGAACAAATAATGAACCATTGAACCATTGAACCTTGGACCAAAAGAGTTCAAAGTTTAATGGTTCAATGAGTTCAACAGAAAAGAAAAGGATCTATAAATTTTGAAGGACTAAAAGATTCAAAGAAAGAGAATGAACCATTGAACCTTCAACCAAAATGGTTCAAAGTTCATAGGTTCAAAGGGTTCAAAGTAGTTCAAGTGACTAAGTGATCATGACATCCCCATGGATGTCAAATTCAAGGTAATAAAATATTTGATAATTTTAAAATATGGCACGGACCCTAACAACAAACTCAATGACTGGCCAAAGAAGGAGCCAAAAGAGCCAGTTGAAAGTGAGAAGATAGCCCGAGAGCTCAAATCATGAGGAAGAGACAAAATACAACAAGGAAAGAGAGAATAACTATAAGAAATATAGAAATATCTATAGGAGAGTTATTTTTGGTAGGTGAAATAGTCCACCAAGTGGACATCAGAGAGCATGAGCACTCAATAATGTAGCCTATTTTTATAGATCGAGTAAAGGTGAAGTGGACAATTGCATAAATATCAAGAAGAAAGTGGCCTATACTTTGGAGGAGACAATTGAGAAGAATTACCATGCCAAAGTTAAGGCTTATGCCTTGTTCCAGCATGGCCCCTTGATAGAACTAAAAATGCATTCAAGGCATTGAATGTAGCATGGGCCATTACATGAAACAAAGTGCCCAAGTCTTTTTGGGAGTGATATATATTGTAATCTCTTATTTTATGCAAAGGAGATCTTTTTGTTATCAGAAGAAAAACTCTGACCAAATTGAAAGACATTATTGAGACTTTGAGCTCAGATTGTTAATCATATTTCATTATCTGAATGAGAAAGCAAGTGACCTTTCAGACTTTGTGCTAGAATAACTTGTGTTGTTGAGGAAATTGTTCTTATGTCTATTTCTTGAATGTGTTCTTGTCCATTTAATTAAATAAGCAAAGTTAGTGGAAGTAACCAGGAAGGTATCTTGAAGCTGACTGTGGAGAGACTTTGTGCTACCACAATTATCTTTAGTCTGTTTATTTTCTATTTCTATTTAAAGGATCTTGAGATGACTTTGTGCCCCCATCATCCTTCGTATTTCACTCTTTGGTATTTGAGGTGGAGACTTTGTGCTACACCTCATTCTACTAGTTATTTCACCCTATTACATTTACTTATTAGTTACTTTCGAGAAAGAATTCTTGTTGTTTGTTGCCGACCACTTTTGAAAGAAGAGAAGTGCCTTTAGTGTTTTCACTAGAATTCTCCTATGTCTGTGAACATCATCTTTGAAAAAAGAGAGATAGATGGTGTTATCCTTCCCTGAGTGTTATTTTCAGCTTATATTTATAGTATATATATTAATATATAGTGCCTTATAGTTATAGGGAATCTCCCCTTGATGAGAGGAGAGATTTGTCCCCTTTTGATGTGGTAAACTTGCACATTTGGCTGATCAATGTCCTTATGTTGTGGTTAAAACAACCTATTTTTCCCATCAATTAGCTAGTGATAAAATATTCACCCAAAAGTTTTTGGCAACTCCACTGGGGAAGAATGAGTAGTTTTAGTTTTTTTTCTTATCCATTTTCTTCGTTGTTCCAAGTCCTTTTCCATTACCATTTTCCTCCACCTTCGTGCCAATAGTTTTTGGTGACTCCGCTGGAGAAGAATGAGTAGTTTCAGTTCTTTTCCTTATCCATTTTCTTCACTATTCCAAGTCCTTTTCCATTACCATTTTCCTCCACCTTTATGCCAATAATTTTTGGTGACTCTGTTGGGGATCATTTTGTGCAGTTTGAAGCCTCAAGCTTTAAGTTCAAGCAGTCCCTATCCTTATCCATTTCAGTTTTACACTCTAGCAGATCCATGGTATATGAGAAGCTATAGATCCAAAGGTATTGTTGACTCTATATTCAAGTTGGTATAACAAAGAAATTTTGATTGATTTCCTTCACCATCTCACCTCCAACGAACTAGGAGTTTTCCTCCTACAAAAGTTAGGTCTCCATTACCAGGCAAAGCATCCATTTATATTATTGGTAGAGCTTTGTTAGTTTATACCCCTAAAACATTTTTATCCCTCCCTTCAATAGTCAAATAATGGCAGTCAAGGCCCCTGGGATAACTCTTTTAGCCCACTTAATTTAACTCCACCTCTACATGAGCTACCACGTAGTTCAAGGAAGAATTTCCCTAAGTTATTTGGTGATGGGAGAGTTCATCTTGATGAACATATTACAAACTTTAGCATATCCTATGGTGTGATATGTGTGGGGTATGAGGGCATAGTAGTCAGGATATTTGTGAAAACATTGCAAGGCACTATTGCAGACTAGTTATATCATCTATAGGCCCAGACTATGACTAACTGGGATACCCTCAAAGCCAAATTTGAAGCCAAATTCAAGCCTACTAAAGATGCACATGCCCTATTGGCCCAGCTCACACAAATGAAGAAAGAGCCTCATGAACCTATGAGGGACTTCATTGCCATATTTGATAAGTTAAGGAACATGATTCCAATAATTACTCAGCCAACAACTAAGAATCTCAAATGCTTCTTCATCGACTCTTAGCTACCTAAAGTGAGTTTTCTATTGAGACGTGCTGGCCACATAGACCTTGCTGTAGCACAGGATTTAGCCTCAAAGGTGGAAGATGATCTTATCTTGGCAAGAAAGATAAGGATAGATTCTAACGGAGGTAAATCTTCTTCATCCTTTAAATATCCATCTATAGTCACCACTGATCCAATGGTGTAGAAGCTGGAAAATGAGTTGCTAGCTCTCAAAAAAAATGGTGCAAGGGATGTCTGCTCCTCCTTCTTACTAAGATATACCAAGGAGGACATTCCTCAATCAGTCATACCAAGGCAATGCTGTTAGGAATCAAGGGCATCCAAATCATCTTCTTCCCCCTCAAGGGAAACTTGCTATTGAAGCAGCTCCAACCAACTCAGTAGTTGGATACCTTGAAATAGAATCAAATTTCTATTTCCAACTTGAGTTGAACCCAGAAGATGACGTTGATCTCTTTGTAGTAGACCAAGATGAATCAACTGGTAACTCCAACATTGGTTTCTTGAATTACAAGGATGAACCTAGAAGTAAAGGTGAAGCATTTGATGGATCATACACTGTATTCACCTGGTCCCAAAACTAGTCAGCTCAGCAAGCTAATAAGGAAAAAATACATGAGTGAGCTCAACCAATAATTTTAATTGCTAAGTAGGGAACCACTCTACTTTTTCAATCAAAGGACTTGGTGATCACTAAAAAGGTAAGTACATCAAGTTTTTCTTCATCTTTTGCTTCAAATTGACAGACTAGTACCACCCCTCTTAAAAAATAGAAGGATGAACTGCCTTCCCTTGTTCCTAATTCATTTTTGACATTTGATATAATTGACCATGTCAAGAAAACCAAAATTCAAATATCTAAATTTGAATTCCTACAATCCAACCCTGAGCAGTTGGATAAGTTAGTGGAATGTGTAAAGAATAAAAACATCCCTGTAGGACTAGTTATTCCAAAGGTTACTCCCACATCCACCTAGAATAACCCTGTCATGAAGATAGAACCATTTTATGTCTCCCTATTGATAAATGATCATCAGATGAGCAATTACATCATAGACTCAGGCACATCTGACAATGTCATGCCTACCAAGGTGGTAAATTCTCTTGGCCTTACATTAACTAAAACTTTTGGGAGATGTTTCTCCATGGAAAACAAACAAGTGCCACTTTTGGGACAAATCAAAGATGCCTAGTTTGCATTTGCGGCATTCCTAGATAAGAGAATTAAGATGACAGTCTTAGTGGCCGACATCCCAGCCTCCTACGACATTCTTCTTAGGAAATTTTTTTACAAGGATGTTGGTGGAGAATTGAACATGGACCTATCTAAGGTGAGGATCCTTATCAAAGGCATCATGAAAAGGCTACTTCCAGAGAAGGAGGCAAAATATATTGTCACCCAAACATCGGCCCTTGAAGCTCAAATTCTATTTGAGTCTTTAGGAATGGATAATGTTTTCCTATTTATAGAGGATGTCCCTATTTCATCTGATGAAATTATTGTAGGTGATAATCCAAAAAGTTTAGACAAGACAGTAGGAGAATTGGTAGAGTAAATTTTAGATGCAAAATAATCCTCCCTCCTTGACCAAGAGGAATCTGAAAAAAGATAAGTTTCTGATAATGTCTAGATTCTAGAATTTGATGGCAGCTATTTTTTTACTGGTGCTAGAGCTGGGATTATTCTAATATCTCCTCAAGGAGATATTTTTTCTTTTTCATATAAGTTGTAGTTTAGCAACACCAACAACACTGCTGAGTATGAATCTCTATTACTTGGGTTGAAGGCTGCTCAAGACAAAGGTGTCAAACTCCATGCCAAAGGAGATGCTAAATTGATGGTTTTTCAAGTGAGGAACCTATGTCAAACCAAGAATAAAAGATTACACCATTACCACAATCAGATATGGGACTGCTTTGAAAGTTTTGATGCTTTTAATATTTTTACAGTGCACAGAGAGCTTCATAATCATGCAAATTCATTGGCTGTCTCTGCAACCCTCATAGTTCCTCACAAAGACTTTGAAGAGCATAGTTACACTATAAAACTAGTCTTTTGACCAAGTGTACCTGATAATGCCAGCCATTGGTAGGTGTTTGATGCTGACAATCAAATCATGTGCTTCACTAGACCAGAAGAGAAATGAACTATGATAATGGGCCATACTATTGTGCATCAAAATTAGGTAAAGAAAATCTTCTACAAGAGAATAAAGATTCATGATTTTCATATTGGAAATCAAGTCTTGCTGTGGGGAAAGAAGAGATAACCAAAAGGAATGCACAGGAAATTTGATTCCTGGTGGAGAGGTCCATTCGCCAATCATCACTTTTAGGGAGAAAATGGTTTCTTGGTGATTTATCAAGATGGCACACCCTTTTCACTACCTCATAGTGGGCAGCATCTGAAACACTTCAATCCTTGAAGTAATAGATGACATTAGTTTTATATATTGGTATAGTATTTTGTTTTGTTTTGTTTAATTTATTTTATTTGGTTTTTGCACCTTTATTTTTGGGTAGCATGACTCCATAGCCCAATGGCATACATAAAGGCACTAGAGATTTTGGATTTTACTCCCTTTGATTGTTTTTACAATCAATGGAAGTTCCCCAACTGGAGCCAGTTGTTTTTCCCAAAATATGTCACTTGTTTTTGGGACAACATATCAATTATTTTGGTCTTGCAAGCCAAAATTCTCTCTTCCCTTCTCAAAAAATGTTCTAAGTGCTCAATTTCTTCAATTATTCAAGCATTTTTAGTTAAGGGACTTACAGGTTTAATGGGTTCAACAACTTCAATAGGTGGAATCTCATAAAGGAACAACTTCCAAACACTTAGGCAATTTCAAGGTTGGTTCAAGCAAAAGGTCTATCGACAGGCTTCAAATAAATGGAATGAACCATTGAACCATTAAACCCCACTTCAACAAGGTTCAAAGGTTTAACGAGTTCAAAGGTTTAAAAAGAGTTAAGCACTCAATGAGTTCAAAGAAGTTCAACCACTTGGAAGAGTTCAACAATTTCAAAGACTTCAACAAGTTCAAAGGTTTAAAAACTTCAGCAGACTTACAAGAATAAAGGATTCAAAGAAGAAAGATTGAACCGTTGAAATTTGAACCAAAAGAGTTCAAAGTTCAAAGGTTTAACGAGTTCAATAAAGTTTGAGAAACTTATAAGAACAAAGGATTCAAAGAGTAAAGAATGAACCATTGAACCATTGAACCTTGAACCAAAAGAGTTCAAATTTTAAAGGTTCAATGAGTTCAATAGAAAAGAAAAGGATTTATAAATTTTGAAGGACCAAAAGATTCAAAGAAAGAGAATGAACCATTGAACCTTGAACCAAAATGGTTCAAAGTTCAAAGATTGAAAGGTTTAAAAGTAGTTCAAGTGACTAAGTGATCATGACATCCCCACATATGTCAAATTCAAGGTAATGAAATATCTGATGATTTTCAAATATGGCACAGACACTATGAAAAAACTCAGTGATCGGCCAAAGGAGGAGCTAAAAGAGCTAGCTAAAAGTGAGAAGATAGCTTGAGAGCTTAGATCATGAGGAAGAGACAAACTACAAGGAAAGAGAGAACAACTGTAGGAAATCTAGAAATATCTACAGGAGAGTTATTTTTGGTAGGTGAAATAGTCCACTAGGTGGACATCAAAGAGTGTGAGTAGTCAATAGCATGACCTATTTTTCTAGATCAAGTAAAGGTGAAGTGGACAACTATGTAAATATTAGTAAGAGGACCAGGTAACCCATACTTTAGAGGAGACATTTGAGAAGAATTAACATGCCAAAGTTAAGGCCTATGCCCTATTCCAGCATGGCCCCTTGATAGAACTGAAAATGCATTCAAGGCATCAAATGTAGCATGGGCCATTCCATGAAACAAGACACCCAAGTCATTTTGGGAGTGATATATATTGTAATCTCTTATTTTATGCAAAGGAGATCTTTTTGTTATTAGAAGCAAAACTCTACCCAAATTGAAAGGCATTACTGAGACTTTGAGCTCAGATTGTTAATCATATTTTGTTATTTGAATGAGAAAGCAAGTGAACTTTCAAACTTTGTGCTGGAATAGCTTGTATTTTTGAGGAAATTGTACTTATGTCTATTTCTTGAATGCATTCTTGTCAATTTAATTAAATAAGTAGAACTAGTGGAAGTAACTAGGAAGGTGTCCTGAAGCTGACTATGGAGAGACTTTGTGCTGCCACAATTGTCTTTAGTGTGCTTATTTTCTATTTCTATTTAAAGGATCTTGGGATGACTTTGTGCCCCCATAATCCTTCATATTTCACTCTTTGGTAGTTGAGGTGGAGACTTTGTGCTACACCTCATTCTTTTGGTTATTGCACCCTATTACATTTACTTATCATTTACTTTCTAGAAAGAATTAATGTTGTTTGTTGCTAACCACTTCTGAAAGAAGAGAAGTGCCTTTAGTGTTTTCACCATAATTCTTCTATGTCTGTGAACATCATCTCTAAAAAAAAAGAGATGGATGGTGTTATCCTAATTTGCATGTTATTTTCAGCTTATATTTATAGTATATATATATATATATATAGTGCCTTATAGTTATAGGGAACCTCCCCTTGATGAGAGGAGAAATTTGTCCCCTTTTGATGTGGTAAACTTGCACATTTAGCTGATCAATCTCCTTATGCTATGGTTGAAACAACCTATTTTGCCCATCAGTTAGCTGGTGACAAAATATTCAGCCAAAAATTTAAGGCATTTGGATCATTAGGGTTATTATTTGTACCTTATATGGAACAAATTGTTTGCATTCGTACCTTGTTTTTTTCTCTCAAATCTTCTAATTGCTCTGATGTTTTGTTCTTCAACTTCTTCCTCCTCCCTGAATGTGAACCGAAGCCCATTTTGAAAAAATAAACCAAGAAAGTACTTCAAATGTGGGGTCCCAAAAAAAATTGCAACCAAGAAAGTATATAGATTACGCAGTGAATGTCTATGGGGATAACAATCTCAATTAGGAATAGAAATAGACATTGAAAATTGAGTTTTTATTTATACTCTATGGAACACGTACATGTTATATGAATGTGTACTCATTAATATAATGTGTATGTATTCATTTAAGTATAGCCATATGCTATACTTACAAGCAAAAAAGCTCATATTCAAGCATTTTTTCCATTATAATAATATAATATGATGTAATAACACTCAATAGGACTATAATATGATGCATAAATCCCTAATATGATGTAATAAGACAATCAAATATTGTAATAATTCTATCATATCATGAAATAAGGATCAATATCATGTAATAATCCTATCATATGATGCAATAAGATTATAATGTGAT
Organism: Torreya grandis; assembly: GCA_037957365.1. Taxonomy (NCBI): domain Eukaryota; kingdom Viridiplantae; phylum Streptophyta; class Pinopsida; order Cupressales; family Taxaceae; genus Torreya; species Torreya grandis. The sequence continues at coordinate 6,845,593 of JARHVA010000061.1, forward strand.
GCAATAAGACTATCATGAGATGCAGTAAGATTATCATATGATGCCATAAATCTCCAATATGATGCAATTAGGCTATCATATGATGTAATAAGTCTCAATATGATGCATAAATCCCTAATATGATGCATAGATATCCAATACATGATGAAATAAGACTCTTGATAAGACTATGAAGGAAAAAGACTAATAAATGATGCAATAAGGCTCAATATGTAAGACAAAATGAACTATTTTTTCCCAAAATCCCATCATAGGTCATTATAGCATTTTGTGAATAATAGGTTCAAAAATTTGTATTAAACAAATTCTTTAATTTATGCATTTGTGATGAAATCAAGGAACTTAGGAGTTATGTTATAAAGTTAGGATTTAGGGTTAGGGGTTTAGTGTAATGAGTTTGTGCATGTGTATATGTCATGAAAATAGAATTTAGGGGAATTGTACATGTTCAAATGATAAAATTAGGGTTTACGATCAACATGTCATGAAATGTGACTTAATTTAGCCCCTTCAATCACATCATAGACTCCAATTTAGGTTCAATACGTTAAAATTGGCCACATTTGCATTCATATTTTCATTTTTGATTAAATTAGGGTCAATTAATTCATACATGTTGCATCTAAATTATACAATCAATTAGGACATAAATTTGGTTTAGGGGCTCAATTTTGCCCAAATCATGTCCCTAATTGAACCAATCAACTAATTAGTTCAATTTATGATAGATAAAACTATACTTAATTTTTTCCCAAATCATATATATATCATGATCTTATAGTTATGTCAAGAAGGGGTTCAAATTGGCCTCCCATGCCTCCTTGATTGAATTGCCCCTATAATTGAACCTTATTGTGCCATGTGTTTACATCATACACCTGAAAGTGTTAAATCTATAAGAGATGCATCATGTCTTAGAAGTTTTAGAGTTGAAAATGCCCTGGGAGGCCAATTCCAATTATATATCACCATGTGTACCTCGTACGTGCTTGAATTGTCAACACTTTTAGAGGTGCCAGGTCCTAGAAGCATTAAAAATATCTATCGAATCCCTATAAGGCCTGATCTAATTAGATATACACATGCACATATGTATCTTTTATACACATATATTTATGTTAGAGATCTAACTGTCACTTATCCTAGGAGCTTCTGATTTATTAGAGCCTCAAAATTCCCAATCCAATCAAATATTTCCATGTGTGTAGGTCTAGTACACGTAAAGAAGTGTTAGAGTTATTAGATATGCACATATTTTATACTTAGACATGTTCCATCACCGAGCCAACCAATCCAACTAAGGCCTATTCATAAATTTATCATACATACATACATAGAAGCCAATAATGTTTAAAGATCGACATCAACACAATCAACTCATGTCTAGTAAATAATTCACATGGTGTGAGCCTCTGAATTTCCATTACTAAAAAAAAATTGTCATGTAGAGCCATTTAAGGTCCCATCTAGATTTACTAAGCATTGAATGTTATCAATTTTCTACATGTATGCATTCAAATTATTTATATCCCTCTGCTTTGAATTACCTAGATACATATCCCAAAACTTACATTCATATTTAGTCTTACATGCATGAGATAACATAATTAAACAACATGGATAAGCCTCAACCTCAAATCCTAAGCTAGAGCATGAATTCTAATACACATGTACTACTTTCTTCCTATCCACATCATAAGGTTTAAGCTCATTATAATGAAATATGAACAAGATGATTGAAGATATATGTATAAATATATATAATATTGAAATCTTCAACAAGGGGGTGCACATTGGTATTCAATTTTGATCAACCATCTATATGAGGTGAGTAGTTCATCATCCACATGAATAATTATTGGGTCTCTTAGCTCAGCATCATCCTTTGAGGGGAAGTATGTCTCAGATTTAAGGGACATTGTCATAGGTTTAATGTATATTGAGTAAGTTTAATAGAATTTGCACTGAGGTAACTTATACATATGTTGTACTTGGTCAATGTTAGGTCTACGCCATCCCTTAATGGTTTCTAACAAAGTCCCTAGTGCATTTAGATATTTTCTAAGCTATATATTCATCACTATAGGCATGACATCTTAAAACCAAATCATCACTAATGGATACATGTGACCATTTCAAGTTTATTGAGCTCAAAACCACATCTTATAAAAAATAAAATGTGTACCCAACTTGACCAAAATATTTAAGAATTTAACATGTACATACATTGTAGCTCCATCATCATACTTTTGTATCTTACCATCCCAATTACATAGTAAGGTATAAAACTCTATATAGTATTGATAAACATCAAGTGTTATCTAGCTTATTTTTGAGATTGCAATTGTTGCATCCATGGTGCAGCTAGGACTAGTCCCAATAAAAAGACACACTCTTCAGATGACATGGAAATAGATGGAGTGGTTGATGGTTGTCCCATGTGTGATGGAGGGGTAGATGAAGGAGGTGCATGAAATGGAGGATTAACCATATTTTCATAAGAGATAATAATTTTAGGCAAAATTTTAATAATGTACTTGAATACATTAGGGGAATCAAACTTTAATAATTGTAACAATAGGAGACTCTTGTTAGAGTTTTCATTGGGACCTCAAAATGCATCCATTGAATTAGATGCACTAAGTGACCTTGGAGGAAACTTAAGAGATTTTATTCAAAACATTTTAGGAATGTTTTTGGGACAATCCAAGGCATGATTCACAAGTATTGGGCTCCATTAGATAGCATTATTGAAATATATTTCAAAGAGATGCACTATTACACCAAGGGCTCAATTATTATTTCTACTTACACAAGATTATCTATACTACATAGTCCAATTCAATGGGTTTTCCACTTAAACAAATTATTTCAAAATTTATAAATAAAGGGGTTTGGTCAAAGATATCAAAGAAACAACAAAAGGGTAAGATAAGATTTTAGGCATGTAGGATACTATCAATAAGAAGTAAAAAATTTAAGGGCAAGTAGGCTTTTATAAAAGTAAGGTGTTAAGGTATATCCTTGCCTTATTAGGGGAAATATCCCAATAGTTGTGCATGTTTTAATTATCAAACAAGGCTTTTGTTAACATGTGTTCTATAAATGAAACATATTGGTATATATAAATATTAAAGTGCACCAGAAGATAAACATGTAATATATAATACTTGTTCAACATTTATTATATAAAATTAAAAGTAACCAATCACATCTTGACATGTAAGAGTCAAGTATTGATACTCTAATGCAAAACAATTGGTACACTAAAGGTTAAGTTTTGATCATAGGTTTAAAAAATGCATTTTATGACCTCTCATGATAAAATCAATTATATTGTCAAATGTATAATGTGTTAGACCTTAAAACCTTAGTTATAAGTATTTAAGATGACATATTGAAATGGGTAAAAAATTTGAAGTCTAATGTGATGTTAATTCACTGTTTAAAGCTAATGGGAACTTTCCCCTATATAAAACATGAAAGTTTACATTTCCCCTATAAGGATGCATGGATAATGGGACGTTCCTCCATAACAAACACAAATTATTTTTGTTTGGTTTTATATCAAAGAAATGAGTATGCATTATATAACATGTACGTGCTTTTTGTTACATCACACATTATTTCAATTTAAATTTAAAACCAAGCCTTTAGGCCTATAAATGGCTTGGATTTTTGAGACAAAGGCTTGGGACTGTGCATCTATAGCTGAGATCAAGAGTTTTACGAAAAACTAATAAATTTGAAGTTAAATCACCAAATACGCTATTGATTTCAACATCAAAATTCAAAAAAGTTATTACCATTATGATGAACTCATTGTCCTCTTTCTAAATGTATGTTTTTTTATAAAAATTTGGCTATTTTAAGTGTTCAAACTATATTTATTTCTAACAACACCTTTTTTAGGCCATGATTAATTATAAAATTAATAAAAAAATTCATCAAAAAAATATTTAAAAAGTTCATAACACACAAGAATATCTAATCTAAATATTCACTAAAGGGTTTCTAACAATATCAAACGATTCTCAAAAAATGGTTGGTCACACGGAATGGTACAATTCAAATTTTATTAAAAAAAATAAGAGGTCCTATTCAAATTTTATATGTTTGACCTATTTATACTTAACCATTTTTCAAAACAAATAGTTTTTTGGAAACTAGACTCAAAATTCTACAATTCATATTTTTATACCATCTTCAAATTTTGAGTATAGTTATCTCTAATTATCTATAGAAGTTCACATTTCTAAAATTTTAGAAAGATCTTATCCATAGGTAGGCCCTTTTTTGTCCCCCAAGTTGGTGCACTTACCCCAATGTAAATATTGAAAGTGTCGATCGTGACCCTAAAGAGCGTACACCTTTTATAAAGGACATACACCCTTTTACAAAGGCCCTTTTCAATCCAAAGGGTTTACAACCTTTGATCTATTGTATTTTTTTGTATTTTTTTATCTATTTGTTTTTTTGCAAGGATATATTTCATAAAATAAATATAATAACTATTAGTTTATATTTAATTTTATATTCCTATACTTTAAATTTGTTTTACTAAATATAACAAATTAGGGCCACTCTACATATTCTGAAATTGATTATAGAGCTATAGGAGTTACCATTTAAAAGTTAGTTTTTCAAATTCCATTCTTGTCAATACTTAGTTTTCAAAATTTTAGGATCAGAAGATAGAATGAGAAAAAAGGTTTCAAATCATGTTATGCATGTAATATCTCTATACCATTGAGGATTACATGCCTACTTTACCTAATTAAGTATTCCTTACCTACTTTATCTACTTGAGTATGCCCTATCTGATTATATAACTAAGCCATATCTTGATTTCAAGGAGTACACCCTACCTAAATACACAAGCCATATCTTGATATTTAATATTCCCTACTGGTGTCAAAGTACATGCTCCACTTACTCAACTTGGTCTACTTCAATATCCTCTAGAAACTTGCTTGTAAATAGGTCTCTTCTTAACCATAAACTATCTCTTGGTCTAGATCACAAAAAGTCTTATAAATATTGGTATTGAAAGACTAATGGACTTATTCTTTAGTATTATCTATTGACTTCTTAGCCTTTGTATTCAGATCAAAAGATACTTTCAATGTCTTAAAATAGGGTACTCAATCCCAAGTCAGTAATCTACCTTCAAGCGAAACCCTTCTTTGACTCCTAAAACACTTAATTGTACATCCTCACTTATTTTAAAAATACTATGAGGGTTTAACCAATTATTTGACTCAAGCTACTTAGTGCATGAATAAATTCATCGTAAAACTCAAATGATAATAACTCTATCCTTTCTAGGCCTATTAGGCTAAATTATACCTCTTAAGGACTTGATACAAAGAAGTACAAAACTGCTTTGTTTTTTGGACTCATTCACTTAAAAAACTCAATGAAAATATCATTACAATGATACAATACTCATAGGTGTCTTTACACAAGTTCAAAATACCAATTATATCACCAAAGTGCCCAAAAAGTTGACCAAGTACTAAGCACTGTTATAGTATTATGTATAGGCATGTTTGGTCTTGAAAAGGTGTTATTAATCTAATATCATCAAAGTATTCTTATAAATATTTATTAAAATGTTTGGATACTATTTTTGAGGATGAGAAACCAATTTCCTTTATTGCTTTCTTAAGAATTGGACTTTAATGGAAACTTTGCTCTTTAGGTCTGGATGGCCTAATATGCTTACTTAGAAGGATATTGACTTGGCTTAGTTTACAAATGCTTTGAATCACTTTAATTAATTATTATATAGTTTTTAGACAATAAAATTGTACCTTCATAATAGATTTATACTCAATCAACAAATTAAAACACTTGAAGTTTCTCTTGATTGAGCTTTCTTAAGACTATCTATAGGTAGATCAAAAGACAATCCTCTGTATTTGTAAGAACAAGGTGAGTTTGAGCATGATACATATTGGAATAACTTATAAACCTTCTGAAAAAACTTCCATATGATTTTTAGTAGATTCCACTAGTTTAGATGGAAGTTATGGTTCTTTTTGTATCAAAACCCCTATTTTAAGGTTTGCCTCTGCATATAGATCCTGATAGCTTCAAATTGATTATTCATATAACTTAAAGACTATTTTCAAGAACTAACACTTGGAACAAAGTTTTGAATACCTATCTCAACTTCTCAAATATTCTAAACAAACTCATGTAACTTTTTCTATGTGATATAAGAGAATTCAAGTGATTATAGATACATAGAAAATAGGCTTTAGAAGGTTTTAATGACACAAACCTTGGATCAAGTATAAATTATCTTCAAATGAAGTTATATTTCTTTAACACATGGAATAAATTTGTAAATACAAAAAATTAATTAACAACACACCTTTTATTCACAATAAAATGATTATTTTGACTACATAGACCCCTATTTTATCTTGGCAAACTATCAACTGTACTTGCAGTCATGAAGTTCTTCACTTTTTAAGTTTGTTCTCACCTTCAATACCTTATTTTTTATAGTTTTAAAGTTTATAAAATTATTAGATATGTAATATACTTGGATTTTTCTATATTTTCCTTAGAATGTTCTTAACAACCTTGCTCTCAACTTAGAAAATGAACTTTAATTAATGGGTCTATCAATATGCATAAATGAATACCCTGTAGCATGCAACCTATAGATTGAAAGGATAGGGCTTATTTTCACCTATATAGATTAAAGAGTTCCTAGGGATGTTTGTGTAAAAGGCTTGAAGGTGGATTCAAGATGAATTCATAAATAATTTGTGGGTTTTTTAATCAATGGGTCTATCAATATTGTTACATCCTATTTTCCTCTACCAGGTTTTAGTATAATGAATTGTTATCCCTTTGGCATATGTGTCATTGTGACACATTGGATATGGTACATGTGCTTACATTTGTGTGAATATTTAGTCTTGATATGCAAATCAAGAAACTAGATATTTTATTTTATGAATAAATTAATAAAAATATCTTTATAAACATCTTTGAACATTTAGCCAATTCATTATTGACATCAGAGATATCAATATAGTATGACATATGTCAATAAAACCTATATGTACATATACACTAGTTTTCAAATATATAATTATCTTTTGATTATGGGCTTATGCATGTATATGTATTAAATAACTAGCTAATGTCGCTTTAATAATTTTCATGCAAAGTAAAAAATTGAATATCTTTATTATACTGCTTAACTAGACTTATTGTTTATTAAAGTGGCGTATCACTCAGTACTAAGAAAATTATATGTTTTTTTAATCTAAATTAAGGAATTATTCAATGAGATAAACTATGGATATGAATAATAAGTTAAAAATATAAAATAGAGATATAATTAATTATTGAGGGAACTTAAGACAAGATTGAAAATTAGAAAATGATGAATAAGACTTGTAACAAAAAGTTTATAAGAAGAAAGTGAAGTTGAAAGAAGAGTTAGAAACCATGCAGAGATAAAAATACCATGAAAATAAATTAGGTGCATGATATCAAAGGAAAAAATATAAGGCATATGGGGCAATGAACATTAAGAGTGCCAAGTTTTTTTTAGATGAGACTAAAAAAAACCCTATAACTTAAATGTTATATGGGGGACATTAATCATGCCTTCTAGATGGCCTTCATGAAACCCTTGTTATCACCACATCTAGGGTTTGAACTAATGGAGTATCCTTTTCATCCAAAATTATTAACATTTATGCCATTCCAAGTTTTTTTTTCTTATCTTTAAGTCGACCAAAAAATATGGTTCACACCATTCTTTTTATCTCAGCTAATTCAAATCAAATGCATTACATTCCAATAAAGGATTGTAATGGACCTTGTAAACCCCTCTATAATATCAATAGACTACCATATGTGCTTATCTCCATGCCTAGACATGACATATATATAATTTATATGTGTTGTGGTCATGCCTTCTATGGGGAGTGCGAGCTGTTTCATGTCTATTTCCTACATTTAACAATTATAAGTAAGGGGGATAATGTTAGAGGGATACATGGTCACTGAAGGAGTGGAGGAGAGATAATGTTGATGGCTAATGTAAAAGCAATTAGAAGAACACAAAAGGTATGGAAGGAGAAGAGAAGATGTTGGATGAAGAAATAATAAAGAAGAGAGTTTGGCGTTGGAGGTGAGAAGAAAGAGAGACCAAATAAGAGCATGTATTGACCCAAATCCATTTAATTTGGCAAAGCATATACCAGATGAGTAAATATTTATACTTTAAATTTATTGGATTCTTCCTTTTATTTTGTAGATGTGCATTTTTTGGTATGTTTTAAGTTCCTATAAATATATGATAAAACTCTTGTTTTCAATAAAGATGCCTTTATATAATAGACTGAATACCTTTCCTTTAAATGTATCTTGAAGATTCCCATATAAGCATCGATTTGATCTTTGAAAGTAAAATTTATTTTTGTGTCTCAATTAACTTAGCTCCTTAATATAGATGTCACCTATTTCTAGTAATCTTATATAAAAAGATATATATAAACAAAACCTTATTTAATGATAATTAGATCTTAAATTTTGATCTTCTATCCTTATGTATTTATGCTTGGCATCCAACTGATCTACTCTTGGATTTATTTTTTAGGTAGTTTATAAGTATAGTGTAATTATATATGCATGGATTTGGGATGCATGAGATGGTTACACTATAGTTTATATATCTACTGAGTTGCTAAACAATCTATGATAACCACACTACATATGATGGTGTATGAATTGTGTGAGTATATATAGTGTGTCTATATTATTAATATGGAAATTGACAATATTTTGTGAATTATCATGAATGTATCATTGTTAAGTTCTAATATTATCTAAATCAAATGTAGTGAATGAACAAGATTATCACGTAGATATCATAAATGGAAAGATATTATAAGGCTTATGAATAAATCCATAGAATATGTTTTAAAAATGATTGAATTGTGGCAATACATATTTTGTGTTATTTTAAAATTATAGAAAATGGGTAAATGGAATTTTTTCTTAAATGTACTTATTTTGTACAAATAATTGAATTATGCTTAAAATTATCTATTATAATTAAGTTAATATAGACTTTTGTTGTCATGTTTGGTTGCCATAGTTTTGTCAATATATCTTTATTATATTAGATATTTCATGTATGTGATCATGTCCTTAGATTAGTTTACTTGGATGGTGAGCTTATGCTTTGGATTATTTATCTGATATGTATATTATGGGACCCACATTTATGACACTACCCAAGTAGGGAGATGGTTTCTTGAGCTTGGTTAGCATCGCCAATGATAGGTATGAATAACTTGATCAAGTGATGTGTTATGAATTTGACTAATTTGGATGATCATATGTTATTTAAAAACTTTGGCCAAAGTAATTTTAGATTAACATTGTTAATTCATATGTATGATTTTCATGTTGTGCAATATCATAACAAAAACATATTTTTATTTATGATATACATCATGTAGTATAATCTTACAACACATAGGGGATTGTGTAGGGGATCATTGGTTCATGTTTGGAGTGGTAAAGAGCTCGGATGATACTCTCCCTCCCCCACTATAGTACATTCTTGAATACAACACTTGAGGTTATCATAGATATGTGATTTGGTGCAATGCAAGCTCCAAAGAGTTAGTTATTTTTATTATAAGTCTAAATGCCTATGGATTTTATAAATGTAATATTATTTTACATGAACAGTCATTAATATATTGGGATACAAACCATACATATGTCATTATGTAGTTAATAAATACTTGTAAGTCTATTATGCATTTAGACATGTAATTTATACACTTTTTGGCTAAGGCAAACCTGCTTATATGATAGAGACCGTGAGAAGTTTTCCAAGTACATTTATTTATATATGTACAATTATCCATATGTATATATATTATGTGATAATGTACATCTTTGACATCTTAGATTATGTGAGTTTTGATGCAAATTATATTATGTGGAGGCCTATTGAGTCTTCTCACTATAGTTAAGGAACATGGTTATCCTTACTTATGTATGCAATTTTCAAATAATCACATATACTTGTAGTAGTTAGGAGAGATCTACATCTATCCTTGATTATGTGCATGTAGGAGACATAGGAGATATGTATGGTAGCTTAGGTAGTGAGCGTGGAAATATGAAACTAACCTTGATAGGTATTTCTTAGTATGACATCTGCTATAAATTCTAGTGAAAACAAATAGCCTTTTTGTAGCACAATATCTTTATGCAAACTTGTCGGTAGGATCAAGTTTATAAAATCTTGTAAGGATGAACACTATATGTAGTATATTTCATGAGAGATTTAACTATGTAAGTGATTAGACATTTTTAGAATAGCATAGTGCATCGTGAAGTGTACCTAGAGATTATGCTCTCTTTAGATTGTTATTGAAGGTATACTATGATAGTATAGTCCTAACTTGCTTTATTATTGTGGTTGGTTGTACGATTATTGTTGGTATTGAGTCGGATACTCAAACACAAATACCTATGACCGTATGGGATGTGATAGAGTTTTATAGTATGAAAAATACTCAGATGGTACATACTGTATTCATTATATCTTGACCCATACCTAAATGGATATATAAGTTATGGTTATTAAATGCTTGGATAGAGTAATCATGAATTGTGATAGTATTGGATATCATAAGATACTTCATCATAGATGTATATACTTGGGTAGTAGATAATATAGTTATATGTTTGAACTCTCACTAAAATTGATTGCTCTAATGATTTTATTGGTAATTACTTGAGTAATATATTCATAACAATTAGCAGAAAAACATGTATGCATGCGTACAATCTTGAGAGTATTAAAAAATGATAGATTTGAATGTTATGTATGTTATGTCTTACCTTGTTTTATACACTTAGCTTACTTCTGTTCCTAGCATGTGATTTTCTATGAAACTAGGAATGTAGATTCATTCATCATTGTTATAATCTAAGTTTTATGTGAGAGTGCTTGGTAAGCACACAACCCTAGATAGTAAGGTGTTATATTTAAGTGTCACTTAGCCACAAGATTGTCAACCAGAGCTTTAGAAGCTCATATGTGTCATGATTATATTATTCACTATTTGTATTAGAGTGCCAACCCCTTTGGTGGTGATGTCCCATGGAGGAGACCATCACATTTGAAAGGAGAACTATATCAAACCCTGATTTTGAAGAGCAGATATGTAGGCTACCCAAGATTGTGGTGGGATAATGGGTATAGATCCTTAGGCTAGGATAGGGTAGACTTGATTGCATAGTAATCTAAGTTAATGGTTGAATTAGTAGCAATACTTAGTATGAGAATTTGGATTGTGTTAATGTTCCTTGTGAGATAGTAAACTTTTTGTATCTTACATTTTATTCTATTATTTACAATATTGGAATGTTGAATTGTTATTACTTAAAGTTACTAATTATGATTAACTAAATTATTCTAACAACTATGGTTGAATGAATATTTAATATTTAGTTTTTTTTTAATTACTACATTTTCTAAGTACAACTAGGAGGGTTGTTATATGTGGTATCAAATCTTAGGCTCAAATGCTAGGACCTAATGTGTCCATTAACATTTTTTTATCTTTTGTTTGTCAGAAATGAGGATTTGGAAAAACATGTGGTACATTGAGTGGGTACCCTAAGAGCATTCGTAACCCCTTAGAGTTATTAAAGGGTGGGTTTATTGAGTGTCTCGTTGGTGATGGTTTTATAAGGTGTATGGTTAGGAGAATACATATCTTAGTTCTTAAGTTGTGAACAAGAGCTTCCTACCATATTTTTAATCTTTTGATTGAACACCTCGAGTATGACTACATCTTTATTGGTAATCAAATCACCTTCACCATTTACATTTGTGTTTGACATGTATGTAGTGTTTATCATTTCAATATATATGCTTAAATTTTGTGTCTTGTTTACATAAAAATAAGGAATAAGAATTTCCTCTGTTGATTGCAGATGACTTGATTATAAATTCCATTATGTTAAGAGTTTATAGATTATCATCCTTATTTTGTTTTATATACTTTGGAATAAGTATCATCTATCTTCATTAGCTTAGAGGTGATTTGTTATGCTCATTATACTTGTACATCATTTTAATCTTTGGAAAAGGTTCATATTTTTAGAATGTTGATTTAGTGTTTTCTTAAGTGGAAACTTGTTTTTGAAATATTGTTTGATCTCATTTCTCTGAAGTTCATGGGATAGTGTTTCCTACTTCTTAATGAGAAAATTTTTAGGATTGGATGGATTGGTGCATCCTTGTGGTTAATATTTTATTTATAGTTAAGGAAGTAGATTATGATTCTACTCTTTCAATTTCATAAGTAACGTGGATTGTGGTGTTATCTTTTACCATATGAGGATATGTAGGAAGTATTGTTTTGAGACATTATCTCTATACTTTTTACTTGTAGATTTATAGAGTTACTATTTTATCTAAAATATAAACTTGACCATGAGGAGTGGATAAAAATGGATTTAAATTAATTATGGTTGATTATAATTAGTATGTTATTATCTACCTTTGTTAGACTAATATTATTCTATTTTTTTTAAAACATGTTGTTTTGAAGAGTAGTATGTGTACCTTTTTTCCATGAGAAAGTAAGGTATTAGATGTATAAAACATCTTGGTAAGGGTAGAGATAAACTTTTAAACTTGTTATGTGCTAGACATGCAAGCAAGAGACATGGTCTCACTTATAAGGTTGAAGTGCGGTATAATCCTTCACCTATGTATGTTATGTTAATTGTAAGATTATTTATATAATAGGTTAAGTTGTGAAATTATGATACTAGTTATGCTTGTAGAAACTTAATAAAATATAAAAATGATTTTGTGATTTTCTTATATGTATATTAGTACATATGGAAATCTTATTACTTATAATATTGTTTTTTATGATCTATTAGTATAGATTTGTGTTTCTTTGAGCCTTGTGCACATTTTTTTTAGATCATCAAGTCATGGAGACCCAAGGGAAGAATGGCGAATTAGGAATGTGAGTTATAAATGATAGGATGGTATCCTAATTAGCCTCACATTAACTCAAATTATTGGCACTAAGTTGGATCTGATAGACAGAGTTATTAAATCTAGGATTTGACATGTAGAACTTGTCAAATTCAGTCATATGGCCATACACATGTATAATGGATGGGTGTTCCATGTGGATGATTATTATATGATTGTATACATTGTTACCATTTCTTATTTATCATCATACATGTCTGGAGCCCTGAATGAGTTAAGACAATATTGACATGTTATACTTATTTGAGGCTATGTAGGGTAACAATAGTATTAACATATATATATTATTCTTTCCAGGTGCACTAAATTTTTTTCTCCAATTTGAGAAAAATAGTCTCTAGGTTGGAGAGATGTGCAAAGGGATTAGAAGGTTTTGTGGAACTCTTCTTGGTTTTTTTTTTTTTTATGTGATTATCTCATGTGTTTTTGGAAAGCCAATAAGACCTTTTTCAAGTTGTTGGACCTCAAGGTGGTCATGTTAAACCAATTAGCATAAGTGATATTCATAAAAATTATTTGTAAAATAGAAAAAGTCATCGAGTAGGGTCTTTTGAGATCGATACTCTATGAATAATATTAAATGAGTGCACTAGTATGATTATTTTTAAGGTAAAATTTATAGTTATTTATAGAATATGATATTAGATACTATGTTTATATGGTGATAAACTTTGATGTCATTTGGAACTTTTGTGTCATTAAGGTGATGACCAATTTTAGGGGGGAGGATGTTACATCCTATTTTCATTTGCTAGGTTTTAGTCTAATGAAATTTTGTCCATTTGGCATATGTGATATTATTACATGTTGGATATGGTGCATGTGCTTACATTTGTGTCAAAATTTAATCTTGATATGAAAATCAAGAAACTAGATATTTGATTTTATGAATAAACTAAAATATATATATTTATAAATGTCTTTAAATGTTTAGCCAATTCATTATTGATATCTAAGATATCAATATAGTACAACATATGTCAATAGAACCTATATGTACAAATACCCTAGTTTTGGAAGATATAATTATCTTTTAATTATGGGCTTATGCATGTGTATCTATTAAATAACTAGTTAAGGTTGTTTTAATAATTTGCATGCAAAATAAAGGAAATGAATATCTTTATTAAATTACTTAACTAGACTTATTGTTTAGTAAAGTGGCGTATCACTTAGTACTAAGCAAATTATATGTTGTTATCTAAATTAAGGAATTATTTTGTGAGATAAATTATGGATTTGAATAATAAGTTAAAAATAGAAAATAGAAACATAATTAATTATTGAGGGAACTTAAGACAAGATTGAGAATTAGAAAATGATGACTGGGACTTGTAATTAAAAGTTTAAAAGAAGAAAGTGAAGTTGAAGGAAGAGTTAGAAACCATGTACGGATAAAAAGACCCTGGAAATAAATTAGGCACATGATATCAAAGGAAAGAAGATAAGTCATATGGGGCAATGAGCATTAAGAGTGCCAGGTTTTTGTTAATGAGATGTAAAAAAACCCTGTAACATAAATGTTATATAGGGGTCATTGGTCTTGCCTTCTAGATGGACTTCACGCAATCCTTATTATAGCCAAATCTATGGTTCAAACCTCTAGGAGTAGCCTTTTCATCCAAAAATATTAATGTTGTTGCCATTCCAAGTTTTGTTCTTTTTTTGTCTTTAACTCAACCAAAAAATAATGTTGCCACCATTCTTTTTATCTTATCTGATTTAACTCAAATGCATTCCATTCCAATCAAGGATTGTAATAGACCTTGAAATCCCCTTTGCATTTTCAACAAACTACCATATGCACGTATCTCCATGCTTGGGCATGACATATATATAATATATATGTGTTGTGTTCATGCCTTCTACAAGGAGTGTGAGCCATTTCAAATCTATTTCCTATGTTTAACAATTATAATAAAGGGGGAGAATATTGGAGGGTTGTATGGTCACTGGAGGAGTGGAGGAGAGAGAAAGGTGACAACTGGTGTATAAGCATCAAGAAAAACCTAAAAGGTATGAAAGGAGAAGAGAAGATGTTATATGAAGAAATAATAAAGAAGAGAGGTTGATGTTGGAGGTGAGAAGAAAGAAAGACCAAATAGGAGCATATATCGACCCAAATATATTTAATTTAGCAAAGTGTATACCAGATGAGTAAATATTTATACTTTAAATTATTTGAATAATTCCTTTTATTTTATAGCCATGCATTTTGTGTTACGTTTTAAGTTGTTGGATATATACGGTAAAACTCTTGTTTTCAAAAAAGATGCCTTTATATAATAGATGAAATACCTTACCATTAAATGTATCTTGAAGATTCCGATATAAATGTTGATTTGATCTTTGAAAGCAAAATTTATTTTAGTGTTTTAATTAACCTAGGTCCTTAATATAGATGTCACCTATTTCTGGACATCTTATATATATATATATATATATATATATATATATATATATATATATATAATGATAATCAGTTCTTAAATTCTGATCTTTTATCCTTATGTCTTTTTACTTGGCTTCCAATTCATCTACTCTTGGATTGAGTGTTTAGGTAGTTTCTACATATAGTGTAACTATATATGCATGTATTCAAGATGCATGAGATGGTTTCACTATAGTTTATATATCTATCAAGTTGATAAATGATCTATGATAACCACACTACATATGATGGTGTATGACCTATGTGAGTATATATAGCGTGTATATATTATTAATATGAAAATTTAAAATATTTTGTGAATTATCATAAATGTATCATTGTTAAGTTCTAAAATTGTCTAAATCTAATGTAGTGAATGAACAAGATTATCACATAGATATCATAAATGGAAAGATATTATAAGGCTTATGAAGAAATCAACAAAATATGTTTTAAAAATGATTAAATTGTGATAATACATATTTTGTGTTATTTTGAAATTATGAAAAATGGGTAATTAGATATTTTTATTAAATGTAATTCTTTTGTACAAATAATTGAATTATACTTAATATTATCTATTATAATTAAGTTAATATAAACTTTTTTTGTCATTTTTGGTTGGCATGGATTTGTCAATGTATGCTTAATTATATTAGATATTTCATGTATATAATCATGATCCTTAGATTAGTTTACCCAGTTGGTGAGCATATGCTTTGGATTATTTATCTGATATGTATATTATGGGGCTCACATTGATGATACTACCCAAGCAGTGAGATTATTTCTTAAGTCTAGTTATCATCACCAATGATGGGTATGGATAACCTGATCAAGTGATATGTTATGAATTTGACTGATCTGAATGATCATATGTTATTTAAAAAATTTAGTTAAAGTAATGTTAGATTAACATTGTCAGCTCATATTTATGATTTACATGTTGTGTGATATCATAATAGAAACATATTTTTCTTTATGATACATGTCATGTAGTATAATATTACAACACATAGGGGATTATGTGGGGGATTGTTGGTCCTTGGTTAGAGTGGTACAGAGCTCGAATGATACTCTCACTCCCCCACTACAATACACTCCTAGAGAAAACACTTGAGGTTATCAGAGATACGTGAGTTGGTACAACTTGAGATTCGAAGAGTTAATTATCTTTAATATAAGGCTAAACAACTATGGAATGTGTAAATGTAATATTATTTTACATGAACAATCATTGTTGTATTTGGAGACTAGCCATAGTTGTGTCATTATATAGTTACTAAATACGTATATGTCTAATTTGCATTTAGACAGGGTAACTTATACACTTTATGGCTAAGATAAACCTGCTTATATGCTAGACACTTGAGAATTTTTCTAGGTACATTTATTTATATATGTACAACTATCCATATATGTATCTATTATGTGATAATGTACATCTTTAACATCTTAGCTTATGTGAGTTTTGAATCAAATTATATTGTGTAGAGGCCTATTGAGTATTCTCACTATAGTTAAGGAACATGGTTATCCTTACTTATGTATGCAATTTTCTAGTAATCATGTATACTTGTAGCAGTTAGGAGAGAACTATATATAACCTTAATTTTGTGCATGTATTAGACATAACAGATATGTATGGAAGCTTAGGGAGTGAGCATGGGCATAGGAAACTAATCTTGATAGGTATTCCTTAGTATGACATCTTCTAAAATGCTAGTGAAATCAAATAAAATTTTTGTAGCACAATATTATTATGAAAACTTGTTGATAGGATCAAGTTTTTAACATCTTGTAAGGATGAACACTGTATGCAGTATATTTTTTGAGAAAGTTAACTATGCAAGTGACTAGACATTTATAGAATAACATAGTGCATCGTGAGGTGTACCTAGAGATTATATTCTCTTCAAATTTTTATTGAAGGTATACTCAAATAGTAAAATATTGACTTGCTTTATTATTGTGGTTGGGTGTAAGATTGTTATTGGTGTTGAGTCAGATACTCAAACACAAAGACCTATGACCATATGGGATTTCATATATTTTTACAGTATGAAAAGTACCTGGATGGTATATACTATATTCACTATATCTTGACCCATACCTAAATAAATATATAAGTTATGATAATTAAATGCTTGGATAGAGTGATCATGAACTATGATAGTATGAGATATCATAAGATGCTTTAGCTTAGATGTATATACTCAGGTAGTGCATATTATCGTTTTATGTTTGAACTCTCACTTAAACTTATTGCTCTAATGATTTTGTTGGTTATTACTTGAGCAATATATTTATATCAATTAGTAGGACAACATGTATATGTGCATATAATCTTGAGAGTTTAAATGAATGATAGATTCAAATATTATGTATGGTATGTCTTGATTTGTTTTGTATACTTAGCATACTTATGTGCCTAGAATGTGATTCTCTATGGAAATAGGAATGCATATTCCTTCATCATTACTATTATCTAGGTTTTATGTTAGAGTGTTGGATAAGCACACAACCCTGGATAATAAGGTGTTATATTTGAGTATGTCACTTAGCTATAAGATTGTAGACTAAAGCTTTAGAAGCTCATCTATGTCACAAGTAGATTGTTACCTATTTGGTTTAGAGTTCAAACCAATTCGATGGTGATGTCTCATGGAGGAGACTATCATATTTGAAAGGTGAACTACATCAGACCCTAATTCTAAGGAGCAGATATGTAGGCTACCCAAGATTATGGTGGGGTAATGGGTCTATATCCCTAGGCTAGGTTAGGGTAGACTTGATTTCATAACAATCTAAGCTATTGGTTGAACTAGTACCAATAATTAGTATGATAATTTAGATTGTGCTAATTTCTCTTGTGAGATAGTAAACATTTTGTATCTTACATTTTATTCTATTCTTTGCAGTATTGGAATGTTGAATTGTTATTACATAAAGTTGATGATTATGATTGACTAAAGTATTTTAGAAACTATGGTTGAATGAATTTTCAATATTTAGGTTAAAAAAATATTGCATTTTCTAATTACAACAAGGAGGGTTGTTACAAATATGCATAAATGGCTATCATTTAACATTCAACCTATAGCCTACATGTAACAATGATATAGTCATTCATACATTACATCTACCCCATACCTATAATTACATGTAGGTATATTATGACTCATACATGATATATTACTATATTCATGAGACAATCACTCATACCATACACAAAATTAGCTAATTGAAATAGTACACTCCATTTACACCTACACCATTAAACCTAAACCCCAAACCCTAAACACCATAAACCTTGAACATTAATCCCTAAAAATAAATCCTAAATGCCATAAACCTTTAATTATTAACCCTAATACATTATCCCTAAACCCAAATTAATAATACCTAAACCCTAAAACTTATACCCTAAACATTGAACCTTAAAACCTTAAACCCTATACTTTATACCCTAGATCCTAAGCCCTAAAAACTAAACTTTAAGCCCTTAAACCTAAAGACCAAACCATAAGCTTAAAATTATATATCCTAAACATTTAACCATAAAACCTTATCCCTATACCCAAAATATTAAAAACTAAACCTTAAACACTAAAGCCCAAACCCTACACTTTGAACCCTAAATTATTAACACTAAACCTTAATCCTAAAATTCTAAACACTAAACCCTAAAGCTTGAAATTTTAACCCTAAACCACAAACCCATAACCATAAAACCTTAAACTCAAAACTATAGACCATAAATCCTAAAATTGAATAAACCCTAAACCTTAAATCCTAAATGCTAGAACCCAAACAATTAACCTCAAACACTGAACTATAAACTTTGAACCCTAAACCCTTAACCCAAAACTCTAAAAAAGAAACCTAAATTACAAACACTAAACCTAAATAAAAAACACTAAACATACATTATGGATACCACACCATAGAGGAATGATGCAAGCATTGGTAGTTATTCTCAACCCCCTCTCCACTTTCTTATCATAATTCCTACACAAGCACAAAGATTTCAATACAAGGAGAAAACATGCCATAACAAAGTCAGTGGAACAAATTCTAATAATTTAGACTAATGACCCACATCATTATTTGATAATAACTCATAAACATGAGAAGATCCAAAATTCTCTGGCCCTTTCGCTCAATGATTTGGAGATAATTATGTCTAGAAAAAAGAATTCACCTCATAAAAAGCAAACACAAAGAGGTAATTTTTTATCTATCATCATTTTTCATCATCCCTCATCATTCAAAATGTTTTTCTACCATGCAATTGCAAAGATTATATTATCTTATTTCCACCATGTAAATCATTCAATAGTCTCCCTAGAGTAATCCATCTTGAACCTACCTAATCTAATGGACATGAATGAGAATAATCACCCTAGTACACTCCAATTAGAACAAAAAGAATTAAAAAACCATTCAAGATTCATCTAAAAAATATATTGTTTAGTCTGAAACAAATTTATACTAATTACTAGATTGGAACACACTCTACTAGATTATGGACTAACTAGGGATGGAGTTATTATGTACGATGAGGGCCAATGAGGTATGAGGACATACGATGATGGGTGATTAGGGATGATTAATAATGATTAGGGTTGATGAGGGAGTGATTAGGGATGATAAGGGATAATGAAATATGATGAAGGATTGACTAGGGATGATAAGAAATGATGATAGTTAATGAACAAGTTATTAGGGATGATGAGAGTGTGACTATGGATTATGGGGGATGATGAGAGAGAGATTAGGAATTATTAGGTATGATTAGGTATGATTAGGTATGATGAGGTTTGATGAGGGAGAGTTTAGGGATGATCAATGAAAATGAAGGATGATTATGGATGATGTGGGAGTGATAATGAAGGATGATGATAGCCAATGAATGAGTGATTAGGGATAATGAGGGACAGTGAGAATTGATGAGGGAGTGAATATGGATGATAAGTGAATATGAGGGTTAATGAGGGAGTGATTAGGGATGATAAAGGTCAATGAGGGAGTCTCCTATGTGAATTTGGAGTGATATAATATGAATTTATTCTATGACTTTGGAATAATGAATGAGATTGGAATTGAAGAATGCATGGATTGACCATATATTTGACATTTATTTTAGAGTGAATGGTATATTTTTAGAATGAATTTTGAATGGTGTTTTGATTTATTATATTTTTAATTGAGTCTATTAGGTTGATTAGTTACATTCACATATGGTATAAGTTATCATATCATGACTACAGGTATATGTCATGTATGAGTAAATGCATACATATATGTAAAAGGTGTGTGATAGATGTCATGTATGAGTGACCATATCATGACTATAGGTATGTTATAAGTTACATGCTAGAGGTTAGTATTTTATGCATATTTATAGACCCATTGATTGAAAAACCCATAAATTATTTAGGAATCCACATTCAGTCTTGGGTATTCAATTAGGTGGGGCATATTGAAGTAGGTAAAGTAGGTAGGGTATATTCAATTAGGTAAAATATAGGACATAATCAATGGTATACATATATTACATATGCAACATGATTTTTAATCTCATTTCTCATTCTATCTTCCAATTTAGAAAATTTGAAAACTAAGTATTGACCAGATTAGATTTTGAAAAACTAACTTCTAAATGGTAAATCTTACAACTCTAAAATCAATTTTATAAGATGTAGAGTGGCCCTATTTATTTTATAGTTAGTAAAATAAATGTAAAGGATAAGAATATAAATTATAGTTTATATTTTTATACGTATTACATTTATTTTACTAAATATATCATTAAAAATACAAACAAAAAATCAAAAACACTATAAAAACAACCACCTTATACTACACATAGAAACAAAACCACAAAAACAAACACATACACATCTTCAAACACAAAAACAACTAGATCTATTTACAAAAAACACAAAAAATATACATGTCTTTCAAACAGGCATACACCCTTTCAACATTTCAATATCTTTTTGTGTTTTCCCTCCAAATTTACCTTAGGTACAGGCTTGGGGAGGTCCTAATGTAGCTTGAAACTAGTCATACAATAGCCCACTTAGTTTTTAAGAAATTTAGGATTCTTTTTCATCTTTGTCAACACATTTGATTAGGCAAAATATATATATATATATATATATATATATATATATATATATATATATATATATATATATATATATATATATTATAATACTCTAAAACTACACTTTCTCCTCTACAAACAGAGAGAGAGAGAGAGAGGTTTGTAGAGGAGAAAGTGTAGTTTTATATTTTTAGAATATATATATATATATATATATATATATATATATATATATATATATATATGTATATATATATATATATATATATGTATATATATATATATATATGTATATATATATATATATATATGTATATATATATATATATGTGTGTGTGTATATATATATATGTGTGTGTGTGTGTGTGTGTGTGTGTGTGTGTGTGTGTATGTATGTATATGTATATATGTATATATGTATATATATATATATATATATATGTATGTATGTATGTATGTATGTATGTATGTATGTATAATGTTATAATATTATTTATAATTATTACTTAATTTTTACATAACATACCTTATTATGGAATATATACATATCATCACAAATTTCCTTATTACTTTTTGAATATTAATCAAATTTTTATAAAACTTATATCTCAACAACTTGTAGTTTTAATTTTATAGCTGTCTTGAATTGTAAAATATTTAAAAACTATATATATAATAAAAAATATTCTCAACAATATTTGATATTTCACCTATCCATATATGAAATTTCATACAAAAATTCATTCGTTTACTAAAAAAAAGTGTGTTCATACACATGCAAAATCATCATATTTTCAT
Source organism: Torreya grandis (assembly GCA_037957365.1). Taxonomy (NCBI): domain Eukaryota; kingdom Viridiplantae; phylum Streptophyta; class Pinopsida; order Cupressales; family Taxaceae; genus Torreya; species Torreya grandis. The sequence goes on from JARHVA010000061.1 coordinate 6,868,024, forward strand.
TAAAAAAAACCAGCCTATTTTCATAAATGCATATATTTCACATGCTTTTATCTAGGTATTGAAAAAAATTATATATTTAGAAACTACACTCAAAATTACATAATTCATGTTCTTATGTCATTGGTCAAATTATTTTTTGAAGTGTCTCTAAAATTCTCTCCAAATTTAACTATTTTTATTTTAAGAAAAAAATGTTGTTTTATACCCCTCCTTTTTTCCCCCCATTATCCCACATCTACCCTCCAATACAAGTGTGAGTTATGACACAACCATTGATATCATTGAAACTAAATCATACAACTCAAATGACAATATAATAAAAGCCATGTTAAGTGGTATAACCAACTCAAACTTTAAAATGGAAGTAGTGTTAGGTCATCGAGGGAGTTTAATATCAACCACACTAATAAAAGGTGTAGAGATGGATTACATAGATGGTTGGATCAAGCATTAGTTAAGAAAACCAAGAAAAATTCTTTAAGAACTAACAATCAAAGCCAACCTATTCAATGGAGTTTGCAAATGAAAATTAAGAGAAAATGAAAGAAAGAACATACATATCACCTTCCTAAGATCTTTCCATCACACAAATGCAACTCAAAACATTATTTTTCCCTTGATTTGGTTCTTAAGTCTTCAATAATGATGCAAGGCAAAGCTCCTCCATCATCTCAAGAACACCAATAAAACTAGGCTCATGATATGAAAATAAATGTTGTGCCTATCAATGAAGCTATCCTATTGAAAATAAATCATTATCAAACTAAAGTCAAATGGCTTGTAGAGATAATCTTACATTATAAGTTTACATAAATGAAGCTTAATCAAAGTGGTTTTCACCCTCTTATTTATATATTTTATATATTAATCAGGATCAACCATGACCATCCATCTTGAGATCACGATGTGTGTCCATGAATTAATCCAATATTGCATAATTAATCAATAAATATCCTCATAATGATTTGGGAGGAAGGGGAATTAAACAAGTATGGGAGGCCATAATCTTCATATTTGATGCATTTATAGCTTATGGATGCCACCCCACAAGTGATGTCATTTGATGGTACAGATAATAGGAATTAATTTTCAATAAATAAATATGCAATAATTTCCATGGAATTCTTACTTAATATCATAATTTGGTTTAATTTGACTAAGATTAATCAAAATTTAAGCAATTATATAGGAAATTGGTTGCGCTTCATTAATAAAACTAGTCAAAAAGTCATATTACTAGCTTCTAATTTGACTGAAGAGGAATTAGAAGGTGATGTTAGTTAAATATAGACCATTGTCCCATTTAGGATGTTGTCGACACAAAATAAAACATGTACATGTTGTGTGCTTTTGAATTAGAAGAAAGGAGTGATCTAGAGAACCAAAATGCATTTTCAATTTTGACTCAAAATGATTTAAGAAAAGTTAATAATCACATAGAATACATTACCCAATTTAGGGATAAATTAGCCTAAATCGATACTTATATATGATAAGCTCAAACCATTTAGATCATTTTTAATGATTTTGGTTTAATTTGTGCATTTTCATAAATTTCAAGTAAGATTGATAATTTCTACACAATGATGTTAGGAACTAGATAGCTACATTTTACCCTTGTTTGAGAAGGTGTAGTGAGACATTTAGGGGAAGTAACATATTTTCCAATAAAAGAGTTGTTAAAAAGAAGTTGGAAGGAAATGACCAATGATGCCCCCTCAAGAGGACATACTAGATAAAACAGAAATATGGAATCTCAAAAAGAGAGAGAAAGTGAGATTAACCCATGGAATAAATTAAATCCAAATGAGATAATGCTTACACATATTGATTCCATCAATGATAAAAATAAGGGGAATGAGAAGGATACATTGCACGCTTATAGAATGATCTAAAAATATTGACAGAATGAGGAGAAAATTCCATATATCTTATAATTAGAAGAAAAGGAGAAGCGTGTCTCCAATGAAAGGAAAATAATAATGTGCTTTATTAGAGTGAATTTGATTAGTTGATAAAGCAAATTTTCCCCAGTAGGGCAAATTTTTACCACTGATAAGGAATGATTTATCCCTATAGGGCTGATTTAGATTTGTGATGGGTTCAAATGTTGTTCCCTTGTATGGAAAATTGGAAAGCAATAAATTAAGGATATAACCTATTACATAGATTAAATATGAGTTGGATTAAATGTAAAGGTGATGTTCGAATGACTAAAATTGCCATGATCAACGAGACATACAATGATGCACAAAGTGATAAAAGAAATTAATAAAATAATAAAGATGGCTGAGCTAACTTAAGATACATCATGTATCTAAGTACTGCCTAATAGTCTAGGTGGGGACCTCAAGCTAATGTAGTTCACCTAGAAGTGGGGGAAAATGGAATGAGGAATGAAAAAACTAACCATTGTTTTATTAGACTCATGATGTATGTCAAGAGATGCACGTCTTAATAGAGTAAATTGTGAGATAAGCCATTGGTACCTAATTTAATTTGTTTTCTTGAGAGTTGATCATCAAAACTACATTGATCTTGAGACTTGGATTGAAAGCACGTAATGCTTGTTATAAAAAAATGAAATTATGCATCATAAGTATGAGGAACTTATAATGACATTGTATTTCAATTATGATGAGCTTATTCAAATTTGAATATTTATAACTAAGGATAATGATAATAAATACCAATACCAAAATTACATCTATTTACATTTAAAAAAAAAGACAAATAAAAATAAGACATATATGAACTGAACCTAAAATCAAGATATGAACAATCAAGATTTAAGTACGTACAAGAATGTTTAAAAATAAAGTAAGAACTTAACAACATGAGATCAAGATATATGTGGACCATCAAGATGTACCTAGAAAAAAAACAAAGAAGAGCAAAACCAAATAACAAAACAAAAGACCAAGAAGGAACAAGAAGAAACAACCAAAGGAAAGAAAGGGAAAAAAAGGTGAAACAAAAGAAGAAACAAGCAAGCACAACAAAACACCAATAAAAAACAAATAAACACACATAAATAAGAATAATGTTGGTGTGGGTTTAAAAAAAGAATTCATGTATATGTAGTAAAGGTGTTACTTCATACAATAATGTAACAAGAACAAGGACACAATGTTCCCCCCAGATGATAGGGAAACAACACATAAGAAATGGGGGAAGAGAAGAAAATAAAGGGGGTGGGGTGGTCAAGATGACTCCAAATGTGAATATAGTCAAACAAAAATTGAGGAAGATGCATCCACACATTGATCTATTGGTAAAAGTCAAACTAGAGAAATTATTGGGAGTAGGCTTCATTAGACCATTGGACTATTATGAATGGATATCAAACATAGTTTTAGTTAGAAAAAAACCACAAGGTATATGCCTTTTGACATATTTTAGAGACATCACCAAAGCATGACCTAAAGCTGATTTTTATTTGCCTAACATCTACATGATTGTTGATTCTACTACAAGGTATGAGATGTTATCCCTCATGGTTATATTTTTTGGATACAATCAGATCAAGATAGCCCAAGAGGATCAACATAATACTACATTCACCACTATGTAGGGAACATTCTATTACCAAGTCATGCCATTTGGCTTGAAGAATGTTGAAGCCACATATCAGCATGTCACGACCTTCATCTTTCATGACATGATGCATGATATTGTTGATGACTATGTTGATGACATTCTAGTAAAATCAAGAACATGTGTTGGACATCTTGATGTTCTATGTAGAATCTTTGAGAGACTTCATGAATATAAATTTTGCCTAAATCCTAAGAAGTGTATCTTTGACATCACTTCAGGAAAATTGATAGGGTTTATTGTATCACAAAGAGGGATCAAACTTGACCCTACTAAGGTCAAGGACATTAATGAAATGCCTCAACTTTCAAATCTTAATAAACTCTAAAACCTGCAAAGATCCAATCTATCTATAAGTTCATTTCTCAAATGGAAGATAAGTACCACCCATTTACACATCTCTTAAATAAAGGGTCACATTTAAATTGGATGAATAATGTTAGTTAGCATTTATGGATCTCAAGACATATTTTTCCAACCCGCCAGTTTTGAGACCACCAACACTTGGACAACTACTACTTCTTTACATATCAACAATTGAACATGTACTAGGGGCACTTTTAACCCAAGATGATAATAAAGGTAAAGAACATGTAGTCTATTATTTGAGTTGCAAACTAGTGGATTATGAACAAAATTATATGCCTATTGAGAAGGCATGTTAGTTATGGTGTTTGCTTCCTAAAATTTATGACATTATATTTTGAACAATAAAATAATTGTCATTGCTAAGGTGGATCCTCTCAAATTTTTATTAACCAAAGTATCTCTCACATGATGTATGGCTAAATAGGTCATGTTATTAAGTGATATTGATGTTGAGTATCAAAATAAAAAAGCTATCAAGGGGTAGGTTATTGTTGATTAATTTGTAGAAACACCTATTATAGACACTTGACCACTTAGATTCAACTTTATAGATGATTCTATCATGGTAGTGGAAGAAGTGTAACATGAACCTGAATAATGGAAACTATATTTTGATGGTTCCTTAACTTCTCATGGATCTAGAACTGACATATTGTTTATTATGCCACAAGGGTATTTTATTCCCAAATCATTCCACATCAATTTTAATTGTACCAACAATATGGTTGAGTATGCAACACTTACAACACTTATTGTAGGATTGCATCTTGCCATAAAATGGGATATTCAACACTTTATGGTCTATGGTGATTCCCAATTAATTATCAATTATACTAATGATTAGTATCAAACTAGAGATGACAAGCTTGTTCCCTATAAGAAAATTATGGATAATCTCAAAGTTCATTTTAAATCTCTATAGTATGAACAAGTACCAAGGGCCAATAATAGATCTATCAATGTAATGGAAATAATTATTTCCATGATATAGATTGATAGTTATGCTAAAGAGTATCAATTTTTTATTGAAAATATTCTACAGCCTACACATATTATGCTAGATTTAGAAAGGGTATACACCATTTTTATTCCCAATCCCCCACCCAAACTGCCTTGGTTCTAATATTTTTATAATTACTTCTATGATCATGTTGTTCCACCTAACTTATGTAATAACTGATAGAAATTATTCCTTCACCATCTATCCCATTATACCCTCCTTGAAAACATGCTTTATCAAAAAGTATATGATGGAATGCTTCTTCATTATTTATCTTAGGGAGAATCCAAGCTAGCGTTTAAGGAGGTTCATGAAGGAATGTGTGGGGCCCACACCAATGATGTAGTATTGGCTAAAAATATCCTCAAAATAGGTTATTATTGACCAAAAATGGAGACAAATGGTTTCAATTATGTGATGAAGTGTGTTCATTGTTAGCAACATGGCAATCTGATACATGCACCTTCTTTACAACTACAAATGATAATAATAACATGGTCATTTTCTACTTGGGGCCATGATCTCATCATGAAAATTAACCCATATTTATATGGCCATAAACACATTTTAACTGCTAACGAATACTTTACTAAGTGGATTGAGACCATTCCTCTCACTTATGTCATCAAGAAGTAGATAACCAAATTCATTCGTTACCATATCATTTACTGATGTGGAATCCTAACTCACATTATATCTGATAATGGTGGATCCTTTGCAAATAGATATGTTAAAGACCTTTATGCAAATTCAAAATCAAGCAAAAAAATCTACACCATATAACTTTTAAGGCAATAGATAAGACATGGCATCAAACAAGACCATTGTAGCCATTCTAAATAAGATTGTCAATGATGTTGACCATAATTAGCACTTGCAAATCTTTCCTAACCTTTAGGATTATAGAACTAGTTATCGAACCCCTATCAGAGCCACTCCACACTTCTTTATTTTTTGTATAAAATATATTATCCCAATTAAGATTGAGTTGCTTTCATTATGAGTATCTTTGGATCATATTAAAGATGATGAACAATATAGAGTCTAAAGGTTGAAATAATTTGAAATTCTTGATGGTAAGCATTTAGCTTCCCTATAAAAATTATAAGCATGTCATAACATGTTTTGGAGAAGCTATAACAAGTGCATTCTCCCTCAAGAGTTTTGAGATCGGCGATTTGGTCTTGAAAGAGAACCAGAAGAACACAAACACTAAATGCAAGAAAAAGGGTAAGTTCCAACCTAATTGGTTGTGACCTTATGTTATCATGTTGAATTATGGATCAGGGGCATATTTAATGACTACTCTAAATGGTGAAAAACTTATAGATCCCTTGAATATTGTACACCTTAAGAGGTTCTATGCTTGACAACTTTGAACCATTGTCTACAAGACCCCTTACTTGGGAGAAATTTGTGTTGAAGTAAATTTATCCTACCATTATATCTTGAACCATCCCATGATGGACGAGATTATTATTTTTAACCTATCTTGGACCATTTTTTTGAGAACCATATTATTTTAATGACTCTAGACAGTGAAAACTTTGGATTATTGGCACTCTGAACACATTTTGATCCCACTGTGGACCATCCTCTTTTGGATCCTATTCATCCTGGACCATTTTCTTTGAGAACCACATTCTTTTCATGTCTTGGGTTATTGTAACCTGAACATATTTTATCCATTAACCAGTTATGATCCTAATTATGACTCATAGGTGTTATGAATACATTCAATGCTAGTTCTATAAATTAGTTCAATGTGAATAATATTTTATAGCTTCTTCTACAAACAAGTAAACATAGATATTGTAGCCTATGGTTTTTGCTTGCTACAGGGTTCTTCATATTTATATCATGTTGTATACTATTATATTATTTTATTTCTATTTGGTAGGAATTATTACCTTATCAAGACTTTGCTTTCATTGATTTATGAGCATGTGCCATTACATCCAACTTTAGTTATTGTTTGAACTCTTACCTGTGGACGTGTATCTCCTTATCTAGGTGGTTCCCCTAGATATTTTGTACATATTTTATCCCAAAAACATCAAACACATTAGAAAATGATCCACAAAATAACAAAAAATTATATTATATTTTTGTATATACTGATCCCCATGATCTTTCCATTTTACAAGTAATTAACCCACATACTTGCCATTTTGTAAGACCATTCTCATTTGTCCCACTGGCTTGCCGTTTTGGTAAGACCATTCTCATCTTCCCATTTTATTCTAAAACATTAATCAAGTTTTTTTTTGTCATCAATTTTTATTCTATCCCAGTTCTTGAAAGAACTACAATCCAAAAATATAAGTGACACACTTTGAACACACGCAAAGCTAGGGTGAAAGTTGCACACTTATAGAATGATCAATCCTGAGATAAGTTGTACACTAAAATATTTCCATAATGAGGCAAAAATTCCACAAATCTTGGAATTAGAAGAAAAGGAGATGATCCAGAGCACCAAAATGTATTTTCATCATTTTAACTTGAAATGATTTGAGAAAAGTTAACAATCACATAAAATTCATTACCCCATTTAGGGATACATTAGCCTAAATTGACATTTGTATATGATAAGATCAAACCATTTAGCACATTTTTAGTGATTTTGGCCTAATTTGTACATTTTCACAAATTTTGAGTAAGATTGATAATTTCAACACAATGGTGTTAGGAATTAGATGTTTACAAAAGGATCTAATTGTTATAGACATAAGAGGCTCAAAACATGCTTCTTAGTGAAAATGGTACTTCTTGATAAATTATCGGTGCTTCTTGGTAAATAAGTTTGAATATGTTTTATTAATTTTTAATGCACTTTCATGATATATGTACCTCTAATATGTTTCAAGCTAAATTATCTATCAAAATGTAATCTTTACTTTGTAACTGTGTATTTTAATCTTTTAGGACCTAGTGAAATGTAAATCTTATGTTTTTAAAGAGTTAAGTATAATATATCAAGGGTGGAATATTAAATAAATATAACCATTGATTTGTTACAGAATTGATTAAATTTTACCTTTTTGAAAATAGTAATAAATAATGTAAATGATAACTTAGCTATAAGATGACTGAGACAGATGATCTAGAAGTTGAAAACTAAGACAACGGTTGGTCTGAGTGTCACAAAAGATATCTAGGTGTCAAAACCCCTTCTAGACAATAACACCTAATTGGATAGTAGCATAATGCCTTGTTAATGTCCTTATTTTGGTAGTTATGTCCTCTATGTAATATTGTTTCAAGCTTCTAGGTGCACCTATATCTAGGTCTATAAAGTCTATTCCTACATGCATGAGTTCTAAAATACTGTATATGGCATATTTTGACTAATTTTATGATATAAACAAAAAAGTGTGTTTATTAGTGTGGTAGGATCGACATCATCAACAACTTGATGTGATGATAGTTTCTTACATACAAATAATTTAAAGAGGGATCAAGCCCAATGTAGTTCTCCCCACCTAAGTGTTGGTGCAAGTGAAAATGAAGATAGTATGATGGTTGACTTGATTTCTTTGAATGTGCTTGAGACAAAAAATCCATGTAATATGAACTTAGGAATGTTGTAGATGTTATTACATAGAAGCAAGATAGAATAATTATTGATAACCTTGATTATGCATAAATTGTTCTAAGTTTGCATATGTAATTTTCATCTGATTTCTATTTAATGAATAAAGGGCTAAAAGTCATGTATTTATACTATTTGGTGATTGTGTAGATGTTAAAAGAGATCTAATCTAACCCTAGGAGGTCTAAGATTTGAAAATATATTTATTTATGGGAAAAAGAGGGAAAGGAAAATAGTGGCAATATTGGGACACTAATGCCATGTGACAATAATGTCCCTATTATGGTGCTAGTGTTTAGGTGGTAAAACCTAGGACATGAAGGGCTAGGATGCAAAATTGAGAATTTGGGACTACTTTAAGGATTATTAAGGATGCCTATAACCTACACAAAGGCTGAAGTGTGAAAATAGGCCCTAAGATAGGTCTAGATATAAGCTAGGGATATGTGGTCTCAAGTAGCACTCTTAACACTCAAGTGTTATTTTTAGGTGTTTACATTTCCCCCCCCCCATTTTATTCTATAAATGAAACAAAGAAAAATGACTAGGATAAAGGAAAAAACATACCTAGACTTACCTAAGAGGTAAATCCTATGAGTCTGGATCTAAGTATGTGAATTATTCTTTATTTGATGTCCTATAAGTGAAATGTGTATAAATCACTCCTTGTTTAAGAAATATATATTGGAGTGATTGTATTCACACTGGCTAGTGATTTGAGTTATTTTTAAACCAATTTTTTTTAGCCATGTTTACACCCACTCATAGAGTTAAGATAGATTTGGAGTTTTCTTATATTCATTGGATTATTTTATTTGTGTGTATTGAGTTGATGGCTTGTTTAGTCCTCATGTGTGTGTGGCTTAAGAAATCAATCTATTTTTGACTCCATCATTGCCCACCCTTTCTTTGTGGATCATGATAAATGAATAGCTTAGATTGGACTAATGGTGTGTCCAACCGTCTTATGTAGGTGGATCAATAACTCAAGTAGACTATGACTCCATCATTGCCTACCCATGTGTAGCAGATGCATCTAAAATTTAAATTGCATGATGAAACTAGAAATGTCTAGTTAGAGATATCTAACTAGAGATGTTGGCTCTGCAACCACTCAAATATATTAAGTGGCTCCATGCCACTCAGGAATGCCAACCACTATAGATGGATTAAGGCATGAAAGTGGTGTGAAAAATGGAATATGATGTCTAATGTATACAATGTAGATAATGACATGGAATTTTTAATTCCATTTTATCAACCAATGTGTAAGTGATAAAATATAAATAATGTGTTATGCACATGCCCTCAAATTTGATATCTAAGCATAGAGATTTTGGATTGAGTTGTAATAATTTGTATCTGAGTATCTGAACTAAAATTATGGATGTTCATGTCTTGTATGTGCCCCTAATCTGAGCAAACGAGTATGGATTTAAGCTAAATTGGTATGAATCTGAGCTAAATTGGTAAATCTTTAACTAAAATTGTATAAATCTAGACTATAACTACTATACTTTTTTGGCCAATCTAGATTTTTTTTTAATCTAAGGTTGCTAGACAGTAGTTCCATATCTTGGACAATAGTGTCATGTGGTGCTAGTGTCCCAATTTAGGCTCTAATGTCTAAATATTTTGATTTCTGTGCAACTGTACTAGTCTCTATGTCATTATTTTTCACCATGTTTACCTAAGTCTAATTTCTATAATCTGAGCCTATGTGCTAATAAATGTACTATAAGTGCATTATGAGAGCCCAATCTCTATGAAAAACCCCTATGAATTCCCTCTCTTTTGAGGGGATTTATTCTACCTATGCAAGAAATACACTCAAAATAAAAAGCTCTGCACAATATATTTTAGCTAGAACATGTATGATATATTTATAATAATCCAATATAATGTGCATATATAACATCAAAATGTAAGATAATTTGAGAATAAGTTTCTAATGTGTGATGTATGTTATGTATAACATTCACAAGGCTATCAAGATAGATATAACAATGTATGTAGAAAATTTTTTAGAAATAACTAAGTAGCTACCTAGGGGGATGGGGCATGATGTCCAACACAGCACCCAAATAGTAAGGGAGATGCATGAGGTCCCTTATGACATCTAAAAATGGAGTGGGTAATAAGCAAGAGACAAGTGTCATGCTTATGATGCATACAAGAAATAATACATACAACTCACATGAGGCACACAAAGTAGGCTAAGGGGCCACAATACAAGGGACATAGTCATATGCCACTAAATATGAGAAAATAAGACATATAAGGATATGTTCAAATGTCCACATATGAAAACAACAAGCAAGTTATTTTAGAGCCACATTGATGGGCATGTTCAAATGTCTATATACATAATTAATAAATCACACACAAGGACATGGGCACATTTCCAAAGCATACATACTATGAAAATAAGTGGAATAGAGCCAAAGATCAATAACATATTCAAATGCCCTCAAATAGAAGAAACACAAAGATACAATCAATTCTAAATAAGGAAAGCTAGAAATGAAAGTATGCATGAAAATGTAATAAAAATCTATGTAAGAGCCAAGATGTATACATACTAAGTCTAAAGTAGTAGTAGCTATGGAAAAAATTGAGTGAGTGTAGTATGATCAATATCAAGATATAACAATTCTAAATCTATGATGTAGAGTATATAAAGATGCAACTTGTAAATCAAAAATATGTATAGGGTGCCCCAATAGGTAGATAAAAACAAATATAGATCAATGTAGTGGACCCGAGTCCTATAATAATTTGAAATCACTCGATAAGAACAAGTGAAGCATGTATGTATGATAAAACTAATTATAATAAAATAGCTATCATATGTTGTGTCAGGTAAATATAATAAGTGTAAACATGACAATGCATACAATCTAATTTTGTGTTTTCTGTGTAAATATTTAAATGTTTTTGTGTTTTGGCATATTATATTATTTTTGTATTTTTTGGATATAAGTTATGTACAAGTAACATAAAATGAAACTATAAACAAGGATAAAGGGAGAAGAAAAATATGTATAATAAGGGAGGAACAATACTAGTTGATGAGTCTCATGGGAGACTTGTTATTACTGTGGCATGTGTCAATTAAAGAAATATTGATCATGTGTGTTGTATGAAATGGTAATGTGGTCCCAAATCCTATTGTATTAATTGATCTATATATGGCCGTACCTATGAAGTGGTTTTAGGAATCTATGAAATTGATTGTGGTGACCTGTGACCTATAGGGGTCTTAGGGACCCATCTGGTAGGGGATGATGTAGCTAGCATAAGTTCCTTATGTTGAGAACCTTTAAAACTCAATAATAATTATCTTAAAATAAAATGAATAGCTTGGACTAAATTGATAGCTTGATCAATCCTCATGTATGGGTGGCTCAAGAACT